>JAUMJJ010000149.1:1200000-1800000 GCA_033556795.1 Tapera naevia | reverse complement strand
TGGTCCTTTAGAACATGACAGATTTTCCCACACTTGCACAAACAGGTGTTTTGAATGGTGAAAAGCTGTGGTTTGTCATCGCCTTCTTTGAGATTTTGAATTGAAGAACCTGGCTGCTTCATAGTATCACCTACAAAATCATTCCCTGCAGTTTGGAGAGAGAGCACCAAAATTCTCCTGGAATTGTGAAGTTCAGAAAATTTGCAGATGATATAAAAAGCTGCTGATATATGCTGCACAGTGCTGTTCACTGAGTAAATTCAAAAGTATTGTAATGCACGTGAAACACACAATCTTTACTGTTGGCAATTAGCAGAACAGACTAACGTATTATGCCAAAAAAAAAATAGACCTTATTTACTGTTCTCTATGCAGATAATGCCCTCACAAGTTAAGTTCATTAACAACTTCTTCCAGCGTCAAGACACTTGTTAAAAAAACCCTTAAAATAAGCAATGTGCAAGAAGTGAAAAAAAAAAAAAGTAGTCAGAATGAGACCTCTAGCCTACTGGAATCAGTGGCAACATTCCCATGATTTTGGGATTTGGTTTGGATTTGATGATTTTTTTCAAGGAACTCTAGGAAAATGCTACATCTGGAGAAGTCTGAGCTATATTTACAGTTCAGAACGTGACCGTGTTCCACTCTGTGCAAAACAATGATGTTATCTGGCTGCTGCAGTTGTGTTGGCTGCTCTCTGAGTGTCTTTCTAACTGTGGGACTTCATGTGATAGAACATATTCTAGAAAATCAAGCTTTCCAAGACTATATTTGGCATATTTCTAAAATTTATTTCTTCTATTCAGTCAGTCTTAAAATGTATTTACATGTAGAAAAGTATTAAAAATGTTGTTTGGAAGATATTTTATACGTGAGATGAGTTAATGGAATAATGGGCTATTGTCAGCCTTCCCGTTTTCTCAAAGGAAGTGATGACCACTAAGATTAAAGAATAGGAGGAATTAGCATCAGACCAGATTATGATTCCAAAAATAGGTTTGTCTGATACACAGTGACAGTTTTCTGACCCCTTTATGATGCAGTTTGGTTTCCACACTCATATGGGATTCTGTGAGAGCTGATGTCATGTTCCCACAGCCAGATCAGGCAGAGAGAAAATGTCTGTGCTTTGAGATAAAGGACTCATTTATAGTGATTTAAGCCCCAAACACATCTCTTCGCCCTGCTATGGAAGGTCAGAATCTTTGCTCATTAAGGGCTATATATGGTCTTTTCAACAAATGCACTTTTAATTACCAGCAGGCAATTCAGCACAATTTGTTGCTGTCTAAGGTACTTTTTATTTTCTAATGCTCTTGCATATTTGATAGCCTCTTTCAAAACTGTTCTTCAGATGTAGGACCTGCCACTTGCTTAATTGACTTTTTCCCTCTTTTAACGATGTGCATCTCCTAGAACTTAGCAGAGATGAATCCAGCTGCACCTGGGAAAGGCAACTCAGTGTCAGTTACATACATTTAAAACACAACTGTCAAGGTGATGTGGTCCAGCTGAAGCCTGCTCAACCCTGGAGGATCTTTTTGGAGTAGGGACCTTAGAGCTCTGACCTATGTATTTTGGTCAAAGTAAATACATAAGAGAGAAAATGTCCTCTGCTGAAGGAGCTGTTAGTGTCTTTGCCTCCTGTTTCTGGGAATCTGGAACACACTCTGCCTGTTTAGAAAATATTCCTCGTAGGGTATTTATTTTTTCCTATTTTGAGTGTAGAGCTCTGGTATTTGAATCATCAATCTCAACCTGGTTATTAATTTTAAACGTGGTAATAAGGTAGCTCCATGGCATACTGGCTCAGTGTTACTCTAAGATGATTCCAGCTATCCTGAAATAACAGCTTATGCCCTGGACTGGTTGTGTCACCATTTTTGTTACCATTTCTTTAGTTCCACGCTCTTTGTTTAGTTCCAAACTCTTACAGTTTATTTATTAAAAACAAACATCTTCATTCAATGAGCAGTCAGATCTTGAGTTACACGCTAAACTGAATTCCTCAACACAAATAAACCCAATATGGAGTCACTTTATACGTTCTGCTCTAAAATATTTATGGTGGAACAGTTCCACCTGGGATCAAGACATTGCTGTAGGAAGTGGCATAGACTGACAGATTAAAACGAGAATAGTGCACAGTGCTGAAGCAGCAAAACATTTAGTTGTCATAGACTAAATTTGAGCCTTTTTACTTCATTGAAAGACTGAAGTTGGTAGAAGAACAGCACAAAATATTTATGTGCAGGTAACTTCATAGATAAAAGAGCTGATTTCTACGGGAAAGCCATGAATATAGTTTTAAATTCTCGGTGGCATCAGGAGGATAAAACAGGATGGGAGTAAGTTCTGTTCTGCAAATTGTTACATAAAATGTGCACTGTTACATAAACCCCAGACTGCTCTGACATCCTACTTGCATTTAAAGTACATCGTAATTAAAAATACTTTTTCGAAATGCAAATGTTCTACTTTCTGCCATGAAATGACACTTAATATTTTATGTTAAAAAATAATCATGGAATTACTCACAAATGTAAGTAGACACAGTGTGGGGCACATACTTTATAGTTGTGCTAAACTTGCATGTCCTGTGATGCATAGAAATGTAAATGCTGCATTAGCCCTTTAGGAAAAACTGGGCTTGCTTCCTGCCCTTAATGTGGGAGCTGGATATTCTGATTTTTAGAGAAGAGAATACAAACTCAAAGCAAATCTCATGTTGGTCATAATGTCTGGCGTTAGAGGAAAGCATAAAACACAGTGATCTTCAAGCTGTAATTTCCCCCTCTTGAGCTTAATGGAAAAATGCTTTAAATAGTGACATACCTTTTAGTGGCATGATGTGGGTTCCTGTTCAGATGAGGTAAAATGGGGATCATGGGTGCTGCTTCTCCTACTGAAAAGGTTACAGGTTTCTGCATGTGTCCTATCTAGGTTTACAAAGGAGAGCTAGATGAAAGACAAACAAATGCCCTTACATGATCCCCACAGAAAATAGGCTTTCTGCTATTTGAAAACTTCTTGTTTTGATGTCCATCAATATGTGGTTTCTTGATATTCTCTTGAAACTGTGGTAAAGATGTGAATCACTCCAGTGCTGGAACTATTAAATTTGCAGAATGTAAAAAGTATCAAACATTTCCTTTTGTATGTGAAATTTGCAGTCTCATGATTCACATACCTTAAAAAGTCCATACAGTGTATTCAATGAAAAACTGAAACTTTTCCCTTCTGATGCCAAGGGTGTCTACAGCTGTGAGGAGCCATTTGCAAAACGCTTGCAGTTTTCCAAGACCCGTGACAAAGTCAGAAAGAACCCTTGCTGCATACCTAGGAGTATTCATAATTCATATGCTGCATACCTGAGGATGTACATAAATCATAGAATCAATTGGTTGGAAAAGACCTTTGAGATCGTTGAGTCCAGCTGTGCAACCTTCACGCTGGTTGCCTTGAGCTCACCTGCCCTCTAAGACCCATCACTCTTCTTGAGCCTTGATACCACTAACCAGTCCCAGTTATCACAGAATCATCTGGTTGGAAAAGACCTCTGAGATCACCGAGTCCAACCGTACCTGTCCCCTGCTAAACCATGTCCCTAAGAGACTCATCAGCCTGTCTTTTAAACCCCTCCAGGGATGGTGACACAGCCACCTCCCTGGGCAGCTGTTCTAGTGCCTGACCAACCTTCCAGTGAAGAAATTTTTCTTAGTATCCAGTCTGAACCTGCCCTGGTGCAACTTTTGTCTATTTTCTCTTGTCCTGTTGCTTGTCACTTGGGAGAAGAGCCCAGCACCCACCTCACCACAGCCTCCTTTCAGGCAGCTGTAGACAGTGATGAGGTCTCACAGTATCACACAAGGTTGGAAAGGACCTCTGAGATCATCAAGTCCAACCTATAACCTAACACTAACACCAACACCAACAATCATCTAAATCATCAGGTCTCCCCTCAGCCTCCTCATCTCCAGGCTGAACAACCCCAGTTCCCTCAGCCTCTCCTCTCAGCACTTGTTCTCCAGCCCTTCCCCAGCCTCGTTCCCTTCTCTGGATGCTCTCCAGCCCCTCAATGTCCTTCTTGTGCTGAGGGGCCCAGAACTGACCCCAGCACTCGAGGGGTGGCCTCACCAGTGCAGGGGCAAAAATATAAAAGCCCTTTGCTATCCTCCACATGAAACACGTGCACATGACGGCAACTTGTTTTTCCAGACTGTTTTCATTTGGATGCACCACCTTTCTCTCTCTTAGATGATGGTTTATAAAGTGTTGCCCTTGAGGTGTGCATCAGAAAATCTGTAGTTTCCTGCAGAGACCTCAGAGTACAAGACCTGGTATCACAGTATCACAACGTTGGAAAGGACCTCTGAGATCGAGTCCAACCTATAACCCAACACTAACACCATCATCTAAACCATGGCACTCAGTGCCTCATCCAATCTCCCCTTAAACACCTCCAGGGTCTGCGACTCCAACACCTCCCTGGGCAGCCCATTCCAGCAGGACATCTTGTTCCCTTCCATAGGTTATCTCAGGGTGATCTGAGGGAGGACAAAATCCACTGAGGTCATGGGCAAATGAATAATTTGAACCGTAGATGGAGGTAGCCTCACTGTGACTTAGCACAGAAAGAAACATCATATGCAAGTTCCCAGCTTGCAGCAGGAGGGAGAAGCTGGGTCTGATTCACAGAGAGCTGGGCAAGTGCTGGGCTGTGTTGAAGCCCAGCTCTCTAGATGTCCATGTCCACCCCAACGCCCTTCTCAAAGGAACTATGGTGCTTTCAAAGTGTTTGGCACCCCAGCGCTTCCATAAAGCAGGTCAGTCTGTAGGTCTTAATAAAGCTACTGTCAGTGTTCACCAAAGGATTCATCAAGCTCTCTTCTCCTTAAAGTATGGACTGTAAATGAAAGTAGAAATCGCTGTTGGGTTGCGTTAGCACAAGTTACCCAGTAAAATTCATGTGAATGAAATACAAGTCTCGTTGACAGATACATCTGCAGGCCTCTGCTTCTGGCTTCAGCTGGGAAAGTGCTTCTCACATCTTTCTTTTTACCCTAAAGAAGGCACAGCTGTGCATTTAAGGACTAGGCAAAGAATGTGATTAGGAGTTCTAGGCTTCCAAAATAATTTATCTGCCTTCAAAAAAAGAGTTATTATTAGCAACTAATTCTTGGTGCGATTTATTGTTGTCTCGTATTGTGGGCATTTTTGATGGTAGAAGCATGGAAAAAATGTAGCAGTTTCATAAATCTTTGCATCTTCCAGAACTTCTGTGGTATTTCAATTTGATTTCAAGGTCTGGGTGAACAAGTCAAAGACTCTCTAAAGTGAGCAAACATTTAGTTCAAAGAGAAATTGTGGAGAGTTTCTTTGGGTTTGGGTGTTGTTGTTTTTTAATGAAGAGGTGGACTCTACTCATCCATCCCGTCCTGATTATGTGCAGAGATATTACTGTGCTGTGATCTTCAGCTGTAATATGTGTTCTGTCCTGAATTTCTGCTCAAGATCTCACCTCCCTGTGTGAAAGGGTTATTAATGTAGACGAGAAGTCTCTGGCTATGTAAAATATCTCAGAGATTTGCAAGGAGCTGCCAGGGCTGATGTTCAGCGCTGTGAATTCTGCTGGCAATTACCTTGGAAGTATTGATTGTAGTGCTGAACATGTATTGGGGTTGAATGTCACGTGGTAGGTGTAACACGTTTTCTATTCTAAACTGACCTGTGCTGTAGAAAATGGGGTCTTGATTTTAAAAGCTGTGAATTATTGCCTCTTGCTTTGGGAAGTCCTCTCATACCTGAAAGTGGGACCAGAAATAAAGGTTGTGTATTTGTAATTCCAGTATTTGGAAAACTATAATCAGAATAAACTTTAGCATTAGTGATAAGATGATAATTAGGATTTTATATCTTCTCTAACAGGTAGAATATGTGTGTTTTTAAAGACCTGATAACTGATGGATGCTTAGTGCAAGTAGATTTGAGAGAAGCTGGTGTCTGGAATTCAGCTCTTGGGCTGAGGCACAGCCTGAGTCCTTGCTCACTTCAGAGTTTTCTCAGGTGAGCTGTCTGTGAGCAAGGCTCTTACATAGGTAGTTTTGGCACAACAAATGGTTTTCTGAAGCATAGCCAATTTGGTATTTTTTATTTGATAGCACTGTATTACTGGCTTTGTGGAGGAAGGTACTTGCATCTGAATGATTAAAATTGCTTTTGTGGGGGAAAAACTGTGTTGTGGGAAAACGATAATTGATTTTGTTCTTTCTCATAGATATTATCTAACAGCGTGGAGAGTTTGTAATAAAAAATCTAAATAGTTTTAAATTTCTGTATAAAGAAGACAAATATTTGTAAATTAAAAAGTCAAAGATGACTTTTAAAACAATTTGATAGCTTTTTAGTAAAACAACACAGAAACTCTGCCCTTTTAAATATGAAGAATATAGGCTTTGTGGGTTTTTTCCCCTATACTGATGTATTTTAAGAAAAGAGTTGCAGAAACCTCTAGTAAGTCCATGCCGTGCGTAGAGAGGTTTACTTTGGAGAAAGGTCAGGAAACCTGACCTTATAGAATTAGAATTAGAATTCTATAATAGAATATTATAGAATTATAACCTAGAATAGAATTAGAATTAGAAATATATAGAATTAGAACCTAGAATTTTGTTCATGGTGTTAAAATTTAAAAGAATCACTGGAAATTAAGATTTCACAAAACATGAAGCGTTTTGAGACTTTGAGAATTCCCTGCATTTGGGTCAGCAGTGCCTTGCCTCTGTAATATTATCATCATAACTTTTCTGTGCTGTTTGCAAAGCACAATTGGTTGGTGAACTTGAGGAAATATTACAGTTGGATCAGATACCCCTGTCTGTGGAGGTGGTGCTGAGAGGCTGGAGTCATGTGAGTCCAGGCTGGAAAATGTCCAGGGGAGGAGCAGAGCTCTGCGATCCCTTAAATCACAGAGAAGATTCAAATGGGGAATCTTCTTCCTGGTGCATTATTGTTTTTCCTGGAGTGTCTTCCCCTCGTTTGCTCTGGACAGAGAGGTCAGTGAGCAGGAAATACCCACTGATGCTGATATATGACTGGAAGGAACGTTTGACAGTGTATCTAATGTTACCTGAAAGAAATAGCTGTGCCGTTGTATAGAAGCTTACGATTTCTTTCTCAGTCCACATATGCTATTTTTAAAGAGATGTGTGTCACCAGCTGAAATATCATTTACTTTTAGAATATAGTGCTAAAATTTTTCCGTGCTCCTCAGAGACTCATCTAAAGATGGATGCTGTCAGGGAAGAAAGAGATGCAAAATCTGAAACGCTGCAGGATAAAGCTTTTGTTACTGTTTTGAAATTAATTGGATTTCATAACGTTCATTCATATTTCTTGTCAAAATGGTTTTAAAAATAGAATCTGTCTTAAAAATTGTAGGCACTTATCTTTAAGAAAATCAAGAGAAGTATTGATGTTCTGGAAAGATGGTCTTATTAGTCTGTATGAGATGGAGTCCTTGGCACAACACAATTTCCTCTCATACTGACCATCGCGTTTTCTGTCATTCGTTATTTCCCCTCCTGTTTCCCGGCGTAGCTGGTTTGTCAAGGAGTGGAAGCTTTCTGTCACAGAAAAAACTTTGACTTGATAGGGGGAACCTGGTTTCTGGCTCCAGCTCCTGGGTACTAAAGTATTAATTATTACCTTATGCTAATTATAACTACTCACTCCAGACACAATTATCTCTTGCATAAAAATGCATATAAGGGAAACCCAGCTGGTTATTACGCGGAGTCAGGATCAATGAGCCTGTAGGGTACTGCAGTACAAAATACAAACAACGTGCCTGCTGCATTCACAACACTCCACAACCCTTTCTGAGGAAAACATGTACTGAGTGGAGTAGAGCGAACGCTGCCAGCCGTGCCTCAATGAAAAAAACAAGAGTTTCTATGAAACTGATTTGTAAAGTGAAAGAAAGTTTGAGGGGGAAAACATAGCACGGCATTGTGAGAGTGCTTAGCATTTGAGTAAGAAGGATCACAAGTTAAGGAAGAGATTTTAAAGGAATAGTTTAAATGTTTGCTTTTTCTCCTTCCTTCAACACTTTGTGTAATAAGAATCAATTGCTATTTGCGTTTTAAGTTCCCATAATCTCTTCATGGAATGGACATTTCAGAATTGGTTTCCCTGGAACAGTCAAATGCTTTGTGGGTTTATATTGATGAAGATCTGTAGCCTATTTGCAGCGGTGATTTGTGCTCCCTTTAATCCATCCATCTCTCAGCAGTGACTGAAGGTGGCTGTTCCCTTTTTAGTCATAAAGTTGACTTCAAAAAGGAGATGTCAGTAAGTAAAAGGAAGTGATTTTCATCTTTTTAATATCACCACAAATCCATTTTTTATCGATAGGTGCCAAAACAGGTTGCAATCATTTTGTGTGGCTTTAAAGCAATGATAGCTTTTCTTGGAGGACATTAAATCTGCACTGGTGACTTAAAGAAGGCAGCAATTACCACACGGCTGTTGTTACAGAAAATGATGAAGTTTGTAAGTACAAGATTTAGGTATTTTAATCATTGACGGGAATATTTAAATCTCTTAATCATTTTGTTGTTGTTTGACTAATGTTCTATTGTTGGGCTTGATTTGCATTCATTTGTTGCTTGTTATTTTGTCACTGAATTATAATTCCATTATTCTCTGACCTTGTTTGTCCCTTGCTCACGCAATTGAGATATGAGTGGTTGAAACCATTTGGAGAAAAGAATAAACAATCTGAACTTTTGTTTGCAATGAAACTGCACGGAACATAAATCTTACTTAGGTTCAGCTGATTTTCTGCTGTGGTTGCAACTGTGACTGCTGGCAAAGGACCAAACTCCATGAGACAGCCAACCTGGAGATCTACCTGCATGTAGGCTGGGAGCAGGGTGAACGAGACATCTCCAAAACGACTGGTGGTTCCTCAGAAATTAGCCTAATCTGCAGTTTAGGGACTGAAGTTGTGTTGTGAATTATTTTAAAACTAATGAGCCAGGTATGTTCTATATATATAGAACATACAGAATGTATATAGAATTCAGTGGCAGAACTAGAGGGCATGGACTCAAGCTTCGTCAGGGAAAGTTTAGGCTTGATGTGAGGAAAAAGTTCTTCACTGAAAGGGTGATTGGCCATTGGAATGGGCTGCCCAGGGAGGGGGTGGAGTCACCGACCCTGGAGGTGTTTAAAGGGAGACTGGATGAGGCACTGAGTGCCATGGTTTAGATGATGGTTGGTGTTAGTGTAGGGTTATAGGTTGGACTTGATGATCTCAGAGGTCCTTTCCAACCTTGTGATACTGTGTGTGTGTGTGATATGCATATTTTCTTATTTCTGTTCTTGATTCAGAAGTTATTTACAACAAAATCAATTGGCTTTTGTTCAGCTGCAAAATATCTGCAACACTTTTCCTCTTCTACTTTAGTGCTATAGATCAAAAGTACAAGATTACTGTTATTTTGGAGTATTCCATGCATTGAAAAACTAATATAATAGTCACTCATGGGGGGAGAGGAACATACTTGTGCCCTCATTGCCAGTAGGCAGGGAGAAGCTGATGTAACATTTTGAAAACAAGAATTTGGATCATTCCAAAATGCTTGAATTCTAATCTTTCTTGGAGTTGGAGGTTACTCTGGAGCATTGATAACATTTTCACCTGCTCTTCATACTTTACACTAGCGTGGAGCTAGAAGTACTTTCAAGCCTATCTCAGAGGACTATGTCTTAGGTTGGAAATTAAATTTCATAAGTATTTTGTATTAGCATGTGTATCTTAACCCAGGCCAGACTAATCAATCTCTCTACCTGTGACTAATATTATGGTAATGATAATTAATAAGAAAATGGATCTAACATTTGCGTGATAAACTTTTCTTTGGGATGATAGACTGAGTAGAGGAAAAAAATAACAAAACATTTCACTTTTGAGGGATTTTGTATCGTTTAAATTGGAATTGCATGAGAGATTAGGAGATGAGACTGTCCTTCCCTGCTCTGATAGCCTCCAAGAGAACACATTTTTATGATTATAGAATTCACCTGTTCCCCAAGGTTAATAGCTGATTGAAACTGTGGCTTCTCTTTGGTTTCTATCCTGTGCTACAAGGGGTGTGTTAATAAATGGCTCTGTCTAAGAGCTCTGTCTGGGCTTAAAGGCTTAAGCAGAAGAGTCCATCCCCAGCTGCAACAGCCAGTTTGTGCCTTTCCTACATCGTGTACTGATGTTCTCACCAAGGATCAGGGCACTGACTCCCTGCCTTAAAATCTCCCACAGCTCCTCACCTTAGAATTGGATTCATCTCTAAGCCTGTGGTGGAGGATGATTGTTATTGTTGCTAGTTAACTGCCTTCTCCATCTGTGCATCAGTGGAGGGGATATCCTCCCAAACGAAAACAAAGCTGGCTGCTGCCTGCAAATTCCAGGCAGCTGTGTCCTATATAGGTGTGGTTTTATGTGTGCTGCTGCTGAGAGAGCTGCAGAATACACCACCACTGAGACTGGTGCCTCGCTCAGGGTGGATTGGGAATGTGATCTGTTGAAGAGAAAATTAACAGCACAATGAAAGAAGAATGTTTGCTCTTCTTTTATCTTCTTTCCAGGGCTTGTTTGTGCTTTATCTCCTTCATGCTACAGCAGAAGTTCTGAATGTTGATGAGTCAATGCAGAACCTTAAGTACTCAGTCTGGCAACCCTGTACTTATTCATACAGTGGAACCTTGAGTCAGATTCAGTCCATTTTACACAATTTAATTCCTAAAGGCTGTCTACCTAGTGTTTTGTGTGGCGTGGATGGCATTTGGCTTCAAAGAGCATCATGTGTGTTGCAGTTTTAGCCTGAGTGTAACTTGCATCGATCCCCTTGGTTGTAGAAAGGGCACCAAAATGCAACAAGCTAAAAGTGAAAATGTGGTAGGTGAGTTAATTGGAGAGGAGCTGTCATGCCAGAGGCCTCAGGAATAACCAAGTGATGAGCCTGGCACTGCTACTGCTGCCTCACAGGTGCTCTAGGTGTGTTGAAAACGGAACTAGACCTCCATGTCTCAGGTTAGGAAAGCATTTGGTTCCTGCAGTGATTTATTCCAAACTTCAGCTGTGCTGCTTTCGTTATATTTACTGTATTTGTTCTGTGAGGTCTGTATGGACCTAACATACATTAGATACTGCCAGGCACTGGAACTGTCTGCCCAGGGAAGTGGTGGAGTCTCCTTCCCTGGACATGTTCAAGGAGTTTGTAGACATGGCACTTTGTGATGTGGCTCAGCAGGCACGGTGGAGTTGGGCTGACGGTTGGACGGGATGAGCTTAGAGGTCTTTTCCAGCCTTAATGATCCTGTGATTCTGTGATCTTATTTTATCATGAATTATCAATGTTAGAAGTTCTGGAACTGCTGTAACAAATTCCCTGCCTTCCATCCCAGACATGGATACATTTCATTTTGAGGATGAGTCTTAGTTTGAAATTACTTTGTGATCCTTCTGCACAGAAGTTTATTATTGTTCAGCGTTGACCTGCATATTTTCTTATGTGTTAATAAGTGGCAAAATAGAGGAATAGAAGCATAACCTCCCACACTAAAGAGCTGTGGTATAAAGTGGTTTTAAGAAGCAGTGGCGAAATCCAAATACCCTGCTCATACTTTTGATTTTGGGCAGGGTGATACATTGCTCTTATCATAGAATCATAGAATCTTCCCGTTGGAAAAGACCTCTGAGATGATCGAGTCCAACCTCACCCATCATCCGCTAAACCATGTCCCTCAAAAACTCATCTACCTGTTTTTTGAACACCTCCAGGGATGGTCACTCAACCACCTCCCTGGGCAGCCTCTGCCAGGGACTGACCACCCTTTCAGTGAAGAAATGCTTCATCATATCCAGCCTGAACCTCCACTGGAACAACTTACGACCGTTTCCTCTCATCCCATCACCTGTCACTTGGGAGAAGAGACCAACACCCACCTCACCACAGCCTCCTTTCAGGCAGTTGCAGACAGTGATGAGGTCTCCCCTCAGCCTCCTTTTCTCCAGGCTGAACAACCCCAGCTCCCTCTGCCAAACCCCACAGGACTTGTTCTCCAGCCCTTCCCCAGCCTCGTTCTCTTCTCTGGATGCTCTCCAGCCCCTCAATGTCCTTCTTGTGCTGAGGGGCCCAGAACTGACCCCAGCACTCGAGGGGTGGCCTCACCAGTGCTGAGCACAGGGGCACAATCCCTGCCCTGCTCCTGCTGCCCACGCTGTGTCTGACACAGCCCAAGATGCCATTGGCCCTCTTGCCCACCTGGGCCACCGCTGGCTCATATTCATTAGGTTGTCATCCAGCACCCCCAGGTCCTTCTCCTTCTTGTGCCCAGCTGTGGGATTTGTGTCACGTGGAAGTTGCTGTTCTCCTCCTGGCATCCCTTGGCACGTGTAGGAGGCAGGAAGGCTCAGCATGCAGGTCTCTGAGTGGCTTCTCAACAGCAGTGTCTGTTTGGTCATCTTGCTTTTCCCCCCAAACACATTTAAATCTTCTACATGTAAATCAAATAGAAAAGAAATCACTTTCATTTTGTTGGTTTTATTTGTTTTCTGCCTTAATGTAGAACACAGGATTGTTCTCACCAAAATAAGTTGCACGTTAGAAGCAGTAAAACAAAGATATGTACTGTTTCAGTGGAAATATGTTGATATCAACAAAAGTGCATAAACATGGGAGGAGTCCAACTGTGCAAGCTAAGAAGACAATAAATGAATGTAGGCTGGTTTTATGCATTTTTTAAACAAAATTGTTATTCATTACTGCACTGTCTGTGCTTTCATCCCTTCTTCTGTGTTCTCCACCTCCTCCTTGGTATTGACTTCTGGAAGAATTATCATATTCTACAGAAGAGGGGTTTGTAGTTTGTGCTTACAGTTCACATGCTTCCCTAAGAGCACCGCACGCTGCTAGAGTTACGCCGCCCTGGCCTAGAGGTGGAAGTACTCTTTCTTGATCTTGCACCCCGTTGAGCCGAGTAATGAAGGTAGTGGAGAGCAGCCAAGGCATCAAAAGCAGCCGCCACCCACTCTGCTGTCAGGTTCCTTTTTTAACACAATACTCAGAAATAATCAAGTGTATTGTTGTAAATATCAGCATGTTATTGCCATGGATAAGTTGTACTGAAAAATTTATATTTCATGGAGTCTAAATTGTGCTGAATATCCAGAGGTATTCACTACCTTCTTCTACTGCTCCTGCTGGTTTTTTATGTACTTCAGGGAAGTAATTTATCATGCTTGAGTCACCAGGATTTAAGGTGACATGACAACGTGTAAAAGCATTTCAGTCTCCCTGAGACACTTCTGTGCCATAAAAAAAGCAGTTGAGACAACCGAGGATCTTGATGTTGATCTTGCCAGTCCTTCTTACTGTCCACTTTCCAAATGGGATTCACAATTCAGTATTTCACACTGACTCACCCCTCTTTGCCCCTGATGGACCAATGTCATTGCAGAGTTGGCGCTGGCGCGGTGAAAGCAGGAGGCAGGCACTGTCCGTCCTGCACAGGAGCGTTAACCTTGTGAGCCACCCCTGTAGCACGAAGGCAAGAACAAATGGGCAAGTGCTGCTCTAATATGCCATGCTGCACAAAATTAGAATCTGGTTTAATGATGGTCCATTTTTCTTGTGTCCACCCCAACACTTACTCATATCAGATGTACTTTCTTTAAGGACAGGCTGCAGGGTCTTTTCTGTTGCAAATTCTAACATTTTTTTTTCTACAAAGCTGGGACTCTAGCAGGAAAATGCAACTTTTGGGTTTTTTACTGATTTTCCTCATGCATTTGAAGAATTTCAACCTGCTGCTTATGCTAAAGAGAACTGATGGGAGGAAGGGCACAGGATGAAGTGCACTGTCAAGAGCACTCACTGGAGTATGAGTCACTTTTTGCAGAGACAACTATTCTGTTTCTAGGGTATATATGCTGGGGTTTGTTTTCAGAAAGGAAGTTATTTCCAGTCCATGATCTCTAGTCTCAAACCAGACATGATTCCAGGTGTTACTTTCACACTTCCTGGCAGCGCCTACTGGGTGCTCAGTGTCCAGCAATTCTGATTTGAAGTTCCCTGACCATCCTGGTAGACCTTGGTGAATAATACATGACTTCACCAAGAAAAATACCTTGTAGTACATTTTGGTTTAAGTTTTGCTGTTGGTCAGAAATCATGTTTGTGTCTTTAAAACATAAGCAAATGCCCGTGTCTCTCCTAGCCTAGTGTTTGATAGATGCCTTCTTGTCATGTTCACAAGTGACTTGCTTTAACCAGGTGGTTGTGCTTGTGTGGAAGTACTTTTGACAAACTATTAGCAGAGCTGGTTTTAACTGGAGGTTGTAGTCTTCGTTTCCACAGCAGTACCCAGCACCACTTAGGCATGTGCAGTGCCCTGAAATAGAGGACTCCTTTCCTGATAGCTTTAACACATAATTTTTATTGTCAGTTAAATCCAAGTCCACATAACAGACTCCTGATATTCCCTAAATCTCTTCAACCACTGTACACCAAAGTAAATTTGACTAAACAGAGCACATCTATATATGTTCTCATTTAGTCCTGACTGCATTGTAGATGAACAGTCTGCCTTTATCTCTAACATAATCTTCATTGCACTTCAAGACACTTGAAGTTTACTTCAGTGCTGTATCTGTGCAGTCACAGTCACTTCTTTTACTATTAGTCATTATTTTATTACTGCTTCTCCAGTGATATCTGCTTTACCTCCTGGGAGAGTTTCTAAATTTTAATATCTAACCCCTTACTGCAGTGTCCTGATACCCTGGGTGTTTCTTCTAACCTCTCCCAAATGCATACACAGATTGGATTGGTTCCTTCATCCAGCGTGTCACCTGTGAAGTTACTACTTCTGTAATCAATCCCATCTCAAGTGCTTCACCTCTCCTTGTTGTTTGTAATAATAACCTTTACTATTTATCTTATAGAAAAGTGCATCCCTTGCAGTGTGTTCAAACTAATACTGAAATTTCAGGAGTGTCATGTTTTCTAGAATGTCCTAACTTAAATATCTGCAGATCTTTTCTATTTACTTTCTCCTCCTTTAAGTGGATCATCTTCTTCCCTACCAACATTTCAAGTTGTCTCATTGCTTTCCTGATGAGCTTTAGTGTTTCATAGCTCAGAAGCATCCAGACTGTAATCCAGGAAAGGTTAATTTGTATACACCTCTCTCTTTTCAAACACCCTTGGCATCTTCCTTCTTAGATCATTCCCAACAGTCTCTCATTAACTACCCGTGAAAACAGCAGAATTCTTCATATAAGCTGCCCTTTCACTTCGAGGTGTTTTCCAAGTCCTTCCCCCTTTTCTGCCCTGCTCCATTGTCTAAAAATGCCAGGGATTATAAGCAGTCATACATGAGACTTGCACTTGAGTGACGGTGTGGCATTAAGAGTCTTCTCATATTTTCTGTCTTTCCTCCAGGTCCCATCCAATGGTCTGTTTGCAGGTGCCTTTCCTGAGTTGAGTGAGTTGAGGGGTTGTAGGCAGATAAATGTCAAAGAGCATCCTGGCAACAGGGTGTTTCTTCTGTTCTTGTCACGCACCCGACGAGAGGACCCTTCACGTTAGGTTGCTGTGAGGAACAGGAGCATGTGGATGCACACAGATAAATTTCTCCTCAAGTCTTAAGACTCGAGACTATGACAGTTAGTGAGATATCCTGTCAGCTTCTGTGAGCACTGATTTTCTGTAGTGTCTCTTATCCCAGATAAATTCCAGTCTTTCCATCAGGTGGATCTGTTGGACCTCAAAAAGAGGCAGTGCCTGTGTGCTGGGGAGGTGTTGGGTCACACCAAAATATTCAGTCTAACAGCTGCTGAGTTACTGCTAAACTGAGCTCTCTTGAGTTGGGAGAGGGGGGCAGATGTGGCCCTTACTTTCCCCACTTGGATTAAGTTACATTTTAAAATTTGGCATAAAATTTTAAGTTATTTTTGCTCGTGGTCTTGTATGTGTGTATAAAGGTCTGTGCAATGATGCCTTGAGTAATCACCATCACTTGCAAGACTTTTTGTACTGCTATTTGAGATCAAATTCTTTATGTGAGAAAGCATTTTAAACGTTTTGCTTACATTCTAATGCCATTTTATTCTCCTTTTTTTTTCCTCATGGTACATTTAAAGTTTTGTTTTGATCAGTTCTACTTCATGTTCTAGAATTTATCTTGTCCATGATAATCAATTTCTGACACTGGAAGCTGATAAGAGCCAGCAGTAACAGTAATTCATTTAAGTGAGGCAGGAAAGATGCATTTAATACAGATGCTAATGCTAAAAATCAGATTGACTTTATACACTTTGCTTGTGAAACAAAGGCTGAGACAACTACAAAAATCTGCATTTAAAGTCTGTTTTCATTCCCGTTAGTGTGCAATAAATAAACACCACAAATGACGGGAAGGGAACTGACCCAACCAGAACAACGACAGCAAAAACCCTGCATAGAACTTTTCTGGTTTAGGTTCTCAATTTTGGAGTTTGGAGGGGGGTTGTGTTTGTGTGTGATATCTCTCCCCCTCCCCCAAATGCCATTTACAGGTATAAACATTAACTTTAGTTCATTTTCACAGCTTTAACAGATGCCACACTTCTGATAAGTATTCCCAGGCCAAAAGTCTGTGCATTTGAGTCATTTTAATGTCATTTAACCAATTAAAGATGCAAAGGAAAATAATACAGACATCTCCCTTGAGTCAATTGATCAAAATAGCATTCTGTCTCCATTCTTCCCTTTCCTTAGGTTTTATAGTTTAGCCATGCTTTGATTTAAAGAAATTATACACAGGAAGACTCTGTGGGATTAAAAAATAGGTCTGTAATTTCAGAAGTGGTTTCTGAACCTCACTGAACAGGCCTTTCTTAGATGAGTTCACTGAAATTCAACCAAATATCCAAACTTGTGTCCTTGTTCATGCAACAGAACCACGAGTTCTACACTAGGAGAGACAGTAGCACTAAGTACTTGGAAAACAAGTGTATAAATGTTTCAGTCTGACAGCAGAGCCTCTGAGCACCTGGAACTTTAGTTGAAAGAACTAGACTTAGGTGGTGTTCTTTCTGAACTGACTCCCAGAGTTTTATTACATCATCAAATGTGCTGTAATATTCAGTTGATTGTACTTGCCATTTTTCTTTAAATTTTTGATAGAATTCCAGAAGGAGGGGGACTAATTGTTACAGGAAATCTAAGCTTGTGATGAAGGAAATATATTTATTTTTTTGTAAAGCACGTCTGCATTTACTATAAAAGGAGAGAGCAAGTTCCAGAATACGGAAGGTATTAAGGTAATGTTATTTATTTACTAATTGTATAGTCTAGAGACATCGACCGTGCAAATGTCATGTCAATATTCTTCGAGAGGGCTCTGCTTTATGTTAAAATAGCTATAAGACTCTTGTTTTTTCTTCCCCACAAAACACAGGAAACCAGTGATACCCTAAAACACCCAAATACCTAAATTAATAATTCTCACTGCCATTGTCATTGGCTACAAAGAGACAATCGTCAGACCATAGTTTCAAAATGTGCCAGACAATATTTCTATTTCATAGAAATTTTTTTTCTATTTCTATTTTATAGATGCAGACCAAAAAGAGTTTAAGTGATTTATCAAGAAGCCTGTTGCCTCACGAGGAAATAAAATGTAGTTTTGATGCACCTAAAACATATGGTTATAGGTCCTTTCTGTATTATTATGGCGCTGTAAAAGTAGTGCATTTGCTGACTTTCTTTTCAATTGGTGCCAATGAAATTAATCACTGGGTTAATTCTAAATACAGTTTTGCTGACTCGCCCAAACTATGCTGTCATATGTTATTATAACAATTTGTACATGCTGACGGTTTTATACTCTCGAGGATGAAGTTTTGAAAATACAGTGTTATTTATACTAACATGTTAAGTGACAAGAAAATTTACTAAATATAAAAGCGTGGTATAAAATTCCTCAGAGCTTTCCCTGCCTGAGCGACCAGCTAGTGAGATTTTATGTATCGTTTCAGGTCCAGTTAGACAACTTGTCCTCATAAATCTCTTCAGCATCTTGCCAGGTGATAAAATTCATGTCAAACATGACTATGCTGTTTATCATTTTATGTGCAAGTTTGTACACATTCCCACTCCTTCCACTACTACTAGATCTAAGTAGACAAATATGATCTATATCTCCTGTGAAAGAGTGCTGATCAATATATCTGCCAGTGCTTGAAAATAAAGATTTCAGGTTAACAAACTGATGGGACTCCACCGATCTTTGGGAAGAGGAAATCTTCATTGTTGGGTAGATTGTGAATTTCCCATGAGAACAGAGCACTGCTGAGAGACTACCAGTATGTTTTATTCCTAGACCATGAAGTATCAATTAGTGTAAAGCATTGCCAAGAATTTTCTATCAAAGGATGTCCTCCTGTCATTACAAGTGGTTCCCTGAACACTCCAGAAAAGTTAAGGGGACTTGTAATTATGGAGAAAAATACAAGGAGGTCTTTATTAAGGAGTGGGGGGACTCTCCTCACCTCCCCTTTCCAAGGTAAATAATGTTTTCCTTCTTCTTGAGAAGTGATACTGAATATTAATTTTTTTTCTGGCTTGCTTCCAAATGAAAAAATAATGAGTACTGGGTAACCAGGGCTTTATGCTCTTTGTGCAGTGAGAGTATTTTATGAGACGTGGTTGGTCTCTGAAAGAAAAAACCCAGAAGCAGCCCACATGGACGCTGCCTCTCATTGGAGAACTTAAACCAGAGATGTCAGGAGATCACTCCTTCTCTGTTATTGATTCCAGTTAGAGAAATCGAGATGGACGGAGAACTTCCTAAGTAATTGGCAGAGACCTTCTGCAATGATTCTCTATCCAGAAGCAACACAGTAGCTTTTTCTTTTAAGACTAAAACCTTGCTCATCTAAAAACCATAAATCTTTATCAGTTAAATCTTTAAATGTTTAACAGTGCCATCTGGTGACCTTTGCCATAACAACAGCAGTTCTACTTCAGAGCCCCTTTCTTTTGAGGATCTAAAAGGAGTGCACAAACAACTGCACCTTAGGAACTAAAAACCCTACTTGAGGATAACCTGAGACATTTGTTATTTGTTTTTTTCACTCTGCAGCTTCCAAAACTGATAAAAGCTGATTCATAAACTCGTCTTTTCTTCTTAACTGTAGCACAATTAAAAGAATATCTTTGTAAAGCTTTATAGTTACTAAGCTACCTGTAGAAAGGCACGTGTGAGTATTGCTGCACAAGTAATGGTCCCTTACTGGAAGATTCCCGTGAACTATGGTGCAGTGCAGGCAGTGTCTAAAGATAAATCACAGTAATTCACTGATGAAGATCCCCTATCCAGTGATAACCTTAACTGTGACAGTTTCCCTTCTTTTTTAATCCAAATTGATATTTTTAAAATTATGGTTTATTGTGAAACTCCTGACCTTTCAGTTTCGTTCCCCCCCAGCCCAGTGACAGAGTAGATGCAATGCACATTCTTAATCCTTGCCTGGTTCTTGCATTGAAATTTGAGACCTTGTGGACAGGGACTTTCTCACTGTGGGTTGTGGAATTATCAATATTGATCTTTGGAGACTACTAGCAGTAAAGCAAGCTGTTAGAAACATTTGTTTTAATTTAAAAATTAAATTTGAATCTAAATTTTGAAAATATTTTAGGAAGAACAGTAACTGAAAATGCCGTTGAATGTTGTTCTTCCATCATGGCTACAAAATCAGTGGGAGAATGCTCCTCCCTTCAAAAGAGGAAAGAAGAAAATCAAGTAATTTAAGTGGTTTAGATAGCTGTCCTTAAGCATCTACTGAACAGGACATAAGGAAGCTGTTCATTAACTGGAGATGGTGGGAATAGCTTTCTCAGAAAAAACATGGACCACCTGCTGAGCTCTGAGACTTCCAGCATTCACTTGCCTGCAGCAGGCTTTGACACGTAGAGTAGATATACGTAAATGAACAGAAATAGAAGCCTGCAAACAGCTTAAAAGTGATATACGTGTCTTCTACCTCGTGAAGATGCCCTTGTCACTTTGCTGTTAACCTCATCGGAACAGAAGAAAAAATTGAAACCCAGACCCATGCCATGGGAGACATCTCATTGCATGTTTGCCTCAGTGCAAACCCATTTTTTTACACCTCTTTTAGTGATTTTCTTATTTCAGTTGATTCTTCACCAAGTAATTATTGCCTATCGTGCTCACTCCATCCATCAACTCTTTGTCACACGTTATTCAAATCTCAACTTTGACATTTTATTCCCTTTCTGAATTTCAGATTTAACGTGTTGCTCAGGTCTGGAGGTGTGGGAGTGTGTTTGTTTGCATACTACACTTGGCTGCTGCCTTGCAAAATGCGTTGTGTGAAAACACTGTGTTCCTGTGCCTGAAGAGAAATGCTGCGTGTCACTGAGTTATGTAAGCTCTGAGGGCTGTAGGATATAAACCTACTGGGTTGATTTGATTTTTTTAAAAAATAGTCCTTCTTTTCTCGAAAACAAAGGTTGGTAACAGATGAGGTCTCAGTGAATCTTTTTGGTGACTCTTGAATTGAAATTTGAGGTTTTACTGAACAATGGGAAAGTAATGGTGAATTTCAATGACATTTTCATAACATTTTATCCTGAGATGCACAGAATTTCTGGGGAAGGATGCTTTCTAAAGTGTCTGTGGTTAAGTTACTTAATCAGGAAGAGATACTGTTTCATATTCTTGTGCTTGGGTCAACATGAACTTCTCCCTGCTTTGGTTGACATAATTTACTAGATCATCGTGCTCCAAGGTGTTTTATGTGGGCAGCTCTAAACCTCTCTTCACACTGATTTTTCCATTAAATTACTGAGATATCCTTTGGTAAAAAAAAAAGAGTCTAGGTTTGTACTTTGGGAAGATGAACACTGAGTTTTTGAGTAATTATCTTTTTGTTCAAATACATATTTGACTTCTTGAAGCAGAACATCCTGCCCAAGATTTTTTCGTGGGAAGATAGGACTTCAAGTCAGGCAACTTCCTGTTTGTTTCAATCTCAGATCTGTTTCAAACTCCCACAAACTGGGTATCAAAGAGACCAGTTGAGGAATGAAAGGCAGCTTCTTCCTCTCTGTTTTGATAATAAATGCCAGAATTTGTCCTTATGTTTTATTGGTGGATTTTATTGAGTGCCTACATTAGAAATAAAATATTTTGTAGAACTGGGGAGAAATTAGAGAATAATAGAATTGTTAAGGCTGGAAAAGACCTCTAAGATAGTCGAGTCCGACTGTCAGCACATCACCACCGTGCCTACTAAACCATGGCTGGAATTGCCATGACTCCATGTTTTCTGAGCACCTCCAGGGATGGAGGCTCCACTGCTTCCCTGCTCAGCCTATTCCAATGCTTCACTGCTCTTTCGGTAAAGGATTCTTTCCTAATGAAGAATTTTTTCCTAATTAGTGAAGGTCAAGAATTTTTATTGAACAAGGATGATGGACTAATTTTTTTTTTGGGAATAACAGAGCAGGCTAAGACTCTTCATCCTCAAAAATAGTTGTCCTGGTTGGAATAAGGGGTCTATAAAAGCATGAGTGATATGGATAGGGATTGCAGTTCAATATCTCTTCTGTAACACAAATTATGGGCTGCCAGGCAAAACCAGTGGAGGGCAGGTTTTAGAACTCTTGGTGGAGGGTATTTCTTCAACACTTTGGGTGAGAAGCCTGTGGAATTCTTTAGCAAAAAATGCTGTAAACGTGCGAGTTTACGTGCAGGCAAGGGCGAACTGGATGAGTGTATGGAAGAAAAATGACTGAGGGTTATTGAATTTATAGCAAATATAGCTCCCATTTAAAAACACCCACATCAATTTAAGGTCAGAAGGATTGCTAAGGGGGAAGTGTCACATACTTGCCCTGATCTTACCCTGCTGTGGGCATCAGATGTGGTAACTGTTTGCAGCTGAGCTGGATCCACCGTCAGCCAAATGCCTTGTTAATTCTGAATTAGAAAATAAGGGAGGAAAGATGGTTCTGCCAAAAATTAATAAATAATACTTGAGAATACCCATATTTAGCTAACCCAGACATTTTTATCATTCCTGTTTTCCAGTTTACTCAAAGTATTTGGTGAAGGCAATAGAATTAACACAATACAGTTGCATTTGTCTCATTTAAACTTAAATACAGTGTTACAGGTTCCACATGCAGATGTGTATTCTTGGCCAAATAAAATGTTAACAAGAAAGATACATAATTTGATATATATTACCTTGTAAAAGTGGTCACATTTGAGCCTTGTTCCAACTACTACATTTCTGTTTGGTTTGTTTATTTTCTTTTTCTTCTAGCAACCTTACTTTATCCTTGGATTAGCAATAAATCTAATTTCTAGAAAGAAAATAGAATATTCTCTGCCATACATCATTCCTAAACCTCAAAGTGAAAAGATCTGTCATCTCTGAAACTCACAAACCCACGCAGCGGAGAGAGAGTTTGAAACATACCAGTAGGAGCAATTATCTGTGTCCCAGAGGACCCTTGTGTTTGTGCTAACACTGATACCTTGTTTTGTACACAGGTCATGAATGCTCTAATGACCACAATTCATGTTGCCATTTAGAGACCAGGAGAGCACGCTGTGCCCCCCTTGCTGTTACAAGACTCACTGACACAAACAATCAGGGCAAAATCACAGGTTGTATGAAGTCGCTTTTATCATATCAGCACCACTAACAGCGCAATTAATAAATATGTGTAAGCATCTCCATTATAAATACAGTGCCTGGCATTTAAGATCTCAGCTGTTAAAAATCCCAGTAGATAAAACACAGGGTTTTTTACCTTGTTTTTTTTAAAAACAAAATAAAATCAGCATCTATTAAAATAAAATACTTCATATTGATCAAACTTTAAATGGGATAATGAAAAATGGTAAATGAGCGAAGCCACCTGATCAATCATTTTAAATGGTGACATTGTTTTGTATTTTATAGTAAATTACATTCAGATCGAAATCAAACCACAGCGTGAGGTGTTTCAGGTGAAACCAGGAAAGGGTGGCATTGTGCGCCGCACGTTGTTTTTCCTGCAGAGTTGCTCTGCAAGTGTGTGCAGAAAAAGAGGGTGGGAGGGGCAGGATGCTCCCAGTGTGCCTTTCGAGGACCACTCTGCTCCCATGTAGAGGACAGGCTCATTTTGCACAGAGGCACGTAACCTCCTTCATGGGATTGCTTGGGAAATGTGGTTTAGAACCAGCTGAGGAGGGCTCATGTCTCTCTGGGTATGTCCCACCCCAGCTGGGCAGCTGCACAGCTCTCACTGGTTGTCTCATCGTTCTGGTTCCCACTCAGGAGAGCTCTTGGACATGGATCAACCATGCTCCACGATAGCAGTTTTAGGCATCAATTTATGCCTCACTCTCTCCCATTTGCTGTATTTCCTGCAATTACAATGCTGAGCTTGATACCTATTTCAGATTTTCTCATTATAATGTTATGTATTTCATCCCGAACTAGAGCACTGGGACTACAATTTTAGCAATTATAGATTCTTCCTTCTTATTCAGTCAAGGAGGAATCATCTTTGCTGAGTGTGTAGCCACGTTAATTGGCGAGTGGGTTACATGGAACAAGTCAGAAAACAGAGGTGTGTGAGTTGGTCATCATAAAGTGTAGTTTCCAGGCAGTAATGTTTATGTTAATGTACTTACCCAATCTGAGCTTAGGAGAGCTTTGATAAAGTGTAATGCAAAACACTAAAGGGAAATATATCAAGAGTAGAACCAGAAGGGACTTCAGTGGATAAGGATATTGATGACAGATGGGTGTTCTGAGGTGAGATAGTGACTGAAGGTGTGTCTGGAGACAGTGCAGCTTTCTATTCTAACTTAATTTCTAAAGAGAACAGTGCAGTGAGATGCTGAAGTTTGCTAATGGCATCAGACAGTTGGGAGCAGTCAGTTCAAAGGAAATGATGATGTTACAAATGATACGGCAAGGTAAAGGGAATTACACAGAGAGGTAATCAAGATATGGAAGGAAATTCGATCTGAAAATAAAACAATAGTCGAGCAGTGGCAAGAGTGAAGTCAGCCTGTAAATACTGCATTTTTGGAGCATCAAATTTGTGAGCTTGAGTGATCATTTCTTTCTTCTTCTTTGCACTCCTTTACAAAACAAACAATCTTCAATATTTAAAATATTGAGGCAGAGAGGCTGAAGGCTGAGACCTTGCAGTTGTTTCTGCAGCTCTGAGGGGTTTGCTCTAAAAACGTTCCTTTGAGCTGAAAGTGTTGGCTCCTTTGCTCTTGCGAGTTACTGCTGAAGTGGATCAGCCTCTGCTTGAGTGCCAGCTCTAGCTTAGGTATCAACTGCACTGATGGAAGTGGCAGTGTAGGAACTGAATCATCAGTGCTAAGGAAATTAAATTAAAAAGAAGAGCTATGTGGCTAAGCTAGACAGGAACTGAGATCATAGACTTTTTTTCCTTTTAGCTGTTTACTTCTCCGTATGTGCGACTACAGGAAGTCTAGAACAGGACTTTTGAAGTGTTAGGAAAAATGGCAAGGAATGAAGAGTTTATGGTACACACAGAGTTCAAGAGCCATCTAAGTTACTTTTGTTCCCCATTATTTACTTCGGGTTTGATCATGAAAGATCTTTACCAAGTCTTACATAATGGTTAAATTAAAACAGATACATTTATTTTTCATTTGTTAGAAAATCAGAGTAATATAAATTCCGCTAAAATACTGTTTGTGTTGCTGTGTCTAAATCGTAATGAAAAAATAATTGCTATTTTTACCATGTAGATTTGCTTGTATGAGCTTACCCTTTTACTAAGTTATGCAAGAAGGGATTTTTAGACCACTTTATGAAATGCAAAACTATATAATTTTATGTGTACTCAGCGTACACATTCGTTAGGCTGCCGGAGAGTGCATGAACCATTAAGAGAGGTTCAGGGACTAAATGAGTGTCTGATGGTTTTTAGGTGCTGTGGGGTACCCAGGCTTGAGCTGTTACTCCACATAGGCACAAGTCTCCCACAGATCCTCTCTCAGCTATGCCCACCCTATGTAAAGGGTGTAATTTGTTGTGGAGGAGAGTCATTTGCCATAAGGCCCTGAAGTGCCTTATCCCAGTTGATCTGTAGCTGTTCTCCATGATGTAGTGATGTCTCTTCATCCATACGTCAGTGTGTAGCTCATTTGTTTGATTAAATACTTGATATTTATATTATTTCATGATTTATGTAAGATTAAACATCCTCATTTAAATGTATAAATGAGATTTCTTTTGCTAAGAAGGAACAACCATAAAAAAATTTGAGTACCAGGTGCTAGAGCGATCTGTTTGAATGACTTGAACATAGGTGCCTTGGCTGGCTTCAGTTTTGGCAGGTAACATTTTTTGTACTGGTAGTCCTTGCTCCACCCTGAAAAACCAAAAGCTTGTAAACTGAAGGAAGCCAGACCTGAATATATCCCATCCAGAAAGTTAAGTGGAAGCAAATTTCCCTGTATCTTTCTTCCCACGCATTCATTTTATTGTAAATATTAAAATGTGTGAAATACTTTGCTCTGTGGTATTCCTTAAAGTATTTAACAAAAATATGGGTCCGTTGTGACTGCACCTATTACATTTCATTGTTCCATCATCTTTCTTTCACAACACATGACACACATGCATCATTGATCACACGATTTATATATGCTCCTGTTCACCTGATGTGCCACATAAATCACCTCAGGTAGTGATATAATATTTTAAAGAATTGACAGAACCAGTTCAGCCAGAATTGTTTTTCTTTTCTCTTGCTGAGACAATTCGGTGGAAAAAAAGACTGAAAAGGTTCTTGGTAGGTCAAAATGTTATTGTTTTTAGAGAAGAAAAACATGGAAGGAATCAATGACCCTGCACATAATTGACCTTGACATTAAAGTCGTTGTACATGGGTAACCTATTGATAGAAGCAACACAGAAGGACATGTTCATAGTGCTGGAACAGAGGAACTATGCTTAACTGAAAACTTTGCATGGCAAACAAAGTAAGAATCAAGTATGTTATCAAGAGCATTGTATGGCTGAGTTGAACAGTACATATCACCAATCTGAAGATATCTGATGTATCTATGAAACATCCAGCCAAACCTTTGAACAGACTTTGAATCATCAGACAGCTTTTCTCTCTAACTCAGAATGTAGAGATTTTCCAGGCTGATGGTTTGACTTTTATATGGTATAAGGGAAGCACATAATTTTTCAGGAGTGCACAACATAAATGAAATCTAATCTCCTTTACAAAGTATTATTTAGAAATCTCTTGAGAGCATTGCTATATTAAATACCTGTTATAGGCCGGATGCAGCTAAACTTTGGGAATGGGTTTGTATGTGGTTAAGGACTTTGTTTCGTTCACGTGGATGGAACGTACAACACCTGAACTTCATGTTTTCAACCATTAGGACTTTACCCACTGAATTAAATATGCGTTGGAAGTGCTTGCTGGCTTCTAATTGTAATGAGGTTCACTATGTCTTCAAAGGGAAAAAAGTATTGTTCACTATTAAGAAATTTCCATCAGCTTTATTTTTTATTAATTTTTCATTTCTCCTTTTCTTTGCCTTTCAATTATGCTACACCTTTGCCTATTTTATTTTAAGATCCCAGCCTTTCTTAATTGAGCTTTTCATCATGCTTGGATGTGGCAGGTGAGACACTGCTCACTGTCACAGTAGTGCTGGGCATTCCAGTGCATTCAATGGCTGCTCTTTCTTGAAATCGTCAAATATGGCCTTGTTGGAAGTAAAAACTGGGAATGTACAGCCTTGCTGAATAACTCATGAAAATAGATGTAATAAATACTATTACTAAGCATGTATAAACCACGTGAAGATGAGCTTTCCCAGCATTAGGAATCTGTTCAACTCTTACACCTTCTCTACTGACGTTCTCAGCCGTACAACATATTTTGATGTGGCCCAGGGTCCCAGCAGTTTCCTCACTTTCACAGGAGCCGACTTGCCCTGCCTGCACACCACACCAGCATTACTTCCTAATGCAGCTTTTTAATAGATGTCTAGATTGGTGAGATTTACGAGTTTACAATCAGCTTGGAGCTGAAAGATGTAATTCTGTTGAATTCATCTTTCATCTGGAGGTCTAGAGAATCTGTCTTAACTGTTTTAAAAATTTACACTACTGCTGCGCTTTACTTCATTGGGAATTACAATTCTGACAATAGCTTTGTGTATTTTTATGGCAGATTTTGTCATAATGCCAAAACTTTGCAAACTTTGAAATACGGTTCCTTTCAGCATATTTAATGTATCTATTATCTTAAGCAATAAATCAGTAAAGTGCAATATTTTCTTGTTTTTTTAAAGAGTGGAGTCAACCCTCTGCCACTTAGTATCTACCTATAGACAGTGTCTAAATTTTCATTTATTGAGAGGAGATGTATGTAGGGACAGGAGTTGGATTGGATGATCCTTTTGGGTCCCTTCCAGCTCGGGTAATTCTATGAGTCTGTGAGATTGTTGCCCATGGCCCAGATTCACAGCGTTGGTTGGCGTTTTTTTTCAAAATTATTCAAATCTTTCATCCATTTCAAAAGTTTTAGCATGCAACAGAGAATAATCTGTTGCCTAATACAACAAACAAAACGATGAGGCAGATCATGCACTGTCACCACCATTAGCCTTTTAAATATGATCAGGTTCAAAAGCCATGGCTTTAAATTACAGCAGGCCTTGCCTTGCTATGCAAGCATCTTCCCCTCTCCTTCAGATCCACTTCCAGCTGCCAATACCTTCCTTTTATGTGGTGTGGAAAAAAGGACTGAGCTTTCTTTTCCATCCAGGATGTTAGTGAATAAGAATCCTTTAAAATGATGTTGACCCTATTGAGATTTCTAACTTTGCAGAAATTCAAGCAGAGCAATTTAGATGCTTGAGAGGCGTAGTTAATTGGTTGTTTTCCTACCTGACTTAACTGGATTGAACTGTGGGGATCCTGATACAAACAAGTTACTGTATGACCCAGAAAAGGTATTTAAATTGTTGGTAAGGTAACAAAAAAAGTAAGAAATAGTGGAAGTTAGTAATATAAGAAGGGATGATATTGATTAGCATATATAAGGATCATAGAGTCATGGAGTGGTTTGGGTCAGAAGGGACCTTAAAGCCCATCCAGTTCCAAGCCCCTACCATGGGCAAGGACACCTCCCACTAGATCAGGGGGCTCAAAGCCCCATCCAGCCTGGTCTTGAGCAGAAGGCTGCTCTAAGGTCTTCCCTGAGCCTTTTCCTCTATTAGTATACCCAATAAAAATCAGACACCATAATACATCAGTAAGTCCAGAAGGAAGTGTTGGGATACGTGCTGTTAGTGAGAACGATACGTGACGCCTGCTCCCCTGGAGTGTGTCCTGAGTGAAGTTTGGGGCATTTTTGGAACTAGGTGAAAAGTAGCCCAAGACTCAGTTATACCTTTGATAAATGAGCAAATGACCTGGAAAGTTCCATCCTTCTTTACTAAATGCTCAAATAGAGCCTCACAGAAATATTTCTTTCCATTTTTTCCAATTTCAGTTTCTGACTGGACCAGTTAAGTTTGTCTTTATTGCATGGTGCAGGTGGTGCCCCGAACTGGAAAGGATCTTGCAGATGGACTTGTCCATTTGAAGGAAAATGCCACCTTCCTGTGATTTCTTCTGTCTCATTGCTTACTAAGGCTTCTTCTTTAGATTTGGACCAGTGTTTCCTTCTGTACCATTTTGTTGCAGTTAAAACGTTCAGTAGGTACAGCATTTCTCCTCCAGATCCACAAGAACTTCAGCAGATAATGCTCCCCTAGACTGGCTCAGCGTGTCTAATCTGATAACTGTTAAGTTTCAGCAAATATCTGCTATTCTGTACACAATTGCATTACTAACATTATTAATACTTTGCAGTAAACAATGAAAAGCAGAGGTCCAGAGGTAAACAGCACTTCCAGACTGGTGCCTCCAAGCTGTGTTGTCTCTTTTTCTCTCATCAGGAAAGTGACTTTCAACTAATGTTTGCTTTACATTTGGTGCTTGTTCTGCAGTATGACAGGACTTCTTAATGCTTGTGGTGCATTGGGTTTTGTGGCCATTCTCTTTACAACAGGAAGAGTTAAATTACTACTACAAAAATAAATGTAGGTGCAGAAACAGGATTAGTCACATTCCTGGTAGAAGTATTTTGAGCAGTAGCTGGGGTACCTGATACAGCCATAAGTTTGAGATGTTTGCTGCCCACTGGCTGTCAGTACTTGGGAAGATAAACCAGAGGAAAGATGACTCTACACATGTCTCATTGGTAGTGTATTTCCTAACCATTTGCTTCTGGCAGTTTTCAGAAGCAGGACACTGAGCTGATGGGTTTTGTGACTGAGCCGGTGTATCATAGATCTCCTTGAGCTACTTTCTGCAGCTTTTTTCACCACTTTTTGTTCTCCTTATTACACAAACAGGTCGTATTTGTTCAGGAATGTCAAGGAGCAGATGAGAACCCTCTGTCCCATGGAGATCTGAGCTCATCAGGATGTACTGGGGCTATTGCAAACAGCTTCTTTTCCTTGCCCTGTTAGGTGCTTCCTCTCCTGGTTATCGCTGTTTCCATGACTTATTTCCCAGCAGAATGGGTCATTTCTGGTTTATCTTAGAAACAACTAATCTGTTCTGCTAAGAAGACAAGTCTCCCAAGGTCCTCCATCAGAGTTTCTTCTTTATAGTTTCTTCTAGCTTTCAGCTGTGCTTTACCCATCTCTGACACGTGACTGGAGTGGAACTTTGTAAAAGGACCAGACATGAAGGTGGGATAACCAGGGTCACATCAGTGCTGTAAGTTCCAACCTCTTTATCACCATTGGTTGGTTGCTGGAAATAGGGTTGGGCTTTTTTCCTCTCAGTATTCCAAGCAGTACCAAATAGCACTCTACAGTCTTTCAGGTTCTCTCTCAGGTGCTTAAGTCCTTGCTGTGGTTCTTTTCCATGAAGAAATTGCAGGTTTCCTTTAACTGCTCTATTCTGCTTCCATGAAAAATATTTTTGTCAGTAGTAATTGCATTACCAGCCACTTGGTCCTGATTTGTCCTACCATTGTGAGACAAATGGACTTCACAATCTGTCTAGATGGTCTGGCTGTTACTTTAACAGATGTTTGATCTCCAAAGGCAAGACATCGCTCAGCTCCTTGCTAGAAACCTTTCAGACATTGCTTTAACCCATTTTTATGTGTCCAGCCCTTGTTTCAAATCACATTTTTTCATTTTCTGATATATCAATGAGCTACAAAAGTACCTGTACTGGTCCATTTTAGATCATCAGGAGGACCAATTCCTGGCTATTTCCTGGGAAACTGAATTCCATATGTAGCATTTACATTGCACCTTTTTCTTGGAAGCAGTTAACCAAATTCAAACTCGGAGTTTGCTTCAGGTAGGAAGAAAAAATAATGATTCTGTGAGTCATATTTTTCTTTTTTTTTTTTTTTAACACAATCCTATTTAGCTACAAAGAATACCCAAAGCTCTTTTCCCTCTGCCAGGAATTGCGACACAGATGATGTCTCTGGCTCTCCAGCATTCAGCCCAGGAGCTTTCCTTCTTAGCTTTTTTTTTAAGGACAGAGCTTCCAGAACCTCTTTGGCTGTGCCCCAGGCTTATTTCCAGCTTTCTTTTTCTCTGCTTCACTGATCTTTCTGCTTCTCTCTCTCATTAATAGAAAAATGGTCATGAAATAATACTCAGTGAAACTCCTGTTCCCCAGTGTCCTGTGCATATCCTAGCAAGCCTGAATAGTGATGGTTGCCAGAGTTCTAAGGAAGTCTCAAATTGTTTCAGCTACCTGGTTCCACAAAGGAGCTTACCAGTATCTTCAGTGTGTTCACACAGACAGCTAATGCTAAGTCCCATCATCCACTCAAGAGGCAGAACAGAGCAAGCTTATAATCAAAGTAGCTCGCTTTTGGATTATTGAGTGTTTAACTCTGCTATAAATAGGCTGCAGACAAAGAATTGTTCAAAGAAATTAGAGAATGATCTAAAACAAGAGATAGTTATTTTGGAACATCGAGAGGCCGAAAGAATTGTTGAGCTTCATTTGTGATGTATATTTACCACAGATTTTTTTCCCTCGCTAATTTTAGCCATAGAAGCTGTCTTTAAAAAAGGACTTTTTTTTTCTGGGACATCCTTTCTTAACAGTGTTTATTCTCCAGAAGAATTTCACTGTTTTCTAATTTGATCTTTTGGTATATCTTTTTATTTCTTGCTATTTTTCCCCTGTGACAAAAATGTGTGCCTCCACATTTCTTTAACAGGAGTTGTGTATGTATTTTCCTTATGCTTTAAGAAAGTTGATAGTTCTGCACAATTTCACTTATCCAGCGATATCTGTAACATGTTCTGATAGGAGATAAATATTTTTTTCGCAATATTAGGGTGATTCAATATTGTGGAATTTTTAATTACAGAGTTTGGAAAGAAGGATAGTCTCTGGGCAGCTAATTTTTGCTTTAGTTGTGATGTTTTAATAATTTAATAATTAAATATTGAATTAATTAGGTGTGGGATAAATCTGTTCATTAAAAGTTTCTGCTTTCCAAGTTGAAATCTCCCTGTGTTTATGGATGTGCATATTTCCTAACCTATACATGCCTGCATATCCATATTTTTATTTCCCCCTTTTTTACCTTGGTAAAGAGTAAATGATTGTGAAAAATATTTAAAACAGGAAGGATAATGTCTGAAACACAGAGGCACATGTTTTATTCATGTAGAGAGCTGTTTAGGTCCTGGAACAAAACTATTAAGTATTCTATATGTTGTTAGCAGAGGGAGTTTGCTTTCATTCCTCGTCTGTTCCATATCTTTTTCTGCTCTTAACACAGTTCCTTGCTCCTCCTGGCCGATCCCAGCTCTGGTTTCCTGTCTATTGAGAGTTTTTTCCCTTTTTACTTTAGTGCAGGCTCCAGATCTGAGCCTGGTGTTTGACTCTCTTGCCCCTGAGGCTGGAAGGGTACCAGAAAAGAAGCAACCCTCAGCGAATGCAATGATATCTCTAATTCACATCTTACTCTCCAGTGACATTGCAGAAAGGTTACTGTTACACATATAATTTTAGCAGTTCAAATGAACGTGCTTTTTGGTATATTCAAAACATCTAGTGGTTTTAGAGACAAGAATGCTTATAGAAACATAGATTTTAAAATAATACTGCAGAAAAATTTGCTTTAGATGCAAAAAAAATTAATATTCACATCAGAAAATAATTATGGTTATTGCAGCCATCCAGATACATGACACAAACATAATGTCTGTCTGTGTCTTTCTGATCTATGGTTTCAGACAACATTTCAGCCAGTAAGTGCTGAATAACAAATGCCCCAGAGGATCCCTTACAAAACTGGAAACTTCAGACAAAGAATTATTTACAGAAATCGTTCAAAAGGCAATAATAAAAATATTTGCAAAACATGGCAGTAGTCTTGTGAGTGAAAATTGGATCTTAAATCATCTAATAAATTGTTAATTATTCATCCATCTTTGCTTGGAAGTTCAAATAAGTGTAATTGGTTGGTCCCTAATGAGATGCAGTGAAGATTCACATTTTCCCTGTTGAGTTGATAAAAGTCAAATTAGAACCTCTGAGTCTGTCTGTCAGTGTTGTGCAGATGGGCTGATTTCAGCTCTGCTCAGGAAAGGTCTGTCAGGGCAGCAGGAGAGGAAGAGAAGGTTGGGAGCAGGAGGAGGTGCTAAATCCGTGGCAGTGTTCTTGTCTTTTTCTATTTTGATAGAAATGCAAATTGGATACTTACTGTCTGAATTAATGGCTGCTCTCCGTACAGACCAAGTACCATCAATGTGTGCTATCCAGATTTCCAGAATGTCAGTAAGGCAAAGAAACCCAACCAAGATTTAATAATATGTGGACTTGGGAATACTAAAATGCATTTCTGCAGAAAAATAAATGCAACCTGAGGTGGGAGCTGGAGTCTAAAGTTCTGTCCAAGAATTCAGTGTTCTGTCACGGCAGACTTTTCCCTAAATTGCTGTGCTTTGAGCCACTACAAATTCTCTGTAAGTTGTGCTAAAGGAAAGAAAACCAAAACAACCAACAAGGTTTGGAAGTGCCTTAGAGAAATTTGCTTTTTATTGCATTTATATGATTTTCATTGCAACAGAATAATGGTGTTTTAATGAATTTTGAAAACTTAAATTTTAAAGGCCTTGTGTCTTTACTACTCTGCATTGTGTGCTCAGAAGTGATATTTGATAGGGGAACTTTACCTGTGTGTTTTCTTTTAGTGATTACCTTGACTTTAGCTCTTACAGCTCGTGTTTTGATGGGCATTACAGCCACAGTGATTACCTAGTCTTTAGCAATACTCTCCTATTTCAAGTTTGTACAATACCTTCATCTTTATTTCAAATGGGCATTAAGATGTTCATGCAACCCAGCAAAAGTAAGATACAAATTTCTAAAAATGACATTGCTGAAATGCTCAGTGTTCAGGTTTTGCTATGTCAGTTTATTCCCACAAACTGAACTGAGGAGGAAGGGCTGCCCATGCCTTTGTAACATCTTAAAAAGAGATGTTCACAAAACCCAACAGGTGTAATTAATGACTTGTGGTGAAGCAGGAGGTGAAGTCTTTCTGCTGTTTGATCCACTTGCTGATCAAACCGAGCTGCCCTCCAAGCCGATAGCCTGGGGTGCCCTTCCCACCGACCTGCCCATCTGCTGCCTGCTGTCACCTGCCCTCTGCACCTGCTGAAATTCACCTCGAAGGCCTATCAGATCCAGCCACCTCAAAGTCCTGGGGTTTGAGAAGAGATTTGTGGCCTCTTGAGCCTTGAGCCGCGTTGAAATAAGCGCCAGCAGGAGCAGCTCATCTCCCCACCTGTAGCTGTCTTCAGCAAATTTTCACAATACTGACAGCAATAATAATAAAAAACCTCTCTGCACTTGTAAGGTGATAATTTTCATCTTGGTGCAAACAGCATGTGCAGATTCTCTGGTCTGAACACCCTGGCACAGCTTTTCAAGGGTGCGTGCAAATCTCAGCCCAGAGGTTTGGGTTCCATTTGCAATGGGAGCTGCCAGATGTTAGACATTAAAAGGCCTCTTATGACTCAGTCAGTGATGGGATTGTTCTCTCTGGAAGGCTTCTGTCCCAAATGCTGCGTGCTTGTGTATCTCAGCACACCTGGTGAACATCTGATGAGGAGAGCTCTGGCAGATTGAACAATGCCAGGTTTTTAGGAGCACATTCAGCTAAAAATCTGAGCGTTGAGTACAATCACACAGGCTATTTCTGTTACAGAACTCTAAGCTGCTCTTAACAATTCCATTTCAAAAGACATTTTGAATCACTGGGCAACAAACAATGAGGATCTTGATTTCCATGTTGTTTCACAGAAGTGTTTTGTTTTGGAGCTGGATGTGGAAATGCTTGATTTTGTATTAAAAATATAAATGACACATAGAAGACTGGCATGTACAATGGAGTCCAAATTAACTTTGACCAAGATGCATAACATCAAAATATAAAGCATAAAACAAATTCATTACTTTTTTGTATCATGGTATAAATCCAAAGAATTAATCTTTATTTATATCAATGTAGATTAATAGAATTTGACCCAATGCCACTGTCTTATTACAGTATTTGGGGTTTTTTGTCCTTGATAAATGTATTGGAAGATATTTATCACTGTGAAAGCTCTAGTATAATTACTGTCAAATCCAAGTAAATAAAAGATTACAGTTAACTGGCAGTAATGAGATTTATTTAGTTTGTTGTGGCCTTAAATTAAAGCTGTATTAGCTACCTGGCCTTGTAGAAACACAGCAGTCGGATCTGTTGCATCTCGGAAAGGTCACAGTCTGTCTCACACATTTCTTTTCCTAAATACATAAAAACCAGTCCTTGAAGAATAGAATATTTTGATATGTATGCATGGAGCACTTGTCACTATGTTTTATTCTTGAACATAAATAGTTGTCTGCTGAAGGTAAGAATAGAGAGCAAACGATTTTGTGTTCTCTCCCGTAGCTTCTCCTAGAAGAGGCCTTATCCTTTCGTGTTTGTTGAATGAGAGAATTATTACCAGTTCGCACTGCTTTGTGCAATTAAGTTAACTCTGCTTTTGGCTAGAAAAATAGTTTATACTTAGGTGTTTGTTAACACATTTAATTCAAATCTTGATACCTATTCAGTGGATAAAAATCCGAGTGCAAGTGAAGTGGTTTTTTGATTGGTTGGTGGGTTGGGTGTTTTTTGCACGTCCTGTTTCATCGCATCTTTACATAAAGTTACCTCCTGTTGCATTAATTACTGTAGCGTCAAAACTGGTGGAGATGGAGGCTTTAGAAGCTTTAGGGAAAAATGCCTGATATTTTCCCCAAGTGCTGCAAGTCAGAGTGGGTCAAATCCCACACAATGGTAGTTTTAACTTCCACTGAAAGCAACTGGAAGGGCAAAGGGGAACTTTGGTGAATTATGAGGGTGTGCTGCTGCAGCTTTTCAAAGGGGCTCTGAGAGAGTGGAGCTGTCTGGATGAGGTGATCTTAAATAAGAAAGGGAAATGGTTAGTTCATAGCTCTTTCTCTTCTGGCAAAGTTAGCAAAGGTCTCCTTTTCTGCCCTATATTCAAGAGAAGTCCCTTCATTCCACCAACCAGTGCACACAAAAACATCCCTCCGGTTTTTCCATCTTTAAGTGCTGGCAGTCTAGTGGAAATCAGATGGAGGATCCCTCTGATTTGGGATTTCCTTTAGTTTTGTAAAACTTACCTAATTGTGATAGCATGTTGTTCTGCAAGAAGACTGTGTAGTTTTAGCAGTCAGTATTTAAGTTACCAATTTTTAAATTAGTAGTGGAAGTATTCAGCTATGTCCAGTTTTACCCTGTGACTGAGTATGATCTTTGTTAGAACCAATCATACATTGATACCTTTATTTCCTACTTTACTTTGGCAGTAAGACATTTTCATCAGCTGCTTTAAAGGGTACTAATAGTAGAGTCAAACTCATTTTCATCAAATTATGGGATTTTGGAAATATTGCTCAATAGTTCATCCAATAATAGTTCATCTATACGAAAGATGAGTCCTGACCCTGCTCTGTATCAGAGATAGAAGGTACTTAATGCTTGCTTTGTGTAACTGAGAGCTACAGATGGGAACATTATTTCCTCACTCCTGTAACCCCCAATTAGATGTTCAGATACAGCCCTTTCAGCTTCAAGGGACCGAGCTACTGTCCGTCTGTCGGAGATTTATTTAACTAAAAATGTGTAAGATCTGAGCAACCAAATCCTAATTACCCAAATGACTTCCCTATCAATTAGCCTTGCCTTTGATCAGCTGGTGGCTGCAGACTTGGGTGATCAGTGCTCCTCTGCCTGCAGCAGCCTCACTACTGCAGTGCAGACAAACCCAAAGACCTTGTCTTGATCTTCTTCATGTGTAAACCTTCGTGCCTTGTTGGATGCATGGGACGATCTCGTTCAGCTACTTGATTGCTGACTTTGTTTTCTAATTTTGCTAAAGAAATGCTCATGTATAAGCCGTAGCAGTCTGATTGCTAAATTCAAACAAAACAAAAAGCTTATTATCCCGTTCCTTGATTAACATACTAATGGATGTCAGCAGCACCTTGACTGCTCTCCTAACTCTCTTTTTGCTGTGAGGGTTTTCAGCCAGAGTTTCCATGGCCAAGATGTAAACGTGTGCATCAGGCAGAGATTTGGACCTTTGTTCACCTGTGTAACGTCTCTTTTGGGAATAGGATTCCCTCTTTCTTGATTCAGCTCAGCAGGTTTGTGCTGGTCTGCGTTCTGATCTCTGGTGTGCAATGAGGAGGAAATCTGCAATTGTCCTGTGTGTATCAGAGGGACGTTTACGTTGTTCTTCAGTTGCTTATGAAATGTCAGAGGTGCTTGTAACAAGCTCGAGAAGGGATGTTGGTCAGGTGGTGCCATTAGTGTGTGTGTAATATTTTGTTACAGTTTATTGCTCTACGTCTTCTTAATATGTGGTGTTTATCGTGAAAATACAATTCGAACAAATTAGTCAAAATATGATACTGTGTGGTTTTAGCTGCCATAAGAGGGATTCTCTACATGTAAGGCTCTGAGAGTTCATTAAAAATTAAGTATGAAATGGGAAACCATGGCAGAGTCACAACACTAAACCTATCTGTTCTGTATGGCTTAAGTCTCTGAAATGCAACCAACTGTAAAACCAGAACCTTTTAAACAAGAAAGTAAACACACTGTTCTGTGTGGTGGGGTGAGAGGATGATTCTATTTAGTGATGAACCTGTGAGATGTCTTTCCCTAATGTGGTTTTAGATGCTGGGGATCAGTCAGAAATTGTCAGCTCTGAGGGAAAGTGCTGTCTTACGAAAAGCTCCTCAGACATGAAAAATACTGTTTCTCATGGATGGCAATGCTGTAGCTAGATGGCCACAAGACAAGCTTTATATATTATCACAGCTAAGTTTAGGAGGTGATGGTGCTTTGTCTTAATGCATCAGCATTCTAACAAGACCTCACTGTATGAAACAACAATGTTCATAGCACGCTATAAATCATCCTTAGCAGCACAGTAAGTTTTCATAGAGCGTCCTGATGGGTGTCAGATCGCAGCAGAACGCTGAGAGAGAAAGTCTTGACTACCAGATTTCTTCCTGTTTGCTATGTGAAGTGATAAACAAAATGTAACATCATTTCTGACCAGCTTATGTCACACAGAATTCGTGTACTGAGTTTCAGCTTAAAGGCCTAGAATTTTCATTTTAATTGTAAACAATATTTGTACTTTGTAGTAATTTTTTAAGTCTTTTCTTTTCCCCTTGAAAAATGTCGATGATAATCTGTGAACATAATTATCTTTTTTCCTTTAAATGGATTTGGATTTGTGCAATGCAACGAAAAAGAGATAAGAATTAGCCAGAACCTTTTACTAGGAAGGTTTTGTTACAAGGGGGCTGGTGAGTGGATAATAAGCTATCACAAACAAGAAGCAGTTGTAACTATTTTATAAAAGAGAATCTATGGGAGAAATTACGAATAGATGAGAAGCTGAATTTTGGGATAATTCTCACCGATTCTCATGATAACAAGGTTATTTCTTAGCATTTCATTCTCAAACTTTTTACAATATTAATGGAGCTTTGCAGCATCCTGCTGGAGCGTCTGCAAGTTAATAGCTTGCGTGAGGAGATACTGCAGGACTGCAGTTCAATCTCTGACATTCCTGATCTCATCTAGGACTCGGGGAAACAGACTTTCCCCTTCACAGCTCGTATCTTCCTCAGAAGCACGGAGCCATTACCCTTTGAGAAACTTTGCCTCACCTGTGTAGGTGGTTCAGTTTGATTTGCAGTTAATCTTTCTGCTCTGCTTCTCATGCTGATGGCAGGCACGGCGTGCCACGAGCGGCAGCCACGGAAGGGCTGCACAGTTCTGAGACCTGACAGTTGTAATGGAAACACAACAAACTGTCACTCCATAATAGCACCGCGTCTATTACTACAATTGCAGCACAGCCTGTTCATAAAACAAGCTGATTTTCTTTATATACTCATAGTTAATACTGAGATATGTGTGCTGTCAGTTGAAATACAGCTAATATTTTTAATGCTTCTTAGGGTTTTATCGTGCCACAACAGTCTCCAAGCTGAGACATAGAGATCCCTGAACAAAGACAGCCGTCAGAGACATCAAATACACGTTTGCCTCTTGGTATAGAATAGAATAACTGATTCCAAGTCGTTCAGGCTGATGGAAATTGTATTCACTTTAACACCTCCAGATGCTTGTAAAAGCAGTTGAAAATCAGCTGCAGGCTATTAAAGAAGTTTGATGACTGGCAGAGTCCTAGGGGTGGCTATAAACTGCTTTTAGACAAAGAGACTGGGGGCACCGTGTTGGACCCATCTTTCCTTTCGTGCTGCCAAGTGGGAGGACAGAAGCAAGAATAAGACGGAGGGGAAGAGGCAGGAAAACCGTTGGCCTGCCCTCTGCAGTAGGTAGGAAACCACTTGGGACAGCTGTTGTAGGAGGATGGGGGGCTAGGACTCTGAAAACCAGAGAGAGGAATACAAGATGGGAATCAAAGGGTTGGAGGGATTAAAGGCAGGACTCAGCGAGAAGAGCTGCTGCTGTTGAATTTTCAAAGTAAGGCAAGAATGCAGCGAGCTGGAAAGGAGCAAACACAGGGTTCAACTATTGGAAACAGTTCAGAGTCCAAGAAAGCAGTGAGAAAGTGAAAAGATCCTTGTTCACCAAGGACCAAGAGAAAAAGAGTTGTCGTTAGCCCATTCTGCTCAGCACTTGTCAGGCTGCATCTGGAGTACCGTGTCCAGTTTTAGTCCCTGCTATACATAAAGATGCAGACAGGCTGGAGAGGGCCCAGAGGAGGGTCACCAAGATGATCAGAGGACTGGGAAACCTTCATGCTGAGAGAACTGGGTTTGTTCAGCCTTGAGAGGAGAAGGCTTAGGGGAGACCTTGTGTTCCAGTACGTAAAGGGTGTCTGCCAAGAGGATGGAGAATCCCCCTTTTTTTATGAGGATTCACATGGAAAAGACAAAGGGTAATGGGTATAAGTTGCTATTGAGGAGATTCTGACTGGATTCCAGAAGAAAGTATTTCACCATGAGAGCAGTTAAACATTGGAATAATCTCCCCAGGGAAGTGGTGGATTCCTCTACACTGGACACTTTGAAGGCTCAGCTTGACAGGGTTCAGGGCCACCTAAAAGCTTGGAGCAGACGATCCCTGCAGTCCATTCCAACCTGACATTCTGTTCTGTGGTTCAGTGTCATGCATAAATTATATTAATAAAATGGAATAGTGTCCTGTATCTTCATCCATCCCCTCCCCCAAAATGCTAGGTTTCTGTAACCTTCCTGAAACCCACAGGTGTGTCCCCCTAGATACACGTACATAATTGGGGCTGAGATGCTGGAGAGCAGCACTGCTGAGAAGGACCTGGGGGTTCTGGTCAACAGCAAGTGGAACATGAGTTACACTCAATGGTCCTTTCGCGTCCCTTCCAGCTCAGGTGATTCTGTGGGTCTATGAAGTGTGTCTTTCCCCTCCCTGTGCTTACCCAAGCCCTGCCTCTGCTGTCCTTCCCACCACAGTCTGTGTGTCCCCATCTCTGCTCTCCAGCTCCGTGCCTGCCCTCCCTGCACGCTGTCCCTGCTCCACGCTGTCCCTGTGTTGGGTGGCCAGGCAGGCTGGGTGAGGCGATTGCCGAGCTCGCTGGGACAAACCAGGAAAGGAGATTTTTCACAGCTTCCCTGTTAGCTGAGGCAGGGAAATAAGTTTCTCACCTGCCAAGCTATTGATTTTCACAAATCTTGACAGAATTTAATACCTTTAAGACTCCGAACCTTCAGTTTGGTTGAAATAGACCAAAAGCCTCAGAAATGGTAAACTGCCTGTTCAGGTGGAAAAACACTTGAAAAATGTAGCCGTGTTTTGAAGAGAAAAGCTCTTCTTTTTCTAACATTAGTCTTAAATTCTTCATAATTGTGAGTGCATAACGGCACATACACTGTGTTCCTTTCAGGCTGAATTCCCACTCTGAATTATACATGAACAGAAATGAATGTCTGCTTTGCCACAAAAAGATGTCATGTCAAGTCCCAGCATTTCTTTTGCATATTTTTATATAAGCCATGAGACACAGCATTAGCTCTGATAGCTGTAATATTAGAAAGGACAAGAGCACCTCTGCAGGACTTGGGAATGGGAGGTTGACTGGAACACGTGGATGCAGGGAAAGCTGACTTTGCATCCAATAAATCAGTGCAAGATATATAACATATTCTTATATATACACCTATGTATAGGTGTGCATTAATATATATTATTTCAATACCTCATGAAAGCCTGCCCAGCTGAGCAGCACAACGAGAGCAGACAAGCAAACTGAACTCTGCATAAACTGTCTATTGACAGATTATTTTGAAACCACCCTCTGTATTCCCACAGTGCAGTTTAGTTCCACGGATCCTTGCTGCACCTGCTAACAGGCAGAGAGGAGCTGTGTGCCAGTTGTTTTGCTGCTCCTCCTCTCGAGCACCGCACGTAATTATCTGTGTGGCTCCTGCATCCTTTATCAGTGCCGCTGCTGCTCTCTCCTAGGTGTCAGTGCCACCTGGTCCCATGGCAAGGTGATAGACAGTAAGAGCCTGCTTAGGGGGAAAGGCAGAAGAAAGAAGGTGAATGTGAAAAGATGTGAAAAAAAGCATAGGGAATGATAGTCCGGTGTATTTTTACAGTCTTTGGAGCACATTTTCAGTACAGCCTGATAGGATAATATAGCTACTGCCTCTCTGTCACTACTTACTTCTCCTGCAGTTTCTCCTATGTCTTTCAAACCTGGTAAGAAGGACAGGGAACAAGGTCACTTTTTCCTTGGCCAAGAGAAAAGCTGATGCATGGAACTTCTGGCTGGCTCCTGCCTGCTGACAGGATACTCTAAATCTGCAATGCGTGCATTTTCCCTAGGGACAGGAAACTGAACAACTGTTTTGCATTTGCAAACTATAATACAAGGATGTAGCGAGAGAGACTGAATGTGACAATCCAGAGCCCTGAATTATACAAAAGAGTCTCAAGTCTATGTTCAGATCTAAGTGTAAATGGAATTATATGCTGAATTATTGCTGCCTACTTGTTTCGGAGCAGACTCACAATGGGAAAAAAAAATGTGCTGGAATACTGCTGCTTTATCTCAGAGAACATTTTAAAACCTATTACTTCAAGTAATCATTCCCGTTCAGCTATTACAGAAAAAGGATGGGCCTGGGGTTCTCTACTGAAGGTCTTATTCCCTTGGGTGTAGGTGTTGATACAGTACTCTTTATTTTGTTTGTACTGGAAGAAAATAACCTCCAGCACCCAGATCAGTTCTAAACTCTAAATATGCAGAAGAAAAAACTTTAAATTCTGAGTAATTATTATACACAGAAAAAGTCAACCTCGTGCTAATAACCTCCTTGGGACCCTTCTGATCAGAAAGGCTCAGAGTAGTAGTTGTTTAAGCCAAGGTTATTGGTTGTTTTTTACTTTTGAAGAGTGTTGTCGTTAGTACTCACATGCAGGAAGCTGGAGACTGACAGTGATGTTACTACTCCGTGAAGTTATGGGGATGTTTGTATTTCAGCTCTCCTGGATGTTCTTATGTTCTTCCTCTGCCCCAAAAATACTACTGAAAGGCACAGTGGTTTTAAAGGTGGGGAAATGGATTTTTCCTTTCACCGAAGACATCATAGGTGGCATTTGCTGTGCTTGATCACCCTGGAATAAGCAATGGAAGAGGCTTTTTTCACCACTCTGTGGTTCTGCAGTTCTTCTGTTGCTACACAACATGCTTTTGTTTATTAAGAATCAAGTGACATAGCTGTTATGTTCCTACTAATTGCAACCCACAGCTATTTGTGTATTTATGTTCATGTCCTTATTGGCTTTTATTCAGCCTTCTAAGAACAGCTTAATTATTCCTACAAGGAGATAAACATAAAGAGCAGTCTGCAAATACAAAACACGTACCTGTGGTAGTCATTGTCTCTAAGTTTAATCCTTAGCACTGCGAATTTCCACCAGCACAGTTTGTAGCAAGGTTGCTGTGCATTAGGTCTGTCTTCCTCACTGGATTATTAGTAAAATCATTATAGATTAGACCCACTGAGCTCCACATGGCATGATTCTGTGCTAGAATTTAAGAAACCAAAATTAGGATAATTTTAGCTGGGTGAGAAGACATTTTAAGGGATGTTGGCAGCACGGTTTGAGATAGCATTTTGTTAGAATACAACTTGCAGCTTGCTGATGACTTTTTCAAATCATCAATAAAATATTACACTTTCTCCCTGCTTCTCTGTCACACAAATATAAGTTATCTCGGGCTTTAAAGCCACCTGGGAGAACTGCTCTCAGATGAAGGAATTAAAATATACCTCATTTGTTAAGGTTTATCAGCCACAGTTCTGTTGTTAGAAGACCTGCCGTGCAGTGGTGGTTGGATGGCCCTGTGCAGAAAGAGCAATGTCTTCAGATCAGGCTGGAATCTTGCACAGAGAGCAGGAGTGGGAGCCATTTCTCATCCATGTGGCATTCTCTTGTCTTCCTCATTGCTTGAATTCAGCCTAAGCTCTTCTTGCACATCCCTTTGAAGGGCGCATGAGGGAATTGCATGCACCTTGGCCTACTAGCACAAAGTATTTGGTGCAGAATAACCATTTTCAGATATAAATTGTGACATCTGAAGCTCTTTTAGTGAATGGAAGAACTCTAATAGAAGAATATGAGAAAGATGTATTTATTGATAAAACTAGAGAAACCTTCCATGTTTGTTGTTCCCTGAAATCCTGCACAAATAATTGAGTGAATTCAGAATTTTTTCCAAATAATTTAATTTAGCTATGAATAAAACCATTTCTTAAGGTGAAAGTTTCTGAAGCATTTTAATACTGTTTTCACTTATTGCAAATATCCGTTTTTGCTGAATGAAGTATTACTGTATTTTCTTAAGCTAGTATGGTTGGCTTCTTTTCATCTAGCTACATCTGCTACATTTTATAAATAAGCCTTTTCTCCCCCTAAGAATCAAGCAGAACTTCTTCCAAGCCTCCTATTCTCAAGTGTAACTTCAAAAGTGCAGAAATAATAGCTTTAATACTTGGCCTTTATTGGCTAATTCAACAGCTTTATGTACAGTAACTGAGAAAGGTAAATGTAAGGGGGATTATAAGGCAAAGGGAGAAACTTTTTCTTGTAATTCTGACTCTAAAGAACTTTTTTACAAATGTCCAAATGTCCAGGGATCCAGGCTCTGCCAGGGGCCAGGTATCGGTGCTTGGGAAGAATGTTAGGAACGGGGCTGGTGGACAGACTGGGTGTGAGCACCCTCCGTTTTGGGAAGAGGAGCAGCTTCCAGAGCCACATCACACCTGGATCACCCTTTTCTGCTTTGTTTAATGAATTTCTTTCATCTGTTTTGAAACACGTTGTACTTCTTCCTCTGTGTCGGTATGGCCGTGACCTCGTCGATCAGCGCGTAGCTCCCGTAACACAGTCGGTGATGGTGACAAACAGGCTTAGAGCAGATACATATTAAATGTCTTAAACTCCTTCACAGCTGAAGGATTTTTGTGTGTTTAAGACATGAGACCACCTGATGAAGTTTGATGAGCGAGGTGCAGCCTCGTGGCTCTGTGGGGGGCCCCAGGGGAGCTGGCGTTAGCTCGCCCGGAGCGAGGGTGACATTCCTCCTGCATTTGCCTTACCTTTCCTTGTTGTCACTCGTGAAGGAGTGGATTTTAGCAACCCTCAGAAGGCTTGCTATCACAACTTATTACCACTGCCTAATTTGGGGGCTGGCGCAGGGTAGATCTGGCTCTTTGCAATACAATAAGCAGTAGCTGACAGCTGTTTTGACAGACACTCATATATTTAGCTATATTCTTTGAGATTTTTAGCAAGAATCAAAATCTTTCTATGATTACCTGTAGTTTATCATAGGAAAAATACATAGTTAATTAATTTTAGTTTTCCAGCTGCTAATTACACCTGTAGGCTGTAAATTTCAGCTTGTTTAGTGGCACACATCTGGAGTCTGTAGGAGATGGTGATACAGGTTCACTGGGGTTGCCTTGTACAAAACCCTTCAGGAGTGAATGGTGGGTGTTAGCAGTGAGCTGAATTCTGTTATGATTTCAAAGATGAAAGTGTAGGGTAATAGAGCAATGATGTACTAATACATGCCAGGGTATCCACATTAGAGCCTTTCCTCAACAAGCACATCTACTCTGAGTGCTGTTTATTACGTCTCTAATGTAAAAGGTTTACTGTGAGGTCAGTGGAATTCGTCCATCAAATTCAAGTCTTATTAACACCACATTCTGAACATCCAAGTTTTATTATTGGTTGTCAAAAACATTTTTCTCTGACTTCAAATAAAGTAGTTTATTGAATGAAATGGTCTAAGTCAGTTTTGAAAGCATCTCTTTGCTTTATGGTTGTGTAATACCTGTAATCTGTCGTTATTAATATTTCAGATTGCACTGAAAGTATCTTTCTTTCGAAATATAAAGGTAATTCAAAGAACAGAATATTCTAAGGAGAACTCAATCTGCTGCTCTCCCCACAACTCATTTTTTTCCTCAACTGCTGTCAAACGTGTCAGCCACTCATGTGAGTAATGAAATCCTGGATTTGGAGTGTGCTGGTGGTTGGGCACATGCACAGCGCCAGTGGGAGTCCTGCTCCGGCTCTGGACCCACGAGTTCATTCTCTTTTTTTTGGTCTTTGTTATTTTACTTTCCTTTAAGATTGTGTGAGATGATGCTGATATTAAATAAAACTGAATTTTTGAAAGAGTAAATGTTTTATTATTACCCAATAGAAACTTACACTAACAGAGCTATGAAAGTGGCTGCAAAATGGAAGCAATTTTGGCAATTATAGCAATAGGTATGACCCTCTTCACTGAATTTTTCTGTACATTAGAAGCCTCATATTAATAAGAAAAAATATAATTCTGACACCTGTACCAGCATTCTAGGGACAAGTTCACAGATTGGAAGGATTTTACGAGTCGCAAGATATACAAAACTGAAGTAAAAATCATATAGGAACATTGGAGGGCAAATTTACAAAATATTTTGATTTTAGTTACATCAGTCCAAAGAACATCCATCATTAAGTGCTGGTAAGAAGTGTACATTATATTTACTTGTGAATTATGTAGGGGGAGGAAACTGTAAGTTGATATTGTACATTAAAACAGATCTGTAAGGCTTTTAATTTATGATGATACGTATATGGATCTGAGAAATTTCAAATAGCTATCTTCCTAAGTAAACCAGAGCTTTGATCTTTATAGGTTCAGAAAATTCTGGCTTTTTGAGGTTGTCTTTCATACTCCAAGTGAGTTCAAAAGGTGTATTTTTTTTTATTAGAAGAAGTAGGTCCTGTTCTTTGAAATTCCAGATTTATACTGAGGAACAGAGATGGCTATATTTTAGTTTTTTCATTCTTTATTAATTGAAGCTTGATGGAATTTCAGAGTACCAAAAGAAAAACGGATAATTAGTATGCAGGGAAGTTGTAAATTTAATTAGCTGGTATTATCAATTAGGCACACTCAGTAGAACTCTAGTATGAATTTCATTTTCGTATATATACTAAAGAGTGGGACAAAATGCAGAGTGAATATTCAATTAAAAATTAAATTGATCAAATATTCAGTTTTTTCATCCCGTAATCTAGTAGAACCGGTACAGAGGTAAATATTTATTCACTGGAACACTCACACTGGTAGTGACCAGTTTTGAACAAGTAGGCTGTCATCTTCTGGTTCTCCCTACTAACTGCTGTTAAGGATAGACGGAATTGTAGATTTTGATCTAAGGGGCAGGAAGTACAGCAGCTGGAAAAATGAACTTGCTGGAGTGCTTTCCCTCTAAAGTCTGATTTCTTCAACTCATTACTTTTCATAGATCAAAGGAGAAATCAAGATAATGTGTACATTTCTACAGTCTTTAGCAAGGTGGGTTTTGTTTTTAAATATAAGACGACCTTTCTGAAGAGTGTCATTAGAGAATCCTCTGATAGTGCAGTGAAATAAAATCAAAATTCAGTACATTTGCTGATTTTGTGCCAACTTTAGAAAGTCTCATTACTCAAAAGTACCCTTTTCTTTGTTATTAATATTTTTTATGTCCCAATTTTATTTTTTTTATTTTTTTTGTGTGTGTGAATGGGAAGAAAGAAGAGGGAAAATATGCACCTTTTGTCTCCTTCCCTACTAGGTTTTCTTCTGAGCATGTTTCTTCCTGTTTTACTCATTTATTCCTAAATATTTGGACCTTTGGCCGAAGTCTTCCGTTTCTGAGGTCCAAAACCTAAATCAGAAGAAGAAGAGGTGAAGAAATCAGGTTTCCTCACTGGATATGAGCTGCTATTTAAGCTGATTTCAGATTTCTAGGCAAGCAGGAGGGCAATTTTGAAGTGTAGCTCTATTCCATGTAGTACTGTAAAGCACCATCCAAAAGTAGTCTGAAAGTTTCTTTATCACTAAGCCAGTAGAGTATTTGTATTTCGTTAACGTGGTCTTTGTTAATTCACACTTTAATTGATGGTAGATCTGATAGGCATCATCAGACAGTAACAAGTTAAAAAATGGGTTTGTCCTGAAATCCAGGTCTGCCAAAGTGGAGTCTGATTACAAGTTAAATCTGCCCCCTATCTGCATTCAATACAGTCAAGCAAAAATGCCTGCTGCTTTTTTTAATAGAGACACATCTCCACTGTTTTTTTTTCATGTGAGCCAGTAAGACAAATTGAGCTATTGATGCATCACCAAGAAAATGGGTAAATTATAGTTAGAGGGAATTCAGCCCTCAGTTCCTGGCAAAAAAATAATAATTTGTATAATAAGGTTATATTTATGTTGAGTAGCCACGGGGTAGCACACAGTACACATTTCAAAATGTTTACCCTACAGAATTAGTTTTTGAAAGTGTTCATGGATGTCCAGGTACAAACTTAAGATTTAGAGAAATGCAGATAACAGGTTATAATATTCCTTCTAGGAAAATATACTTTGTTCTGATGTTTCTACACCAACCACCACAGTATTTGAGACCTTAATACAAAGACTTTGAATTATATGACCAGCATATCACATATTTTATTAATTATTGAATCTCAAACCAAAATACCATCTCATAACAAAAGACAGTTGTCTTATTATTAGATAATTATTCAAGGGACACTAGCAGAGAAAATATTTTACCTCAAAAAAATACAATATTTTATAGTTAAAAGGTTTCTGCTGTGAGGCAGTAGTGTTCTGAAGAATGTTTCTGTGGCCTTTTTTAAGCTTGAATACCAATTAAAGATAGTGCTGTACAATAAAGCTATCAAAATCCAATATAAATTAAAAAATAAAATTACCATTAATAGTATTTAGTGACTTATCCTTCTAGATTTAGAATCCACTAACAAAAAGGAACCTGTAGAGGTAGCCAGGTCTCAGCACCCATCTCAGTGTGCCTGGTTGTGCCTCATTTTAGCAGCTGAAGCAGCAAGAAAGGAAATATTGCCTGTCCTGGCTTAGCTTTGAAGTACCCTGTTAATATTGAGGCTTTTCTGTGTTGATTATGTAAATTGGACTAGTTTATTCTACAAATAAGAATTGGATTAACTATAAATTCCTTGTTCCATGTGTATGGGGTGGTCCCTTTTGCTCAGAGCAGGATTCTGAGCGTGCCTCTCAAAGCCTCACACCTGATTCCTGCAGACACGGTGACACCGCATCCTGATCCGCCCTCTCGGGGACTCCGGGTGGAGGTCGCGTGTGGGCATGATGTTGGCAACTGGACAGTGAGCCACATTTTGATTTACTTCTCTTTAATCCTACAAACCGATTTCATAATCCTTCAAATTATATAAATTTAATTAAATCATCTGAGAATATGCTTCCTAGTTTTATTCTCCTCTAATTTTCCATAGTGTTTCAAAATTAGGCTTGAAAGGAACTGTTTTCCCTCTTCTCTTGATCAAAACATATACTTTGAACAATTCAGGATTAGTAGATGAGACCAACATGGGGCTGCCTGCTGCTTCTTGGGTAGAGCAGGTATTTTGATTTGTTCCAGGATTTCACGTATCGAGTGTGAAATATGAATGCTCATATTTAAATAAATGTTATTCTGCATAAAAGACATCTAATAAATCTAAGCAAGGTGTTAGAATAACAGAGCATGAGCCTAGGCTAGAGCCAGTTGCACAAATGAAAAAACAATAAAATGGGCAGAAAACTGTGAAGTTAGGATAAGACACTCAGAACAGTAGCTTAGGCAGTAAAAGACTTGGCGTTCACATTCCTGAAATACACTGGGAAAAAACAGTAACAGCTTGCAATGAGGAGCGTAACAGTTCTCATCAAGATGAGTGACAATCATCACCAAGACACTGAAAAGAGCCACTCTGCAGGAATTGTGGTTTTGAGTTTAATTTGCATTATGCAACTTGTGTGGCTTTGCAGGTGGGCTCAGCACCAGCTCCTGTCCATCCCAATTTGCTGCTCTCTCAAGGTTTTCCTTGTGCACAGCTCCCAGAGGAGCAAAGCTGTCACACAGAGCATTTTTACTATCCCAAACCTGAAAATCCGGAGAAAGGAGAATCCTGTGAGGATTGTTGATGTTCTTTGTGAACATGCTGGTGTCCTCAAGAGGCAGTCAGGCAGGTATCAGTACTCTGTAGGGCACACAGCCATTACTTGTACATACAAAATGCATCTTCTGCCAGCTGCTTGTTATTCCTCAGTACTGAAGTTGTCCTTTCAGTCCTTTAAATCTCTTTTTCTCCCAGTTGTTATCCACCTCTACCTCAGCCTCTTCTTTCCACGCATTCCCTATAGGTTTGTCCAACTTCTCATTGTTTTAGGGTTGTAATGATATTCTGACTGGCACCTGCAGCTGGGTGGTGGGTGCCACTTTTCCATGCCAGCCACAAAGGGTGGGGTGTTCTGAAACACAACAAAAACCGTATTGCAATGTTGATCTTAATCTATAGTGCAATATTGAACTTACAGCTCTTCTGGAAGATACATGAGCTGTCTGCCCTGCCTCGTGAGAGAGCTTACAAAGAAGAACCTCAAAGATCTCTGGTATTACAGTAAAAGTTAAATATTCCACGGTCTTCCTAACAGAGGGGAGCTGTGGCTGTGATGTTGTACTTTTTATACTTCTGATTTAAAAACTGAGTTGTACAGAGTTGTAGAGAAAAAGATTTATACCAGTAGTAAACACTGATTTGGCAATAAATTTGCACAGTAAGTGGCCTAAGAGTCACTGTAGCAGTTGTTTTGACACTAGAACTCACACTGTGTACTGAATCCCCAGAGAAGAGTCTCTTTCCTTCTTCACTTCTAATGTGTGCCAGGACCACTATCGTATATTCAATCATTATTATTCTGTGGTATTGTGTAGCTTTTATCAGGTGATATTAGATTTCAATAAATTATGTTTCAGCAAACAAAGGACAGTCTACAAAAATACTGGAAGATCAAAAAGTGTGAAAGATGGCTTGCACATGAACCCTCATTCACAGAATCGTAGAACAGTTTGGATTGGAAGGCACCTCAAAGCCCATCCAGTTCCAGCCCCCTGCCACGGGCAGGAACACCTCCCAGTGGACCAGGGGGCTCAAAACTTCATCCAACCTGGCCTTGAGCACCTCCAGGGATGGGAACAACCTGTGCCAGTTCCTCATCACCCTCACAGTAAAAAATTTCTTCCAAATACCTAATCTAACTCTACTGTCTTTCAGTAAAATGCACAGAATGTTACATATGTGGAGGTGATTTTAGTTTTAACAGGACAGTTTTTGAATACCTGGCCATGGGCAGAAAGACAGAGGTGGAGCAGCTCCGATGGGGTGGGGTATCACCTGGCAGTGCTCGTGCATTGGATTGACTCCACAGAGAGCAATAACAAATAAGTGACGATAGCGGTCTGTTATTTACTTTGGCAGCTATTTGCTGTGTGAATGTGCCTCCACAATCCAAAGGATGTGGAGCTCTCCTTCTGCACAGTCTCACGTGTTTTACTGGAGGGCACTTGGTCAATGTTGGTCGTAGTTTGACTTCAGTAAGTGATCTGGACAAATATATTTAATTTACTAAGAAGTTTTTCCGATTTAGAATTTTTTTTACCAGTTACAGACGTATTCTCTCTCCATCTCTGAGAAGTGTATTCAAAGCTGGATATCAGAACTTATATTATTTTTGCAAATACTTTTGTTGTTAACATTTGCTTTTCTGTATTTTTTTTCTGGGTCTCACAAAATTGTAAATGTGTTGTTTGCAACCTGATTCAGGTGTAAGACAACAGAAATTCCGAAAAAGTTAAAAGATACAGTTACATAAAGAGATCTTCTTAGAGTTGTCCAATACTCTTAAAGATGTGTCTTAAAGATGTTTACGACATATATCCAATTTTTTAAACAAAATTTTAATCATGCAACCTGATACTGTATATTAATATTGTTGTTGTTATTATTATTGCTGTTATTAATATTATTATTTTCCTTCTTGATTTAAGGAATAAGTCACAAATAGTTTAGAGTTGGCAATTAAATATTGAGGCGTAGCATGGAAGAAGTGAAGAGGTTTTGCTTTTTCTTCTTTAAGAATGAAATATGAATCATGGGAGTTCTGTTGTCAAAGTGTTGGTCTGCGCCTTGTCCGTGCCAAGGCACCATAACCCTCTTTTGAAACTTTGAACACCGAAGACTCAGACATTAAATCTAATCATATAATTTTGATATAAAACATTGTTTTTAGCAAGAAGAAACACATTGTCCATTTAGACTCAGTGTAGTCAAGTAGGAATATCCATAAAGTAACATCCATCTCTCAGTAGGTGAAACCAGTGATGGTCACGGAACTGTAGGAGTCTCTCACTTGGCCTGGTACTCAGTGGTCTGGGTGCTGTTTGGGTGTCCAGGAAACTTAAAGGTACACCTTAGGCATATCATAATTTCCCTAGAAGCAAAGATACTGGAATAGATGAAAGCAGGGTTGCAGCAGAAAAAAAATCCCAACAACACAGGTTATTGCCCACAAAAATATGTCATGAAGAAGCAGAGAGCATTAAAGGCAAGGGCGTGCACATCAGAACGTAATTCATGGCACTGGAAAGAACAGTGGAGCCTAAAATCATGTTCTTCCATGTTTTTCTTCTCCGAGTCCATCATTCGGGAAGCCTCCAGGCCTTTCCAGCTCTGATTCATTGTTTGCTATATCTGTTTGCTTTTCTTTCTATAGTTAGTCAGTGGTGCTTTCCACCCAGTCTCTCATTCTGTTCTAGTCTCTCATTTTGTTATTTCCTAGCCTTATTTAAGTGAAATTTGTTCTTACAATACTTCTGTGGAATTTTTTACCACTTTAATTCTTTATTTTAGTTCAAAACAAAACTAAAATAGCTCGATTCTGTAATTATTTGTTAGACATGTTGGCTTTTGGGTACTGTTCCCTATGAGATGCACAAAACACCAAATTTTACATTCGTTGCATATTTAGTTTTAAAAAAAAATTATGAAAAGGCATAATAGAAATTCTTAAAAAACTCATAACATGTGGTAGCCAGAAAGACTCAAGAGTAGGCTCATAGAAAGTCAAAATAACAAGAGGAGCCAGAATTTATGTGGCTAACTACAAAGCAATGAAGGTTAAGAAAAATGTGTATTTACTGGAAGACAAAATTATGAAAGAATTGCTGAATTACAAAGTCGGACAGAGGGGAGAGAGAAACTGGCCACTTTCTCTTTTTTTAATTAAATTGGATATGGGATAGAAAAACCAATTAACTTATTAGAATTAGAAAGTCTTCAGGACATTTTTTTCTTTTCCTTTTTCTTTCCTATTCTGATGGAGCAGCCTAGGAAATAAATAACTCTGCCGGTGCCCCTAGTGTTGAGAGTGGGGGAGGGTGGAGGGGATGCACAGGACAGGTGAAACCAGAAGTTTGCAGTTGGAGAGCAGGGTGTCAGAAGACAAGGCAGAAGCTGTTCTGAGCTGGAAAAAAGTGTCGCAGAGGGAACTGAGTGGGAGGTGCACTGGCAAGAGATAAAGGCTCAGATTTGAGAGAGAACTTGCCTTGGTGACATTGAAAACACTCTGTTAGGCATTTGGAAGTAATTCCCTGTATTGATTCTGTGCTCAGTGTGGAAATGATTATTGTGTTTGTGCACCAGCTCCTAAGCATGCCAAGCTGGTTTATCAGCATCTTTTAGTTTTAATATTCTGAACGATAGCCTTTGGCCACCGCAGTCCCGTGTAGGGAAAGGAATTCTAATCCCCTCCTGTACCTGATTTGATTTTATTAACACATTTCCTCTCTGACTGACAGGCTCCATTCATTAAATTAAGAAATCTGAGTTAACACCGAGGTCTGTGTTGTGTGTCATTCCTTGCTGAGGTCAAGGGAAAGTAGCCTGAATTATCCTATTGTTTTTTTCTGACCATTTTTTTTTTCCTTTACAGATCTTATTAAAGTAAGGATCTAACTGTATTTCATCTGTTCCAAAATGCTTTGATGGCTCATTGCAGACAGCTTTAAACAGATGGAAATACAGGTTTATTAATGCTCACTGAAAAATTAGGGATACTGGCCAGTTTGAGAAGAGCCTGAGGATACCCAGGGGTGTTTGTTTCCCACAGAAGAGGTATCGAGTTCGCCTTCTTTTGCACCATAAAGCCAACATGGCTGTAAAGAACTTCTGCAGCATTAGTCAGGCAATTTTCCAGCCTTTTCTATTCATGAGGAGAGGGGAAAAAAGCATCCAACTTCTAAATTCTCTAAATGAAGTCTACCTCTGTTTCTTTGAAAGAAAATAGAAGGCTTGTTGCCTGGTAGAGCTCAGCTGGGGCCGGTTACCTGAGTGTGAAGAGGAGAGCATGCTTTCTGCCCACTCTTTTCTCAGTAAGGGAGCCTTTCTATCCTTCAGAAAAAGATGGGTCAAAGCTATTGTTGCTGACCAGCATTTTCAATCAGGTCATCTTCTCTCTTTTTAAAAATCTAAAGAATATTGCAGCTGCTGCCAGTTGTTCTTCTTGAAGGGCTTTTTGAATGTCATTTCATTAAAGAAAAGAAAAGAAGCTGGTATGTAGGGATATAGTCATTCTTGTAAGAGATGGGAGATCATGAAAATACATCAATTTTTTATTTTCCACTGTGTCATCTTACCAAGTCTCTTAACTTGGGATTTGAGGTATTGTACTCTGCGTTTTTTCCAGTTTTCAGTTGCTTTACCACAGATTGTTATCAATATCCACCTTTTATATTTGCTGTCTCCATCTTTCAAAGAATGAAATTAAAAAGAGAGAAATTAAATTAAATCAATTAAATATGTAATTAAATGGTAAATATAGCTAATAAATACTTGCTATTCAATGTACACAGCACACGTCCATCTAATTTTGGGAAATACCACCAAAGGTGAATGATTGCTGAAAGTTTGTGAGACATCCGTATCTTAAATATGGACTTAATAAGTTTATGGAATGTTTTCAGTTTTGAATCATGTCTTGGGCAGTAATAGCCATATTTTTATGGTCCATACATTCCAGTAGTCCATTATGTTAGTCCATTGACCTGCCTGACACAGGAACACTTAGACTGTTGTGCCTACTGTCTTACTCTTCCAGTGAAAACAGGAACATTGAGTTCAGTATAGGCTTTCCCATATGATTATGCCTCCTTTGGTTAATTTACTCTTTACGAGTTAAGTCAGTCATCTGCTGTTTCTGGGAGCCCTGCTTTCCAACACAGAGCATTAATGCGTTAGTGTCACTAGGAACAAATTTTTTGTGTGAGTTTTTTATACAGAAAGTTGATAGCGAGTTCCTTGAATTTCTCAGAACCGTTTTCAAGAACGACTATAAATTTTTCATATGCAGAAGATAAAATACACAGCAGACAGCCATCCTGTAACAAATGGTAGCATCTGAAAATGTGGAGTTATGGTTGTCGTATTTTAAAGTGCGTGATTCTAGGCTGAGCTGGAGGCTGCACGGATAGTGGGGATGTGGATGTGTGTGGCCATATCTCAGGTCGCTCACAGAAAGCAGTGACACTTTGCTCTGAAAGCTCCTTTCAGTCATCCTCCTGTTACATTGCACTGGCTGTGGGAGGGTGTAATATAGTGCAGCTGCAATGGGTGGAGGACAGGAACATCCCCTTCTTTTTAATAGCAGCACTCTCCTATGTTCAGGATCTGTTCTGCTAATGAAAAAGATGGGGCATTTGCATACTCAGTATTTCCTAAACAATCTTTCTTCTTCTGACTTTACCAACGTGCCTGATGCTGCGTAGATTTTCTGACCTTCCTGTGCTGCCTTCTTGATGTTTGACAACGCAGATCCAAGTTCATCAGGCTGCCAGAACTGTGGAGCAGCAGCAGCAAAAGAGCAACTCGACGCAGCGGTATCAGCCTCATTAGCAGCAATAATGGGCTCTTAGTGCCATCTTGATTCTCATATGATTTTAATGGCACAGCTTTCTCTGCTTTTTTTTTTGTATGGAGAAAGCATGAAGTCAGAGAACTTTTGTAACCAATAATATACGGAGGGTTTCAGATACACATTTCTTATTCTCAAGGTATGGTTCTCTTTGTTCTGAAGAGCAGACCATTGTCAATAAAAAAAAAAGTGTTTGATGGGAGATTTTCATTAGGAAACTCTGAATTTGAAATATTCAGGTCAGGAAGAGCCCACTGTGATAGTCAGCATTTGGTTTGAACTTATGAACATTGGAATGGGTTTTGGAGGTACTGCTTGAAAGAAAGTAAATCTCTGATCCTGGGTGGTCTCTCAGTTTATTAAAACCCAGAATGAACTAATAAAGGCGCTTCAGAGATCATTATACGTTGTTAAAAGTCGGTAAAAATAATACTGATCCCTTAAAACTTCTCCGTGTGGATTTTTGGAAATAGTTTTGGATGTAGTTGTATTTTTTTCTGATATTTAAGCTTGGTATGCAGCCAGGGCCTGAAGAACAATTGGGTTTCTTACTGGTTGACACGTTGCTGGATTCTTCTGCTATAATTTTAATTGGGAGTCTTGTTAGTAGTCCTTACATCAGAGTGTAATCCCAGGTTTGTTCTCATTTGTATTGAAATAAGGTCTGGTTTTGAGTTCAAAAGATGAAGGAATTTTGGCACAGCTCTGCTTGATACTGTGCCTCTTTCTCACAAGGAAATCGACTTTCCATTTTATCCTTACTCCAAGGAGCAAATCTTATAATGATTAGCAATTTCTTTAAGTATAATAGTGTGAATCCTAGAGGCCAGCCAAGGTGTCCTCCCCTATCACCCATGTGGGTCAGAATAGTGCAGTAACACGTGGTAGTAAGGATGTGATCCTTCAAAATGCCAGTTTTCATGCATCATTATGCTTATTAGAGACAAGAAGAGCTCTGCAAGGAGAGAAGAACTATAGGCATATGTGCCTCCTCTCTAAAAATGGTGGGACCCTAAACCTTTCATCTCCTTTTTCTATCCTTCAGTAAACTGATGAAGGGGAAGTGGTAGTTGGCTCTTGAATGTATTTTGGGGTAGAGAGTTACTAAGAGCATCACATCCCCAGGTTTGTAAAGCATGTAAACTGTTGTGATCTGACATCACAGTGAACAGGTATAATTTTAATACTGTAGCATATCAACAGAGTATAAAATGTAAGCTGAAAGGTGGTAGCTTTTGATTAGAGCTTAGAGAGAAATGTTTTGCTGTGAGGGTGGGGAGGCCCTGGCCCAGGTTGCCCAGAGAAGCTGTGGCTGCCCCATCCCTGGAGGTGTTCAGGGCCAGGTTGGGTGGGGCTTGGAGCCCCCTGATCCAGTGGGAGGTGTCCCTGCCCATGGCAGGGGGTGGGACTGGATGATCCTTAAGGTCCCTTCCAACTCAAACCATTCTGTGATTCTACGATATATTCGTTCAGTCACTGGGATGTTTCTCCTTTCATCACTGCAGTGCTTGGGTCCCCACAGAACCATCCATGCGTTTCATTTTCATACCAGCCCAGCCAAACCCAAAAGAGCTTGATTATCTCCAATTTTATCAACTTTAACATCAGAGTCAAGAGGATATGTACAAACCCTACTTCAGTCTTTGGCTGCAAAATGATTATTTTTTTGCAAAAGGTAGCCATTATTAACTTAAATCAGTGAAAACCAAAAATATTGCTTGGTTTGACATTTTTAATAGATGTTCCTAATATCTGAAAAAACAACAACAACACAACTTTTTTATTAGGGGAGGCTTCTAGGAGGATCATGGCTCTGTTTTATTAATACAGCAAATTGTGTTTCAAAGAAAGCTGGAATTTCTGTTGCTTCAGTATTTTCTTCAACCTTCTTTTAAAAATGTAAATTTTCCTTGGTTGTACTAAAAGCTATTGAAAAATTCTGTTTCCCTCCTCTTGAAAGTTGTAGGGGATGGGATATGCTGGTACTACTTAATTTACATAACTCCTTTCTTCTTAACAATTCCAGGTTGTTTTTTTCCTCTATAATTTATATTGATAGTTGTGTACATGAAATTATTCTGAAGCATTATAGTAAAACCATGGAAATATTTTGTGTACCGACAGGTAACATCCTGCAGCCCATCTGCATCCTGCATCTGAATTACCTTCTGCAGAGACAAGTAGAACAAATGGAAGTGAGATAAAATAAAAAATAAAATAAGCTATTCACTGCAGTTGACAACATCACCTAAAATTAGCATCAGTTCTAAGTCCCTGAATAATAGTTATTATTTTCTGTGTAAACATTCCATAAGATTTTACCTTTTTTACTTATAACCAGATATGATACCCCAAAATGTGAATCAGGGCTGGAGTCCAGCCCTTAGCATGGTAATCCTCCAGGGAATTTTCAAAAGGATATGCTCTAGTCTTCTGTGCTCTCATCTCTGTTTCAGTCTGCACATGAGTGGTTTTGGGGAGGGCAGGCAGCTGCTGAGAAATCATTTCTACACTGCTCATCCAAAGACCTGCGTGCATAAGGGTGCACGTGAATAGCTCTTTGTATTGTTGACCTGTGAAACTGTCCTCACAGATGAGAGCCTGTGCGTCAGGAGATGTGCTCACATCTGTTGATCACCTGTGTCTTACGAGGCTGTATGAGAAATGGTTATATTTTTCCTTCTTCTATTGTATTTTTTGTTGGAATATCATCTTTCTTTGCCTTGTAAATATTTTTTCTTGCAGAATAACAGTGTGGTGTACAACACCGCTCTCTCTCTCTGATTTCCAGGTTTCTTTTGTGGGTCAAACCTGCTGCTCTGTAGTTATTTTCCACATTCCCCTAATAATGAGATTTTTAAGCAAGCCCCATACATAACTACAATTACTTAAAAATATTCTCCAAACCAAAAACATTTATGGGAAGGAGAAAAAGGAATATCAAATAGGAAAAGGAATGCATGAAATAAATGTGCAAATTGTAGTAGCACTGTAAGTATGGCTTATATGCTCTTGCTGCAACTTGTGACATCTTTCATAGAAGTGTCACCTTTAGGAGGCTATTTTTGGCAATGATGTTTCAGCATGGGATTTTAAGAGTAACAGTGGGTATTGGATGTATTCTCAAGAGATCACCTTCACATTCCTTCAAGTATTTCTCGGTGTATTAAAGAAGTGTGTTGTACCTATTGCTGAATAGCTGCACACACTTGCTTTATTCGTTCTCATAAAACCAGGTTCTGTGAAAACTCAAAGCCATTCCTTTCTTTGGATAAACAGCAGTTAGTACAAATCTTAAATATACATGTAGCAAAATATTCAGGCTCTGTAACATTTGTCAATTGTGGAACTACTAAAGCAACAGAGATGCTCAGCCGAAGCTAGAAAAAAAATGATAATGTAAATATTTATACCTAGAGAGTCTGGAATTCAGAACTTTTCACTTTCTTTACCCACAAATAGGCAAAGAGGAGACATTTATGAAACTTCACTGACTCTTAGTTTGTCTTCTTTCTTCAAAGAGCATGAAACAGTTCTGTGTTTTAGGAACCTGCAGGTTTCTAAGGGCTTGCTGTGTCTGAGCTGCTCCACGGAGCCCTGCAAACTCCGCCAGCAGAGGCTTTGACATTTTCATGGCTTGCAGAGAAGTCAGTCCTTACAGGGAGGCTGCTAAATTATGGAAGCAATTTTTATCTTCCAGTTCTTTGGTGCTATTGCTTTCTATAAACTTGGAGGACATTTCAGGAAAAAGTATCAGTGTACTTGTTTGGTGGAGTGGCTCCCTGGGTTACTTACAGGCGTTCATTTCTAGGCTGTTCACGGATTTCCCATCTTGGCCTGCAACCTTTTTGGCGGTGCAGGCGGGTAGGCTGATCTCCAGCTCGGTTTACAGCCAGTTTTAGCAGGCTGCAGAGAAAAGAAACCTGCTTTTGCCTTTCCTCACACCAACCGGGATTTGAGGATTCCTTGCTGCTGTCATTGTGGTACTCTCTGTGCACAGCCTCCAGGCCTGGAGCAGATGAGAAAAAGGCAGAGAGAAGGAAAGAATTTTTAAAGAGGAGGCAAATTCTGTGACTTTCTGCTTGGCTGCTTCCTTGGTATGTTCCCTGTCAGAACTTGACTTAGTAAATAACTCTTTGAATCTATATTTAGAATAGGAACTATTTTAGCAAGAAGTAAGACTCAGCACAACCAGATCTTTTTAAATGCAGCATAATTGAAATGTCAACATAGTCATGAAATGCCTTAAGGTATTTCTTCATTGAAGGTGGATATGACACAGAATAGGTGTCTGAATACTGTGCTACAGAATAAAGCCTTTGTGTTCTCCTCAAATCTAATCTTGCTCCCACCTGGCTGAATGTTTGAAACTGCTTGGCTGAAGCCTGACTGCCACTGTGGTCCCTGCTCTTCCCTCATTGCAGGGAGTCTGACAGTTCAGAGAAGGTTTTGATCTTGGAGGAAGAGAGAATTTCAGCAGCTCGTGGGTGGGGACCCTTTGCTGCAGGGACACCAGGCATTTACTTGGAGATCCTGCCCTGCTTGGCAGTGCAGTTCTCCTGCCTTCTCCAGGAGTGGTGCAAGCTCAGGGAATGCATTGGGATTTGTGTTGGTCTCAAAGTGATGGCTGATTCTTTATCCAACTGATGGAGTGGCTTGAAAGAAGAGAACACTGTTTACACAACTATGCTATCCTCTGCTTTTGGGAAGGGCCAGTAGTTCACTATGAGTGGAGAGTAGAAAGAGCCATTAAAGCATCTTTTTGCCCTTCATATTTCTGAAAATTAGAGAGATACCATGTATTACCCTTTTCTTGGCAAAGTCTTCCACTGGGTGACCCATACCGTGCTTCTTGGAGTGTGCTGCCCTGCTGGACTTCGAGTGGAAATAAATCATCCACAATAAATGGTAGTCACAGGCAAAAGGGGCTCCTCACTGCTTTCCCCCAGCCTCCATCTCTTTTCCCAGCTGGTGCTGTTGTAGGAGGATGGGCTGTGGCCACAGGCCCTACCGTGGTTCCAGTATCCCCAATTTCATTTGCATGTCCCAGCCCTCTGGCTCCAGATTTCACTCTGCCTCCGCGACATATCTTTTTTTAGCAGTTGATAAGCAGAGAAGAGTAATCTGTCTGACTCTTGCTTTATGAGGGAATACAGGGGTTTTTTTTAAAGAGGTTAAGTTCAGCGAGATCTGTATCAGCAAACTGTGATTTCAGAAGGAAAATGAACTTGACAACTGTTTTAACAACCTGAATGTTTATGTATGTCTTTGGTTAATGCCTGAAGTCAATATTTGTTAAGTCTGATTGATAAAAATATGTGCCTTTCATCAAGGTCAAATTAATTTGTGGAAATTTGCTTTTGCTTACCATGCTGCTTTTGCACAGAGACCCTGTCAGACTTTGCTAAAACTATGCAGACATTTTCTCATTTAAATTATGATTATCTTCACTGTCAACTTCCCTGTGAACACTGCCTCACTTGAATGTGTTTTTTTTAAAGGATGCCTCAGATTGGATTCCAGTTCGGTCAGATGATGAATTATCTGACTTGACCTAATTCATTAATTTTAATGCTGTTTGAAGTCTTTATTTTATTCAGGGCTGCTTGCATAGACCTATCTTATAGACATCTTTTTAATAATGTCTGTTCATCAGCTCCTTAAAGGACATAACTTGAAACTGGTTGTGACTGCCAGTCCCATGCTGTGGGTGTGTCATGGCAGAGGTTTTCAGGTTACATCAGGCACATGAAAGGCTGATTTTGCATTAGGTAGTAAGGCTTGGAATGGAGTTGTGGAACACTCTCTGTTAAATATGTATGGGTGAATTTATGTACATTCAAATGTTCATATAATGAATCTATGTTTAAACTGCTGTTTTCACACAGTACAACCACACCATATGTTGTACTGTAGTTCTTAAGTTACACTGTAGATTACTATAGGACTAATTAAATGAAGCAGTTTTGTAACTGAAGTCATTAGAGTAGAGCTTTATGGTATACAGATTTTTTTAATATATGTTTTAAGTATTATTACAAATATAAAAGCCACGCTATACAAAAATGAAGTTTATTCTGGAAATAAAAAAGAGCAGCAAACCACAGCAACAACATCCAAAGCTCTTTTGCCACCTTCTTCATGCAGTTTCATCTCGTAATCTACTTTATTTTACTTTGTTTATTATTTAGTTGGTGTCTGTTATCAGTTGGTTCCTATCATACGTTCCTCAAAATGGTTCATGGCTGGATTACAGGACACAATTTTATAGGCCTCTACAGCAATAGGGTGCAATTTATGTAGACCTCTGCAGCAATTTCTATAGCTCTCTACAACTACCTGAAAGGAGGTTGTAGCGAGGTGGATGTTGATCTCTTCTCCCAAGTAACAACCAATAGGACAAGAGGTAATGGCCTCAGGGGAGGTTTAGACTGGATAATTAGAAAAAAGTGAAAGAATATGGAAGCATTAGAACCAGCTGCCCAGGGAAGTGGTGGAGATGTGACACTTCAGGACGTGGTTGGACTGGATGGTCTTAGTTCCAATCTTAATGATTCTGTGATTCTGTTATCATTGTGATGTTGTATTATCATGCATTATTGTGTAGTGTAAATATATAAATATGATCAAGCCATACTAAATGAGTTACCGGTGTGTCTTCAGCAGCTTGCTTGGGTAGTTGAAGGAAAATTTGAGTCTTAGCCAAAATAAACTGAGAGCAAAAGAATCTGGGAGATAGGATGACACAGCAGGAATCATGAGTTCAGAGAGCAGGGTTGAAGCTCAGACTGCATTAGAGTCTCTCTTCTACTGAGAAGCAGTGTCACAGAGTTAAGCATCCCAGAAAGAATGAACATCACTTTATCCGAAGAAATTCGTGCATGTTTTGGGCTTCTTTGGTAAGAAAAGAACACTGTCCCACTAACGTGGACCATCCCCTCAGTTACCTGGCAGCAGTGATGGACCAGTCACCTCTGATACTTTCTGAACAGTGTCAGGGCAGCTAAAAAACAAAAGGATTAGTTTGTGCTGATAGACTTTACACCATAAAGCAAGGCTTTTTTCTGTTATAACTGTAAATGTAATTATTATGTCCTGGTTGTTAGAAGTAGTGAATGTGGACTGTCACACATAAATTTAGCTGCTGCTGAAAGTGTTTCCCAATTTAATTTTCAATTTCAGTTTTCTTCATGAAAAATTTAATTGTATTGCAACTATTTTAAATCATTCCCTCCTTAATTGCCTTTTTTATTTTCACAGTAATCATCTATTCAGATTTTCCACTGTACAGATTGTAGTTAAGTTCATATACTTAATTGCTTTTATTAGAAGTCACTAAATAACGAAAGGACTTTTAAAATTATTTTTTTGCTGAGCTACTCCAATCTCATCTTTATGTTTGAGTATCCCACTTTTCCTCTTGTCTTGGTTACTGGGAATAGCAAGAAGGTAATAAGGAGCCATGTATAATGTATCAGGTTTATTTCACTGCTGTTTTAGGAACACTTTTCTGCATGTCTTTTCACGTGTGTGCATAAGGATGTAGCTGTCTTCAATATGTAAACAGTATGATTTTTCAGGCACAAGTCCAGTAGCAATAATACCAATATTATTCTGCAGGCAGGAAACTTGTGTCCTGGTTTTATTTTAATAATTCTTTTGAAGGGGAAAAAAAATGGTTTTGTAACTGTGCATTTCTTGTAATTGGTGTTCCAACTCCTAGCATAGTCGAATATTCTAGAAATTATGGGAGTACTTATCTCTGTGGAGAAAGAGCCTCTTTGAAGTCTGAGCATCCTCTAAGAAGTTCTGCTGCTAAGTCAGGCAAAAGGACATCTAATCCCAACTAAAGATGTTCCACAGTTCTAAAAGGCTTTCCTGCCTTCAGAGAGCTCCTCCACTAAAAGATTTTTGTTACTCTTGATGATGATAAAAGCTGCTATAGAATTCTTTTGACTCCATAACTGGTAACCTACCAACAAACAAACGTGCTTCGGGAGAAAAGTTTGCTTCTCGTTCTTAGAGCTGGTGGAGACTACAGAAAATAAAACAATAATGAGGCATTTTGTCCAATTTCAAAACTATGTTTTGTGAGGGCGAAACAGAACTCTTTCTGAAAAGGTGTCAAATGACACACGATATTTACAGCTTGCTGAAAACTGTCTCCAGTAAGAAATTATTGCAGAGTAGGAAACAAATCTGTTCTTCATTATTTCAAATTATTAGGTCTTATTTTCTGACACATAACTTCTAATGATATTATTAGATAGGAGAACCCTGTAATTTAGGTCTTCAAAAAATACTCTTAAGTATATATTATGCAGTATTTATTCTGTTTGTCGTGTAGATTAGGATGTATACATAACTAACATTATTTTAACTATTTTTACATAAACTCTTTGTTACCAGTCATTATTTAGAACTATTAACTATAAATTTAACTTTTATATAGAAATAACAGTATTGCAATAATATGAATTTTATATTGTTATACAATTTTATTTCTAAATAATGTTGCAAAAAATCCATTCTTGTGATGCTGACATCCCAAAAAATAGCTGCTAATATAAACTAAGGGAATGAATTTACTTACTTCCCAATTTGAATGTAGATGGCTCTGCAAACTGAGTCCTGCATAGCTGGAAAATAATAGTTCTTTAAGGAGAAAATAATCAGGTCTTTGCCAAACTTGGAATGAGCCAAGAGCGACCAGAGTTACATCCATCCCCTGTGTTTCTGCTTGAAGAAGTTGGGAAAAGCTGTACTGGGAGATACTTGAATTTTGCTCTACTTTGTGGAGAGAATATATTAAAATAAGAGTTTGAGAGAAGCAGTGAACCCCACCAAACCTGTGTTCATTGTCTTAAGGCAAGCACTTGGCACAGTCGGACTGTTCTCTAGAAAAATCAGAAGCTTTAGGAAGGGAAGCTGCAGGAAAAAGAAACAGATGGGGTTTTTTTTTACCATCCTTTTGCTTTATTCTCCCTCCAGAAGCAAGGGAACATCCAGGTTAACTTTTAATGTGCCAGAATGTAGCAGCCAAATGCTGAAGTGATACATGAAACTCTTGTGCAAATACCATGGCGATTCCTTAATTTATTCTCAGTAGCTGGGAATAAGGTTAATCTTTGTGTACAGTTCAACCTCTACAGCACATCACCTGAGTCCCTCATTTTCAGTGTTATTCTTTGCAGCTGTGCCTCTGATAATCTCAGGCTCTGACATGCTGAAATTGGCATTGAGAATTTCTGCATCTTGTTTTATTAACTCATTTATCAGCCTTTTCTGCTCACGCCTTGGAGAGTGAAGCTAAAGGGGCAGGATAGGAGGCTTTATTTACACTGTCCCCAGTAATAAAATATGTGAATGACATCACCTGTGAAAAATGGCATTTTTCTTTTCCTGTACATGCAAAGGTACCTACGGCTACACAAAAATATGACTTTTACCTAGCCATAAAGACTACATGTGGGTGAAAATACTCATCACTAGACTACTTGGCAGTTGTTTGATGTATAGGATGGGCTGAGGAAAGGGTTGGTTTTGGACTGTAGAGGCTTAAAGTGACAACGAAAAGCAGCAAATGCTGTTGTCTTATGGAAAATATTCAGGAAAAACTAGGCTTTGCTATGTCTTACTTCTTCCTGTGATGGTAGCACGGAGGGGCAGTGATGATGCAGTTTGGAGCTGCAGCACTGGGTAGATCTCTGACTTACAACTACATGAAGCAATAAATGAAAAGCAATTCTTATGCTTCTGTTGCTCTCAAACTCAGCCACGTTGAATCAATTACACATGACCAACGGCTAAAGTCTCATTAGTTGGGTAAAATATGAGCAAAGCAGTGAGGAAAGATGAGTGGTGGTGAAATGGCAGCAAGTGTTACCATACTTCTCAGTGCTGTTGCTGATGATGTTCTCAGCTGGTGCTCTCAGAGCATTTGGTTCCTCCAGGAAAGTTACTGCTGACCAGGTGAGATGGTGGCAGATCACCAACCGTACGATTGTGCATCTCCTGCTGGGCATGAGGGGAGTGGGTTGGGATCACAGTGATTTCCTAGGCTGTGGGATTTGAAGGTGCCTATTTTCTAGCTTTTTGCACCTCTACATCTGTGCACACTGAGACGTGCCTGTGAGACAAGGCTGAGCACCTTCACACTGGTGAGTGAGCTCTTAAGAAAACCACTTGCAATGGTGGTTTGAGAACTGGCAGTCGTGAGTCCTCCCAGACACCGGTGGCAATCTACAGTCTGAGTGGAATTTGCCATGAATTGTGCACCTCCAGGGGGCAAAGCGCTCCAGAGGCCAGCTCGTAATACAGCCCTGCTTGCTGCCAGAAAACATCTGCATGTTCAGCCTCTTCAGCTGTCAGACACTGTAAATGATGCTCGTGAAAAAATGTATCACTTATTCCAGCCCCTGCCACAGTTCAGAAGTGGATATGTCTGTGTCCCAGGAGTAGAAATAACAATTGAATACGAATTCTATTTTTCCGGTATAGTTTTGCCTTGCTACTGGTTTTTAATTCTCTTCTAGCTTAAAGTCTTTCTCTTATCCTCCACTGGGTTTATTTGTGCACGTAAAGAAAGTTCAGTTACTGAATTGCACGTTTGATTCTCTGGGATCCGTTATTATTCAATCCCTTTATGTAATTGATTCCAAGTCCTTGGCTGAGTTTCCAGGAAGGCACTGCCTCGTGAGCCTCAGGTTTCTGCTCGGCAATTTTTTGAGGATTTTATCTATCAAGTGAAGTTGTATTCATGAAGAGAAGCAATTTCTGAGGTACTACTTCCATGAAGAGGCATGAAATTGGACGTTGGGAAAAGCTATTATACTTGTCTTTTATGATTTCAAAATGATTTAATTATGTTTTTCCACCTAACTGAGAACTGAGCAAAGTAAATAAAGATACTAGATATATATATATATATATATATATATTCCCCTTCTCCCCCAGCATTAGGAAAAGAAAAGTAATAATCTCTCTGGAATGTTTTAAAAGTCCCAGATCTGTTGCACCACTATGTCTGCAGCACTAGTTGAGTCAAGAGAATGCAGACAGAGGCAAAATGTGTCATTTGTCTCTGCAAACTTTCAGTCCAGAATAGGACCAAGACATCTTGGCGTGCCTCATAAGGGGAACGTAGCATTGCAGCTGCCAGCCTGTGTGTGCTTGAGGCACAACAGAGACCATCAGTTGAATTACTGGACCATTGGCTGGACAGTTGGGATATATCAATATATGAAACCACATGGATTCCTCACTTTGCATTGTCAGAGTGCCTGGGGCTGCTCCACGTGCTGGCTCCTGCGCTCCACAGAGCGCTCCTGGTGAGGCACACGACTCCCCAGTGTCGTTAAAGCTTGTGTGAAATGCCCTTTGGATGCTGTGTTGCTCGTGTGAGAGTCAATCTGGCAGCAGTGCTGTCCCATTTTCTTGCAGTAGGGAATGACAGGTGCCAACTAATAGCTGTCTGCTCCCTGCGTGCACCTTCTCCCAGCTCTGGCGCTGTTGGTGAGAGGGAGCGCTTCTCAATACCACCATTTACCTCCAGTTCACAGCAGTCTGTGTTCTCCAGCACTCTCACTGACTTGAGCTTTAATAGAGGCTTGGTAAGTTAAAGTGTTTTATTTTTGATTTATAATACAATGAGAGACTAAGCAGCAATTTACTGTGAAGACAGAACAGGGTTATCAGAGCTGGGAGTAGAATATTTCCATCTCTTCCAGACAGATTTGGAGTTGGAACTGGTTGATCTTCAAGGTCCCTTCCAACACAAACCATTCTATGATTCTATAGCTTAGTTAATAAAAAATGTGAACTGGACATATGTTTATGATACCTGATCCCAAAGCTCTTGGGCACTGCTGTTCAAAGGTAGATGTACATAACTTGGGATATTATCAATTTAGAAGAGTGGTAGTGTTTGCTCTTATGAGGTATCTTTGCAAAACAACTATGCTGAGATTTTTCTAACCTATGCTGCTGACTTGCGGGGCATCTCATCTCCACCAAGTTTATTTGCTAATGAAACTTGGACATTTAGGTACCAGTGTGCTGTAGTTAGATAATAGGAAAAGTAGTTCTTAAAATGTATTACTTAATGGATATTTAATCTTTTTTCCTAAGCTGAGTACCCAGCAGAACGAGAAAACTAAGTGCCCTACAGCATAAATGTATAATGCAGTCTTCAAGACACATCATTGTTATCCACATAGAGAATGGTTTTGTTAATTGTGTCCCTGTAAAATAATATATGAACTAATCTACCACTGCCTGCCTGCAGCTCACCACAGGTGATCAAAAAGTGATCAGTGATGCCTGAATAGATAGCAAGGAGTATCAGGCAATTAACTTGGTTTGATTTGGGGGGAATTGATAGGCATTAGTGACTGTTAATGGTGTTATTTCTATAATGTGGACAAAGGTGAGTCAGTCGAAACCTAAGAAGATTTGTGTGACTCGTCGTGACCCCGTATGTGGCTCCCACGCTGTAGAAAACATAAAAAAATGCAACTTTCCTTGAACTTGCAGGGGCTGAAATTTTAATGCGTGTAGAGATGGTGTCAGGTCCTCACCTAACAGCCATGAGGGGTAGAAGGGACACTACTGGATTCGTTATGTAAAGGTGTCAGTACTGAAAACTGCAGGATTCAGTTGAAAAACTGCAATTTCAGCTGAAGCCGTTCATACAAGAATTGGCTGAGGTTGATTAACTGAGATCTCTTGAGAATGATCTGGGTCTCTGGCTGTAGCACATAGTGTTATTTAAGTATAGGAGAGGGATTCCTGCTTTCCAGTGTCTTCCCTCGGTCACTGAATCTCAGTCAGTCTTGGGCCAGTGCAAGTGTTGCTCTTTATGCAAAATTGTGTAACACTACTGCAGAGGTGGCTTCATTCTGACACACCTGGAGGTGTTACTGTGTGGACCCTGCTTTGGGTTCAGGAAGCAGGGAGAAAGGTTGCTGGCATGCAGGGCCTCCCTTAATTTCAGAGCAATTTAACACCAGTTCAAAGCCTTCAGAGTAATGCTGTAGTCTATTTTATGATAAAACTCTCATTAGTGTAAAATGGCAACAGTTAATTTGGCAACAAAGGTGGCAGTCATGAGTCTTCATTGATGAGAAGTTAGAAAGTTTTAGTTTAGAGCCTTTATAAAAATATTTTCATTCCATTCTGTGACTCCTCAATAAATATTGTATAAGAACATAAATATTTCCCTGAAGTTTATAGGAAATTGTCATCATAATCACTTTCTGGACTACAAGAGGTGTTGAGATACGTAGTATGACTTTGGTACTGAAGTACATTTTAACAAAGGGGATTTTTCTTAATTCCTAAGTTATATGGTGATATATAACAAATTGATATGGACTATCGTATTACTTAATATAGATGGACTCTAACAATTGTTTTTGAATAAGATCTGAGTAAGGAAGTTTGATGTTTCAGTCATCTACAAGAATCTTTTCTAAGAAAGGCATTGAACAGTGATGATGACATACCATGAGCTGGATTCTCATTGAATAGAGCTGGAAAACATGTATAAAATTACAGTAACAGTCACACTTCTTCCATGTAGAAGTCCTTGTTATCCAGTGGCTGGATGAGCTGGGTGGATCCTATACAAGGGCGTGCATCACTGGTGAACTTAACTTGAATTATGCAGTGGGTAATGGTTACAAAAGAACTCTGTGGGGCTTTAGTTATTAATTAGCGTTTCCAGAGCACTCTGAGACTCACTTAGTGGTTTTTAGTTGGAGGTTATTATATTAAAAAAATGCTTAAAGTTATTACTTCTGGAATGACTCCTAAAAAGCACACGGTGAGTGTCTGAAGAGGCTGACTTGTAGGTCTGTGTGCATATGTGTAGGTTTTTACAAAGTCAAAACTAAGGCATTTCAGTTAAAAACACAAAGCTCCAACAGTGGTAGGTTTGAGCACGTTAAAAATATCATCATCAGAATGGGAAATAAGGCTGAGTCTATAAATATGAGAGTGAACAAGGTCATTGAAATACTTGATGGCCAAAGGAAGTGCTGTTTAAGAACCTGAAGTGGAAGATGTTGTTTCATCGGAAAGATCGTGTGTTACCTCTTTGAAAATTTGCAACTTTTTCAGATAGAATTTCTGTGACTTTTTTTTCATTTTATACGAGGAGCACTTGTACAGCCCATTCCAATGTCTAGACTTCCCAGGTGCTTTCAATTTTTAACAATACCCAATGCAAGGACTGTCTGAGTGTGCCACACGGGTCCTGTCGGTGTGTTACTGCTCCTCCACAATTTCTCACTGCATTTCACATCCAAGGTTAACTGTACAGAGTCTTACAACAGCATTTGTATGATATAGGAGACCATCGTGTGGAATTTCACATTTGTGTGCCTGTCCTTTATGAAACTTCAATCCCTTTTTTCCTTCCTTTAGTGAATACAGCAATCATTTCCTTTTCCCTAGGGTGTGACTTTGCTTTTTGTTGAATTAAGACACAAGAGCTGGTGCTGTTTATTGCCTAAGAGGATAGCTGACTAGTGCAAAAGTCTGGAAGGTGATCTGCTCTGTGCTTTGCCTGGAGAGATGGAGATTCACTGTGCAAGGTTGAAGAGCCTCCTGGGTCCTGCCAGCTCCGTGCAGCCCTCACTGCTTGGGGGAGGTCAGGGGTTAGAAGAGACCTGGGAGAGGGAGGCAACAGCAGCTTCCTCAGGGAGCAGTCATTGTCTGATCTGCCTTCCCACCACCAGCTCACCTGCAGGAGAAGGGAGAGGAATAGAAAGCTCTTCCCCAGCGCTCCATCTTCAAATTCTTCTCTTCCCTCTGCAGATGGTGCTTAATGGTGCCCCTCCCCTGCTCTACGTTTCAGGATGAAGTGGTGGTAGCAGGTCTTTGCAAGGAGTGGGTCCACTGGAGACCACCTGGCTGATGAATACTGCTGAAAGCAGGGTCACCTCAATCAAGTTGCCCAACACCCTGTCCAGTCAGGTTTTGAATATCTCAAGGATGGAGGCTCCACATCCTCTCTGGGCAGCCTGTTCAGTGTTCAGCTATCCTATGTTTTCTTATGCTCCGATAGAAATGCCAGATAGACTTTTTGGTGGGAGGGGAATGGGGTTCATACCTCTGGGATGTCAATAATAAAGGTCAAGTCTTAGTGAATAGACAACCCAGTAGAGGGGACCTGCCTCCTATGGACATATGTAGATCTCCAGAGCTCCCCTTGAGAGGCTTCCCAACATTTTTCACATCTGCAAAGCATTAGTGAATTTTTTTTCATGCTAGAGCCAGCTCTGCTCCTGCAACCAAGTGATATTTTTTCCTCTGCAAGCATTCCGCAGGCACGGAAATGCAATTTACTTATAGGGCTGAGAAATCAGGAGCTGACTCTGCAAACACGTTTTAGATGACTCAGTCCAGACTGTAAGAAGCCCAAGTGGTCTGCTCTTGTTGACTGCCAGTCCTCTCTGTAGTTGATCCATTTTGCTAGTCTTTATCACCATTCAAAAACTTTATTGTTCACTATTTTCATTTCTGGATTATTAATAAACATGTTTGGTATTGTCAGGTTTCATATCTCTTTAGACACACTTCATTTAACAGTCATTCTCTGTAACTCAGTGAACCTGCTTCAGTATATATTCAATACTGGGAAACCACTGAAAACTATAAACTGGTTGATGTAAATGTAAATAAACCTATATTCTTCTCACATGAAGGATATCCGTTCTTTTTAAATCTGTATTTTCTATGCAGGTTAATGACCATATAAATGACTCTCTTCTCTTTAGTAATGTAATCACTTAGTCAGGTTAAATTTTCCCATGTAAACTTCTCCTTAGCCTGTGTAAGGCAGCCAAAGTATAACTAAAACAGCAAAAGGTCAAAATAATGAGCCATTTCCACTGTTGAATCTCATTTTACTACACACCTACCACCTGCTGATCTCATCTTTTAAAGTGTTTTGTGATGCTATGGTTGAAGAATGCCACATAAAACAAATTGTTTTGAAGCTCAGCCAGGTATTGTAGGTCAAGATTTAGGCAGGAAGAAATTTCAATAGTACATCCTTGAAAAACAGATTTATCCATGAACATGATAGGGAGATACTGTTTGGCAGTATTTTGAAGATAGATATGCTAATAGCTGAAAAAAAAGAATGCTTAGTGGGGAATGGGTTTGGAAGGTCTGATTTGCTTATTTAGGCTTTGTTCTTCCTGCAGTGTTCTTCTTCTTTCTGACTTTGTTATGTTGGAAATTACAAAAAGAAAGAAAGAGAAAAAAAATAACTGTCTTTTTCAAATAATGTTTTGTTATTCACCACCAGCCTGAACTTAGTCAGCAAGATGTGGCCATTTTCACTGAACAGTAATCACAGGAAGACACTTCTGGGTTTGAGCAGACTGAGGAATGTGTTAAGTAAGATGTGTAATGCTCTTGTGATCAGAAATAGACAAATATGTTGTAATGTCTATTTAAGATAATAGATCAAGTTGTCAGGCAACCGCTTGCCAATGCATAGACAGCGATGTGTAGAACAATCCAGTGGAGGACTGAGGCACATCAGAACATCAGGTAGAGTTTATGAAGTACAATCCATGTGCCCGTGTGTTCAGAAGTGCTTACTTTGAGCAGATACCATCCCTATTTCAAGTGTCACTGCATCAGTTAGTGTTATGGACCAGGGTTTCCCAACGTGGGTCCACTCCTGGTAGGGATGAGCTCTGATGCAGCGTAGTCAAGACACCTTTTCCTTATGAAACATACGTGCTATGACAAAAGTTGGTGCCCAGCTTTTATGTATCACAGTATCACAGTATCATAAGGTTGGAAAGGACCTCTGAGATCATCAAGTCCAACCTATAACCCAACACCAACCCATCATCTAAACCATGGCACTCAGTGCCTCATCCAGTCTCCCCTTAAACACCTCCAGGGTCGGTGACTCCACCCCCTCCCTGGGCAGCCCATTCCAATGGCCAATCACCCTTTCAGTGAAGAACTTTCTCCTCACATCAAGTCTAAACTTTCCCTGATGAAGCCCTTCAGTTCTGTCCCTGGTCACCTGAGAGAAGAGACCAACCCCTGCCCAACTGCAAACTCCTTTTAGGGAGTTGTAGAGAGCAATGAGGTCTCCCCTGAGCCTCCTCTTCTCCAGACTAAACAGCCCCAACTCCCTCAGTCACTCCTCATAGGGCTTGTGCTCCAGCCCCTTCACCATCTTTGTTGCCCTCCTCTGAACACATTCCAGTATCCTGACATCCTTCCCAAACTGGGGGGCCCAGAACTGTGCACAGTATTCAAGGTGAGGCCTGACAGTGTTGTGACAGTGTTGTCCTTGCAGCCCTTGATTAGGAGGTGGGACCCAGGATTAACCAAGTGGGCCTTCAGCCTCAGGGGTATTCACATACCACACCCCATCAGCCACTCCCTGTAGGATGCACCAGTCACTACATCTTATGCAACCTAAATTGTTCCTGTCTTGAATCCCCTTTAGGAAAAATGTAGTTTAATGCTCTCAGAGGCTGCACATTAGAGTAGGACTCTTTACCTGATGATTACAGTTATGGCAAAGGGTGGGAATAGAGCAGGCTGTTACTATGGTTTATCCAGTAGCTATTTTATGGAAAATTCAGGAGCACCCTAGTACCCAGGACAAGGCACCATTCTCTCCCATCCTTTCTCTGCTTCTGTCCTGGAAATATTAATGAAACACTCTACCCTAAGGAAAAGCTTCTGTGCGCTGGAGTTTGGAGTTACCTAACAGCAGTCCAGGCTTGGACATCTAAGCTCTATGAAGGAGAAGGATTGCAGTTATATCCAGGACTTCTGATTTGCTTTAACTTGCTAAAGGCAGCTCAGGCTGTAGGTTTTCTCAGTTGTCATTCTGGGTTGTTGTTACCCTGTCTGTGTATTGTACAGAAATGCTGCGCTTTGTGGTGGGTCTCTTGGGGTCAGCAGCTGGACACTGGCTTGCAGACCCTGTCTGTAAACCTCTCAGTCTTCAATGCATTTACATTCTAGGTGTTTTTCTACATTGATGGTTTATTTTAGGAGCTAGTAGAACAGCTTTAGCCCTGTGTTTCCCCAAGGCTCCTGACCATAAGCTGGGGAGCAGCAGTTACTCGGATGGTGCCTGGATGCAGAGGCTGTAGCTTGGCGTGGGCTGGCCACGGGAACCACAAAGTAGGTGGAGGGCATCTTCATCTGAGCTCTTGTCCAAGGGAAAACAGGAATCTTTTTTCTAGCTTAAAATGTTGTTCCCCTTTTGTCCCCTTGATTTGAGTATAATGGAGCACATCTGCCATATATTGTATAATGTTTTTTGAAATTTGCCTCCTGATTCTCTTCTGAACTTTGGCTGAGGTCTCCCATAGCAGGACAATAAGTTTATTAATCTGATCTCTGATTTCCATATCTCTGTTGCAGTGGTCTGTCTTCCTAACAGGTTTATGGACTGAGGAGTGCAACAAAGTTCATTACATTTTTGTCTTTTATTTTGTTTATGGTACGATACTCAAAACTAATAAAATGACCAGCAAATGTAAGATAAAAACCATGCTGCTTTATTTCCATGCAGCAATTGAATTCTATCAATCAAGCTTCCCTTTTCTGCTGGAGCAGCAAACTGTAGAGCTTGATATTGCATATAAAACATCAACAATAACAAACAAACAAAATCTTGTGATAGATGGCATTAAAGAGTCTAATCTGTAAAAGAATTGTGCTTAAAAAACTTGGAAAATGAACTAGAAAAGAAAAATAAGGCTTCCAGCATATGCATGATAAGAATAGTCTAGACATCAGTGTATGAATATTGAGTCACGAAAACTGAATGAGTAACAGTGATAAGATCAAGTAAAATCATGAAATACAAAGCTGCGAAGAAGAATAGGAATATTTAGGAGAAAGAAGAATATGTATGGAGTGCAATTAGAAGACTAGTTCAGTAACAAGCTCCCCTAAATTTTCCTTTGGGTATGTTCCAGAGTCAAGGAGAAAAAGATTAATCTTAGTTGCATGATGAAAAATTATGCTTTAGCATCAGATAGTGTGTTGCTTGAGGAACATAGTGATAGAAGACACCTCCTGTGTCAGGAATGTGGTTTCTGGTATTTCAGGGACCTTTCCATATACTGTTTTTCATGAATCATGATCAATGTCTAAAGCATTTATTTATTTTCTGTCCCTGCTGTTCCCATTCAAAGAGGAGTTCCAGAACCTGATTACGGTAATAGCAAAGCCTCTCATTTTCAGTCAGAATATATTAATGGGCAATTTATACCCATTTGTACTTCTGCCAACAGCCCTTTAGCTTAAATTATCTCTTTCTCAGCTGTTGATCCTCTGATATATTCATAGGCAGCGGTCAAAATTCCTCTTTGTTTTCATCTCTAGGTACTAATCAACTCAAAAACTGGCCCTCTCCCCTCAGACTGCAGCTCCCCTGTTAATCCCTGAGGCAGTTCTCTGATCCTGCTCAAACCCGAGTTTACCCTCCAGATATCCATCGAGGTGGGCACAGCCACAAACAGCTGCATCCTGCAAGAAGAGGACTCATGGGCATCCTGGGTCTTGATGTCAACACTTCCTCTATGGGAATTGTTTATCCCAATGCTCTCAGTGCTGCATTTCCCTTTTTCCCAAGCAACTGGTAGCTCATAGTCATTCTCTGATGAACTATTTGACAAGGATCCTTTGTTGTTTCGAATTGTGAAATCCCAGACTGACAGCAGAACCTCTGCTGTTGTTCCCTGGCCATGTTATCTTGTGCTTCAAACTAGAAAACTTCAGCCAATGTATTTTATTTACTCCATCTCTTTGTCAGTGTTGATTATCAACATTCAGTAATCAGTACATTTTCATTTACGAAGTGCTGTAAAGTTGTCTGCACTCTCCAGCATATATTTTCATTACAAAAGAACTGTACAGGATTTATATGCAAGAGATGTACTTATGAAACATAATTGGGAACCCAGTAGAACCAAAAGGCCTTATTATAATCCAAGTGGCTCATAATGGCATCTAAGTGCATTTCACTGGGGTGACTGTAGTCCTCTTTCATCCTCTCGGGGAAGGCAGAGCTAAGTGAGGTATCTTCATAAATCCCCTCTATTGCCTGACAATCCTCAAGAGCCAAAAAAGTTTTCAGTATTAAGAAACTGCAAGCTGAACTGCTTCTTTTTTTTAATAGAAACAGCCAAAACATCTGAGCTTGAGAACCTGGTGTGAACCTATTGTGAACCTCATGTCAGCTCAGGAGGAACTGACAAAAAGGATAGTCAGATCAATTGGCTAATCCTTTCATTAAAAAGCCATTCAAGAGAAGATAGTTCCTTGTATCATTCGTCTTGGATGAACTATGATAAGCAGTGTATTTCCTTGAACACAGAAGGAATAAATGAAGCCAGGGTTTTACTGCTGTGAAGTCCTGTAGGAGCAGTTTGTCCAAGAGGCTTACAGCTCCTCTGAGTCATTGTCAAAGCTGTATCACTTTAGAGGAGATGAGATCAGCAGCATTTTTGCCTGATTGACTGCTCTCCTATGGGACCAGATAGCTGGGAGTCAGAGGAATATGAAAGTCAAGGAGCATAAGATTGACATGGGTGTCTTTGAGAAAGCAGGGTTGCTTTTCTGGTAGACCTGGAGCACAACTTTAGAGAGGCTCCTTCGTGGGGATGTAGGGAAGAAAAAAAATGCTGCCCTTCATGTCTCCTGTGGAAGAAACAGAACACTGAACAGAATGACCTGAATCAGAGCTGGATGAATTGTCAGTACTCCCCGGGCTCTGGGAGAATAGATCATCCCAAAGGCACTCACAACCACTTCTGCTCCCGTGTTGCTGCAGATCCCACAGCTTGCTCTTCAGCTGCATGTCTTGAATTGTGGGTGTCCTTGCGAGCTATAAAACCCTGTCCCGTTGCTTTCCCTCAGTGCAGCTTCTTCCTTTAAATCTTGCAGCAGAAATACCATGCTTTGACAAATTCTGAGGTTTCTGTACCTGTGATAAAAGTAGAAAGCTCAGCGATGCTCATTTTTCACTGCCTGTGTGCTTTGTAAACCAATTCGTGCTGAGAAAAGGAGACTAAAGTGGCTGCAGGATTTTACACTGATCCAAAAACAAGGCAGGAAGGACAAGAAATGAGGGTCCCTGGCTTTCATCTCTTTAAATTTTGTATCTGGAGCATTAAAAATATCAGTGTTCTGCTTCATGATTTTTCTTTGCCTCCTCACCTCTTCCCAGAAGCCTGTTCCAAATCTAACCAAACCATAAATGTGTCCACTATCTTCCATAGCATGTCCATCTATGCTTGAGACACTTCCCAGAGGCAAGCAAACTCCATTTTCTTCCCAAGATTTTCAGGATCAGTTGCTTAAAATAAAGAAAAAAACCCAGCAAGTAAAATAGAAAAAACATTTTCTGTTTCACTATGTATTTTTCTGGTTTTCAATTTATTAAGGGCATCTGATAATGCCCTTAGTAACAAGCCTTAACCTTTGGTGAGCCCTGAAGTGGTCAGGCTGTTGGGATGCGTGGTCCCTGTGGGTCCCTTCCAACTGAACTAAGCTACACTAATCTAGCCCAGTCTAGTCTGCATTTGCTTATGCTCAGCATTGTTGTATTTTGTGCTTTTCCACTCGAGCATTCCCTTGGCAGGTTTGACAGGTCAGCAGTAGAGCAAAAATGTTGGGAGGTGCAATGGTGTCTGTCACACAGGCAGTAGGAAAGCGCTTCGCCGCGGCTCTGGGTGGAGGCAAATTGCAGTTGTAGTAATCTGATGGATAATTTAGTGGGGGGAAATGTTAGTTTGAAGTCAGAAACATATGGCAGTCAGCAGTGTTTCTGAAATGGATTTGTGGGGAAATCTGGTATGTTTGAAGAATCCTTGGCTGGTTGTCGTTACCCTCCAGGTAAAAGTAGTTCTAGGGTGAAGCTTGAGGCAAGCGGCAGCTTCGTAAAATGAGAGATGTTTTTCTCCCTGGTACAGTTGTGTCTGAAACCATTATTGACAGTCATGAAACATGACTTTGGAGAAAACCAATGTGAAATGAATTCAATAACTGATCAATAGGATCAGACAGTATTCACAATAAAGGGAATGTAAGGACTTGCATAAGAGGAGGAAATGTAAGTAGAACATCTCCTTAGAGAAGCCCTTTCTAAAAGCGTGGCAGATGGGATGAAGACACCAGTGAAGTTGTGAGAGACAGTGTGAAAAATAAAGTGTGGAGAGAATAAGAGCTGAGGTGTGTGACAAGAAATATTGTTGGCAGAAATTGTCTATCCACAGCAATTCAGTTATTCTTACTGTAATGAAAATGCAACTCTTGTTGTTAAAAGCCACCTCCGTGATACTTCAGTGATTTAAAATCAATGAAATGCAACAGTTTTTGTGAAAAATATGAGCAGATCAAATTTTTAAATAATTTTCCCTTCATGGATCTCACTTGACAATTTATTGTTGCTGTTCCCCAGCAGACTTTATTGGCTGTGTGCAGGTCCCACTCTTCTGTTTTAAGCTGCTGGCTGGCTGCATCCATTATGGGAAGAGTGCAAACACGCCAGGTCCCATTTGTGAGTCATAGTCATCATCTCGTAAAAGCTCCTGGCTGTATAGCTTTAGGCAAATATTTGAGGAAGGAAATTATAGGTTGTAAAAGATGGTTGAGCCATGTTTACTTAGAAAATGTAATGTATATGTCAATTTTGTTCAGCTAGAAATATTAAATAAACAGATGCCACCTAATCAGGCGTGGTTGCAGCTCCACACCTCGCCGCGCCGTCCTGTTTTCGGTTACCTTTAGGGACATTTCCTGGTGTGCGTTCTGAACAGGGCTTGCTCTTGGAAAGATGTAATGGATTTAAGGACTGCACTAGGGACAGGAACCCAACAAATCAAAGTACAGTCAGTAAGTGTATTATCTTCCTATTCACAAGGGCACAAAAGACAGAGAAATAACCCACAAAGCACTTGGAAAATGGGCAGATTTAGGCGGTGGATGGTTTATCAGCCTCTAGGCAGCCTGTGGGTTGTGTGGATTACAGGATTCTAGGGAATGCCCTGTGATGATTGTGTGAAACCTCTTTGGTTTTAGAATAGTTGTGTTACAGTGAGCTTTAACTTTGGGTGCCAGCCACGTGGACCGTTCTCCCAGAATTTCAGCTTTATTTTGACACTGGCAGACGTTCCAGAATTGATGCCTCAGGGCTCAGATGCTGATGCAGACTTCTCTTCATATTCATTTTCATTCTGCTCCCAAGTAGAACTTGATGAATAATGATCAGACAGATTAAAACTGCCCACATATTAAAATACACATTTCTCTTTTTCATTAAAACATACCCAGTTAATTTCAGTCAGTCCTGTAACAGAACCTTCCTCTGTGCACTTGCAGATTATTTTCTGATCCGTCTGCATATATGTACTTGAAAAACATCTTCAGATCAACTATTTAAGCTCTCTTTGTCTATCTTTTTTTTCTTTTCCTGGAGGATAAAGTGTTGTTGGTCATTAAAATGCTGGTTTTTTGATCAGAAAAATAATCTGTAGAAGTCTCACATCTTGGGCCTGAGATGTGTTTGAGTTTTATTAGTTTGTTTTCATTCTGTTTCATGCTGGGAATGATTACAGTGTATATTCCTACAGTATTTCCTCTGGTTGTTAGCGTCATGCCTTGTGCTGATGGTATGAATTTAAGCAGTAGATCCTATGAAGGACTTCAGTAGTAATGACAAATATAACGTCCACTGTTTATCCAGTGTTATGTGTCCAACCTTAAATTTTTTGAGCCAAAATGTCTTCTCATTGATTGCAGTGAAGGTTATGTGTGTATCAGTAAATCAAAACAAGCTTTAAAAAGGTAGAGAATCAATTGATATGAGGAATAGAAAAGCAATAGTTGTTGCTTTCTCATAACCTAGGCTGTTTTTTATAAATCTAATCTAATCTTTGAGCTCTGGTGGGGCTTTTTTTCCCCAAATCGTTACTTTGAGTGAAAATGACCAATGTGCAAAATATGGATGTGTGAGCAGAGCACCAGTACACCTTGATAATGGACATGTGAGCAACTTCGGATAGAAATGAAACACTGATTTCTGTGTATTAACTGGCTGAAATACAATTTTCAAAGCAGGCATTTTGCAATGTATTATTTCCCAAACCAGTGAATTGAAATGGGGGTGATGTTTTATTCCTGAGACATCCATGTAGGTATCTGTAAAACCTACTGAAGTTTGCAATTTAGGAATAATAATAATGACATATAGGAATAATAACAACAATATTTAGTAACATTTTGCTGTCATTAATTTTATTTACAGAATTGCTACCAAAATGCCAGCAGTTGAATTGCCAGTACAAATGTGCCATCACCAGGAACGGCACCAGGTGTTACTGCGGAGATGGATATGAAACAGGCAGTGATGGCAGAAGCTGCACAGGTAAACCAGGAATAAGCTGCACTATTAACACCCAGGTTTCTAATGGTTCCCTGGGGGCTGGCAGGGGAAGGTGGCAGGGGAAGGTGGTCTGCCAGCTCTGGCCAGCAGAAGGCAGGTGAGCGCTGCTGCATCCTTACCCATCCTCAGAGATGCTCTCCAGGGAATGACTTGGGGTTCGCAGGGTCAGAATGGGGAAAGATTGCCTCTCCAAAACCAGAGTCACAGCCTCCCTGCTGACTCCTGGGGCTTCCATGCCTGTGCCCTAGCAGTAATAATTTGTAAGTTACTAGGAGGAAAGTGTCCTCAGCAGGACAGGTGGGGATTGGTTCCTCCTCCTCAGAGAAGCTCACAGCTCATTCGTGTGAGCTGCTCTCCCGACCTCACTACCAGGAGACCCCTGTAAAACTCATAGTGTTTCCCCTCATGGCCATAAAGTCACACCTGGATTAGAATTTGATAAATGAACACTCCCAGATCACACAACTTCGCTGGCAATGTTATTTCAGCGTAATTAATGGTAGACTGAAAATGGTGTTCTTTTCCATTTTTGAAATATATGACTTCTTAATTCCCTATCCAGGTATTTTGGTTTATGTTTTTTTTCTAAGCAGGCTGGAGTTCTGTTGCCTTATGTATGTGCTCTGATCACACTTCTCTCCAAGTAATAGCACTAAGCCAGAATCTTGATAAACATAATTTATTATAAGTTCTTTTCTCTGTGGTTCTCGTGTTTTGTAATCGAAAATATATCTGAGGAAATAATTTCAACAGCAGTATTTTAAAATGTCAATTTATTACTTAAACCCTCAGCCACTGTTAAATAGGATATCTGGATTTTATGGGATTATGCCTGTATACCCTAGTTGAGAAAATTGTTCTTTATATTTATTAGAGAAATATACAGGTTTTGATGTAGTGGATGATGGTTTAATGTAGAAGTTGTGACAGTTCATTTAAGGAACTATATTGCCCGCATAAATAGGTTGAGAAGGGTAATCAGTTACTTCTTGTCTTGAAATGTTGCTTCATTTGTCAACCCTGGTAACTAGTGTTCTCTAGTACTAACAAGAACCCAGATGTCCCTCTAGCATGAGGGAGACATTGGATACTTCTTGAGCAAATGACCATTTAAACTTTCACAATTAATAGCTATTAAACTTGAAAACTCTTGACCTTCAGTTTGGTTACTGGGCTAATTTCAATAGCCAACATCTCTGATAAAGTCATGACTTGAGGAGGGAGAAAACATAAAGCATCATACCATAATGTAATGACTTAAACTTTTCTTTTAGAAATCTGATATTTAATGATTTTTTTCTAATTCTTAAACGAGATCTCATTGATTTCCCTTTAGATTTGAATGAATGTGATATGTATGGAAGCTGCAGCCAGATGTGTATAAATACAGATGGGTCATACACATGCAGCTGTGCAGAGGGTTATGTCCTTCAGCCTGATTACAAATCCTGCAAGGCCAAAAATGGTAAGTTTCAACGTATTTTACCTTAATGAAAGTATTTTGTGGTTTCATCCTAACTAGATGCATATAAAAAGGTAGACAGAGATGAACACAGATGACTTCTTTTTACTGCAAAGAACCACACAACAACCCTAGAAAAACTTTTCTCATATTACAACAGTACTCCAAGGGAAATGTTAGAAGTTATTATATGGTTATTATTAATTAAAGTGAAATACTCAATTCAGCCAAGATTAGAACAGTTCCCAGTTTCCCTGTTCATAAATAAATCAATGATTTTCCTCACTCAAACAAAATAGGCTGTTTACTCTCGGAAGACAATGGAGATAGTGAGAAGGCAGAGGAAATGATTGTGAGGTAATTATACCCTTAGGATAAAAGAAGACATGAGATTACTTTGTCCTTGCAATATCCCAAGAGGTGAATTTCGTGATATACATATTCACACTAGGCTTCTTCTTTCTCAGTGAATGTTTTCATTAGTAATAGTAAATTGCTTATTTGAGAAAATTAGTGAATTGTGTTTAATGAAGTGCTGTTGCACACAGTATTTTCTTACTCAGCATATTGAATTTATTTTATATTAAAATCCCCCAAAGGTCCTGAAGGAATTATTGAACATCCAAAATGATTCAACACCCAAGTGTAAAGCTGTGGGTTTTATATTTTTTTGTGTTTTATTTTTGTAGTTGTTTAGCCATCAGAAATTAAGACGGTCTGCTGGTTTTTTTTGAGGCTTTCTCACTTAAAGAACATCTCTAAGTATGTTCTGACTTGAGCACCAGTCGGAGTTACAGAGCTTTTACTGCTTGTACCAAGTTTTGTATTGATCCACACAACTTTGCTGAGCAATGTTTAAAAAACCCACAGCAAAATATTGTGAGATAAGAAAGTCCATACAAAGTAAAAATTTTTAATATTCTCCATCCTTCACTACATGAAAATCAATAACACAATTCTGTATCAGGAAATCCTCGTGGTGCCAGCACTGGGCTTGAGTTGAGCATTTGAGTTTCCCATCTTACATCCACCAAACTGTAAGAACTGAGTGATATAGAGAGCTGTCAGTGTCTCGGTGGAGTTGCTGAAATGGATCAGATTAACACAGAAAAACTACTCCTTTGTCTTTATCAATACTTTATCATGTTTATTTACAGTGGTTTTCATTTTATTCTGTTGTTTCCAGAAGGGAATCACTGGTTATTAATCAGAGAAATCACTGCAGGCCAGTACTAATCAAGATGGTGTTGCTGCCAAGAGATGACTGTTGCTCTTTGTATTAGTTTCGTGTGTAAACACAACTTTTCCTTGAATTAATGCTGGATTGAATATTTGGGCTATATACATCATAAAGACAGAGGCCAAAAAGGCACCTGGTACAGTATTGAAGGTGCTTTTATCACAGAGTTCTGCAATGACTTGTAATAACTTGTGTTGCTTCACTGGCCCGGCTGGCTGCGTGGAAAATAGTGGAGTTTCCATGTACCAGCAGGTTGCTTTCCTACACCTTTCCCGTGACATTCATAGCTCACTGATCACACAAGCTGCTTTCCATGAGTTTCTGCCTTGTAGGATAAGGTTCAAACAGGGACAAACACAGGGTGTGACCCTGCACGAATAGACTGGTGAAAAGTGTCAGAAATGTGGATCACGAGTCAAAAATAAATCTACGTCATCTCCTTGTGCATGGAGAGAGGTTCTTCCCTGGTATGTGTGGCTAAGATTATTGCTTTTGAGACATTTGAAGTAATCCTGCTGCTTACTCAGTCATTAGAAGTCTTCAGCTGGAACAGGACATCCGATGAGGAGCACCACACAAGGCAGCTGTGGATCAGTAGAGCAGAATCCAGGAAAAAAAGGTGTCTTAAGAGAAAAAAACAAAGAGCATTTAAAAAAAAAAATATCAGCTTCATTTTTTCTTTCCTTAAAAAGCCTAGAGATGGGATGAGGACACCAACAAAGTGTTGCAAAGAGGAAGGTATCTGCTTTGTTCACATCCTACAAAAGTAGTCAGATAGATAAAGAACATGAGCCAGGGAATATTCTGCTCTGTGTGTAAAAGCTGTGAAAGATAAGAAGAAGCAGTAGTGGGTTTGGTTAGGTTGGGCATTATATGAAACTTGCTGTGTTAATAACAGCAGGTCAGCTAAGAATATGAATTTTTGTCCACGTTGAGATCCCAGGCATCACCAAATTATCAATTCTTTGCCACATCTCATGTTATAGTTGAGTGAGAGGTTTTTGACTCTTTACGAGTAGGGACGTGAGGCACGTGGTGGAGGCCCCACTTATGGAAGGTGCTGGTGACACGTGTTCGTGACCATGGGTCTGGAGGAGCCCAGCCCTGCCCAGGGGGTGGGGGTGGTGGCCACTGGAGGTCACCAGGAGCTCGGGCACAGCCTCGGAGCCCCTCTCCACGTGTCTTTCTAATGGGTGGTGTTGTGCAATTAGCATAGAACTTCACAGAAGCTACTTTTTTCCTACCCTACGGGCAGCCAAATGCTTGGCTGTGAGGGTGGTGAGGTTTATCCCTCATTAAATTCTGCATTTTCTTCCTCAGCTCATTTAAATAACGTTGCAGCCACAAACTTTCAGCAGCACAGTCTCTTTTGGAAGGATGTTAAAACAAGTATCAAAACACCTGAGGGCACACCGTGTATTTTTCCAGACTTTTTAAGCACACTTTCTTTTACGAATAAAGAAGCAGTTAATGACTTCTTCCGAGGTGAAAATAGAACAAAATATAGCTTTGCTGAACAGAGTTTTAGAACTTATTTACCAAGTTTGTGTGGCCATATTGCAAGGCCTGCATTTGATGAAAAGGCTATTTCAGGAGATTAAATTACAAAATCGGAAATATTCAACTGGGGAAAAGACCCTCATTTTTCTTCCAAATTTTTCTGGTATCTGCGTATAGTGAGAAATGCCATGTGATTAGGAATATTTGTCATATAGATAAAGCAGGGTGAACTTGCAATGATTAAAACAAAAGGCTTTTTCTGATAATTAGAAAACATTCACCATTCTTAAACTGTTTTCACAAGTTTTCTTGTAAAGTCTCTCAGAGCTAAGTTTTGAGGTTTCAGAACTAAAGCAGCCTGTTTGTGGGGCAGACCGTGGATTAGTAGTGAAATTAAATGTCAAAATAAAATTGGACTGTGTTTTATTCGACACTACTGAATATTTTTCAGACTTACACAATACCAAGAGCAAAATACTCTACGTTTTCAAGCTGCTTGTAAACACTGCATTCTGTTTGTTTATCCTTTTTGTATCGTTGTAGTTGAAAAAAACGGAATAAATGGTGGCATTTCTGAGGCTTTTCTTCTGGAGGAGAAGGAATGTTGGCAGGGCAAAACGCCTTGGTTTCTGATTTGTTGTGACATCGTTTATTGATCTGTGTTTTAGACAAGATCAGGGAGGGGGGAAATGTAAGTCTTTCATCTTCTCCACTGCTCTATCTTAAACATAATTCAGGGAAAGATGCTTTCATTTTAGTCAGCATGGACGAATCATAAACTTTCTGGATTAGAGAGCTATTCACTTCTTATCTTTCTTATAAAATGGGGGAGGAAAAAAAAAAAAGAAAGAAAACTTGTGAAAAAGTAACCACATGAAAGTCCAGTTACTTGAAAAGCTGCTGTCAGCTCCTGGATCTGTCCACTAAACTTTTAAACTGTTGTTGAATAGAAACAGTTTTTGTGAGGGAGAAGACATGACTTTTTTTTATCATCTTTTTTTTTCACCTGCATTGTACAATACAATAAGATTTAAAATATTTTTATTATTATTTTTGTAGGAACTTTGATATTTTCATATTGTTTTATTGCTGAAATGATTTTCTTTTTTAAGTAAGTAATTATGAAATCAGGCTCTATCTGAGAAACAGTGAAATAAGCAGGTTACCTACCCTACTGTGAAAAAACACGATTAACTGATTCAATCTATTGAATTATTTCATGTATAGGCTGCTTGAAAAATATAATTTCAAGCTCAGTAATCGGGTTTCTGGATAAGTTCTGCCAGAAAGCAGGTGTATTTTTAATGTTTAACAGTGCCTGCTGAGCAAAACCTCTTAGCAGTGCCACAAGTCCTTCCAATTCCTTTGTCTGCAGCCAGGTTTGATTACAACTCTTGCTCAGGAGGTTTGACACTAATTCTTTTTCAGAATTCCCTTATGTCTTAGACATTAATGCTAAAATACAGCCTTTCTCTGGAGTTTAGTGAGGTATTAAATCCTCATTACAGTTTTCAGTGGGTCAGTTCAAAACAGTGCAAGGAAGGATATGGTTCTTTATTGCAACCTGGTACAGATGAACAACTGTGCTGGCTTTGTAACTGCAAACAGTTCCCTCCTCTGGACGGCTTTATAGGCTGCAGGGAGTGGAAATATCTTACATAACACAGAGTGTAAGGGCAAAAATAAGAATAAAGGATTTTCCATACTGCTGGTGTTTGGGAGAAAAATTTCTTGGGGACGTGTTTTAGTAGTGGATGGGTACGGTTGGACTCGATGCTCTCAGAGGTCTTTTCCAACCAGGTGGTTCTATGAAGAGAGTGATTGAATCCAGAATCAGGCAGTGGTATTATTTTGGGGGAAGGGAGAGGCTGGGCACAGAGCTGTTAGATGAAAAAGAGTCCCAAAACTTAGCAGGATGCAGGTGCCGACACAGCTTTTGTGCCACTCTGGAAACTCTCAGGGATGAGTGGGTGATAGAGACAGAAGGTCTTAAGTCTGGCTTTCTTCTTCTGATGGGTAGCAGAAGTTTATCAGAAAGGTGGGAAAGAGATTCACATACACCTTCCACCTGTGGACTGCAAAGGCATCTGCCTGGCAGATACCAAATCAATTTGCTCCTTTAGAACCCGACTGCCTTCTCTTTTGGAAAAACAAGACTAGGGAGCTTCCCTCGTGGCTTACACCACAAGAGCTTGTTTCGTAAATAAGTCCCCTTATTTGTTAGATAACTTCTGAAATTTAAAGAAAAATGTTTATGTATAGGTTTAACTGATGTGTTGGTGGAAGTGAATTTGGGGCAGACGAGGACAGTCAGTAAGTTCAGAAAGTAACGTTACAGAAGTGTGGGTTTGCAGATGTCAGTGTGGGATTCCCTGGAGAGAGAGAAAGTGTATGTTACAAGGTGGAGTACACATTATGGAATGAGAGACAATAAATGCAATCCACTTTAAAAGGAATACATGCTGATCCATTATAGCAAAGAACTTTTTTACACCACGACAAAAGAAAAGTCAGCAAAAGAGATGTTTAAATAAAAGCCAGTAGTGCCAAAGAACACAATTTAACACCCACCTCTGTGGGTTTCAGTGAGAGCACTGAGCACTGTATTCACTGAAGCATTTTTTCTCTTTAATCAGACTTGCTGATGAAGTATTATTTGACAAATCCCTTTATTTGTGCAGTTTTTTCCATTTAGACAGCTGGAATTGCTTAGTAAAGTTTTGAGAACTTAATAAAGTCGAATGCTGATTGAAAATATGACATTTCAATACAGCATTTAAACATTGATTTATTCCTTTGAATACAAGCAGATTACCTTGGAGTGAGAGCTCTTGACTTGGCAAAACAGATATTTTTCGCATGCGCTCAGAGTGTGGTTTTCTGTGGTTTAGGGTAATTTTTTTAAATACAATATCCAAAAGTTTGCTCACTTGACAACGTTGTGTAATTTAACAAATGAATGGGACAAATAGACATAGAGATGTGACCATGTTGTGAAGGACAGCTTTCCGTTAAGTGATTCACATGACTTAACCTCATCACAAAATTAGACATCGCTGTTCTTCCAGTTAATTTTTAGGGTCATCATACCTTCTTTTCTCAGGGAATCTTTCCCTAAGGTCCTGCATCAGCTCAGTCTCCGTTGGAGCAGGACCCTGAATGCTGAACAGCATCTAATATGAAGGAGATTTTTCAGAATGCAGTTTCTCAATCTTAAATATGTATTTTTTCTCAGCCAATTCACGTAATATTTTATTTCAGTAGCACTTCTTATTATAAATTTAAACAAAGCAATGTCACCTTACTGTTTCTAATGAAGTTCTTCTTAATAAATGGAACTGCTGCCATATGGTTTTGATATAGAAGTGCTCCTGATCATTTTGGATTAACTGGGATCTTATTTCAGTGTAGAATACTGGTCTAGATCTAGGACAAAATGTCACTCAGTTTTAGCAGTGGAGCTACACATAACAGACTCCTCGTCATATGGAGACCAATAATCCTTTGCAGTTGACTAAGTTGGGTGCTGTGACACTGCAGAATAACCACCCACGGGTGGACACGCTGCACAGGGCTCCCCAGTTCCCAGAAAGGGTGGAAGGGGAGGGTTCTCCAAATCTTCACTGCAAAAGGGGCTCCCTGGCAACTGCCAGTCTGGATAATGATGATGATGATGATGATGTTGATAAAGACAACGACAGAGCGATTTGTGATGTATCTTTCTTCTTAATTACTTATTCTCTTGTAGTAATGATTAGACACATTAACTCTAAAGCTGTTATTATTAACTTAATCACTACTGATCATTTGTCACCTTTCTTGTTTTAATAAGTTAAGTAAAACGATTTCATGTAGTATTCAAGAGTTGTTTCCTTAGTTATTCAAACATTTGAGCAGGATTTCTAGGCAAAGTGGTTCAGGTGAATGCAGCAGCACTTCATTGCATTGAATTTTCATTGCTTCTTCATATGCTTTTTTTGTTGGTTTATTGTGGCATTAATGGTAACCCAGTGGAAACTGCACCTTCTCTGTTCTTTCTTCCTGCCAGGGTGCTCTGTTGCGTGACGCCCATGGTGTTAGGCCCATCATAACTGTGATGTAGCCATGTTTCGCTGCATTGTTTTTATTGTTAGGTCAAATTTTATGTTTTTTAGCAGGAGCCATTCCTCATGTTTTGAATGATTTTGCAAACTCTAATATGAATATTATTCCACGTATACTCATAAGTTCTTCAGGTTCTCCTGGCCTTCGGTCTTTTAGAAATGCCAGTAATCTCCATAGAAATAATTTGCTTTACTTGTATTTCCTTTTATGACTTAGGAATGAAAAACGTTGTAATAATGATACTTGGAATTAAGCAGAAGCAGTGAGGCTCTGGGTAATTAATTTTCTTTAATTATATGAACGATTAGAACAGCAGGATAAAATAGACTAGTAATTTGGAATATATGATAGTTATGAAAATAAAAACAAAACCAATTTATTAAAACTCTTAAAACATGCAGGTGAGAGCATTAAAAACTGTGTTAAAACTGGAAAAATAAATATGACATACACAGTGTGTTAACCCTGTAATCTCTCCTTACTTGTTTTTTAGAGCCTGCTGATAGACCTCCTCTTCTTCTGATGGCGAGCTCTGAAACAATCGAGGTGTCACATCTTAATGGGAGCGAAGTATCTGCCCGAACTCCTGTAAAAGGATCTGCAATTTTGACACTGGACTATAACTACAAAGAGGACACAATTTGTTGGATCGAATCGCGAGATCTTTCGAGCCAGCTGAAGTGTAGCAGGATAACTAAAGCTGGGAAGTTAACAGATGAGTGGATAATAAACATTGCTCAGTATCTTCACAGTAAGTATTTGACAATGTTTTAGCAAAACAGTGGTGTCTGTCTTGGTGAACTGTTTACAGGAGCCTTCAGGCATATTTTGGGCATTGCTGTTGAGAACAGCCTTAAGGCACTAAATATTGCAACTCATACCAAAGCACTTTTATGTTTCTCACTCCTGTATGTTCCCAGCATGAGTTGCAATATTCATATCTATGCAAAGTTTTTAAAGATATGCATTTTTATAGACTGAATATAATTTGTGGAAGTTTCAGATACAGCAGTGCAACAGAAGAACGTAAAATCTTCCCTTTTTTTTGTCAAAGTAGTGCCACACAGAGCTTGAAAATGATTAGAGAGACTCATGCTTATCACATGTCATCTATTACAGGGGTGTTAGTTCTTGTGAATAACAGAATATTACTTCCTCGAAGTAAATTGTTGCCCTGTATTGCTATTAAGAAAAAAAAATGCCTAAACTCATCACGTTGAATTAGTCTTTGGCATTACTGCAATATTTGTCAATAACTTTTCTATTTGTGGAAGTCTGTTATCTTCTGAAGGAAGTGTTCATCCACTCACACATCCTCTTGTGTACAGAATGCCAAAGCTCACGCAGACATAAAAAAAAAAGAAAAGCAGTTTTTTTCATCTTTTAGAGAAGAGTTGTCCAAAGATCAGCTTAGAAACCAGGGCGCTGAGGAGTGTAACGGTGCTGTTGGTAACAGGTTTCCAAAACACTCGGAGCTGGAACCTCCAGTGTTTTATGTTGGCCCTAGGATCTGGAAACATCCTTTTAGGTTGAGTTGGGCATCAAAGAAGAGCTCTAAACAAGTCTCAAACTCTCTGACCATCCACTTGAGGAATATTCAAACCACACATTTGATTATAGCGTTTGAGGGTGCGTGTCAAAGCCATAAATCCTTCATAGAGATTGTTCTTTAGACTGTCAGAGTAGCTGTTGTAAGACGTGGCCATTTCTGCGAGGTAAGGAGTGGATGTTTTTGGGTTTCTTCTAGCTATTATTTTCCTAATTATACATTTACTAGAACAGAAAATATTTTTAAAACAAACACTTAAAACGTAAGGTTTGGTTTTTTTTTTGTTCACTGTTTTGTTCATTGTTAATACTCTGCTATTGAAGGGCTCTGTTATCCCAGATGTAGAGTTGTATTATTTATTTCTATTATATTGAGAGGGATGTTTTATTGTTGCATTTAAAGGGATTTTCATACTTTACATATCCAAGAGCCCTAATAATCTTAATGGTAATATTTGATAGTGCTTTTTAATTCACTGTGTTATTGATATTTTGTTTTCCTTTGACTAAGAACAATCAAATTAACTACAGTCCATAGCAAAATTTGTTTTGTATTGAACTGTAGGTGTGTCTGTTCTGTCACTTGTCTTCTTCATCAGAGTTGACCTTAGCACTATGCTTTTAATCCTCCACCAGTTTTGTCCTGTGTTCCTCTGCCTCTGTTCTCTGCATGTGAAGAGAATTGCTCAGCTCCGTGGTGTTCAAATCTCCATTAGTGCATCTGTTTGCAAAATTAAGGTTGTGCGATGCGTTTGAAATGAATACGGTGCCTGGAATTAATGAGCTAATCATTTTTCATAGTGCTTGTACACATCAGCCTGTGGTCTCCAATCTTTTCTAAAACTTCTCTGTAATCATTCAGTTTTGTTTAAATGAAGAATAGAAATTCCCTTGGACACGAATCGACCACAGAGACTTGTTCCAACTTCTTGTTTAATTCTGATAGTGCTTGGAAGCTTAGAGAAAACTTTCTTGTAGCTGGGTTTGGAGCTCTGTCTGACAAAACCTAGCAGTTTTTATCTGGCTGGCTGAGCCCAGAGATTTGAGGTGAATGAGTTACATCCCGCTGGTGGCCGGTCACAGGTGGTGTCCCCAGGGCTCAGCGCTGGGGCTGGTTCTGTTCAATTTCTTTATCAATGATACGGATATTGAGTGCTCCCTCAGCCAGTTTGCAGATAACATCAGACTGAGTGGGAGTGTTGATCTTCTTGAGGTGGGAAGGCTCTGCAGAGGGCTCTGGGAAGGCTGGATCCATGGGCTGGGGTCAGTTGTATGAGGTTCAACAAGGCCAAGTGTCAGGTCCAACACCAACCCCGAGCAGCATTACAGGCTTCAGGAAGAGTGGCTGGAGAGCTCCCTGGCAGAAAAAAGACCTGGAGGTGTTGGTTGGCAGCAGCTGAACAGGAGGCAGCAGTGGCCCAGGTGGCCAACAAGGCCAAAGGCATCTTGGTTTGTAACAGAAATTTTGCGGCCAGGAGCTGAGAAGTGATTGTGCCCCTGATGAGGCACTGATGAGGCCAAACCTCAAATCCTGTGTTCAGGTTTGGGCCCCTCACTACAAGGAGAACATTGAGTTGCTGGAGCACATCTGGAGGAAGGCAGTGAAGCTGGTGAAGGCTCTGGAGCACAGGTTTTATGTAGAGCCATTGAGAGAACTGGGGTTGTTCAGCCTGGAGAAGAGGAGGCTGAGGGGAGACCTCATTGCTGTCTACAACTGCCTGAGAGGAGGCTCTGGTGAGGTGGGTGCTGGGCTCTTCTCCCAAGTTACAAAGGTAGGAAATGGACTCAGGTTGCACCAGGGCAGGTTTAGATTAGATATTAGGAAGAATAAATATTTACTGAAAGAATGGTGAAGCGTTGGAACCGGCTGCCCAGGGGAGAGGTGGAGTCACCATCATGGAGGGGTTCAGAAAGCGTGTAGACATGGCACGTGAGCATGTGGCTCAGCAGGCACGGTGGTGTTGGACTGATGGTTGGACTGGATATCCTTAGAGGTCTTCTCCAACCTTAATGACTTTATGATTCTACAATTTGATGCAAGAGACAGCATAGACAACATGCTACTCCGTATGGAATTATTGGTTCAATCTGAACTCATCTGATGCAGATTGGTTGTTTTTTTCCCCCAAGTACTCAATGCAGAAATTATCCACCTGATTAATATCTTCTCTTCCAGATGTGTGTCTGAAGTTATGCCTGCAGGAACATGGCAGGAGGCTTGTGTTGCTGTCTCTATGACATGTGCCTGCACACATACATAGTTTTTTTTTTGTTGCTATTGCAAAATTGAGTTTTAATTTTAAAGGCTTCCTTTTCTTTCCTCCACCTTCTGTTGACTTTCTTGTGACTTCTGCTATTTCTTTTCATCATGTAACACTACATCTGGTGAGGCAAATTTTTATTCATTTTAACTCTTTGTTAATTTCACCCTGAGCATTTTCAGGTGTAATTGTGTTCTCTGGCAGCTCAAGGCCAATAGATGGTCGTGCCCATGGACTTATTCACATAGAAATGGAAGGTGTGTATCCAGAACGAAGACATTCCTAAAAGTATGTTCACCATACTTAAAAAAATAAAATGAGGTCTTAGAATTGTGCAGTATTTTTATATTTTTATCCCATTCTTCTAATCTGTTCTTTTTTATTTTTTTTACTGAAAGAACATATGTTATCAGCATATGGCACAAAAAGTGGTAGAAAATTCAATCATACAGAGTGATTGAAGTGGACTTTATGGAAGTGCTTGTTTTAGAGAAGGCAAGTGACTCTTGTAGTTAGGAATAAAGAAGTAGATCACACTAGAAAATGGAAGACTGCACTGAGAAACGCAGGAACTATGAACATGACTTTGTTTCCATGTCCATGTTTCCATCTTTGTTTTCCATGTAAAACCAGCTCTAGGGAGAGAGCATAAGCTTTGTATTCACAGAAGAAATTACAGTCCTTCAGTATCTAGCATTGTCTTTCAAAAGATGCTTCAAGGTGACTTGGTTTGGGGGTGTGTGGATACATCCAGGTGGATACACCCAGATTCCTTTGAAGAGCACCGTTACCTTTGTCTGCATCGGTATCTTAATGTGTGTAAGGGTACAGAAAGTGGAGTGGTTGATCCTGCACTCGGGGTGCAACTCCAGCAGTGGCATTTCTTATAATTAGTTTTTAAGCTGGATTCAGGCTCGTAAGATTTATTTTATCATGGATGGTTTCTGTTTGATAGATTTATCCTTTTAAATAAGAATAGGTTTCTGTAAGCCTGGTAATACCAGCACGGGCATCCCTGTCTTAGCCAAGGCCAAGCATTGGCATGTTGTTTCATCTGTGCCTTTCAAGAAGTTTTTGGAGGAGAAGCTGGAAAATTTCCTCTTGGAAAGATTTACACAGACTGTCAGAGCCATTTGGCTCTCAGGGAAGAGTCTCATATAAAGCAGGCTTGTGGAACCACTGCCCATAATAACAGGCTTGCTCCTTGACACTGCATAATAGCTCACAGTCCACTTCCAGGTAGCACAGCAAGACTTTCAGGAACAATCATTTATGTGAAGTTCCACCTCTAGGACCAAACTAGCACAAGTCCTTTTTAATGGCACGAACTGGAAAGTCTCTCAAGATTTTCTGCTGTTCCAAAGCCGTGATGTGCAATCTGAGAATTTTGTGTGTTGGTGTAGGAGGAGTGACAAAAGCATCTTCTGGATAACAGAATTTTCTTCTTCCCATTTTAATAAACAGTTTTTGTCTTCCTCTTTACAAGTACCAAGCAACTCATGCACTTCCAAGCAAGCACCAGGCAGTGCAACCTGGGTTTTAGCCACTGTTTGTCTCCAGAATAGGAGAAAATCTCTTCTGGAATGATGTTTTGAAGCATGGTATTTTCTGCTTGGCTGGTATTTGATTCAGGTTTTGTTGGCATTCAGGTTTTGTTGGCATTCAGGTTTTGTTGGCATTCAGTTGTCACAGTTCACCAGTACAAGCCCTGCAGTGCTTGAGTTTAGCTTTGGCACCTTGTGGTGTTTCACACCGCCAGACAGCTGATTGTATCTCTCCTTGGAGGGGACATAGACTTCCCTGTTGGCAGATGTGCTTGTATGGGACCACTCTGGCTGAAAACAAGGATCTTTCTTTCCCCAGAGTGCTTCAGCTTGGATGCAGCTGCCTTCCCTAGCCTGCCCCACCGCAGCGTGGGGGAAGAGTCACACCAAGGCTGGCAACAGTTGAAGGTCACGGAGAGTCGTTATTCTCCAGTAGAAGTATTGGCCTCTCTGCTTATGGAACCCAGCACCTTCTCCTTGCCCTCACAAGCACAAACCAAAGCTGACTTTTTGGTGCACCCACTTTTTGAATGGGGTTGCTGTGAAGACCATCAGACAGAATCCCAGTGGATTTGACCAAGTTCCAACAGTGTCTGGTTATGTTCCTGTTTTCTTCTGTGGGTTTTTTCCCCCTGATTGCCTCCCTCTCCCTCCACCCTGACCTAAACCACTTCCCAGGAGTGATTGACCACAACTGCTAAGAGCTCTGCTGTTGGCAGTAGCTGCAGTCATTTAACTTGATGCTGATGAGGCTCCATTGTTGAAGGCAACACTAAACACTAGGGATGAGGCTTCTTTCAGCAGTGTTCTTGTGAATATTCATGAAAAATCAAAGCAAAGTGTGTCTTACTCAGGAGGAGAATCATTATGAAGGTCTGGGAGGAGGCCAGACCTCCTAGAAGCTGAACAGAAATGAGAAGGCTTCATGGCAAAGGTCATTTACACCTCAGCTGGCATCAGAGTGTCTGATAAAGTAATGGGAGCCATAATAGGTGGTGAGAAGGGTATCCTAAAGAAACATCAGAGGACACTTGTCCTGTGTATGGCACCTACCTGGCACTGCTAGGGCTCTGGCTGATCTTGCATTTCTGGGAAGATTGGACAAATGCTGTTTCTGGCATAGTGACCTTCCTTACTTTGCCCAAAGGTGGATTTTTTTAATAGCATCAATATCTCATTCTTAAGTGCTCTAGACAGATACATTAAATATACAGAACCAGGACACTATTCGCATGAATTTCATGTTTATTCAGCTCAAATTTCCCATCTCCTTTTGCTGTCTGGTCACTCAGTCTCCTGAGGCCCTGCAGTTCTTCAGACTTCATCCTCCTTTTTACCAATATGGAAACTTTATTTTTGTTGTTTGACTTTATCAGCTTGTTATTTATGTCATCTTCCAGATGACTTGTGAATGTGAATGTTACCTCAAACAGGTTCCAGCACAGGCCCCTGTGTGGAACTTGGTAATGTTTAACAGGGAAGGAGCCAGGCTTGGCCCCATCTTAAGAGACTTACATGGGTCCATCACTGTCCTGTGTGAGACTGCATCTTTCTTGATTGTCTCTGCATGACTTCCTGAATGGCTTTTGGAATTTTCATGTGTTTACCAGAACAGTAGTTCACATCTTTCTAGCTAAAGACATTCATTCAACCTTTTTGTTCCAGAAGGCATTATCAGTTGGATCTCATCTTTTGATTGTGCTGAGTATTGCAAATCCAGTCTCTTTTTTTATGAATAGTTCTGATTTATATGTGTATAACCCACTGCTTGATGGTGTTTGTGGAAAACCTAAGATATAATCTGTATATTAGAGATCCTTGCATGTGTTAGAAGCTTCTAAATGTTAGCTGTGAAGGATCTGTCTGCTTTTGGTACATCTTTTGGATACAGTCCCTTCAGTTTCTCTTGGAGGATTGCATAACTGGCTTGAATGGAGTCCCCGTAGCATTGCATTATGTCGTTTTGAGGCAGATGTTCTGAATTGGTGTCACTTCGCTCCAAAGTTAGGTTACCTGCATTTGATCCCTTTTGACACAAGAGCTATTTATTAACTGCTTGTTAATTGCCAAGAGTGGATTTTTGCAGTCCTTCAAAGGTATAATACTACTGTTTCTTCAAGCTTTGTTACTTATCCAGCTTCCACAATTGATCTTTCATTGTCATCGGTCAAAACCCTGCTTCTGTTCTTATCAAAGCTGGCGTGCTCTCTGTTTTCTTTTTATATGCTCTTCAGTAGTCATGCCTGGGAAATAAAATGTCTTATCTCAATGGTATTTCTCAGTGCAAATTTTTTGATTGCTTTTCTTTTTTTCACCCTGTAAACTCCCAGACTCTGCCTGGGACAGTCTCCTGAGTTTTGTCTTTGCCTATGTCCTTTGTGTCCTTATTCTTTTCTGTGCTCCTGGATTCTCTTTTTCCTGATTTGTCAGCTTCCTAGCTGACTATTTCTGCTCTTCCATTTTTATTACCTTCCTTATTGTCCTAACAATGGGCCATGACTGCATCTTGTGTGTATCTTCCTTACATCCCAACTCCTCCTGATAGCAGAGCTCTTGTACCAGGGAGGAAATCCAAGAGCAAGCAGGATATTCCTCATAGCAGAAGAAGGGTTCTGGAAATAAAAAAAAAATGGACATTATTATTATTTTGTCATAATATCAATAACCATGTAAATTTATCTTTATCAGGCATAATGCTGGGGGATTTTTCTCTGTTAAATTGAATTATTATACTGCTTGTACAACATTAACATTTCTATTTTGTTAACAAGGTTTTGAAGATAAGATAAAACAATTATGGGGGCTGTAAAGATCTAATGTATAGATAACTCAGTTGCTGCAAATATAAAATGCACAATTTTGTAATGAATATTTTACAAATGCATTTATATCCCCAGATAAAAGAATAATGAATGTCAGTGAGGGAAAAAAAAGAAAAATAAACCCAAACCAAACCACCAAACCCAAACCACCAACCACAAGTAATAGCTTTCTGAAATGTGGAATTGAATAGTGCTTGTTTTATGGGATTAGACACACATTTCCCTATAAGACTTTGACACATACATGCACCACATTGGGTTCATTTGGGTTTTTACATGATAGCCACTGGAACTACTCTTTGTGGAATGATTTTCACAAAACCTGGACTTGTTTTAATTCTATGAATTCACTGTGGATTTCAATAGGGAGAGGCAGGCGTTTGCACAGCACAGCCTTCTCAGAGGCCAGGAAAGATGCTCCTCCCTTCCTCTGGTCCCAGCACTGGTTGAGCAGATTGTTTTGCTGTCTGTTGAAGCCAGAAAGTCCTTTTTATTTGAGTTTCTGCAACATGCTGCAAAAGAAACAAGAACAGAGTTGTGTTGCCATGTACAAGTAAACCTTGTACCTCTGTCTGATCCCATGCAGCATCCAAGCCACCGTCTAGGTTAGAAACCATCTCCAATAGCAATAAACTATCTGTTTAATATTTCAGAATTAGATACCATTAACTAATTATAAATGGGTTTTTCTTTCTTTTACTACTGATTCATTATTATTTTATTTATAAATTTCACATTTTTTAAGGTATAGCTGGTGGTTTTCTTCCTGAGTGGAGATACTGTTTTGTAAATTCATGTCACACACGATGCTAATGAAGTTTACTTTACTTCAATTAGACTAATTGACAGCAAATTTGTCACTCACTTCCAGGTAATACATTAATGCAAATATTTCATTAAAACTTCATCCAAAAAAACCCCACTAAAATCAACTGAGGAAGTCAAGAAACCTTTCTTTTTGTGTAATGAACTTTGAATCATGTCATTAAAATTATTTCTGCTGACTCCAATGACCTCTCTCTGAGCCACAAACAAATCACAGAACAGAAGTCGCACGAACATTGTAATAAAAAAAAAAGTCTGTGGCTTCTTCAAAAGTCCTTTTGTCTTCATACAATAGAGGGAGAAAAATTATAAACCTAAAATCCTGTTTGGTTACATCCAACATCATAAATTGATAATTTGACGATGAGATATGGTGTCAGTTATTAAGCACGTGGGCAATTAGAGACCAAAGTAAAGACAAAGGTATCTCCAATAGCTAAAACCATAAGGAAAAAGTAAGTTTTCAGCAGAGAGCCTGAGAAGTTTTAAGGATTCAGTTTGTGGTGTCTGCTGTGTACAGACCTGAGTCTCAGGACATCAGTGAAGTGACCAACAGTGAACTGGCAGAACCCCTGTTTTTATTAGCAAGGACTTATTCACATGTACCATGATTTTCTCCTTCTATATCAGATGCACAGTAAACCAAAACACTGCCTGCTGTGTGGGTTTGGAAAGAAGCAGGAAGGAAAAAAACCCTGCTTACGTAGCTCGTGCAAGAAGAGTACTGGAATAAAAACACAGGGGAGACCTCACCACTGTCTATGTCTGCCTGGAAGGAGGTTGTGGTGAGGTGGGTGCTGGGCTCTTCTCCCAGGTGGCAGGGGATGGGACAATAGGTGATGGCCACAAGTTGCACCAGGGCAGATTTAGGTTGGGTATTAGGAAACATTTCTTCACTGAAAGGGTGGTCAGGCCCTGGCAGAGGCTGCCAGGGAGGTGGTTGAGTGACCATCCCTGGAGGTGTTTAAAAGACAGGAGATGGGTTTCCTAGGGACATGGTTTAGTAAGGGGACAGGTACGGTTGGACTTGATGGTCTCAGAAGTCTCTTCCAACCAGCTGATTCTGTGATTCTGTGTTACGAGTTGTGATCTAGCTGGTGGCTTCTGCTAATTGTTGTGTTTTGCAACTCATCTTTTAGTTTAATGCTTTGTGCTGCTGCAGGGTAAAGGGTAAACAGAGATCATGCTTTTCATAAATGAATAAGAAATTGCATTAATCCGAGTAAAGCTGAAATCAAAAGCTACTTATCTGGTAAATTAAAGAAAACCAACACATTTGCAGTATCTTTGTCAATGCTTTTTAAGACATTTGATAAGCTGTTATCACTTCAGGCTCTGGGATAGTTTCCTTTCAGCACTCTATAACCTGCTGTGTGGAGAGTCACCAGAGAGTTTGTATGGGTCAGAATAAAATAAAGGGCTTGCTCTTTACTTGGTATTTTATCAGGAGCTCTTACAGAAAGAGGAATTCTGTGTTTGCAAAAGTTAATAAAACTGTGATTATTATTTGCGCTGTGGTGGACATGGCAAATTAAAACCACCATCTGATCTGGGGGTTTAATACAGGATTTCTTTTTTTTTTTCCCCACTTTTTAGCTTCTTTGAATGGCAGAAGCAATGACCAACTCTTCTGAGTATTATCACCAGTTCAAAGGAATATTTTTATCTTCTAAATCCACAAAACTTACATTGTGGATTTCTACTTGTTATGAAAGAAATTTGATTTAAAAATTTCTTTTGCCTTCGGCTTTAGAGTAGAACCTGAAATGCTGAAAACCTTATGGATCGTGTCAGTTTTATGAAATGACTAAAGTGGAAGAACAAATCCTATCCTTTCCACTATTTGTCAGGTAGAATAAAATAAAATTTTACAATTTTTAGTGGTGGTTTTAGTGAAGCATTTATTCTGAAACTGAAAAATTACGTCCAACAAATCGTTTAAGCAGACTAAATCACTTTTGGCTAAAGCCAGATTTCGTTTATATCAGTTTCTTAGTTGTAGAAAAAAGGTGTTTTAATCAATCTAAGCAATTAAATGAGAAGAAGAGAACATGCTCTTTTGGGCATATTTGGACTTCCTTGCATTATCAAACGATATTTTACTCAAGTATCATATTTCTTTTTTTAATATAGGGAATATTTCTGTGTTTATATGTAAGGAGATAAATATCATGCGCTTAAAAAGAACAACAAAATCTCTTCTAGTTAGGAATATACTGAAAATATGTATTTTGGCTTTACAACTCTATCCAAGGATATAATACTTAACCATTGAGTCTGTTAGACTGGTTGAAAAATTCAGATTTGTTTTAAACAGTCATAACTCCATTCACTTCAGAAGCAAACGCACTGGAGAAAGGAGACTCAAGTAAGATGAGGTAGTAGGGAAGCATAGTTTATAATGGTCTGTGAATGCACTGTTCTGTGTCTTCCAAAATAATTGATCACAGTTGAGTTTTGGGGTTTTTTTTCCTATTACTTCATAAGAGAATTCTCATAATGAGAAAATATATATTAGAAGATAGCTGGTGAGAAAAGGATTGAAACGCACTTCTACATGAGGCTCGTACACGGCAGAGCCAGGAGCCAGCTGCTGGCTGGAAGGTGCTGGGAGAGATGAAGGCAGAGTCTGGGCAGCACCTGGTGCTGTGCTCCTGCTCCACTCTTCAACACAGAGGGCACTAACACCATGTGTCTTGTTGCCTCTGGGAGCTCTCATCACAGAAGTGATGTAACATTAAGGGAGGCCAAAAATATCACTACAAGGAAGACAAAAGCTCACCTTGCAGAGACCTGGAGGAGGGGTGCAGTGCATATTCCTGTCTTTCCTCTGTATTTCTTTGCAAGTGCTAGGACAAATTCTTTTTCCTGCTTACATGAAAGGAGAAGTGATTTAGGAAGAGAGGCAATATGTTGGTAGTCAGGAGACCACTGTTTCTCCCAAGACTCACAGGACGACTTTTAGCAAGTAATCTTTGTCTTTTCCCCTCTAAGAGTAAAGTGAGAGTAACAGCATTTCCCTATGGCACAGGGATGCTGATGGTTAAAAACTGAAATACTAACATAATAGGGATTGACAAGGTAGAAGTAGTTAACACAGAGTACAAAGGCTTCTGTGGGTGAGAAGAGATGGGATTAGGGCTCATATCTTTGTAAAGTTACAAGTTTTGGAAAGGGCTGGAAGGTTTCTGAAAGCAAAGTTCAGTTCTGCAAATATAAGTTTGAGCCGTATTACTGGAAGCAGCGGCTGTTTGGGTGGCTTAGGAGACTTTTTAATGGAATCAGTGGTGGTATTCCATTGGAGGGTAATGCTTAGGTAGACCAGTACTTGGATCTGACCACTGCAGGGATGATAGAAATAAACAAAAAGGCAGCATCCTGCTGTCTGGTTGAAAAGAGTTATAAAAATAATTAATGTGTAACTCTCAACACGTGTTTTATTTTCGTTTCTTGCATTACTGGAAATAAGTTAGAAAGAAAAAATCAACATTTTTAGGGGTTTGTTTATTTTAAGTGCACAGTAATGCCTGTATTTTAAGTCTGGGCAGTTATCTGCTTTGTTGGTGATGTCACATATAATAAATAACAGTTCTCCTCAAATGTTGCTGGTAAAGGTGTAATAAATAAGAGGAAGAAGAAAAAGATGGATGAGGTAGTGATTGCGTGAGTATGGGTTTGTTATAGTCAGTTGGCAGTTGGTGTTCATAGACACAAAGATCTGGTGGGTGATCTACAGTGGGTTTGAGTGTTTTGCTGAAGTACAAGCATGGTGATGGCATCAGGGGGTGACAGTGATTCCTCTGGGAGAAAGGTGAAGAAAATAGCTTAATGTCTTTAATATAAGAAGCAATTTCCTTTTCATAGGAACATCTTCTGGTAATGTACGTGGTATGGCTTTGTTTTAGAGATATGATGTGCTATATATTTGGTAACTGTGCAGGTTGTATTTTTTTTGTATAATTAAAGATATTTTTAATTTTTTTTAGTATCCTTTAAATCATAATTCTCAAGATGGATTTAAATTGGGCTCTATATACAGATTTTGATTATGTTATAAACAGGTTCTGTAATTAAATTCATTTTAGCAAAAATTTTTTTGGAAAGTAGAATTTTTTCTCCTTTCCCCTAGTATGTTCAAGATGAAGACAAAGACTTTTGTGTTTGCTACGAATAGATCTATATATCAGGATGAAGCACTCTGTGGTCAGTATTAGCTTCTTATTGAAACTGAATGTAATAATGCCCTGTGGGGAAAAGAAACAGATTGTTTTATAGCACTAGGTCATGCCATGTACTGCATATTCATACAGTCTAGACCATATATTGCTAATAGCAACTATAATGGGCTCAAAATGAGATTACCCTACAAACGTATGACCTGCATTTTACCTGCAAGAAACTGCAGCACAGTCCAGATCCTGTGATCCTGTGTTGGATCACAGTTGTTATCTGCTACAAAAAAAAAAAAAGTGAAGTATGAGTTTCCTTTGTTCCCTGACCCTTTCTTTAAGAGCTGATAATTTGCTTCTGCATTATCTCCCCTTAAAGTGCCATTGCCTACCTCTGGTATTAAACTCTTCAAACTTTTTCCCTTAAATACTTTTTTTTTTGTAAAAGTATCTCTGTATTTTATCGATGAATCTTTAAAATTGTAATCGTCTACTGCTTGGTGTTTTTATGTGAGAATGTTTAAGTGGCCTTATTTTTGTGTGGTGATGGTTTGGCTGACAGTCCTAGGAAGAGGGAAGGCTGTGGATTTTTGCCTTTGATGGGAGGTGGTTAAACACAGCCCAGCGTAGCCACGTGGTTTTCCCTGCAGCAGTTCTTAGTCTACAGGCTTGAGAGGATGCCTGTTGCAGCTGAATTATGCTTTAATTTTAACAGAGGATGACTTATATGAAGTAAATAACTGGGTTTGATTTACGGTCTCAGCAGATTTATAAGAAGCTTTTAAATATGTAGTTAAAAAAAAAAAAAGAGATTGTTATAGCTATGTACCTCTATAAATCTGTCTTTATTGTTCAGCACGCATGCAGACTACGGGGACCCCATTAGGAGTTCAGGATCACTGTGCAATGTGTTTAAAACTCAGTAATGCAGAAATTGGAAATGTTATGGTTTTCTACCATTCGTACTTCTTTATGATTTATGTCAGAAAATTCCTCATGAAGATCCTAATACTCAGGATTAAAGGACAGAGCCATTCATAAGGCACTTATTTCATTGTTTCAGACTTTTTCCTTGCTGATTTCATCTGTTGGCATCACAGCCAGCTCTGTGACTCAGTACACAGTAACAAAACATTTCACTCATTTTACTACTTCCAGAAACTTGATGCATTTGTGTGGTAAATCATTCTATAACACAAGTAAAAGAAGAAATACGCTAAAAAAAATTGGGACCAGATTTTGCTACTATGCTTTAAAATTCCTGGCTAAGGCACAGATCCAAGTATACCTGGGGTAATCTTCCATCATCACCTATCCTCTGAATTGCAGAATCATAGAATCTTCCAGTTGGAAGATTTTACCTGCAAGAGTCCAACCACACCCATCATCTGCTAAACCATGTCCTTCAAAAACTCATCCACCCGTTTTTTAAACACCTCCAGGGATGGTCACTCAACCACCTCCCTGGGCAGCCTCTGCCAGTGTCTGACCACCCTTTCAGTGAAGAAATTCTTCCTCATATCCAGTCTGAATCTCCCCTGGCACAACTTATGGCCATTCCCTCTTGTCCCCTCACCTGTCCCTTGTAAGAAGAGATCAACACTGGGTCTGCCACAGCCTCCTTTCAGGCAGCCATAGACAGTGATGAGGTCTCCCCTCAACCTCCTCATCTCCAGGCTGAACAACCCCAGCTCCCTCAGCTGTTTCTCACAGGACTTGTTCTCCAGCCCTTCCCCAGCCTCGTTCCCTTCTCTGGACACTCTCCAGCCCCTCAATGTCCTTCTTGTGCTGAGGGGCCCAGAACTGACCCCAGCACTCGAGGGGTAGCCTCACCAGTGCTGAGCACAGGGGCACAATCCCTGCCCTGCTCCTGCTGCCCACGCTGTGTCTGACACAGCCCAAGATGCCATTGGCCCTCTTGCCCACCTGGGCCACCTCTGGCTCATGTCCAGCTGCTGCCAACCAACACCCCCAGGGCCTTCTCCTCCAGGCAGCTCTCCAGCCACTCTGCCCCAAGCCTGTAACCCTGCTGGGGTTGTTGTGTCCCAGGTGCAGGACTCTGCACTTGGTCTTGTTGACCCTCATCCCGTTGGTCTCAGCCCATGGATCCAGCCTGTCCAGATTCCTCTGCAGAGCCTCCCTTCCTTCAAGCAGATCCACACTGCCACCCAGCTGGGTGTCACCTGCAAACTCACTCAGGGTGTACACGATCCCTTCATCCAGATCATTGATAAAGATATTGAACAGGACTGGACCCAGCAGGAGCCCTGGGGACACCACTCGTGACTGGTGGGTAAACAGAGGGATTTGTTAGAAGAGGAAGTATGATTTTTGTGTTACTATTGCTGTGTAGATCCCAGGGTTCCCAGAGGAAGTTTATCCTTAAACCTGCATTTCTCTCTCAGTACCTGCTCAATGTTCAGCCTCAGCCGGTGGTCTATCGCACATCTGTCTTAGTAACACCCTTTTGCCCAATTTCCACCTGTGGTGTCATGCTTCATAGTTAAGAAACTAAGCCAAAGAAACCCTGAAAATGTCTAGATTCTGCAGAAATAGCAATGTACAAGACTATGGCAAGGCAGCGTGTAGGTGGAACAGGGCCACTGGATGGGCTGAGCAGCAAGCGTACAGAGCTACCGGCTGTGCCGCTGCAGAGGCCCCAGACTGCCTTGTATGGCTGTGTCTATCACCACTGCTCACATATTAATACATAGATGTGAGGACTGACAGGGATCCTGTAGGCCAGGCTGTGTTATGGTCATCATCGAGTCCTTTGAAAGGTATAGAGCTGCTGACTTCAGAAACTCTTCTGTTGAGTCGATTTTCAGGCGTTGGATCTTCTCTTCTTGATAGAATCACAGAATCAAAATGCTTTGGGCTGGAAGGGAACTTCGCAGGTCATCCATTCCACCCCCCCTGCAGTGGGGACATCTCTAACCAGATCAGGTTGCTCAGAGCCCCATCCAACCTGACCTTGAATGTTTCCAGGGATGGGGCCTCCGCTACCTCCCTTGGGCAACCTGGACCAGTGTTTCACCACCCTCACAGTAAGAAATTTCTTCCTTATATCCAGCCTAAATCTCCCCTCCTTTAGTTTAAAACCATTACCCCTTGTCCTATCACAACAGGCCGTGCTAAAACGTGTGGCCCCATCTTCCCTGGAGCCCCTTTCAGTCCTGGGAGGCTGCTCTAAGGTCTCCTCTCAGCCTTCTCTTCTCGAGGCTGAACAGCCCCAACTCTCTGAGCCTGTCCTCATACAGGAGGTGCTCCAGCCCTTGCATCATTTTCTTGGCCTTCCTGCTGACCTGCCCCAACAGCTCCGTGTCCTTCCTGTCCTGAGGGCTCCAAGCTGAATAAAAGAGAAGGATAAAAGTCTGGTTTTAAACAGAAAAAGAAATGCCTGTATGGAATGAGTGACTGAATGTGTTCTCTGTACCTAGTTGGAAGCTGAATACTTGAATACCTGAGTGACTGGAGAGACTGCATCTCCGAGAGACTGGGTGTCTGTGAGCTATCAGGATGCTCTCATTAAGTATTCATAATATTTAGATTAGGCTCATATTTTTGAAAACTCTTCAGCTTGGGGAAACTGCCATTGTCTAAATGTTCACATTTATGGATTTCTAAAGCACTGTCGTGTAATATCCTGTAGGGCTGGAGGAATACCAACTGTATTTTCGACAGTAACCCAATTTATTGAAATTTAAATCACGTTACTCAGCAAACGAGAGGAAAAGTTTTCTTCCTATTTGAGGAATTTGAAGTCTGTATGCTTTAAAGTGCTTATTTAAATCTAATATGTTTTAGGTTTTGCATTATACTCTTTACAAACATCTTAGAAGGCTGATTTAATTCAAAGGAATTAGATATTTGAGGATGAGTCATTTGGAAAAGATAGATTGGTATTTTTCATTCGATTTTTTTATTTTAAACATGCAGTAATCACTCAGGACGTGGTTGTTAAAAGTTTAGACACCAGTGTGCCTAACTTATTGAACAATGACATTTTTAATAAAAATCATACTTTGTAAATGGCATTGCAGACATAATTACAGTACATTGCTGTCAGGAGAAGGGGCACACACAAAGCTACACCAGCTTCACTTCCCCAAGCCACAGAGTCACTGTAAGGTTTTTTAGGCTGCTAATTAGGAAAGATACTCTCAAAGGAGAGGCAGAGCAAAGGCAGTGCTTCTGCAAGATTTCACAGCCTGTCATTTCAGTGTGTTTTAACTACTGTTTACTGGGTCTCACCACTACTGGCTATTTTAGAAAAAGAAAGGCTGTTTATCTTGTTATTCAGAACTTGTATTTTTACTGAAATGGTGGCAAAAAGCCTGTCCTCAAGCTGCTTGCTCTTCTTTGGAATAAAATTTATTAGTTCTTTTACAAATATGTAATTTTATCTCTTTTTTTTCTGACTAGACACTAAATTAAACTACACAGATCTGTCTATGTCCAGCGCTTTTATCATTTTCCTGCCCTACACAAGTCACAAAGCCTCACCTGCTAAAATCTCAACTTCCATTCAAAAAACTAAAACAGATTTCTAATCATGCAAAATGCATGTATATGGAAAAAATACACCCTGAGGAATGAGACAACATAGCAAAAGGCAAAATGTCTCATTATAGTCTCATTTTTACCTATTTGTTTATGTTATCACATTTTTCATGGGATTGGCTTCCAGTTTAATCTTTTATTTTTTGGCTTTGTTCTTTTCTCACCACTTTTGACTCAGCAGGAAGCAGGAGGTGCTTCCTTAGTCAAAATAGGGTGAAGCAAACTCTTATTTACACCAGGCTGGTTTATGAGGGTGGACCCTGGAAGCAAACGGTTACGGATGTAAAAGATTGTGGAGTAAGCAGGTGTGAGCTTGTCCAGGAGGTCTGCAGGTCTGTTGTCCTGGCCTTTGGGGGAAGAGGGAGCAGAAGCTCCCTATTGCTGGCACGAGGCACGGGGGTGGTACCACCCTTGCGCTCCTGTGTTGTCGTGAGGGACTATACTGACACCTTCCACGTGTGAGGATGCTCAGTACGGAAGTGTTAAGCTCCTGGAAGTTTTATTACAGTGCTCCTCTCTTGCTTCTCTGAGGCGTTTATTCCCCTAGCATATGGCCAACCATCCACACAACTGTTGCACAGTCCACACAACTACCCTGCTCGTGCAAAGGAATAAATCAAGCGAGTGACTCTGAGCAGACCTGACTGCCTCTTGCTCTTTGTGGACAAGAAGGATTTCTATAAAGAAACTCTTGGTTTTTCAGTGCAATAGGAGCAGTAAATACTTCCCTCCCACAGCTGTGGTTTTGAGGCTCCAGTCGTGGGGAATCGGTACCTGCCCATCATCCTCTTTCAATGAAGATACAGCCACTGCTCTTCATCCACTTCCCATTCTGTCTTCTACTCCAAGCAAGCCCACAATACTGTCTATGGGGAAGTCTGGATGTTGTAGTCATTCAGAAGGGATGTTTGTGGGTGTATCGTGTACGACCTTTTTAGGCAAAAATTGTATTTAAATAAAAGTGCACTTTATATTGAGTTCAATGATAAGGTCAGTCTGTTACTTACTGCATGAACCAAAAAATCCCTGGGTAACTACACCCTTACAGACAGTTTATCAGCCCCCTCACGCAGTGGTTTAGTCCAGTAGTGATTTCATGGAATTGCAGAGTCCTCTGGTTGGAAAAGACCTCTGAGATCATCAGGTCCAACTGTACCTGTCCACTACCAAACTATGTCCCTAAGAAGCTCATCTACCTGTCTTTTAAACACCTCTCGGGATGGTGACCCCACCATCTCCCTGGGCAGCCTCTGCCAGGGCCTGACAACCCTTTTGGTGAAGAAATTTTTCCTGATGCCTAATCTGAACCTCCCCTGGTTCAGCTTTAGGCCATTTCCTCTCGTCCCATCCGCCGTCACTTGGGAGAAGAGACCAACGCCCACCTCACCACAACCTTCTTTCAGGGAGCTGTAGACAGTGATGAGGTCTCCCCTCAGCCTTCTCTTCTCTAGGCTGAAGAACCCCAAGTCCCTCAGTCACCCCTCAAAGGAGGAGCTGCTTCCCTCATTTCTGATCTGAGGTCTTCCCATTCCTCATTGGGTTCCTTCTCTCTCCTTCAGACAGGTTGTTTTCTCGTATCAGTGCAGTTGGTGTTGATGAGCTCTGTCCTTGAAGCCTCTGTATCTTCTTGTTTCCATTGATTCTGGAGGCAGTGTTTTGCCTGGACAGGTGCTGGGAAAGTTTTTAACTTGAAATTCCCAGCTTGTGGCCTCATGCGTCAGGGCCAGTCTTGCTGCTTATGCCACGAAAGCGTAGTAAGTCACACAAAATTATAACCCTAGAGTCTTATTTAAGCTAATGGTGTGCTGAGTCACATAATATTATAACCCTAACAGATTTGTTCTATTTAAGAAGTGAATTATTTAGACTAACAACCAATGCCTGTTAAAGGAGAGCATTGCCTGGTTGTGCAGTACAGCTGCCATCCCGGGAGGATTCCAGCGAGGCTCACCAGCAGCCTGTTGTGGAAGATGTCCCTGCTCCTGCAGAGGGGGTGGAGTAGATGACCTGCAAAGGTCCCTTTCAACCCAAAGCATTCTATGCTTCCATGATTTTTAATTTCAATTACATTTCATCTAAAATCATTCCCAAATTCACTCAGAAGTTTCTAAAAATGACTTCAACTACTGCAAGTTCTACCAAGCGATTTGGTTGGATCATTTCTCACATTAAAAACAAGGAGTGTTTTTACAGAAGTGTATAAATTGAGTAAAATTATTATTTTTTTCTGTTTCTAGACTTTCTGCGTCATTTGGAAAGAAAAGAAATCTGTTAATATTGATATTAATAGGCAGTGTGTGTGTTGAATTCTCTATTACAATAGTAGTAAAACTGCATGGATGTGGTGCTGCTTTAACCTCTTCTGTTTACTGAAGGCTTCTTGTGCAAGACAGTTTGAAGTAGAACTAAATATAGATATGCATACATGCAAGATATATGTTTGAAAATTAAAGGGAAAGAAGACAGTCATTCAATATGACTCTGGTTTTCATAAGCTTTATTTTGGCCAAAAGACACATATTTCCAGTACCCTTTGAAGATTTAGCCTCCCTCATATAAGATTGCAATATTCTCTAAAGGGATAATAATATTTTTGGGTTTAAAGAAACAGAAAACTCTACCTCTAGCCATTCTTTTGCTGGTGTCCGTGGTCTGCATAATGTCATTAACTAGAGTAGAATTTAGACTATATGATGTCTTAACTATTCTTTATGAAGTCCTTAAGAGGAAATCCTAGTTTTTAGAAAGTAATAAAAGAAGGATGATCGCATTTGGCAGGAGTGCTCCAAGGAAATTGTTATTAAAATAAGAAAAGCTCTCAAATATATACATACAAGATTGCTCAGAATAAATGTGTGTGTTTTCAGGGGGAGGCATTTCATTTTAGAAACTTCTGAAATCTTGTGAATGAAAGAAAAAAAGATTAATTACCTTAAAGATGTGAGTGGACCAGACATCTGTACATATTTGGGTTTAATATATGAATCCAGAAATGGGCATGAAATGAGTTCAATAACCTCCTGAGTACAAGAATATACATTTTAGAAGTCCCCAGTGCAGCCAAAACCTTGTCTCTAGTGCATTCAGCTGGTGTGGTAACTGGGGAGCCGTTCAAAGCAGCTTAATGTGTAACTGCTGGCTAAACCATAGAGATTAAAAGTTAGAGTCATACGAACTGTTCTCTGCTAGCCAAGTGTTTGGGGTTGCTTTTTGTGTAGAATATGATTTTATGGGACTTGGACAGTTCTTTATGTAGAAAATTGAATGTTTCCAGTTCTCTGCAGAGTGTGTGGTACAAAAAAGACAAAACTCCATAGTATCTCCAATACTCAGCGTGTTTGTAACAACTGTTTAATGTAAACATTACTGGGTGATCAGTGGTCAGTCCTTGGCTGCAGTGAGGAACTGCCCAAAAGGTCTGGTTTTGAGAGAGGTGTTCTTTGTACAGTGGAGGTATCTCCTTTATTTCATACAGCAGACATCAGAGGAAGAAAGTGAACTAATGTGCCTCTTGTTCCGTAAACATGTCTCGTAGTGAAGAGCTTTACAAGGAATGTGGTTGGAAATAGGCTGTGCTGCTGGTGCCAGGCCCTTCCTAAAGACAGCCTGCGAGGAAGGGCAGTCGGGTAAATGAGTGTTGAAAGCTCTTTGAAATCTTTGACACGGAGGTTACGGTGTGAAATTGCTTCTGGATGTCTCACTTGCCTGGATTGCTGAGCATCCTCAGTCTTGACTGTTTGATGCAAATCTTAATCTCTGATGTGACCTTCAATTAATTATCCTTGTTTTCCATACAAAAAAAAAAAATTGTTTATTGCTATTTCTTCTGGTACATTAATGAATAAATAAGGAAAAAAATAAATCAAATGTTTTATAAATGTGAGTATTGTGAAGTTGGAAGAGGCTAGGAGCAACCTGATCAGTGGGAGGTGGCCCTGCCCATGGCAGGGTGGTGGGACTGAATGATCTTTAAGGTCCCTTCCAACACAAACCATTCTGTGATTCTGTGTTAACAGATGTAATGGTCTCGTTGTGCCCTGCCTTTCAGGAGTTACATTTATGTGAAGGTGCCCACAAATTAAGAAGAAAACAGTACCTTTCTCTACTGGGCACCTACTGAAGCTTATTCCTCTTACTCCGCTTCCCAATGTGTAACGATCTTCCAGAGCTCTCATTGCAAGATTTAATTACTAGTTTTATTTCTGCAGATATTTAAAATTGAATCCCTTTTGTAACTTCCATTCTTTAGAAATAACATTTTCAGAATTGCTTCTGTTATATGGAAGCCTATGTTCAATTTTCAAAAGTCTCATTGGATCAGTGAGCCATAAAGTTATAATTCCATGAATCCAGCTTCTGAAAAAGAGAGACACATTGAAAATGCTTAAAATATTACTCATTTCCAGAGGGAATGAGTTTTTTCTCATATTTAAAAGCATGTCCTGTATTTTGTTTGGGTAGGAAAAAATCCCTTTTCCTCCCTATTGTCTAAAATACATCAGTGCTCACCTGTGTCTCATGGTGCACCTGACATTGGCCTCCTCTGGAGGTTGGATACTGGACTAAATGGAGCATTTCTTTATTCTGGCTCAGCATATCTTTGTAATAGGAGCCATCAGAAGGGAAGAGGCATAATATTCACTTTGAATTAAAAGGAAAATGAATAGCGGAAAGGGAGAAATCTGAGACAGGAGAGACAGCAGTGAAGTGTGTAATGGGATAGCTGAGATGGAATACAGCTGGAAGCTGTTCCTGATATTTTATTGAGTAAATCTTGTTTATGTTACCTGCACTTTGAAAGACAATGCATGAGTCTCTGTGTCTCTCTCAGGTATTTAGCAAATGCATGACTCATAAGCCCTCAGTTATTGTCAAAAATGTAATGATTACAGGGTTTTTTCCTTCAGTGCAGCAGGAATATGATTGTAGCAACAGATTCTTGTTGGAGTGGGGAAAAAAACCACTAAAAATTCAGCTTCTAAAGAATGATAGAAATACAGAAAAAGTAACTAAAAGGATGCTACTGTGTGAAATTATATTTTATCACATCTGGCTTTTCTCATCGTGAAAGAATTTCATCTTACTCTAGCAGTATTTTGAAACCACCTTAATATAATGAATATTTATATTTGTATACGTTATAGTTTTAAATTTAATTAATATTTAATATTAAAACATTTAACAGAAAATGTTGTTATAGTAATTAAGTTGTTCTTAATTGATGAATAACTATTTCTGTCTTAGATGATGGTATCAATACCACACTGGCAACAAGAATAAAGAAGTCACAGTTAAATGAAATTGATAAAGTTATGTTCTTTGCATTTCTTCATCCTTTTGCTTACTGTCACTGTAAGTCTATGTGTGGACAGGTAGGCTGACTTATATGAAAAATCCAGGATTTAGAAGATATTTACAAAGTGTGATTCCAGGATATCACAAAAAAAAAAAGAACTATTTTAATACAGTTGTGTTATGTGGTTGTGAAGCCACCTTATTGTCCTGAGGAGGAAAACTTCTGGCCTCATTGTCAAGAAACATCTCAACATAAGTACGACACAGACAATTACTTTACTGCTACTTATTGTGGCAATTGAATCAGAAACCTGGCAGCATCTAGATTTCTCAGAACTAGCAAAAAAAAGTAATTTAAATGAAAATGAAAGCATGCACACACCTGTCTACTATGATGCACAGTGATTTTAGACATTCATATCTACGCCCTTTTTTAAAAAAATAATCTGTGAAGTGTTTATTATCTGGTTTTAGTCCCCTTTATGCATAACTAATGCCTTCTTACAAGCAGTGTCAGTGTAGCATCCCCACGGTGTAACAGACGTCCTAGGAAACGAGTGACCTCATCGCTGCCTCCCCACTGTGATCTGCCACCACCGGTGCCTCAGACCCCGTCATTCAGTGCTCTTGCTTCTGAATGTGCCACAAACAATTCACAAAGTTTAAAACATTTAAGAGAACTGTAAGCAAAGGTGTATCTTGAAGTTTGTACTTTTTGTACTTAAAAGGGAAAAATTCTCTCCAACCAGTATTTATGTGCTGACAATTAGAATCCTTATTATATACCATATATATACACGTGACAACAGCTTGAGCTCTAACTGAGTAGAGCATCTGCTTGGTGAAGCAGCTATAGCAGTGCAGTTATTTGTATTGCAGTTGCACTTCTGAGCTTGTTTTCCTTTCTTTTGTTTTTGGCAGATGTGCAGCAAATGGCAGTCGACTGGATCACTGGGAATTTTTACTTTGTGGATCACGTCAGTGACAGGATCTTCGTGTGCAGCCAGAACGGATCCGTGTGCGTTACCATCATTGAGCTGGATCTTAATAACCCCAAGGCCATCGCTGTTGATCCAACAGCAGGGTAAGGCTGTTCAGCTGCATTAGGATGTGTTACATGTGCTGTGTGCTTGCCTGGGACTGCATGCAGAATATCTGCTTCCTTCAGGTGGGTTAAAAGCTGTTCCTTCATTGCTGCAGTGAGGTACTTGCTATGGTTGCTGTAAACACTAACGTGTAAGGAACTCGTAGCAAGTACTTAACTATATTAATTGCAACAAGTGCCTTTGCTGTTTCAAAATGGAATCAAAAATGAAAAAAAAAACAATTTTATTCCTATTTGTCATAAGATTTTCTTTTGCCTCTGTTTTTCTGTGAATTGTTTCTAATGATTGTAGAAAAGGAACTTTGGGAGGGTGTTTTATACTGTATTCCCTCAGGAATATTGGAAGTGGCTTCAAGAAGTTTAATTGCGTAAAAAAGTGGAATATTTTTTACTCAGCTTTAGAGGTCAGCTGTAATGGTGAAATTACCTTGTAGTTGATTTTTCTTGTCTATAGATACGCTCAGCATCGTTTGGTAGTGAAGCCTTGCTTAAAATACAGGGTAATAAAGTCTTCCATTGCAAACAGCCACCAGCTGGGAAAAGTCTTCAAGCAAATCATGAATTAAAAGCAGATCTGAACAGGAGCAAGAATGTGATCAAGTTAATTTAAAAACAAAATTTTGGATTTTAGAACAGGGATTTTTTTCTTAGTTTTACTAGTCTGCAAGTAGTTTAGAATGAAAAGCCTGGTGGAATATGTCCTAAACTGCCAGAAGCGCCTTCTCAATAAATACAAAAATATTTACTGTGGAACAGCTTGTCATCCATATGTGGACTTTTGTCACTCTTTATTTAAAGCCTGATTGAATATTAAGATACATTATCACAATGACTTTAATTCTGACAAGAACAGCTTGCGTGTAAAGTTTACAAAGAAGTTTTATAATGTAATTCTTGAATATAGCTATATTTCTGTCTGCAGCAGATGGTAAGCTTGGCTTGATTTGATTGCAGAGTTGTTTTAAAAGAAAAATAAAAATTCATGGATAAATTGATTTCCACAAGTTCTGATCTGAAAGAACTTGAAGATTTGAAATTTGCCAACAGCAGCCTTTTTTCTATATGTTAGCTTGGATATTCTTTGCTGGGTTTGCTAGATGAATCCAAAGCTTGTCATTAGCTAATCTTACCTGTCAGGAATGTCAGAATTGTAGCCACTGTTTGATTCTGTGAGGAGGGCTGGAACAGGAGAAGAAAGACTGTTGTTCCTTCATTTGTTGTCTGCTGGCTACAAACAATTCTTATTCAGATGATTTTTGAGTATAAAATATGAGAATAATAGTGTCTATTTTAGTGGAGATGTGAGTGCTGGCCTGCAGGACCAGAAGTGATTATGATGTTTCAGAGTAATTCTTCATGTAGCAATATCAATTTATTTCATGATGGAAGCACTGGGTGGAGAATTTTCTCCTGCATTTCAGCCATTACTTCTTTACCTTTTTCATTAGCAGTTTTGCCAGTTATCTGTTGTGTGCTGTCTGGTTAATAGACTACCTAATACACATTTTAACTAATAAGCCCCACTTCGTGTATATCAGTTGTGCTTTTTTGTGACTGGGTTTTGGTACAGAATGCAAACAGATAATCAAAAAACATTCTGGCTACTTAAAAAGATTTTGTCCCATTCTTTTGGGTTTTTTTTTTTAATGCCTTTCTTTTTGCTCTTTCGTGCGGACTCTACTTGAGACGTATTTCTAAGTCAAAGTATTAGCATGGTATTGCTGTCTAGGAAACTTGCTGCTTTTATGTTTTTTGAAGAATGACAAAAACCATCAATATAAAAAGTTTCAAGTTGAGCACTGAATGAGTGATTTGCATAAAAGTGTGTGTTCAGTAGGTATGGTTATATCTCTACACTATAAACAAGTGATTATAAATCTCTGTTCTGGCAGGTTTTATTTCCCATAAGAATTACATGTTCAGGTGTTAAATGTAATTACTCTGTAAGGCATTCACTCTTGTAACGTGTTGCTGTCGTAGTATGTTCTTTAGCCCCAGCATTCTTCCACGAGCTGCAGGTACTCGCCCAGAGAGACCATTTCTTATGCTGAGGAATTCAGAGCTTGATCACAAGCCTTTATATTGATGATAAATTTCCTGCAGTAGCACGGGTCAAGCCCTGCTTTCTTACATGTTCACATCTGTTCTGTTATGCATTTAGTTGTTTCGTGAACCAGAAATTCTGCTTTTATCAGTAGAACAACTAAAGCACTGGTGGAAAATACCTTAATTCTGAACGGTTCCCCTCGCTGCACTCAAGAATATGTTCTGAGTGTGGTTAATTCTTCATCTCTGTGCCTGCGAGTTGTGTTGGATGTTCAGTGGTGATAGGTTATATATTCTTCTTTGAGCTTACAGTGGAGCTTGAGCTTCTCAGCTTTTTTATGTAATATGAGTGAAAGAACTTTTGTTATTCTTCTAAGACTGAACTTTAAATTGAGCAAAAACCTCTTGAAACAAACATGATTGTTATGTTTCTGATATGAGCATAGAATCCTTTAGATTGGAAAAAAGGATCACCAAGTCCAACCTTTAACTGAACGTTGCCAAGTTCCCCCCTAAGACACATCTCCAAGTACCACATCTATGCATCTTTCAATACCCCAAGGATGGTGACTCCTCCACTACCCTGGGCAGTCTCTGCCAGTGCTCAGTAACCTTTTCCATGAAGTAATATTTCCTAATATCCACTCTAAACCTCCCCTAACGCAACTTGAAGCCATTTCCTCTCATCACCTGTTACTTGTGAGAAGAGACCAACACCCACCTCACCACAGCCTCCTCTCAGGCAGTTGTAGACAGCCATGAGGTCTCCCCTCAGCCTCCTCTTCTCTAGGGTAACCAACCCCAGGTCCCTCAGTGGCTCCTCATAACACTTGTGCTCCAGACCCTTCCCCAGCCTCGTTGCCCTTCTCTGAATGCGCTCCAGGATGTGACTTTGGTTTAGAATTTCAGCACTTCTGTCAATCTGAACTGCAGTTCCTTTTTTTTTGGTTACTCCAGACTATGTCTAATGGAAGCCTACCTAAAACTTTTAGGAAAAAATCAAGCCTCCTCCCCCTCCCTAGTTAGAGGTTTTGCATCTACTCATCTATTACAAAACTAATTTTCAATTCAGTGTAAGTATGGAACCTCTGTTGGAGAGACCTTTAGCAGGGGGAAAGGCTGTGTCTCCACTGACCCCTCTGAGTGCCTCAAAGTCCAGAATTGTCAGTGAAGCATATGTTGAAGAAAATGCTGCAACAACGCTGGTAGGCAATGAGATTGGCAATCAACAAGAGACGCAGGATAAATTGTTTTGCAATAATATATTATATATGAAATGCTTTTGAAGTAAGGTGTTTGACTCCTTATGCCTGCAGTTCATAGTTTTGATAAATTTCAGTATGGGGCTTCTTTTCTTCAATGGCCAAGAAATAAAAACTATTGCTCTTACTGCTCCTCGAAACTGGTGTAAAATTGATGGTGGTGCTGACTGTCACATGAAACAAGTGTGAGCCCAGTTAGAAGGATTTTTGTCTCTAGGTGTGGTCTTCACTGTAGGTCTGCTGTACTTTTTAAAGGGTTTCACCTACTTTGGCAATCAGCTTGCATATTCAGGAGACTTTGATGACTGTGCTCCTGTGGTAGGGAAGGTAATACATTTAAAATGCACAAGAGGATAGATTAGGTTTAGGTTCTCTCCCAGCTCTGTCATCAACCATAATGTCTATAAAAAAGCATTTTATATTATTTTTTTATGTCTCTGCATCCTCTTGTATTTAGTAATTAATAAAATATGTGTTGTTTGAGTTACCTGATATTTGGGTGCATTCAGGTGCATTAGGAATTAATATTGTAGAATGCCCTGCTAACTGGGTACATCTCCATATTTGTGCTGTAAATATATATACTTAGTTCCCTCCAGCATTCAAATTGTTGCTGTCCTCTGCACCACAGTGGCAGTGGAGAATGTATAAGAGCATTCTATGAAAACAAAATGCATTGGAGTAGGGACATAACTGCAGTTCCCTCCCAACAGGAGCATTGAAATTGTGCTGCTTAGACATCTATCTTCTATACATGGATGGATGGATCTATGAATCTATCTATCTGTCTATCTATCTTATCTATCTATCTATCTATCTTATCTATCTATCTATCTATCTATCTATCTATCTATCTATCTATCTATCTATCTATCTATCTCAGAGTGTCCTAATTTCTCCTCTGACCCATTTTCCAATTTCTTTGGGAATACCAGCAAATGAGGAAAGGCAGGAATAGCAGAGAGGGCTGTTGGCTCAGGACTACTCTAGTTCCAGTAGTATGTGACTTGTAACGATAGCTCTGGTGCTGTTTGGGATGCCAGTGATAATTTTCTACTACATTTCATAGGCTTATGGAAAAGAGATGAATTTTAAAGAGTTTGAAATGCCGAGGGAATTGATCTGGCACCCACTTACAAAACTGTTTGGAACATAAGGAGAAGTGATGAGAAAGGGCGCGTAGGGTGGGATTATAAAGAAGATGTGCAGAGCAAAGCTGGTGTGTGGGAGAATGCATGGAGCAGAGTGGAGAGAAGTCCTGGGAGACAGGAAATGGGTCAGATCCCTCCTACGTGAATCCCTGTAAAGGGGGAGCGGAGGAGGAGGGAGAGAGAAGTTGGAGAGGATGCCCAATTAGAGGCTGAAGTCATTGAAGTGGGAGCTTGTAACTACCATGTAAAAGTTGTGTTGGGAACAATGGGGAGAAAAGACTTACTGTTAAAGAGATTTGTAAAAGGAGCAAGCTCACACTTTAGTGCTGCAACAGTGTGTGTCATGTAAATATTTGAATAAATCTTTTAATCGGCTTTTCTTCCTGCTATTTTGTAGACATATAAAAGCCCCCAAGCTCTGCTTATTTCTTTCACTCAACATTTGTAAGTGCATACAGGAAGAGATTGTGACATGGTGATGGCAGAAGAACAATGTTTATTCATGTGTCATTGTGTTACGTACCAATTCTTGATAATGTTAATAACTCCAGGGGGAAAAAACCCCAAACAACTGTACCACAGTAAAAAAACCCTATTCTGTTGCATTTCAAGTCTGTAATAGTGAGCAGCTGATACCTTTCTGATCCATAAAGGTAGACAAGGGAAACCATGGAAGAGTTAATAGCCTATGTTTGCCCTTTCCTCATCTTAGAAATTTCATCTGAGGAAAAAATATTAAAATATTATTCCATTTGCTTCCTCTCTCTAAGGATTCTGAGTGTGAATTTTTCTCTGGCTAAAATCAATGTCATACTATTATTATCTTGATCATCATCAACAACAATGTCAAGATAATTAAGTTCTTGAAACACAGTTGGGAAATTTGCTTCAGTCTAAAATTCCAGAAGATAAGAGAAAACAAAAGGTAAGATGATATTTTGAAAAGCAGACTTCTGCATAAGGACATAGTTGAGCAGCATCCTTAAAATACTGGAGTTGGAGATAAAATCCCAAGAAACAGTTGTTTCTGCCTTCTAATTTTTTTCTTTTTACTTTTAAATGTGTTCCACTCCTGAAATAACCCTGGTAGCATAAGAACAATAAAGTGGAAGTTGGTCATGTGAGCCCTGTTATGGTCCAGAGCAATTAGCTGCTGTTGCACATATGCTTAATCAGGCTGTGTATGATTATCCTCCTGGGATGTTTGTGTTTGTTGGGCAGATTGGAATTTAATGTGAGGTCCACTCAGCAGGTCAGACAAAAAAAGCCAAGGGAGTGGTAAAGGTTTTAGGCAGCATTGAACCAAAAGTTTTCCTTGCTAGACAGTGCCTGGGGTATGGAAAAGCGAGGCCAGGGGATGGAAAACAGCCCTTAAGAGGGCAAAGGGATTTTTTTTTTTTCTTTTTTTTCCCTGTGAAGATGTAAATAGAATGAGTTTGGGGCTGACAGTTCAACCTGCATGGGAAGCACTGCTATGCTACTGTTTGGAATCTTAGAAAAAAGCTAAGAGAAGCTTTTGCAGAGGGTAAAGTCTTTGATTGAGCATCTGACTGGATAGAGCCTGAGGCTAACCATGAAGTCTTGTGTTCTGAAACCCCTAGTAGCCAGAAAAGAGCAGGTCAGCTGATGAGGAGGTGGAGAGAGAGCTTTCTGAATCAACTTTACTGAAAGTAAATTAGTGTTTCTTCTTTCCTGTACCTCTACCTTTCATAAAACCCCAAATCATAACTGCAGTAAGTTTGAGACACAGCATTTGCATTTACCTTTTGGTGTCTGGAGTTCAGTGGGATACAAGGTGAACTGATGGGTAACAGAACACACTTGCAGAGCAAAGCAGGGTCCTGGGCTGCCCCAGAAGCATTTTGGCTTTCCAGCACATCCCGCTCCGGTATCGGGGGTGAGAGAGCGAGTGATGCTCTCGGCCCGGCGAGGAGAAGGGCTGGTGCTCAGGGCATGGGTGGCACTGCTGGCACCCAGGTGTGCAGCTGCAGGCTGGGCTGTGCACTGCAAGATTTGGATCTTAGAGCATTGAGAGTATTGTTATTTTAAAACCCTTGTTTTCCCGTTAGAAACGCTCTGATTTGAATAATTTTGTGTGTTTAGCCTGACTAGTGAAGGGGTCCCATGCCCTTTTGTCTCCTGCCTGTTCCTAGCAGCTGGAGATTGTGTGATGCTCAGGTAGGCAGAGAGAAAGAAAAAAGTCTTCAGCCTGACCTGGCTGCATGCCCTGACAGTGCAATAAAAAGCAATTGGAATTTGAGTGGTGTCTTGAGCAAGGATAAGGGAGAGAAAGTCAAAGAATTTGTTAAAAATGAGAAGATCGAGTTTCTTGCAGGGGAGGAAGAGAGAAGAGATGCAAACAGCAGAGGAGGTTAAACCAGTATATATTTTTCTTTATTTGCTTCATTGTTATTTAGACAAGGGAGTCTTTCAAGGTAAAAATAAAACATCTACACTTATTGTCTGCTGCCTTTTTTATTCTCTTTTTTACTCTCCTGTCTCTGAGCTTTTATAGCAGCCACAAGGCTTGGGAGGGATCTCTAAGTCTTAAGACTTTTTTTTTCTCAGATTAGTCACCATTTTCTGCTGATCAAAAAGGAGTGTTATAATCATTAAAGCTCACTTTTAAACAGCAAAATCTTTAGTATTTTAATAACGTGACATAATTGAAAGAGCTCAGTTTTGTTTCTTGTCACAAAGCAGTTTCAAAGAGCTGTAAGATACATGTAAGGCACAGTAACTTTTAGGAAGTTTTAAAGGTGACCTGAAGAAGAATCCTCTTCATCAAAATTTAAAAAATAACAAAACACAAGCCCCCCAAAAACTCAAAAAACTTTGTAATAACTAATGATACCATGAAAGTTTTCATTAAGAATTCAGATTTTCTGATCCCTCCACCTCTTTCAGGATATGAACAGTTGGAAATGGTATAATAGTGCACACAAAAGAGCTGAGAGGAATAGTTACTTACTCAGACAAAAAAGGATCATTTAAAATTATGTTTACTTCCCTTTCCATCTGTTTAGATCAATTGCTTGCTAAACATTCAGGAATACACACACACATATATATAATCCTATCTCAGCTTTTCAGAAAACTGCTTCCAGTTCTGTGCTGTTCCAAGTTTTAAATTTAATTATTGCTATTTAAACTGAGGCATAAAACTCTGTCTGTCACCTTTACTTCTCCCCCCTGGAACTAATCTCCTTGGAAGCTTTGTTTCTTGTGCAGCAGTACTGGTCTGCTCACTAGGAAACCTTGCTGCTGCTGCTGTCCTTAATTACAAGGAGTCAAGGGTAACTTCATGTGTGCTCTTTCCCAAAATAACATGATAGGGTTTGCATGTGCAGACAGAAAGCAGAAGAAAAAAAAAAAGGATTATTTTCTTCAATACACTAAAAAATATTGGGATTTATGAAGGTAGAAGGATGCAGCTTTGTGTGAAAAATGTGGCTCATACAGTTGGATTAGGGTTCATGCAGCATTCACAACCACTGATTAAACTGAAAGAATCAAACTATCAAGCTCGTCATGTAATTTCATTAAAAGGCAGCTCATCAACAACATCAAGTTATAGAGTTGGATAAAAATGACCACAATAATCAAGGCAATAAAATACAATAAACTTTAACAGGTTCGGTACATCTATATGTTCAACTAATTATGTGAGTGCGTTTGCTGTTGTGCACACCTTTTTATCAATCAAACATTTCTGAAATTAACACTAGTTTACTGTAATTCATATCCAATCTTTTCTATGTATCTCAAGATGGACTGTGCTGAGTACCCAGAGAACAAAAAGAACTAACAGCAGTGATAATCTGTGAGTGATAAAGAATTATGTCTTCCAGTGATGATGGAATTTTGTGAAGGAGTTGGCAGAGCGAGCGCCGGCCGTGTTATAGAACAGCTTACTGATGTTCTGAGTGATGGTATTATCTTGTAATCAGTAATAGTAGCCAGAGAATAGAAAGCTAAGTAGAGCAATACTGATGAAACATCCATTGAAACATGAGTTTTAAGTAAGCTCTTTTCTCTTGTGCAGCATGTGCCCAGTGTTGCTCCAAGCAGGAAGAATATTTGAGTAGTATCCATTATTATGGAAAAAAATCAGTGGAAATATGATGCTACAATAGGTGAGATTTTTCAAAAACACCGATGAAATCACGAAATATCTGTAGTTTGTAATAAATTTGCCAAAAATTAAAATACATGGTGAGTAAGACAGGGTTTTTTCACTTAACAATAGTTGTCTTTCAGCTGCTCGGTGCAGAGGCCATTGAGTGCAGCATCACAGCTCCCTTGCATCACACCTCCCTCACTTGGCTCAGGTTCTCCTGAACCCACCCAAGGAGCTCAGCTGTCACCTGACAACGGAGTCTTTATTACCCAACCCTGCTTTTTTATGGTGCTTGTGGTTCCTCACTCTTGGAAAGGTCTCAACAAACCAAGTCGAATACAAGAGCAGCCACGATGCTAATGGAATGCCATGAGCTGGATTGACTGGGGCATCTCAGCTGATGCAGCACGTGCCCTCTCACTTTGGCTTTCAGCTGTCTCCGTGTAATTAGTGTAGTTACTCCTGTGCCTGCCCTCAGAGCTCTGTCCTTCAGTCCTTAGCTAATTAAGCTTCTGAGCAAAACGCTCATCTCTTACTGCAGTTACTATGAATCTATGAATTAGACTTTGTTATTTGTGAAGGAGATGAAAAATGGGAATGTTATTCTCCCTGGGAGAGAAGTCTTGAAGTACTTATTCTTTTTTTTTAATAACTGAAATGTCCAGGCAAAAACTACATGATTTAAATCACCCTATCAATGATTTTATTCAAGATGAAAGCAATTAAGCTAGAGAGAATTGAGGCCACTTTATTTCTGAATGGGAATATAAATGGGAGTTTAAGGCCCTGTAATGCATGTACATTATATTCATGTCCATCTGAATTCTCTCTTTTTATTTTTTTTATTACCTGATTGTCTTATTATCTAACCAGCTTCTGTAAGGTCATTTCTGTTCAAGAGAGGTTCTGATATGAATTAGAGCACCACGAGGGGAAGAACAGAAAAGTATCTTAAAAAATAACTGATTAGGACCTGTCACTTTTTTAAGTTGTACTTGCATTGCCATGGGCTTAGAGAGTGTGTGTATGTGTGTGTGTATATATATAGAGAGAGAAACTTTAAAGTTTTTTCTATTAAAATGAACAAAATGAAATTAATGCAAAAAAAGTTCATATTTAACAGAGATGAATATGAAGTTACTGAAAGGGTGATTGGCCATTGGAATGGGCTGCCCGGGGGGGGTGGAGTCGCCGACCCTGGAGGGGTTTAAGGGGAGACTGGATGAGGCACTGAGTGCCATGGTTGAGATGATGGGTTGGTGTTAGTGTTGGGTGATAGGCTGGACTTGATGATATCAGAGGTCCTTTCCAACCTTGTGATACTGTGATGCTGTTGTAGTTTCCCAAATATTTTTTTTCCAGCGATGACCACACATTTGTTGTTTTTTACATCAGTCTTTGTATTGTAACAATAGAAAATTGTGCAAAGCACAGGTTTTCTGCTAAGCTATTGTAATGCTTATCATTATATTGTAATGCCCTTCATTATATTGTAATGCCCTTCATTTCCTTTCTTACTGACAGTAAATCACCCCCTGTATGTTTGCAGGGTTTGATTTATAAACCCATTGCCATTACTCTTGTTCTGGATTAACAAGACCCACCCAGACTCACAAAAATGATGAAACCCATTCAGTTAATTCATCAGCAATATAATGGTGCTTACATGGAGAGTCAGTTTTTCGTGATGTTTCTCCAAATCTTGTTTTCTTGATGTTTCTTGCGCGCCAGCGCCCTCATCGCTACGATCGATGGCGTGAGTTTGCCTTGCTGGAGCTCAGCTGTGTGACCCCTTTTGGTGGAGGATCTAGAAAAGCTGGAGGAAATCTAGAGATAACAATAAGAAATAAAAGACTAAGCCTGTTCAAAGCTTGCAGGAAGTGTGGAAGGGTCATTTAGGGGAGAGAAGTTTAAGAAAATCTGTAACTGCGTTCTATAAAAGACTGGTTAATTAGAAAGGTGGTTTATTATTCTCCCTGTTAAAGAAATGACAGGGAAAAAAAAGCCATTTTAATTATCTGAGAATTTGATAGGTACAGGAAGAATTTACAAGGCTGAGGAGATTTTAGCATATGACTCATGGAAAAGTTGTAATCTGTGTCATTAGGGATGCTTAGCTGTGTGTCTGTCTGGCATGGATATTCCAGCCCTGTGTTAGTCACTGTGGGGGCCTGTGTGTGTGCACATGTCTAGGAGCTTATAATGCCAAAGAATGGGATGTTAGAAGAATAAATGTGAATGAATGTACTCACTAACGTTTCAGTGTTGCTATTTAAAAAGCACAGCTGAAGCATTACCAAAGTAACAATTGGTTTTGTTTCCCCACCTGAAGCATTTAGAGAACTTTTAAGCAAAAATGGTCAAAAATTAATTTTTTTCCACTTTTCTTTTAGAGGTCGTAGGAGTTACTGCATATAGTAAAAGGATTTTTGATACCAAAATTAAGAATGCACTATAGAACATCCCCAAAAGTTCCTGCCTACAAGCAGCATTCAAATTTCAAGTTTCAAAGTCATATTTAGCTTTGCATCTGTACAACAGTATGAGCAGTGCTGTGTTGTGGTTGAGAGGGCTAATTATTGCCTTGGGTAGAACAGTATGGACATTGTGGGTGATGAGCAGCTTTTCCTCAAAAATGAGTGTTTCCAAGCTCCTGGCAAAATTGCTTTTTCTCCTGTTCGATCAGTTATGTAGCTGTAAAATAAGTTGTCTGAAGTTATCAATCAAAATATAAAACTCTGTCAACTCAGAGTGGAAACCCAATCAACTGCTGCTTTACCATATAGAAAACTATAGCAAAAGAGCTGACAGTGGGGGAGCACTTGCTTGCTTTAGTTCTCAAAATTAATATTCTCTACTGGCAGAAATATTTTCTTAACTGTAAGTTTGCCCATTACCAGTTAGGTCGATCTGGTTAATTGATTTTCAGAGATAACACACACAGAGACATGCACACACACACACGGAGTTTGGTCCAGGTTTGCAGTTGGCTTTTGACTTAGTGTTTCTAAACTACAGAATTTATGAGTCTGGACAGTGTCCAGACAGGCATTAGAAATTGTGTTTACCTTGAATCAATTGGTAATTAGCTCACTGAAATTGCAAACTTTTAGAACAGACAAACCTAGGAGGTGGCTGTGAAGAAAAGAGTGGTCTCATTAACTCTGCTTCAGCTTGATTTAGATCATTTTTATTCATTAAGATTTGACAGCAAATCTGCAAACAACACCAAATGAATATAATCATGGGTTTATATTTAACTGATTTTAAATGAGAACATTATATTAATAGGATATTTGAAACTCTTACCTTTTTTACCTGCTGAAAAATAACCAATCTACAATTTTGCTTGTAGATTTCTTCACACAAAAATTGTGCAGCACCACCTCTTGGCTGATCTTATGCAGCAGAATGATGATGTATGGTGCTTTCTGCTGGCACTGCTCATTTGTCTGAGCATAAGGAGAGGAGAAAAAGCAAACTGCTTTTCCAACAGGGACTGCACTGACTTCAACAAAAAATCAGACCTCTAACCAGAATATTTAAATTGGAACAGAAATCAGTTGGCTACACCAGGCCAGGCTCTTGTTTGTATTGCTGAGTGTTTGACATGTTTTATTGATGTGGAACTGTTACATCCTCTGAAAGTTTGAGGATACTTTTCTTGTGTGTGTTTGTTTTTCATGTGTTATTCTCCCTGTTAAATTACTGTTTTGTTCTTGTTGTGTAGGCAGTTTTCTGAACATATAATATTTTAGTGTATCATAATACTTCAGTGTATGCAGCTCACATTTCAAAAAATGATATCTATTGTAACATTTTCCAAAGTGAAATCTTAATATCAGCGCTTAAATGCATGTTTAAACATTCAATATCCTGGCAGCTTTATTTTGAAATACTTGAATGCCTGCAGGTCATACACAATTGAGTTAACAGAATTGTGTAAGTTAGGCTGCTTATAATGTCTGTGTCTGTGTGTGATGTACACATAGGATACACGCACAGACATTCATTTCTCTTCCACAGCTGCCTTGCACATTGTAGAACATGGTAACTCTCAGGCTTGATGAAGCTTTCCTAATTTATTGTCTTTCGGTAGGAAAGCCATGAATAAGGAGGGAAGAGTATGAAGAGTAATTTTATTTTTTCTTGGGAAAGAAAACTGAATTCTACTTAGGATTTTGCCCAAGGTTTTAGGAGAGGTTTCCTGTCTCTTGTTGGTGAATCATTTTAGCCAAATGTTCTACAAGACACTATTGCTTATCTATTTTATGTCATTTGAATGGCCAGCGTGAGCCTCCTGTGTCCTTGAGATGCAGAAAATTTGCCTGTGTTCAACATCTGTGGTTTGGAATAAGGATTGGAAAATATAATGTCTCAGCGTCAAAGGCAAAATCAGGCTGTGCAATATCAGGCTTAACATATTTTAAGTTAAGCAGTCAGTGGGTAGGTTTGAAATTCTGGGTTTAAGTTCCATGGGAGATTACTTGAAGCTTGGGGGGATTTTGTGCAGAAGAATTCATTGATATATGGGAAGCAGTAGGACAGAGTGGTGTGAACACTGGTAAAATGCCCAGACAGAAATGAACAGCTTTGTATTCGGAGCAGGATGTGAACCAAATGCTTTTCTGTCGTAGGGCGTGAGGCTGAGCACAGTGTAAGAAAGCAATTAGTCACTCCTCAGTGATGGGCCATTTCATGGAAAGAATTGAGACTGTGGAGGAATTTAATACTTGCTAACGTTTGAACGCTTGAAATTTTTGCTTTTAACATTCTTGATGCAAGTTTTTGTTTTCATCTTGCTTATCTCCTAGTGTGGAGATAAATTACATAAATCCACCCCTGCTCTACCTTTTCCTGTCTATATGGAAAAAGAGCAGAGATGAGAGCGAGGGGTTGAGGGGTCACCTATTTAATCACCTTGTTTGAAGGCAGAACAAACCTAAGGTGCAGCTTTGTAGCATTCAGAGGAGATACCATGAACCTGTACTTTCCTTGCCTCTTGCAGCTTAAGCCTTGTAACTGTGCTGTGAAGTGGTATGAAGAACAGTTTAATTTTTTATATTTCCCTCCTCTGTAGTAACTTTTCAAATACATCAGGATAACTAACAGACCTTCTTTTAATCTATACCAAGAAAACTCACTTCTTGCATCGTTTTGCCATATATTCTACACCATCAGTGCTTCCTCATCTGAACTTCTGTTTATTTAGTGGCTGTGCTTTATATTGTCACCATTTGGTCTTCATTTTCCTAGGAAAGAAAAGGAAGTAGGAAAGTTTGGGTTTTTTCCTGTTGTAAATATTTAAGTATAGTTCTTGCTGTTTTCTGGGGTGTTTCTTTAGCACTGTGATGGAGCTGACTTGGGGCTAATTTCTGGGTTAGGTGTTATCTTAGTAAAAGTGATTCGGTCATTCTGTTTCCCCTCTTCTGGTTATGTTTTTCTGCTGTTACTTGATTTTCTGTGCCCTGCCAGCTGTCACTCCCTCACCTGAAGCAAGTCAACAGAGAGCAGTTTGTGTTGTCACGCTCTAAACCACACCTGTCAAAGAATCAGATGCACAAAACCCCCTGATTTTAAAATAGTGCTTGAATGTGGTCCCAGCAGAAGGTGGTTTGGCAAAACAGGGTGGGTAAGCATCTGCCAGAGAGGGAGCAATGGACTCAGGGTGAGAGTAAGACCAACCCGAGCTGTATCTGTTGTTGTCAAGAGAAAACTAACAGGATTGGGACCTTTATGTTTGCTTTGAGATCATTCCACCCTTTAGATCCTTTCTTGAAGACATTTTGCTGAGCCATGAGCTCCATATCTTATATCTGTGTAGATGATTCAGTGATCATTGAAAAGAGGGTCCGGGGGATTTTGCACAGGAGAGAGCCCTTAGGTTGTTTCAGCCTCTGTTGAAATCAAAGTGCACATGTGGTTTTCCTATCCATCCTTACTCAACTGTATCCTATTTCAGTTGGAACAGTATGATGTCTAATTCTCTTCTCCGTGTTGCTTGTCATCCCTCACTTTTTCACGCTGTTTTTCAAAGCAAAGTGTTCTCTATTCTGTTATCCATTGTTCGTTATTCTGAAAGATAGTTTTCTTCCGCCCAGCAGAACTTCAGAAAATGATTTCTGCAGTCTTTCCACTTCCATTTTTGGAACATTGGAAGGTAGAGGGAGGCACAGCTGCCAGAGTGTGGGTAGTGCGAACTCGGGCTTGTCATCACCTTAATGTTACAGTGCTTACAGGAGAGCGAAGTTGGCAGTGGTTGCCTCTCAGCACGACAGAGTGTGAGCTGGCTTCTGACCCTCTATAAAAAGGAAAAAAATAAACCCATGTAGGATAATGCTGGTTTTAGTAGAAGTGCAGATGCTGAGAAATACAATGCAAAAATCTTTTTGACAAGAGCTTTATTACTGTGAATATCCACACACGAGCCGTGAGGCTGGATGAGGATATTCAGATCTAACATACTCCGTAGAGATGTGGCTGTGTTGTCTCTTTCCCTGTTGCCAGTTAGTAGCAGGAAATATTACTTGACTAAGTTTTGTTAATGCTTTTCAGAGACATTAAGCTTCAGAAATATTTCCATTTGGTCTGTAGCTGGTTAATCAACTCTGTGTTCATCTGCTCATACAAGCTATAAAGTTCTGCAATGAACATCTAATTGTAATTAACATCATTGACCAGTTACGAGGCACAAGCAGTAACGTATCCACGAGTGAGTGCTCTGTGCTTGCTGACAGCACAAGTTACACCAGATGGGGCCCTTGGTGCCTCTTGTGCCCCACGGCGCTTTCTGTGCTATGTCAGATGGTGCTTTTGCTTGCAGAGAGATCATTAATTCAAAACGTTTAGGGGTTTTTTATTGTCCAAAGACCACGTAGCTGTAGCACCTTGAAGGCAGTGGCTTTAACAGATGAAGGTGGCAGGTGATACTGCATGGGAAATGTTAATATTTTAATGTAAAGCTTTGCTTGCATTCTAAGATAACAACAGTATCATTCAAAATCACCAAAGTGACTGTGTACTCACTGCAGGCACTCACAGGTAAGCTCCCTTACAATGTACTGCTCTTAAACGTGGTGTTTATTTCATTTTCATTGTAAAACTGTGCATAATCTTTAGCATCACTTTAAGTATGGAGCGAATACATGTTGTGGTGTTCAGTTTAAAACATATTGTTTAGCCCTAACAAGCTCATTAATTAATAGGGTTGCAGAATAGTGTAAGAGCTGAAGTCAGGGGCTGAAGTACCACAGCTATATTCAAGTGGCTGGTGTCAAGGCAGTGGTCTTGTGGGGCACACATTGTCATGGAGACCACAGGTTGTGCCTTACGGACCCGACGGTGTTGTGGGTTTGGCTGCTTGAAGTTATACCTATATCACACCCCAAAAGCATATAGATTCTGCTCCATTTTTGCAGCAATATGCATTCTGCTCCATTTTTGCAGCAACAGGTCTGACCTTTAGGCTTCTGCAAAGTAGAGCTCTGAATTCCACAAAGTTTAGGTACCTGTAGCACAAGCAAGGTCAAACCAGGATTTCAGTACACTGACAGTTTTCTTTCTGAAATGAGAAATTTCTGTAGAGAAATGCAATGATGATGTGTATATTGACACTTGTTTTCCTTTTGCCTCAGCTGGATATCAGCTAGGTAAAAAAATGGCACACAAGTCTGGGCATTTGCATTCAAGTAATCGTATGGATAAAGGGGCTGTAGTACTGACTCTTAATGCATAATAAGCCACAGAAAGCAAAACAGAGAAACAGCTGCAGTCAGAATCTCCAGAAAATTCTGCTCTCAGGTCCTGCAACCAGTTGAGAACATCACAGAATAAACATTCCTGGACTTCAGTGATTGTTCTGAGTAGCACAACTAAACAAATACAACATGGATTATCCTCTAATATATTAAATGGCAGACATCATCTTGCAGGAAGTTTGGGTGTCCTACAGAGAAGGATTGGAATCCCTGGCAGGAATGAAAAATTACTTACTTACACAGAGATAAACCTCTGCAGCTGTTCAACACCTGTCCCCTGGACATAATGATATAAACTTATATCAAACGACACGTAAATATATGGCCGTTAATCTACCTGGAGTCCTAATGGGGGGGACACAAATCTGAAATTAAGTTACTGGGGCTGGACCATAGATATATGACAGTATAAAACTCCAAACAATATAAAGGTGGTACAGTCACGAGTGTTTGTTCTAAGTCAGTGCCTCACAGATTTGTGTTTGTTGCATTGGCTTTTTTAACCAGCAATCTGCAGGAAGTTTTGCATCACACCTGAGGGTTTGTAAAAGAAATGAGAAAAGCAAAGTCATGTACAGACTGTTGTACCATACATAGATGAGATTTTGTAAGACAGCTGCCTTAGAGGTCCAGTTTTCCCCTGGCAGGAAAAAAAATTGCACCTACAATTAAAACCCTACGGGTATTACTGTCCTTCATAATAACACTAATAATGTATTAGATCTCATTTTAATAATTCCTAGGCCTAGACTAGCACACAGTTTGATTGCAGTTTGTATAACTCCTTTCTGTTTATCCTTTGCACATTTAAATGCACCTCAAATGCTCTACTGAATAAATACAATGCAGATTACTATTTAATATAGTAAATGCCAAATACTGTCTTTCCAAAAGCCAAATAAGCTCTCTGTTTCTGTTTTGGCTTACCTCCATATTCACACCTACGGGGGCTTAATGATGGGTACTTTATTCCATCATGTTATTTCTTTGCAGAGATGGTTCAGGGGAAGAGAGACTGTAATAAAAATGGGAACTTCACAATTATGGGCTCTTGTCTGTGATCAAGTTTAAATGTATGGGTTTTAGTGTCTCTAGGCCATTGCTGCTTCTGTGTTGAAACACCACTTTGGAAAGCTCCAATTCCTTTCCATTATCACGTGTTGTAGAAAAGAAAGTACAATTTAGTGCTTGAAATGAGTATGGACAGATGTGGAAAAGACAATATGAAATGCCAGGTTGTAGGCAGTGTAGTAAAAATGATCCGAGATCAGACAAGCAGATAGAAGTGAAAATACAAAAGGAGGAAATTGGATGAGATGGGACAAAAATATGTGAGAAGGGTGTGGGGAACTGTAGTTGGAGAAGCAAATAAGGAGAACAGACGAGGGAAAGAAGGAAGAAAGTGCCAAAATCTTCGGGATAAAGACGACTGCTTGGATGTTGCAGATGGAGATGATGTGGATAGGTATTAGGAAAAAGAAAAGATGCAATACCACACATTCCCCAAAAAATCATGCAATTTTTGGATTGTTCCCAGGGCACAGGTTTCATTTTGATTTACAGCTTCCAGCCAACTGGCTGCAGTTTGAACCCAGACTGTCTGCTGTGGAGGATGCTGCTCTCGAGATGGCCAGCCGGCCACCTCCCAGGGTGTACAATTTTAGTTCCCTCTGCTTTCTTTACTTGGGTTTCACTTGCTAACAGAAAAGTACTGCTGTAAAATCAGATAATGAAGTCTTCCAGGCCTCTTGGAATAAAAAAATATGACAGCTAGTAATAACCAGGGGCACCCGGGCTGTATTTTCTCCTCAGCATGTGGTGGGTTTGAGAGCTCGTATTAACAGTTTGCCATGAATGAGAAAGGTAATTTAGCCATTCTCTATCTGCTGGAAGAGACTATGGTAGATGGAAAAGTGATGACAGTAGCTTCATGTGTTTATGGAGTTGTAACTTCTGACTTAATGTCATGTAAGTAATTACATGCAGTTGTAAAATGTGCATATATTCAGTAGTCTTTGGTAATGTTTTCAGTCTTCCCAGCAGCTAGAAAGGAACCATGACCCTATGTAAATACCTTGTTTACTCATTATCTTCCTAGATATAGTCACACAGACAGTCTGTATGTTCCTAAATGCATCTCTGTCCGAACACCCAAAGGAAAAGAAAGGGAATATACTTATGTTGGGAGAAAACCAATCCTCTCCAGTGGTGTGACACAAATCTCCATTCATCGATTATCCTTGGCTGAACCACATATCAACTTAATAACCTGCTTTTGTTTATGTAAAGAGAAAATAAGAGCAATGAATGGGCCACTTCTTGTAAAATTGAATTAAAAAAATTGTACAAGCTTCTGTTTTCAGTTATGCTTGGATGGAACCCAAATCTCTTGATGAGCCAAATTCTAGCATTTTCACATACAGTGTCAGGCTAGTATTTTATTTTGCTGTTGTGACACCAGCAGAGGATTAGAACTCCTAATTTGCAGTCTGAAATCCACAAGAGTTTGTAAGAAATGCTGCCACTGCAATGCAATATAGATTTCTACAAATGGTAGGAGAATGTCAAGATGAAGATAGCAGAGATTTCCTTTTCTAAGCCGAGACCTTATAGGGTTTGGAGGTGATTTTGTGTTTCAGTATGAAGAGTAACTGTCACTGACCAGAGAAGCTGTGGCTGCCCCATCCCTGGAGGTGTTCAGGGCCAGGTTGGATGGGGCTTTAAGCCCCCTGATTCAGTGGGAGGTGTCCCTGCCCATGGCAGGGGGTGGACTGGATGATTCTTGAGGTCCCTTCCAACCCAAACCACTCTATGATTCTGTGTTGGTACCAAATGCCTGGGAAAGATGTTTCTATTTGGATTAGGAAAGATTTGGGAGAAAAAAAAGATATACATAACACTTGTCAGTCATTACTTCTTTGCAACCAAAATTAAAAAAAATGAGAGCTGCTCAAGCCATTTTTATGACAATAAAATGTTTAATCTGACTCCTGGAACCGGCACCATCGTGGGGTAAATCTTTTTCTGGGAAGCTGCAAGCAGAGTAGCATCAGCCACTGTGAGTTATGGAAGAGAAGGAAAGGCAGATTAACTGTTAGGATGTTGAGCAGCCCTGTTGGCCTGGGTAGCACTGGCACTTGTCTGGCTGCAGTGGCATTATGGATACATCACTGAACAGCCTGATCCTTTCCATATTTTTTTACCTCTCTGTGAAAATAAACAGTGTCATTTTAAACCCAATGCCCAATTTCAAGCCCAATCTATTGAAATGCCAAACAGGCTGGGGCTGTGGATGGTGGAGCTAACCCTCAGGCTTCAAGGGATGTTGATGGACCCTGCTTCCTCCATTTCTCTAATCTAATTGTCAGGCAAACTGTACTTCAGATTTCGGGTTCTCTGTAGGATTAGGTGGTCTTGGGAGCTGCTTTGACTGGAATTATGTTATAAAACCAGGGAAAACAGGTAAGATACTAAGTTTTTATGTGGGAGGTGCCTCTTACTAACCTTTCTGATTTCCTGCAGATCCATATTTTATCTTATCTGTGATTACCAATTCTTTTCCTAACTAGGAAGTCTCATGCAACTTTAATCTTGTGAATAAAGTTGCATGATTAACCCTGTTAATCATGTGATTAACCCTGTTACTTCATTCATTTATAGCAAAAAGTAGACTTAAAGAAACGTGGAGAATTCCTAAGCATGGCTTAGAAAGCTGTTGTCAGAGCTCATTGGCTGGTCATGCCTTGGCCTCTATAGGTAAAATTCTCTGTATAGCATGGATATTTGCATATGTGGTACAGTTTAAAGAAAAAAATCATATACTTTTTTTTAATAAGTCTTCTCTGATTGTATTCTAAATTGTAAGGTTGGTGGTATTTACCTTTGCCGTATCATTTATTTTTCATTGAGTGCTTCAAGCTAGTGTTCCCCAAACTCAATGCTGTTTGAAGATGCTTAATCAAATAAAAATGCTTATTTTCCATCAGTGGATTTATAGCTACAGTCATGATAGATTAAAGAAAAAAAAATTAAATAGCTTTGTGACAGAAATGAAGAAATAATTCTCATCACTCTATGCATTTTTAAAATTCATTGTGTGTTTAGAATACAGTGAATTTATCTGGGTGCAACATGAGTTCTTTTCTAAAAACATGCAATTACTCTATATTGAATGCCAAAATCAAAACCAGGTGAAATAAATGAGCCTTTTATCTCCCAAATGGGGACAGCTGAGACTGTTTAACCTTAATGGGTTTCAGTGAAGGGGTAGTGCTTTAAGAGTGAGGTGACTTTACTGGGGTAAGGATAGGCATCCAGGTAGGGAACTAAGTGTGAAGGAATAGATGGATTGAGAGACCTGGAAAGAAGCAGGAATTTAGGCTGAGGAAAACTGCTGTCATTTTACACTTGGAGGAGATCTAAAGAAGCTCCATGATTTTGAAAAGAAGGCTTAGGTAGGTGGTGTAATCTTAGTCTTTAACTTAAACCCACGAGTGTTTAACACTCGTGGGGAAGCTGTGGGGCACCTGAGTATTTATTGTAGCCAGTGATGTAAGAATTGATTGTTGGGAGCCCTCACAGAGAGCGTGTGCATCTTTTGTTTCATCAAGTGCATGTCCTTGAAAACTGAACTGTGAATCCAGCACGCAAAAAGCAACTGGCTCTTGGTGAAAATGAACCTACAGCCCTGCAAGCATGGGGCTCCTTAGCTGCAAAATATCAGTCCCTTGAAGTGAATTCTCTGCACAGAAATATATCTGGGAAATTTGTGGGAGAAACAGGGGAAACTGAAGACTATACATATGCTGTGGTGATGAAATTAACCATGTTGTCTTAATTATAGCAGCTGAGTTGTGGCAGGGGCTCAAAACTCTTACCAAGATGATAGAGAAGGTTGTAATAAAACCTTATCAAAGCTGATTTGTTACCAAGTCTTGTAACTGTTTGGGAGGGGGCAGAACTGTGCACTTAGTTTGTGTTTATATAATTTTGGTGTGTATCACAGTCATATAGACTCCTCCTTTTCTTCTTAGCACATAAAATTAATTTTGCATGAGCTAAATCATACAATTTTGAGGTTTTACACTAAATGGATTTATAAATTATTTTACATCAGTCCAGGGCTTGGGAAATGAAAGCAAATATTTGCTCTACCTAGCAAACAAGGTGATGTGAATACATATCTGTCACTTCATGGTGTATTTAAGCTCTAGGCACGCTGCCAGATTGGTTTTTAGTAAAGACCCAACTATAAAGACGTGAATAAAGCACAGGTGTAAGAGCTAAACAACCCTGACAGGATTTTTTTCCTATTTTAATACTTAGCAATTGTGTGAGCTTGCTGTTCTACACCTCACCCTCACTACCTCTAAAAATACCTTGGTTTTTCTGAGTGAGTGCTTTGAGAAGGAGGAAAATTGATGAGTATTTGTTAAGAATGACTGATTAGTGACAATATTTTTATTAGGAAAACATGAAGAGATGCTTAATATGTATCATCCTTTCCATTCCCTTTACACTGATTTTCTTAGCTGTCTTGGATCAGTGAGTTGGTTATGTGACATTAGAGAATCATTCTAAAAACAACTGCTAATGAAACACGTGTATTCTGCTCTTATTCCTTCCATTTCTGTACTGCAAACAGATCCATTCCCATCCAAATTGAAACCGAGATAAATGAATATCTCACTAATGTCCAGTGATCTGTTACGAGCAATGAACAGCTCTATGTCCAATTATTTTTTTCTATAAATAGCCAGTGCTTTCCAAAATATATGAGGGGGGTGTGCAGTTTAACAAATACCAAGCATTGATTTGAAATAGCTTATCTGTTCCTGAATATGAGAGTAGCTGGGTATCCTGAACAGACTAGGGAACCAGAGGAATGCATCAAACTAATGGCTTTCTTTTAGCCTAACACGGATGATTCAAGGGAAGCATTTCAGAATAAAGAATAATTTACTATCTGAGATTCTAGCATCAAAATAGTTTGGACTTGTTTGTTTGTAAAGAAAGTCTAATGATTTTTATGTTTTAGTGCTCTAAAAGCAAAGCTCTTAGAGAGAACTTTTTCTGTCCTTCAAAAGCTTTTGTACTCTATATTGAGGTGAAACTGGGAGCTTTCAAAGTTGCCATAAAAGAGGAAAAATCTTGGGAAAGCCACAGCAGATCCTCATCTAATGCCAGGGACTTCCAGGTTGAGGTATCTCCACTCCTTCAACACATCAGACAAATGTTTAGCCACCAGATATTTTTCCACTGAAGGTTTTTATCAAGTTATAAATTTTTTATCAGAGCAGAGATAAGATTTTTTTTCCCCCCCCCTCTCATGCGTGCTTTTCTTGCCTTTATCCTGTATGTTTAATTAGTAACAGAAAGCACAAAGCTTCAAAAGGAAATGTTGGGGCAGATTCTTTGGTATTGAAATAGGTGCAGACAGATTTAAAAACCCCATTTAGTCAGCAAGAGTTAACCCAGCCAGTGGGGTATCTGTAACACTTTGCTGCCCTTTTAACAGAAAGTTTCAAGTGATGCCAACATCTCTGCTTGATAAAATATTCAACCAAAGTTCTTAGTGAGGAATAATATGACCAGTAAACAAAAGAAATGCCCTGTCCTCCCTGATCTTCACTTTTTTTTTTCTCACCTTTGAAATTGTCCTTAGATTTTCCATTCTTATGTAGGTAGTGAGAGAAGTGCTTTTTTCCAGGATGTGTTTAGTAGCAGAATGCTCACGTGGTGATTTATTTCCTGTTTACAGGTACTTGCAGATTAAATGTTCCAGCCTGGGCTTTGAGTGTGAGTTTAGAGAGCGTGTTTTGAGCATACCCTGACACATTTAATTGAGGTCAGCACATAGGACAGCCTCAATTAAGAGTTTAATTAAAAAACACACAAACAAAACTAAAATCCAGTAGTAACAGGAAGGAACTAGTTTTGCTTCTTGAATATTGCTGCTGTGAATCCTAGTGATTCACTCTCCTCTAGTTGCTGTGTAGGAACTTGATGTTCACAAGTCATGTTGCAAATTTTTGTTTGAATCTGATTTCCCAGAGATGAAGGCTGGATTCAGAGATGTTTTAGACATGGGAAGAAATCAATCTGGGTTTTCAAAGATACCTGCACAACTACTCCCTAGTGGTTCATCCTTTATATTGCCATGGGTTTTGTTGGGACTTGGGCACTGCGTGATCTGCTGTTCTGAATGTCACTGCTGCTCTTTCCATAATGCTTCAACCAGTAAGCACACTCCTTGTTAGGTACCATCAAGATGCGATCACTGGTTGCTGAACAGAGGAACACCTTTAAAAAATATAAAGTAGTATCTTTAGTGCTTTTCTGTCTTCCTTCTTTTGCAATAAAAAGTGAAAAGACCAGGAATGCATCTTTTAATAAGGTAAGAGAGGAAATAACTGTTTGGCAGCAAGTGCCAAGCCAGGCTATCTTCCACAATGACACAAAGAGCAAGCAAGGGATTCAAGTGATTAAAATAGTGCTGGAGATTGTAAGGTTATTCATTGGGGTTATGTCAGTGCAGGACGATTAAGTTGGAAACAAAGTGAGGAGAGGGAAAAGCCTCAAGTTAATCTGTACTCCCTTCACCTCAGCCTGATTAGAGTAAATTAACTGCTATTGCAATTAATATGCAAAGTAGATATTAGTTATTTTTTGATGACAAAGTATAACAAAAATAGTCTTGTAATATGTTTTGTTAATTATGCCTGCAGACAAGTGCTTTCATTTTGTAAAGCAAGCAAACAATCAGGCCTTTACCCGCCTTCTCCAAAACCCACGTGGCTCTTTGCTGATCCACTCCCCACTCATGTCAGAGTGGATCAATTTTGTTTTAAAATAAAGACATTAAAACATCCTGATATGTGGGCACACCATGATACCCACTCACACTTGAAGTTTTGTCTACCAGAAAACATTTTTTTTCCTAAAACTGTGTCAGTTACTTTAATAAAAGATATCTCCATTGATAATCTTGGTTTGATGCGTGCTCCCTTCCCTCTACAGCGTTCGGTGTTCACCTCCTTTTCTGCTTGTCACCACAGCACACGTGGTATAAAGTACTCAGCATTGTTATTGGGTTTTATATTCTTTTTCCTAAAATTAAATAATTTAGTTAAATAATAAAAGTAATAAATTAGCTCTAAAATGCTGGTGCATGCATCACTGGGTGCCCAGTGGCCTGGAGAGCGAAGGGAGCAGCACTACTTGGAGCAAGGGGGGAGAGGGTGGCCAGGTTGTGCATATAAAAACCCATGAGACTAGGTGTGATGCATTATAAATATGCCAGAATCCCATTTTTCACATATTTTTAATGACATGAGCTATAACTGTCACTTCTTTGAGTCTGAAAATTGTTGGTGTTAAAATTTGTGAGGTAGCTCAGAGAGTTCCACTATCAACGCGTCAGTGCATGCTGACATAATCTAATTACTGTGCACGTGAGTATAATCCTATCCTTGGCCAGAAAAGGTATTTTTACTATATTTTTCTGCAATTCTGTCTTCCTTTTTCCAGTTTAGTCATTTTCAGAAATGCCTAATTCTACACGTGGAAGGTTGAAAGAGTTATTAAAGAAATGGTGTGTGCAGGTATCACCAGGGTGCACTGGTTTTTTCATTGTACTCCAGAGTCTGTGCTGTTAATACATCTCTACATTTTTGATGTTTCTGAAGAGTAAGTAGAAATAGATTTGTGTGCTTGCTTTGAAATTGCTCGTGGAATTTCTTACTTGAGTTGGTAATTGCAGGTTGTGCGGTGGCACCACGTGTCCCTGTTCCTTGCAGCCCCACTCGGGTGGGTATTTTCAGTGGGAGCTACTCTGGGGATGGAGCTTTCCTTCCCTGGGTCTGGGGCTCTTCTGTCTGTGAGGCTTTCTGGGTGTTGGCAGGCATTGCCCCATGAGTGGAACCAGGAGGGGAAGGAAGTACTGAAGTGGCCTTTCCTTTTCAGTTTTCATAATTCATTGCCTGTGACTTTCTGGAGTTCATTCTGTGCTGTATAAGCAGGTGTGGAGCAGGAGTCAGTCTTGCAGCTGAAAGTGCCTACTAGAGACAGATATAGAGATAGAAACTTGCTCAGTATTTTCCCTGGAATGGTCTTTTTTGTTAGAACTTGGTGATGTTTTCCCATGACTGGCTGTTCTGTGGGCCCTTTCAGGGAGAGGGAGGGCTGGTTTTTTTTTTAATCTGCTTATAAACATAGATAATACATATTTTTGTGCTAATAAGTTTTGACAACACTAAAAAAAAAATAATAGATATGTTTGGAGCAGAAGTGGATGCAGTAGCTCTGGATCAGCTGACAGCCTCTCTACTCCCACAATTCCCAGGTGGCTTCCTGCAGTCTCTTGTTTAATTCATTACTTGTGTTCAAAATTCTGTTAAAAGTACAGCAAATGTATTGCAGATATGACTTTATAGAAAAGTATTTCATGCCAGCACAGGTTTTCACTGTTCTTGAAATTGGACAAGGTTCATGTGGAAAATAACAGTAGATGATTCAGTAAATAAGGGTAAGAAAGATTCATTGAAATGAAATGGGAAATCTCAAGCCAATAATTCATGTTTTTTAGAAAAAGTGCATATATGAAACATTTCAGACATATTTCAGATCTTTCAAATTTCAGATATGCTGTGCACACCTGACTATTAACAGCTTCTGAAAAAATCTCAATCCAGAGTCGGTAATCCTGCGTGCGAATGCTTTCTCAAGCAGAATTTGGAAGAGCACAGGTAGCATTTGTTGTTCTTGGGAAAGGTGTTAGAATACAGGGTTAGAAATTGCTTATGAATACTTTGTGAATAAAGAACCAGCCACTGGCTTTGCTATTTTAAAATCAGACAATTGTAAAACATTCATCTTGAACAGTTACAAACATTTTTGAATAAACGGGAGATAAAGTCCACTAAAAGTTTAACATAAATTAATCCCTGTTTTTCGTGGACAGTAACAACTCTTTATCAGTTTTTAAACTGTTTTCTAAGACTACAATTTTATTGTCCATGTGCTGTTTATTGAACAGCTGAGAACATCAACAAAAGTATTTTAAAAAGTAATACTGAGGTTGACTGTCAGGTTCTGCACCTGTGGTTTGTAAATATTGGATCTTAATCGGTATTATACTAAGAAAACTCAGATTTTGTTTTATTTCAGAGGGAAAACTACCTTAATAAGCTTCTCATGTTTTTAGTTTATTTTTTTGAGTGAATGAAATCTAACTCTGGTTGACATTAATACCAGTCCTGTGATAAGGTTGACTTCATTTAAGGATTTAATACTCACTGACCTTACCTTACTCATAAATAAATAAAGTCTACATAAATTGAAGATATTAAGTGTTTTCATTCTTCCTATGAAATAATATGAATTTTGCAGGACTATGAGCCACTGTGCTTTTCCAGCACACCGTAGCTTTAGCATTTACAAGTACATGATTGAAATGTGAATATTCCGATTTTTTTTTGTCGACCAAATAATTGCTTACGCATAAAAAACAAAAAGCTGTTCCTCCTGTGTGTCCTGTTTGTGTAAGAGGTCATTAGGGAATGAGCCTTGCCCTGGAGTCATTCAGTTCTTGTATCAGAATATCATCTATCTAGTTCATACCAATATTCTATTTTTCTGAATATGAGACTGTGCCAGTGTTAATCAAGCATCAGTTAATCTCCACTGAAAATTGTCAGGGAAGACAAGGCTGCAAGCTGTTGAAACCAAGCTCTGTGACTGTAAACTCTCAGGAAACTAATTTTTATGGTGACTGTCATAAGCAATGAAGGTGTTTTTAATGAGAGCTTTCAGAAGTTCTGCGTATGCAGTCACTGCCATGAATCCAAAAGTATCAAAAACTCTCAGGACCAAAAAATAACATTAAAAATAACCTCTTAACAGAGCTTGGCTGGGCTAAATAAAAGTAGTAGTGCTGTAGATTCCAAGCAGCTGCATGAACTGCTGAGTTATGCCTTAAATTTGTTACTACGTGTTGGTGAGTGTTAGTGAAATGGAGAGAAAGATGTGGAAATGCGCCGAAATTCCCCCTCAGAAGGACTGTAACTGCTTCCTTCTGCTCTCCTGAGCAGAGGAATCCACCTTAGTGTCAGTGCTCAGCTGGGGAAGCTGCTCTCAGCTTGGTAAGAGGCACAAAAATGTTTTGGAAGTACTCCCAAGAGGGTCTGTTTAGCTGGAGCACAGAGCCTGGCTGTGAAAAGTATCTACTGCTTCTTGTTTTCCCATTACGGTGATTTCACATGGAACAGCTCAGACCCATTCCTGCCTCAGTATTTCTGAGCTTCTGATTATTATATCTATCAAAAAATTACTCCATATGCAAAATTCCTTTACATAAAATACTTTATTTTGTGTCACTTGCCATAAAATATCAGAGAACCATAACTCTTCCATCTTTTTACTGATGTAGATGCACAGGTGTACCAGGTGCATTTCCACGTTTCCAAGAGCCAGCTCAATTAAAATCACTTTGAGCATCAAAATATACAATCTTCATTAATTTACTGTTACATTGCTATCTGTACCAGCTCATTCTAGGATATGGTCACATATAGAAGTGTCTTGTCTTTGTGTTCTTCGTAGCATTCAGTAGAGTTTTGAGGAATAGTTTGTGATAACATTTGCTAACTAGAGCAGCGTATGTCAGTATTTTTGGACAATTATTATTTGTGTAACTTTTCTGTCACAGTGGAAATATAACAAGTAATGTCACAGGTCATTGGTGGGCTCTGAGTTGTGGCAACTGTTGGAAGCCACAATTGAAAGCCTCCTAGTTTTTATGTATTTGTGTTCCAAATTAGCACATATTGACTTTAAATCCTGCCTATATATACAGATTTCTAGCAGTTTCATATTATTTCTAGTGATTATTATGAATAATTCTACCTTCCCACTAGGACTGGCTGCTCTAAATTAAAGGTGAAGCAATCAAGAGTAGAGTAACCCCACCAGAAACAGTAGTACCTTCTCCATGGTGGAATACAGCCAGTTCTGTTGTCATTTAACAAAATTTGAGGTCTGTTCTGTAACACCTTTAAAAGAATATCATGACAATTTAAAGGGTCTTTGAGTTCAGAAGAGATAAAATAAAGCAAATGCAATGCTTCCAACCTGATTTCAAATTCTATGATTCTGTATAAATTGTTTTGCTTTTTTCTTCTTTGTTGTCCATGGCTTGCTTTTTTTTTTTTTTTTTCAGACCAGGTTTAGTGGGTTGGGTTTTTTTAGGTTTGTTTTTTTATTTTTTTTTGAAGGTTAACTTGGAGGGAAGGTGGCTGGTTTAGCTGGCAGTTAATGGGGAAGCAAATCTGCCTGTTTTTCTTTAGTTGCTGTCAGATGGTGAGATGAGGAATTGCATCAAATAATTTGGTTGTTGCTGACATTAAATATGCTTCAGCTCAGAATCTGTACTGGAGCTCTGCAGAGCTGCCTAAAGATGTGCCATTAACAGCCCTTGTGGAGAGCAACAGCATCCACATCAGCCTCTCCAGCAGAGAAGGGATTTCTGAACAGGGACATGGACGTGTTAGATGAGAATCTTAGTCTTACTTAATTTTGCACAGATTTTATAATTTGGGTAGATAAATTTTTTTTACTCAGGCTGAGTAATTCTTCAATGCTGTTTACATCTGGAATCATCAATTAGGTTGGAGTGATTCCCTAACCTGCAAAGTTTATTGCTTCATCCTAAAGGAAAACTGCATGTTGAAGTAAAGATCAGCTCTGTTCCTTGCTGCAAAATACATGGTCTCTATTTTCTATTCTACACTGAACTAAATAGCCATATGCTCAATTTAAACCAGCTTAAGGACATTGTGTTAGCAGTGCTTGTGTAAATCAAATGTGGAATGTATTTTCTCCCCTTTGATATAAGGTGAAACTATTAGCATGGGTAAAAAATACTTTATATTTTTATATAAATTAAAATTTTATGTATATATTTAAAATATGAATTTAAAGTGTAATTTTTTTCAGATCAGTAATTCTAGAGCATAGCCTATGTCTTCATCCAAGGTCACCTTCAGCTTTCATGTCATTGGTTATATTTAATGACTTAAACCTAAATCAGGAGCTTGAGCAGCAGTGGTGCTGAAGAATGTACTGGAACAGTCCCTTACTGTAGCATCCTAGATAGGACATTTCTCAACTGTAACAAAATGAAAAGTTTAGGTGAGAAAATAAGTATAAAACAAGCATTCAGTAGTAGTTCCCACAGGAAAGCTGTCAGCTTCCAGTGTACAATATTGTGATTTTCAGTTAGGAACTTCATTGTATTTAATAGCCAGTGATATATTCTTCTTCTGTGAATAGGTTGAAAAGAAGAAATCCCAGTCCTTGCTGTTGACTGCTAATTCATCAAGACTTTAAATCATCAGTTTCCAGTGGGGCTCCTGAAGCACTTGGGATCTAAAGAGTAAAGCTCAAAATATAATCGTAGCCTTTCTTTGGGTCTGCCTAAAGAAGGAGAGCCCTGAGATTCCTAAAGCATGCCAACTGTGGGTTTTTGATTAATTTGATATAATCCTGTATAATGATGATTATTGTAGCATTTTCTGTGCAAGATGGATGAGGCAGGTTCTCAAATGCCAGCTATTACTGACATTTAATCTGGTATAGGTCATAAAATACCAAGGTGCAAGAAGTGTTATAATTTATTTTGCACATTAATAATAAATTTTAAGTAAATTAATATTGCAAAAATGCTGCCTTTTTAGTCTCTGTATCTACATAGAAAAGTTAGTTTCCAGAAATCATAGATTTGAAGACAAAGCATTCTTATTTTAAAATAGACATTGTGTTGTGATAGATGACATAGAAAACATGATTTGACAAAGCTCAGTGGTGTTTTTTTTTGCCTTCGTAGTGCCAAACAGTCCGTATAACTACTGCTTCTGAAACTGGGTTGAAAGGGCCATGTCTCTAATTCTGGGAAAGAAAAGCCCCCAGAGAGGCAGGATTGTGTTTGGGAAATCAGAGCCTGCTGGGTCTGGACAGTCAGATTTAAAAAGCGAGTTACTGCGAGCGCTGTCCTGGTGTGCTCCGTGGCTGAGCTTGGCTCTCGGACAGAAGTCAACCTCCCAAGCTCCAGACTGCTTTCCTGGTACCCTGAGTTTCATCAGGCTGCAGACACACTTCCAGGGTGGTTCTTTTTTTCCTTCTTTTTCCCTGCCCTACGAACACCGAACAATTAATGAAAACTACGGCCCACCCCACTCCCAATCATATTCAAAATGACTATTTAATAATACATTTCTCTTTTCAACTATAGGAAAAAAGATGGTTGAAGTGGAAGAAAAAATAAGAATCAGGCTGCATATAATAACACATTGGGAAAATTAAACACAGTACTTTTCCTGCAGCTATTTATTTGCTGTGAAACAGCTTCAGTACAATACTAATTGAATCTTTGAAACTAAGTCTTTGAATATGGCTATTCTGGTATGTACTTGTGTTGATTTAAAAGTTCTGAAGGGTCAAGTGGCACCATTTTGTTGTTCCAGAAGTCATTCAAAGCAGAATAATAAAAAATATTACATTAAAAGTGCTTATCTCCATTTGAGTTTGAACGATAGCTTGTATGTCTGACCCTGAGTTTCCAGTGAAGAAAAAGAATTTCAGTTTTCAATTGTGAAGTTATTTCACTGCATCTTCTGTATTTGATAAAATACACAGTGTTTGAAATTAGCCATCTGATCCTCAGAAACAATTACATAAGGTAATCCAAGAGCTGTATTCATCATCACGTTCTCTCCAGGCTCAGAGTTAGTGATTCAAGTATGTCAGTGTCTGCATCATTTAGATGTAAGCACAGATTTTATAAATATGTAAAAGTCTGTTTGTGGAATAGTTTTGGATTTATATGTATTATTTTAAAATATTATAAGGAGGTCTTGGTATTACTTGGTGGTCAAAAGTCTACTTGAGTGATGAAATAAAGCCACGTTAGATGACAGTTTGAGTGTCTTTAAAAATGGATTTTCTCAGTGGATCGACACAGCAGTTTGGTACAACTGGTAAACTGGAAATAATCTGTGTTTTCTTGTTCTAATTTATGAGGTTGTGGTAATGTGTGAGGAAGCGCACAGACGGTCGGAAAGGACTCTGCTTCCAGCTTTCTGCATCTGATTTAAATCCAAATCCATACATTTTGAGATGAAAGGCAATAACTTGACAAATTAAATATTCATGTTCAGGGCCCTTAATGAATCCATGAATACATCTGCAGTGTGTCTTTCAATTAAAAATAAGATATTAAAACTTGGCAAATATTTATGAGAAAAAGCAATGTAGAAAGCAAAATTTTATTAACTTACTAAAGTTTTATATTGTCTGAATTTTGAAAATTTATTCTCAACATCTGTTTGTTTAGAAGAAAGAAGAATACAATGAAAAAGCCCCCGTGCTGTACAAAATTACTCAAGGTAATTACATGGCTTTAATGAAAGGGTATTGAATTGTATTTAGATAGGAAGCACTTGAAGCAGTTATCAATGTGTGCTAAGGGATGCAACTTTTCAAGACTACGTCTGGGCTGTAATCTTATTGTTGATGGTGGGGGAAGGAAACTTACCTGTTCCGATGAGAATGAGTGTAAGACTTTGGTTATTTCCTCTAGCAAACCTATGAATTCAATTTTCATTTCTGTGGGGGCTTGTTTGGATTTTATCAGTGTTATATTCGAGGTGTGCTTTTATAGCATGTGCAGAAGCTCACACCTGTCCATAAGTGGAGCAAGAAAGATAAGATGGTTGGGTTGATAGGAGTTTCCTACATGTTTACTCGGGGTGTGAAGAAGTACAGCTTGTGAGAAAACTGAAACTGAGAAGAGATCATAAGGTAGAAAGTCAGCTGTACATTTTATATTTTATTCCTGCTGCACCCAGACGTGGTCGATCAACACCTTTTGCAGTTACCTCCCTGCAGAGAAGGCTTCTTTGGGTGGAAAAGGGAGGAGCTAAAACATTTTAAGGGTAATCTTGAACTTTATTTTATGTATATTTGACATTCCTAAGACAAAAGATCGTAGAATCTGAAAATGGGTTGGGTTGGAAGGGACCTCGGTACCCATCCAGTTCCACTCCCCTGTCATGGGTAGGGACACCTCCCACTGGATCAGAGGGCTCAAAGCCCCATCCAGCCTGGCCTTGAACACCTCCAGGGATGGAGCAGCCACCACTGCTCTGGGCTACCTGGGCCAGGGCCTTCACCATAGTGAAGGCTTTCATCCCCTCTGAGGAGGAAAGGATCAACCTTTAAAATCTCTGTGCAGGGTTTTGTTTTGATAACGTAAAACAATAGTAAAGCATGGTTCTAACAGTGTAACAAATCACAGTTGTGAATTATCATATTACACTTACTTTATGACATCTCTGCAAATGTATGTTTCTGTATGTCTAAGGAAGTTATGTTGGGATGGCTTCCTGTTGGTGGCAAACCAACTTGGCTTCATACCGGGCATATTTCTACTGATGGACAGTTCTAGTAGGGGTTGAAAACCCCCATGTTGTGCTGCTCTGTTTAATAAGAACACCACAGAATATGACAATTTGTAGCTACTTAAGGAGTGAATCTGATTTGCTCTCTTTCTTAATCCATCCCCAAGTTTGCAGCTACTTAACTCTATCTGCTGCTTAGGCTGCCATCCCTATAAGTGCTAATGAGAAAACCTGTTTGAACTGGTGCTTTCTGTGTAAGGGATTTCATTGGAAATGTCCCCCTGAGGCATTTGGGTTGTGCTTTGGCTGGTTCTGCCTCTGTTCTGCTGTGCAGCAGTGGTTGCAGCTTGGCTCTGTGTGATGGGAATGCCCTCTCTAACTGGGTTTCACTGTTCCCTGCAGCTTGGCTCTCTGCTGCATCCTCTGTGGCACTGGGTCTGCAGCTGAGTCTGAGGAGAAAACAGTATTATTTTAGCCTTATGCACTCATTGCTGGGATTCCAACAAACTAAAAGCATGAGGAACGTATGTCCTCGCTTACATTGGAGAAGTCACGAGGAGCTTGACTGGAATTTAGCTGCTTATGTAGCTCATAAAGCATCCACCTGGTATTTCCTTCCAAAATCAGTTGCAAAAATTAAGACACGTTGCTGCAGAGCCTGCTGATTTCTAACCCCCATCAAAAAGCAGGGATTTGCCAGGGGAAATTAATCTCGAGGTAGGTGATGCATTGTGCTGGAAAGAAGGTTGAGGAAATTTGCCTTTGTCCCAAACCTGGCATTTCCTTTAAATATGGATTTGTTAGCAGGTAGTGCTCTTCAAGTACCTAAGATTTATCTGGTACACTAAAGGCCATGGCTCGTTTACTTCCATAAATGGGCTAAGTCTAAGTGTGGCTGATTTCTTTTTCTTTAGATGCAGAAGAAAAAAAAACTACTGAACCCTGAAATCAACCTAAACATCAATAGAGGAAGAAGTGTTCTTGGACCATGCTATAAAATACACTGTTAATTAAATGCAATGTAAATTAAATCAAATCACATTCATTTTGATTAAATGCAGTAGAAATCGGGCACTTCCCTTCTGAGAATCCACTCAGTATGTCAGGTGATACTGTAAGCTTGAATTTACAAGCAGAGCATCCCACAAATGTTTTCACACAATCCTTTTAATTAGTGATTAGATCACCTCCTCTGAAGAAGATTCCCTGTTCACCACAGTCCCCTATTTTAGTTGTCCTAGGTGTATCTTTGTGTTTACAGTTTGTCCTACAGCACAGCTGAGTGTTGCCGCTCAGTGATCTTCTCATTTGGCTTTAAACTGATTAAATTGTGCCCCTTTTCTGTTACTCCAATTCAGAGGGTTTCCCCCCCACAGTAATCCTTGTTCTAAAGTAAACCAGCTTCTAATTTGTCATTCATTCATTTTAAAAAGCATATCTTTCTTGATAATGATAATTTCAGTGTAATTTCTGAAGATTAAACGCTGGTTTTTCTACTCTGTTGTGGTGCACTATCAACTATTTTACTTCCATCTAGACAGGTCTGATCCACAAGAGTAACATTGTCCTAGCATATATATACTGCTATAAATAATGTAATAATTTCTCTCTTATAATGTTGCATTGCAGTTGACTCTGCCAAGCTCTCTGTGATTCTTCCCTTCAAAATCTGCCCGTGTTTTCCAGCTTCTTTAGATTAAGCCAGTGGGCTTGTAATTACTTCAGAATTAAGTCCTTCAACTTAAGTAGAAGGTGCTACACTTTAAATGTCTGTGAATATGTAATCTTTCTCCTTTTCCTGCCAAGCAGTGCTTATGCTAAAATATCTATATTCTCTGATAAGAGAGGACCAAAGGAAGAGAGAGGCAGATAGAGAGGCGAAGGATGGTGTTTTTCCCTGGCATTGCCACGTGGGTGCTAAGTGGCAGCTGGCACAGGTTGGGTCACTAACATGAGCTTCAGGATTTGTAATTTGAAAATATCTATGATTAAGGTGTTTGGTACCTGAGTCCATTTATCCCTCACTCTTGAAGTTGCTCTTAAACCCCACCATACTATCAAATGTGCCATGGTCTATTTTCTGTACATCTGCCCTCAAACATTTTTTTGCTTCTCTCTTTAAGGGGTTGAGGTTACTGTGCAATAACACATTCCTCTTCCACAGGTCTATTGAATGAGCACTTGTGGTTTAAAAGCAATTAAATTAAAGGAGCAGTAAGAGGTGGGAATAGGCTGGCTTGCAAGTTTTACAGGGAACAGTTTAGAGTCCAAGGCCTGGCAGCTGAATTGATGAGTTTCTGGAAGTGGTGACAAGTGTACCTCTTCCCTATTACAGAGAGTAATGAGAGCCCGAAGAGAGAGAGAATAGAAAAATAATAATAATGAGATATGAATACACTCAACTGTGAAGCAGAATTGCATCTGTCTGGAAAAAATTGAAAACTACTTCATGATACTGTATAACATTGTTCCATATGTGGGTGGTGGTGGTTGGTTTGTTTGGTTTTTTTTGCCAGAGAGAATTGTGAAATTTGCAGAATTGGGAAATTTGTCCTCCAAACATCTGATACAGTATTTGGCTTCTTAAGTGCATTAGAAATTTTCAGTCCTCCCAATGCCCAGATGTAGCTGTGCAAGGACAACTTCTGCAGCTGATGGAGCAGGTGAATTATGATGGCAGTGAACGAGGTCTTGGAAAACAAAACAAGGTGTCAAGGGGAAAGTTGATGGGGAGAAAAAGCAATCATGAAAGGGGGGTGTATAACACTTGGCAGCTGAACTGAGACAGTAACTACTGGGGTCTGAAAGGAAGTTTCTGTTCACGATGGAGATGTCTTCTGTCAGGAAAGAACATATTTTTAAGACTTCCTTTGTGTGTTTTCGGAGCCAGATAATGAGGAAAAGATGCATCTGTGACCACTGGTATGAAAACAGATTGGGGTGTTCGCTGTCACTTTTGTTCTGTGATGACATTCTTCTCCTCTATAATTAGTTTTATTTGGTAACGTGACTTTATTGTGATTTGTGATTGGTGGATTTGTCCATTAAGAATATCTTAAAGACTTAAAGAAATTTTGTTGCTGAGAAAGAATCATGGAATGGTTTGGGTTGGAAGGGCTCTTAAAGCCCGTTCAGTTCCAACCCCCCTGCCATGGGCAAGGACACCTCTTTGGCTCAAAGCCCCATCCAACCTGGCCTTGAACGCTTCCAGGGAGGGGGCAGCCTGTGACAGGGCCTCACCACCCTCATCATGGAGAATGTGAAGGCAATATTCCATATGTTTTCCTAATGGAAGGCAAACTCTTGTTGGAAAAACTCTAGTCATAACTTCTTAAGATTAAATTGTGAAGATACGTAACAGGTTGTATTTCATTGACTGGAGAAAGTCAGCCAAACCCTAGGAAATCAGCAGAGGGAGGAGGATGTATGTAATAGCTGGTGAGAGGGTGGCTGCAAATCAGAAGTGTAATAGAGCTGTGAAGATAGCAAATGTCATCCAGTGATGGCTGAATCTCCAGCCAATGCACAGAAGTTACAGTGCTGCTGTGCAGAAACCAGTGAACCCCTCTCTGGAACAGCACATGCAGTGCTGACCATGCTTGTTCAATAACATGACCTAAAATTGGAGAAACTGCACAAAAGGGCAGTGTAAAGGGACTTTCTTATGAGATGAGAAGGACTTTCTTTGGTTGTCTCTAGCTGCTAGGTAGAGAGTGAAAGAATTTGATTGCCATCTGGAAATACCTTTGGAGGGGAAGAGGTTAAAAGAACTGTTTGTGCTGCATTAATCAGTAAGTATAGTTTATTCTTGAAGATACCATCATTAGTTTTTAGATGTAGACTTGAAGAAGAAGGCTCTTTTTGTTCTTGATTAACAATGGGCAGAACGTGGGGTCTGTACAGTTTCAAAGAGCTAAGAGAATCTTCAGAATTTCTAGGCGTGAGGAAGTCTGTAGTTCTCAAAAGATAACATGCCTTAATAAAATCCAATTTAATGCCAAAATTTTTAGTACTTTACAGCAGCCTCAATTACCATCCTCGTTGGAAATCTCTGGGAAATGAACCCAGCTCCCAGTGTCCCTGTCAGAGCTGGGCCCTCAGGGTCAGCACTAATGCAGAGAGCTTGGGCTGTGGCTGCAGGATCAGTGTTCCTGCAGAAACTGCGCTGTGGATTGATCAGAGATTTCACCACCCCCTGCTGAAAACGGGTAGGCAAATCCAGCAGCACTTCAGAGCAGGAAATACAGCCTTGAGCTGAAATAAATACCACAGTGTATCCTTGAGAACTCTGAAGGCAAAGGAAATGTAGTGTAATTATGGGTCAGCTTCATGTGTTATAAATGCAATTCCAATTTAAGCCTCATTCTCAAAATCTGCATTAGTCTTTAAATACAGAATTGCATTTCAAGATTACATGGTAAAGCATTTAATTTTCTTAATTTAATTTTCAGTATGCTTTGATCATACAGCAGTTAGACAACTACTTTCTTGCTCTCTTTTGCTTCTAAATTCAGAGATAAAGTTCTGTCATTGTCAGTTTCCAGTAGCAGGGTCCATATTTTTAAGATTAAATGTATGTCATTTATGCATGAAGTCATACTGACTTCTTTAGGACAAATAATGTTCATATAAAACAGATATTTAGAAAATTGCCTCCATCCATGAAAGCTGGAAAAGCATCTTAAATGCTTTTAAAATGCTATTAATGCGTCTTAAATTCTATTAAATAACCTAAATCAAATCCCCAGAAGTATGTATTGTGTAAATGTAATGTTTCAACAGCTTTTTTTAAAATGTGGTCAGTGTTGTCCTCATTATTTCTGATGAAGTACATACACACACATATGTGTATGGGTATATACATGTACACGCACACAGTTCTTTGGCTATTTTTGTTCCAAATTAAACATTTGTAACTTCTACTTTCCACATCATCAGTAGTTTTGGTTCACGTGGACCTGAATGTTAAGTGTGGTTTTTAAAATGTTCTTAGAGTACAGTTAGGATACAGAATCACAGTGAAAGACGAGGTAGGAATATAAAATTATTCTGATAAATAGGAAACCCTGTCAGGAATGGAGTTATCCCTCAGGAATGTTGTAGGTAAAGTTTATTCTGCCTTATGGCCTAGTGATGGACTACATGACCTTTAAAATTCTCCTCAAGCCCAGTTTTATGATTCTATGATCAATTCATTCTGACGTCTGGCAGCTGCTGTACAGATACTATAGACAGTTCTCCTGCCTTCCATACTTTAAATGATTTTATAAATGTGCATATTTTGCACGTGAAAAACTTTAACTGCAGTAAAAATGTGTTCTTATTTATTTGAAGATGGTAATAATAGAGGATGTGGGTCTCATTTGGCTGTCAGCAAATGTGTTCTTTCCAGCCTAAATCATACTACAATGCTGAATTTCTGTGCAGGGTTACAAGGCTGTAAATTATCACTCTTTAGTAAAGATAGCTCAAGGTTTATCTGTTGTTGATCCAGTGTTACTCTCATTAGATGTAATAACTAGGAGATAATTCACTTCATTTGGAAAATGAAATCCTGATTCTCCAAGTAGTTTTAGTAGCATTCAGTTTGGAATCAGATTATTCTGAAGTCATGGCAAGGTGGTCCTCAACTTGCAAGTGTAATTTAGTCTCACAAATAGGTAATCTTGTTAAAATATTGTCAGGTTAAACAAAATTGATTCGTGTGCAGTAAACCCGATGAATGCTAACCAAGTGTCAGGTTGGGAAGCTTTAGGAGCAGTTCTGAGTCTTTGATCAGTTCCTGTTAATCCTGGATGGAATGACTGATTGGTTTTAAAGCCTGAACAGCATTCCAAGACCGGACACAAATGCACTACAGACCAAAGCATCTTCTTTAGAAATATATTTTCACAAACCTGGCAGTGTGGGTCACTGTATTGTTGTACCCTATATGCAATGAATTGTTCTCCAAACCATGTAAATGTTCTGGTTTTTTGACACTCTTTATTTGTAACTATCTTGCCATTTTTTGTAAATGACGGTTAAAAAGGTATTGAAAAATATAATGTAGCCTCTGCACATATGAATATCATTTGTTGAAAAGATAAGCATTACGTGGTATATCTGTGGTATAAAGTAACACTTTTAGCCCTTCTGAAAGCTCTGTTTGAATGAAAATTCTTTGTAATTATGAATTTGTTAAAAGATGCAGTGAACTTTTTTGGTAGTTATATCATTATCAACATGGGTTATGTGGGTTCTTGATAGATGAACCCCCTGAAATGACAAAGAACAAGAACTGACTTCACACAAAGCCACCAGGAGCTTTTCACTCTGCTCACACCCTTTGAAACTTACAACATCTTATTTTCTTTCAACAGAAAGCTTTTCTTTACAGACTATGGGAATGCTGCCAAGGTGGAGAGATGTGACATGGATGGAATGAACAGGACGTGGATAGTGCACTCCAAAATTGAACAGCCAACTGCTCTTGCACTAGACCTGGTCAATAAATACGTGTACTGGCTTGACATATATCTGGATAGTGTGGAAGTTGTTGACTACCAAGGGAGAAAGAGGCATACGATAATTAAAGGCCAACAAGTAGGTATTTATTTGCAAATGAGTAAAAAGTAATGATATCAGTAAATGAAGGTGCACAATGCTGAGTTACTGTAGTTTCAGATTTTTTCTCTTTTTAGTTCGAATGCATTAGATGTTAAAGATCCATCTGCATGTGTTGTTTCACTTGTTTTGCAACCTATGAACAAGATTCCATGCAGTGTCTCGCTAACATTGCACTGTGTAAGTCACATTGCCCGTTGTAGAAGGCTTCAGGAGAGAAAACAGGGGGTGATGGAAAGATGCTGAGGTATAAATTACTGATGACAGGAAGGTGTCCTTGCCAGTTCAGGGAGAGGAGACTAACGGACACAAGAAGATGACAGAAACAGAATAGCAAAAGCTGTTCACCTATTCAGACCAATCCAGATGCCCTTAAATCATATTTTGTCGATGGTAGTGATGCTTTCTCAGTTGATCCAGATGTTCAGAGTCATAAATACAAATGCTGAGCGTGTACAAGTCTTTGAGCAGGAGTGTATCCATCAAACAGTAATTGTTGCCTCAGCTTGGAGAGCACAGTGGTCGGTAACGGGGAAAGGAAAGGTTCCCTGGCAGCTGTGAGGTGTATGTAAATAAAGGAAAAATTAGAAAAGACCACAGTGTTTCTGGTTGCTACTTGGACTTCCAGTGCTGGTGTCAGTAGTGTGTTAACATCTGCTTCTGTCTGAGGTTAAACAGAGTCTGTAGAAGTGTCCAGACAGAATAAATTCTACCTGTTCTGCTCATATTCTTTACTTGCTTACCCCCGTTTTCCAGAAGACAACTGGTTGGCATAACTACTTCAAAATAGGTAGAAAATGTCACAAAGAAACAGTCTAGGTCACCTGGCTAAAGAGCAAACACTTTCCTATTTCTTACCAAATTACTGTTAAGCGACAGGTCTTGTAACTTCTTTTTTTCAGGTGAAATTTTGGAATAGAGAAGTAATTAAAGCCATTTTCAGAGCTAAGTAACAAATACTTTTATAGGCTTCTAACTGACTTGTACTGGTGTCATAGGAGAGAGTTTTTTTCTTTATCCTCTTTCACAGTATCATAAGGTTGGAAAGGACCTCTGAGATCATTGAGTCCAACCTATAACCCAACACTAACTTGTTTCTGAAGTGCATCTCTGAAGAGGATTCTTTATCAAAAGATGCTTTCTTTAAATCCGCTTTTTTCAATATGCATGAAGAGTATTGACAAGTTTTGCCTCTCAGCTGGTCACTGCTGTCACAAAGGAAGCAGCATATTTGGCTTTGCACTCAAATGAAAAATTGGTAATTTCCCTAGACTCTGTGCTGGCGTTTGCCAGGAGTTAGAATGACTCCTACTCCAAGTTTCTCCTCAGACCAGAAAACTATTTTTGAGTAATTTTAGGGATTAAAGTTTATTTCCTAAGTACAAGCATATCAAAAGACACACTATCCATTTGATAGGGGTTTTTATGATTGATGTCCTGAGTGACTTTGTAGCAAGCAACATTTCTATTTGTGCATAAGATAGCTGGAAAGCTGCATGAGATGTAAAAAGCAACATATGCATAATTTAAATACAAATAATTAAGTCATTATAAAATGCATTGTAAATAGTTTAAATATAGCAAAGCTCTCATGGGAGTTAAATAGTAAAGGTTTAAAGTGAGTGCAAATTGAAATAGGGGAAAGAAAAGTATGGTGATACAGAGGAGAATTCAACAATTTGGTAGAGATGTAGTGTTATTTTCAAGACTGTTTTCCACCTTGCTGTACTTGGAATGAATTTCTATTTGATTTTAATCAACCACTTCCATTGATCTCTATTTTTTTTCCCGGGTGTGGTGGAATACAGTGGCAAGAAATGGCCAACTGGGGTGTAATTTCCAGAAAGAACTGAAATAGTTGGTGCACAACAGGGGCTTTTTTTGACTGTGTTTTTGATGACGTATGCCTGGATTTGTGAGTAAATTAGCTGAGTAAATACTTAGTGGTGAAAAATTTATTTATTAAACTAATAAGATATTCAGCCTGTGAATATCTGAATGCCTGCCAACATATTCTCTTCGATTTGTTCAGCTTTCAAAGTTGTCAATGAGATATTTTGTTTTCTATATCTATAAATCAAGCACAACTGCCAGATTATGGAACACTTCCTGTTTGAGCTGTGATCATCTGACTAACATTAAATATTTAATCAATATACTAGACCCATCAAGGATTAATACAATTTTAGAATTCATTTTTTAAGAAAGTACTGTGTGACCACAACCATATGCAAAGCACCAACCCAAAAGGAACACAAGCATTGCTCTGAATTTGTTTTATTCATTTCTTTACTTAAGAAAATATTCAGTGGTCGAATCTTGCACTGTTTACTTAACATAATGAAAAAATACTTTGCTTCAACCTACAAACTGTGTTTTTAAATATCTGTAATTACTTTTTTATAAGTTAATGCTAATTACTATTAGTTAATCTTAGTTATTATTAGTTAATATTAATACTAAAATAAGTTGTTGCACTTACAGTATGCAAGAAGTTTTAATTTAAAAGACAAACTGGGAAATTCAAAGGATAAATGAATTTGGGTTGCCAAATATTTTGAATTTTACAGAGCCTTCCTAGTTATAAATTCAGAGTACAAGAATGTGAACTACCTGTAGCATAGTTTGTATTTATCATTTACAAAATCTGTTGACTTATTCAGAAATCCTTTTATACAGTTTAATGTGTGCAAATCACAGTAATGTTTGGTGTTTACAAATCATAAATATACCTGAAATATTCAGTGAAAATAATTATATCATTTTTTCTTTTCCAGATTAGGCATCTTCGTGGTTTGGCAGCGTTTGAAAACTATTTATATACAGTTAATTCAGATAATCTCAGCATTTTACGAATAAACAGGTACAATGGCACTGATGTCCAGTCTCTTGCTAAGCTTGACAATCCTAAAGAGATCCATGTGTACCAGAAAAGGACTCAAACAACAGGTAAGATCAAAATCCCTCCTTCTGGGAAACATAAACCCAGATATTAGGTGTGGTTTAAAAGGTTCTTCCTGAAAAATACAGCAGAAGATGAAGTGAAAAATTGTCACTGTGGAAGAGCTCTGTTTCTTCTTGGTCTGCCCAGTTTTCTGTGTGCTTTCTGCCAGTTTTCCTGCATTCAGCTTGGGAGAGCCACCAAGGAGCCCTGGTCTGCAAGGCTCCACACACTCAAAGCTTTCAGAGTTTAACAGTTAGATGCCCAGTACCATCCACGTGGTTGGGTTTCAGACCCTGGAGATTCCTGGTTACTCTGGGCCTGCTTTTCAGACAGATTTATGAACCTCGAGAGCCCTCATCTTCAGGGCTGCCAGGAAAGCATAGAGACGTGGGCACCTCGCCCGCCTAACTGCCCGCACAGCGACTGGTGAGGTGGGACACTGCTTTAAGGTCCTGGGTTTGTGTAAGAATCATCTCTGCCTTCCTTGAAAAAAATTGACTACAGTGAAGAACTTTACGTAATCCTAGAGCTATTTCTCAAATATATCCATCATCAGCAAGTTTGCAGATGATACCAAGCTGGGAGGAAGAGTTGATCTGTTAGAGGGTAGGATGGCCCTACAGAGGGACCTGGACAGATTGGAGAGCTGGGCTGATTCCAATGGGATGATGTTTAATGAGTCCAAATGTCAGGTACTTCATTTTGGACACAACAATCCCATGCAGAGCTACAGACTGGGGACAGAGTGGCTGGAGAGGAGTCAGGCAGAAAGGGACCTGGGAGTGCTGGTGGCCAGGAAGCTCAACATGAGCCAGCAGTGTGCCCAGGTGGCCAAGAAGGCCAATGGCATCCTGGCCTGCATCAGGAATAGTGTGGGGAGCAGGACCAGAGAAGTTATCATCCCCCTGTACTCGGCACTGGTCAGGCCTCACCTTGAATACTGTGTCCAGTTCTGGGCCCCCCAGTTTGGGAAAGATGTCAGGATACTGGAATGTGTTCAGAGGAGGGCAACGAAGATGGTGAAGGGGCTGGAGCACAAGCCCTATGAGGAGCGACTGAGGGAGTTGGGGCTGTTTAGTCTGGAGAAGAGGAGGCTCAGGGGAGACCTCATTGCTCTCTACAACTCCCTAAAAGGAGGTTGTAGTGGGGCAGGGGTTGGTCTCTTCTCTCAGGTGACCAGGGACAGAACTAGAGGGCATGGACTCAAGCTTCATCAGGGAAAGTTTAGGCTTGATATGAGGAAAAAGTTCTTCACTGAAAGGGTGATTGGCCATTGGAATGGGCTGCCCAGGGAGGGGGTGGAGTCACCGACCCTGGAGGGGTTTAAGGGGAGACTGGATGAGGCACTGAGTGCCATGGTTTAGATGATGGTTGATGTTGGTGTTAGTGTTGGGTTGTAGGTTGGACTTGATGATCTCAGAGGTCCTTTCCAACCTTGTAATACTGTGATATCAGTTTCTGAGGGCCATAGTCCTGTATGGCTCTGATGGTGGCTCTGGTCGTGTACTTTCTGCATTCAGCAGAGCAGTGTGATTTCTGGGAGCTTTGTGCAAAGATAGCAGGATCCCAGATGTCTACAGGGTTACTTTCTCAGAATTTTTTGCTATGATTGCTAGCAATAAATCGTTTCCATGACTGCTTGGAAAGAAAAAGCCAACACATCAATTTTGATGATAAACATCAATGTTATTATACAGATTGACTGCTGTGGAGAAGTTTTTGAAGTAGGAACAAACTCTAAATTGATGTAGACTGGATGAACTAATTTTCACCCTATAGCTGAGGGCATTGATTTGCAGATGTCGTTGTCTGAATGAGGCCATAAAGACACTCTCCTTGCTGTAGACCCCCCTCTTATGCCCCTGAGGGAGCCAGAGAGGTTGAGTGGAAGAGAAACATGAGTGCAATGTAATCTTTTATTACATCTTGTGATTACTCTGTTCCTCTTGCCCTTTGTTCACTCTGTTACTTCTTTTGTTTTGAATGGACGTGCTTGTTGCTTGTCAAGATTTGCTGTAAAGGCTGTCTCAGCTTGGTAGAGTTTCTGTATTCCTTTAACAATATCGACCTGAAAGCACTTGATTACTTTTTTTTTAAACAACTAAAAAGCTTGAGGGAAAGGAAAAAGAAGAGAAAAACATTTTTTGATCTAAAATACTGTTGATCTGGTGTAATCAGATTGGTGATTAGTTTAGTAAATGTAGGATGGAAAGGTAGATTTTGTTTCCTTGTCATATTCACCTTAAAGAGTTTAAAAAAGTGAATTTTATATGTTAGAGTGCTAATTTGGAACCATATATTTAAAAGTATGAAATCAAGGGAAAGGAATTCTTTGAGTTTTTCAGCTGGATTTATGTCCCAAGTGTACAAATATGGAAAAATGCTACGATGCTCGTTTTGCTGTTCAGTTTCTGCACAGGTGTCTGCACCAGAAAGGTGTTGTCTAATGGAGCTGAATGAATGGCAAACTGCCTTGGTGTAGGGGTCATTCTCTGCTCTCAAAAACAGAGAACCAAATGAATAAATGAGAAAGGGGGAAAAAAGTGTCAGCTACCCTAGGGGAGTGCTGCCTGGCAAACTGTGCAGAAGCTGCTTCATAAAGGGGGTGATTGTGTACAGCGATGGGTGTACAGAACAGCCTTTTGGATTGCTTCCCTGGCTTTGGGTATCATCTTAAAAAATATCCACATTCTGTAGTTAATTATATTCTGGGGAATGACTTATTGTGACATAAATTCTCTTTTCTTTTCCTGTCTCAATTTCTCCGTGCTGCTGCGTGTGATTATCTTGCCTTAAATGGGGTTCAACCGTGCTGGTTTCGGCTCGCCGTAGTCAGGAGCCACGCGTGTGAAGTGGGCCCACATGGAATGCCAGGGGGATGCTCACACATCTGTCTGCTCAGCAGCAGCTACAAAGCTCGGACGTGTCGCTGCAGGACTGGCTTCATCCTGGGGAGCGATGGCAGGTCATGCAAAAGTATGTTGGTTGAATCAAAGACTTTTCCAGCCACTGACATTCCAGGGCCTCGTTCTGGGTGTTGTTTAACATCCTTATCAATAAAAAACGAAATACTTGGGCTGTTCTGGGGTAAAATTGGTTTGCAACACCTACCTGGCACTTTGTTCATGTTCTTCTTTCATTACCTTTTAAATTATTCAGTTTTCTTCCTTCACAGAAGTGACAAATTAAACCTGGGATGCTGTTTGAGTCCTAAAAATCATCACAAGTTTGAAGTTAATCAGTCTTACTCTTGCTTTATATACTGTGAATTTTCACAGTACGTTGGTATTGAAATGTTGTTAAATAGTTTATTGCCTCTAAATTCCACCTGTACAATCAGAATATACTCAGAAGCAGGTCATTCATGTCAAGAAGCCAAGTGAGGTTTTTCTCTTAAGACTTTGTAAAAGTGTGATTTGTATGATTACGGTTATTCCCAAGATGGATTTATAAACACAATCTGTTGGTCCCCCAAAAGTCAACCATAGGTCCTGAAATTTTTGGGGAGCACCCAATTTTGCCTGGTTTCCTGATCAAATGGCACTGATTTAGTTCAGGTGAAAGGCATGCAATTAGATACTTGGTGGTGCTGCTAGAGGGATATATTTGCCCTCAGTCAAACCTCCTATGCTTTTCATTAACAATTCCAACAAAAAACCCTGAGAGGAATTAGGAAAAAATTTATTTCTTAGAGAATGTTGAGATATATTGATAGTACCAATGATCTGAGGATGTTTGTAGTATCTTTAAGTAAAGAAAATCACCTTACTAAGCATCAATTATTTGTACTTAAGCTACTTGGTTAAATTGTAAAAAATCTCAGAAATGGGAGATATTGGTTATCCATGTTTTGCATCCCAGTATGCAAGAACTGTGCACGTTGATTTGTTGTGTTCCTTCCCCTTTGAAAGAAATGGACTGTAACCTTTTGTCTTATTTGTTTCTGAGAAACTTCAGGTGAAAAAAAAAATGGTGTTTTGTATTTGCTGGAGTTTATGGTCTTGTTAGATTTAATGATTGCTTCTGTCATGCTCTACATTATCCTGATAGATCCTAATGAATTGTAAAATGAAATGTCTACAAAGCTATATATGTCCATTTCACAGTAGATTCCAAGCTATTTGGTGATCTAGCATTGCATTTCACTTGAATTTTTATAGAAAAAATAATTAGTTGTAAGCAGCTCACTAAAGTCATTTGTATTTTAATTAAGGTAGTATAATTAACCAGACTTCTTGAGTTTAGATACCTTCAGAATATATGAAAGTTTAATTTTTGGTATTGAATAACGCTTCTGCTCTCCACTAATTATGCTAGTTAATTAAACAGTGGCATTGTGCACTGTAAGGAAGATTAGGCAGCATCAGTTGTTTATGTTTTGTAATTTTTCTTTTGCAGGACCAAAGAATGAATTGTTTCTTTTTTATGGGAAGGGACGCCCAGGAATAATTCGGGGAATGGACCTGAATACCAAAGTATCTGATGAGTACATGATCCCTATAGAAGACTTGGTCAATCCTCGTGCTCTGGACTTCCATGCTGAAACCAATTACATTTACTTTGCTGACACTACCAGTTTCCTCATTGGACGGCAGAAAATTGATGGCACAGAACGAGAAACAATCCTCAAAGATGGTAGGCAGTGCTGATGGTGACATTCAGAGAATGTCACTGAGGAGAGGCTGAACTGATGCAGTTTATTTAAAGGATTATTTAAATTTCATATGGAAAACAGACCCAAAGTAGACTTAAACTGAGTTGGAGATATTTATTTTTTAAAACTTCCTGTTTATTTTTTCTGAGTGCAGAAACGTAAAGTTTGGTTAAGTTACTTCATAATAAAGTCTTACTTTGCCCCACCAGCTTAACTCACCAGTGAGTAAATCCTACATCTCCACTGTATTCTTTCAGCAGTTACGTACAGTGAATCCGTGCTGTAGTTGTGATCCTTCACTGAGCCATCCTGTGCCCTTGTGGACTTCGTAAGACTTCTTCACTCAGACCTGTGTCACAGTGGTGATTCTGGAGCTTATTCGAGCAGTTTGGCAGAGTGAGACTTCCTGTAGTGCTTGCAAACTCATCAGGAAAAATACCATTGTCTTTCCTGATGCGTTTGCCATTGTGTATGTGGAAGCAACAGGAAGACCTAAACGTTTTTGAGAACCTTAATTAAGATGTTTGTACCATTTATTATAGCAATGAGAGAAAATAACAGCAGTTCTCTAGTTTCCACTTCTCCCACCACACTTAACAGAATCTCCGTGGTCTAGAGTCATGTCTTGTCATACTAAATGCTGTTTAAATGAATTTTAAACTCTTTTTGTTTTTCTTTTTTGAACTGTTCTATGGAAGGCTGCTGCAGCAGGAGGTAACAACCGCCTCAGTTGAAACCCATTCCACAGTAATTATTTTCTAGTATCCTAGAAAATAAGCAGTATGAATATTCATCTTGGCCTTCAGAGAGCTTAATGTCTTTGCTTGTAAATTGAACCTCAAAACGGTAAAAGTAACTAAAATATTATTGTTTTAGCATAGGGGTTTTCATTCCTTGTCATATAAAACCAGTGTTTTAGTCCACTCCTCTCAGAAGTTGTCTCTGGTTTCCAGTAATGTGGTGCTGGTTTGGTATAAGGTCTCTCACAGTCATGAGTCTGCACAAAGACCCCTTCAGTTGGAGTTGCAGAGAGTAGGTGGCTCTTTATCCCGTAGTGGTGACTGCTCAATAAAAGGCAGCTCTCAGTAAATAATGAAAACTCAGCTGTCCATCTGGTAATTCTTCATTTCTCTGTGAAAATGGATAATCAACATCACAGAACTTCCATTGCTGACTTCCTTTTGCTAAATAACACACATCTCACTTTTAGAATGAAGGATTCCAAATGTGGAGTAGAGGAAGGAGCAGAAAGTGTGTAGATTGAAACTTTACAAGGTAGCACCAAGTACTGTCCTTGCTGAAAGCTGTCAGCCGGGTTGGAGTTAGTCTAATCAAACACACAAACATGAGTGAACTTTGTGTACCAAACAATCAAACTGAAGAGACTCTTAAATAATGTTTAACTGGAATTGCTACTCTTCAGAAACTCAACATAGCAAAAATAACAATCCAATACCAAGAGAGTAATGGATTATCCAATGCTGTGTTATATGTGGTCATAGTACTTAGAAAGATGAAAAAATGTCACTTTCATTCTCCCCCAGCTTCTTCTCCAGAAGCTTACATTGGTAGTTAAACTTTATAGTTTCATAGCTTTAAGGTATGTTTAAAGAACACTTGATTTTCATTATTTGAAATCTAATATGGCCTCCAGCCATGCCACCAGAGCTTTTATTCTTGTCAGCTCTCAAGAACACAGCAGGACAGATTAAATGGTTCCTTGGAGGAAGGCTACTAGAGAAGATCAGGTGGGTCAGGAGGCGGTTTAATAGTCACTCTGAACATCGAGCTGTTCAGGAGCATTATCTGTGGTAGGTGTCACTTCTCAGATCAGAAGTTGTCCTTTGTTGTGGCTGTTGGGTTTTGAAGGAGCAGATGAGCTGCCTCCACCACACTGTAACTCAGATGGTTACAGATTGCCTGCACGAGAGCCAGATCCTGCGAGCTGCTGCCTGGGCACTGGGAGCCCTCAGCACCTCACGCTGCTGGGGTTGGATTTCCCATACACAGTTTCAGCTGTGATTTCTTGTTCTTCACTTCAGGAGGCAAACTGCTGGGTAGTATTGATAAGTGTTTGACAGAGCCCCCAGCACAGCCTGTCCTGGAGCTGGCAGCACAACTGCAAGAGCCCAGCATTTCCACCAGCCTCAGAAATTGCTATAATTAAGGCTTCAAATTTGCATGTGACATCAATTCTTTAAATAAAAACATGGAGCAAATGAGACGTTTATTTAAAGGGATTTAAATATGGTTCAGTTGAAGTAAGGTAAAGACAGACTGTACATATTTTTATTATACTTGTTTTGTCCCCCTTATGCTGTTTGGGGTTGCTGAGAGCCTTAAAGTATTCTATTACTCATTTGCAGATGTTAGCAGAGATGGTCAAGGGCTGTCTTTTTTAACACATGAATACAGAAGTGGCCAGGCTTCAGTTGGTCCCATGGTCAATGAACTGTACGTTTAAAAACAGCCGCTAGACATGTCCCTTACCCATAATTCCTGCAGCTGTTCAGGTCACTGCAGGAGGTGGATTGTATTTTACAGTTTAAAGGTTAAACAAAAAAGTGACAAATGAAACCTGGCAAGTGTGAAATACATCACCATTTTATATACACACAGATATAATCAATATACACGGGACAGGGTGATTACACACTTGGAATTATAGACAGCATTAAAGCTAGGAAGAGCCTCTAGTATGAATCCTTGTTAACTTCTTGAAGACATGTAAACCTATCTCTTAATTACTTTTGTATGGAATTCTGTTATTTATAAAGATGTCTTTCTTGTTAAAAAATAATTTTCATATTTATCTTTATTAACCTGTGTTGTTTGTCCACTGTGGTTCTGCACAGACAGAGGATGCTGATGAGGGGGGAAAAGCAATTTTAAAGATATTACATGGCTGTCATGCTATGACTTTCACTAGCCACCAGCTTTTTAATTTTGTTTTTAAACATTGAGCACATACTGACTGAAGGATCTCTCGATAGTCTCTAAGGGGATCCTTGTTATTTTTAAATTTTAGTGCACACTGTGAGTTTGTATCATAATCTTAATATAATTCAGTGTTATATTTCAGTGCATTTTGCTTTTTTTTAAAGGAAAAAGCTATAAAAGTAACAAGAAATGAAATATTTTGCAGTAACAAGGTGTTTGAAAACATTATAGCTCTGCTAACTTGGTAGGGAATGTGGTGGTATTACAATCACTAAAAACCTTGTTCAATAAAAAGGCTGTGAAATAGTTTATCATGCTCTAATGCTTTTATAGATGTTGTTATTGCATCCAAGTGTATAAAATGTGCAGTATTTCCTTTATTGGATAGAACTATTGTATTTTATCTTAGTGTATTATTCATGTCACACCACGTTGTTTATGGTTTATAGTAAGCAGAAAGTTTTCTTTACTGCACTAAGTTATGTAGAGTGTGACTTGGTGAAAGAGCTTTGCATTCCCATCCAGGACAAAGAATTTTAGTAGTTTCTTGTAGGAAATCAGATAGTTAGGCTCTAAAAATATTAAAAGGTGATGAGCTTGTCCCAAGGAAAACAAATCTGATAGTTTGCAAAAAATTTATAGGTGTGCTGAAGTTATGAATGCAGTGGCTACAGTAGGTTGGTTTTTTTTAAAAAAAAATGATTTGCCCAGGAACAGCTATGGTTAAGATGTGTATTATCTAATACACAAATTTTATGACCTTTTGTATGACCTTAATGTCTTTTAATAGGGTATTTTCAGCACAGACTAATTCTGACAAACACAGCAAATGCATTTGAGAGTCACAGAGATAATCTGACTTAGCTACGTGGACCATGTATTGCCTGTTGATTATAGTACTGGATAATGCTAGGGCATAAATATATGCTGTTAATCTCTTATTGCTGTCTTCTCTCTCTCGACAGACCTTGATAACGTAGAAGGCATAGCCGTGGACTGGATTGGGAACAATCTTTACTGGACAAATGATGGCCACAGGAAAACAATTACTGTAGCCAGACTGGAAAAAGCTGCTCAGAGTAGAAAAACTTTGTTGGAGGGAGACATGTCTCATCCTAGAGGAATCGTGGTTGATCCTGTCAATGGGTATGAAGTAGTCTAATTTATGGTTTTCTTGATGTTTGTCTTTATACTACAAATACGGGATTGAAGGTTGCTTAGGATGGGTTTTGTAGTAGTAAATGTAGTCATGTAGTAGTCTAATTTTACAGTAGTCTAGAATATTTGTAATTCCTGTCCATCATTCCTGCCTGAAACCTTGAAGAATGTGTATGCCCAGACACCGTTGATCCTATGTCAAGTTCATTTGAATGTGATTCACCTTATTCCCAAACAATCTAAGTTTATCAGACCTGTGTGTATTTTCAATATTAAGTGAATTTTATAATACTCTCCTTTTTTTTATCCCTCTGTAAGTCTTAATTTCTGAGGATAATTACAGCCATATCCTTCTACACATTGATTTGCAAAACTAAATGAGACAGGTACTTTTCAATACACACAATTAAAAATTAATTGTGATAAGCTGCCTAATAAAACGAGCATTATATTAGCGTAGTATAGTTGTGATTTACCTGAACATTCACTGTTACATTTATTCAGGGAATTGTCACTGGAGAACAATGTAAGCAGGTAATTCTAGTGTGGCTGGGTTGCTGCTTTCTTAGTACTGGAATGTATTTACACTGTCAGGTTTTCACTTCTGAGCTTGTCCTTTGAGGAACAGAAGTGACTGTGAGGAGACTACAATTAATTAAGGTCAGACAGTACAGATGTAAAATCAGACCACAAACCATAACCATACCTACAATTACTTTGTTGAATTTTCCAGCTCAGTAAATGCATGGCACAGGAAATAGTGTGTGAAGATCTATTGTCTGAAAAGGCCTATTATATAAAGCACTTCTGTAATAAGATAGCGTGCCCTTCATGATTATACTTCTCACGGAAGCTTTTCCTGAGGGATAGCATTTATTATGGCATTTTAATTATGTTTAGAAAATATTAGTCTTGATTTAACCAATGTAGAAGCATTAACTGTGTTTTGAGATACAATTAAAGCACATTAATGTAAATGTCTGTTACTGTGAGCGTGTTTTAGCTGGTGACGTGATAACTAATAAGAATAAGTGCAGACAAAAAGTTAATGGAGAAGAGCTCTGTAATTGCTGTTAAGCAGTCCTGTAAATATTCATAAAACTTATTTGTTCTTGCAATAAAATAAACACCGTACTGACCTGTGTCTATGCCTGAGCTTTAGGGTGTACACTGTGATTAAACTTAATGTTGTTTGAGTCAAACATGAGGTGAAATTTCCCAGCCTTATGGATCAAAAAAAAAAAAAGTTCACATTTTTAGCATATATTTATGAAAGTATTAAAAGAACCCAAACCAGCCTTCTAGTGGGTGACTTGGAAAAGAGACAAAGAAGCAAAAAAGGAACATTTGTGTGTCTGTAAACCTGTGTAATGGTGGTGCAAGTCTTTCTTCAGCTTTTCCAATTTCTTATATAAAAATTGAAATCGATCAAATTGTACTTAAACATTAAAGTGTGTTTAAGTAATATCTTTGGCCAGTGCATTTGGTATTATTTATACAGATTTGATAACAAAACTGGTTTTCACTGTGGTGTTTCATTCCTTTGTAAATGTAGAATTTAAAGTGCAGGAATCTGTTCTTCAAAATACAGACAGGTGAAGCTGGATAAGTTCACACAAGTTATTTCAGAAATGTGTGGAATTTCAAAAACATAGGTGTGCTGAAGTTAAAGGCAAGGCACATAAATACCAATTAAATCATGACAATTTTAACACGTGGGATCCATTCAAGATCTATGTGATAGTTTTATTAATGTTTAATTCCTAGATTTGACTTGAAAAGTAAATGTCTACTACCATGTGCGTTCAGCACATCGATGTCACTGTGTGTCTCATGTTCTGAAGTGAGGTTTGGACACTTCATGTATTACATCCAGGCTTCTGTGTGTTTCTTTCCATGAACCTGTTTTGCCTTGAAAAGAAAGAAAAAGAGAGAAGAGATATTTCTCTTTATATTTACATCCCTCTGCTTTTTGTACAAATTCAAGTTTGTGTATTTTAAATTGTTGAAATTGGAGTTCTCACTAGCAAATACTGTAATAAAATATGATCATCAGAATAACTCAATAAGGAGGAAAAAAAGGAAACATAGGATTCTGTAGTCTGGTAGGGAATGGCTCAGAGATCTCATCTGAGCTGATACTTTCAGATGACTTCCTGCAATGTTGCTTAATTTTTCTGAAGTAGCATAGCTACTTAGTTTTCAGAGTTGTTTTGGTTATCTACATCACTGCACTATAAACCATAAAACTAAAATTGCCTACTTGCTATTTTTCAAGTAATTTTTATTGCCATCTATCTTTCTAAACAATTTTGTGAGGGACAGAGTGCTCATAACAGTTTGGGTTTGAGTAATTTAGCTGCTTTCATATGGATGTGAAGTTCACAGAGTGCAAAGGTTATCCTGTAGCTGTTAAACTAGAGTGCAGTTATTTCATGTATTTGGAGCTTTTTGATAGTATTAAGCATAATGAAAGACAGATTTGCATCATAAAGCCAAATTAAACTTGAAAAAAGACCCAGTAAGATTGAACATTGACAAGTAAGTGAAACTGCTGATTTAAAAAAAAAACAAACAATTCTTGTGTGTTTAAATAAGGTCTGAAATTACTTTAGCCCATTAGGTGATCATGTAATTCATTACAATATGAGCAAAACATCACAAGTGTCATTTCAGGAGCATCCAGTGCAGAAGGAACATAAGCATAGTTCTAGAAATAGCAGTAGAAAAGAACTTGCAAAATTCTCAATGGCCCTGGCTTGTGGGTATCGTATTGCAAATTTCTTCTAAAAGTCTGCAGTATAATTCACGTGATTAAAATGGTATCTGAATGCTCATTTCTATAATTTCATAGCTGGATGTATTGGACAGACTGGGAAGAAGATGAAATAGATGACAGTGTGGGAAGAATTGAGAAGGCATGGATGGATGGCTACAGTCGGCAGATTTTTGTGACATCAAAGATGCTTTGGCCAAACGGTTTAACTCTGGACTATCAGGCCCATGTATTATACTGGTGTGATGCCTATTATGATCACATTGAAAGGATATTTTTGAATGGAACTGACAGAAAGGTAAAAGAAAAGTACTGCTGTCTTGCCACGGGCATGCTCTTTCTCTGGATTTTGTGTTATGTTAAAAATACTTCTCAAGCTTTCTGAAGTCTGCATAGCCCTGCAGCATGTCCGGTGTCATCTCTGTGAAACAAGCAATGTGGGCAGTCTCCTCTAGGAGACTCTCATACAGCTTAAAAATTGCATCTTTGGAAAGCAACTCAAAAGTTGGGTTTTTTAAATTTTTTTAATCTGTTTTTCTCATGTGACAATGAGTTCTCTTTTGATTGAGCTATGAGGCTACAAAGAGCTTTTCAATAGGAGAAAAAATTTTTTCATTTAACTTCACTGGATAAGCTGCTCTCTGTGAATCTCAGTGCCCATTTGAGCATCTGGGGGAACGTGTAGAGGGGAAGTGCTCAACGAGCACAGTCGAAGGTGGGGAGAGATTGTCTTAGTTGTTACTGAGGGCTGTACTTTCTAGGAGTGTCTAATGTGTATATAGTGTTTTGTAGAAGTAAAAAGCACAGAACAGACGTCTGAAAAATGGTTAAAGCTTATACTGGAGTCTGATGCTGAGCTCTTCTCTCTGGTGACCTGTGATAGGACCAGAGGGAATGACAGAAGATGTGCCAGGGGAGGGTTAGACTGGATATTAGGAAGAGATTCTTCCCCCAGTGGGTGGTGGAGCCCTGGAACAGCTCCCCAGGGCAGCAGCCACAGCACCCACTCTGCCAGCATTGCAGAAGCATCTGGACACTGCCCTCAGTCACACGGGGTGAGTGTGGGGAGTGTTCTGTGTAGGGCCAGGAGTTGGACTTGATGGTCCTTTTGGGTTCCTTCCAGCTCAGGTGATTCTATGATTCTGTGATAATTCAGGGAAAGTTTCACATCTGCTTCATAAAATTAGTACCCTGGCTACTGAAATTTCACTGTTAGTTGAGAATGCCAGGCATTAAGTCCTTATGTGAGAGGATTTTGTCACAAAATTTACATCTCTGTGACTTCTTGTTTATCTCTTGCTCATGATTCCCTCTGAATAATGGCCTTTTGATAGGACCAACAGTCACAACTCCAGTCTGAATGTAGTGACTGTAGACGCAGTCCTCCCTGAAACTCATCCCCCTGCAAGCTGATATTGCTGTAATACTGCCTTTAAAATCCTTCATAGTGACTGATGTGCTGTTGAGGGTGCCTTAGTGCTGTAGTGCTGCCCTTTGTCTGTGGCTGTTGTAGGATTCACGTTTAGTGCTTCTGCTTTTGCTCCAAATCTGTTCCAGTCCTGTGATAGAGCGGGGAGGGGGCTGAGAGCAATGGCAGAGAGGCTGTTTTTAATTAGAGAGCCTTGTCTGCTGGCAAAGCTGGACTTCTAGAAAGTTCCTGGGCAGAATAGGTCTAGGAAGGTTAAAATGCAGATGCTGTGAATTACGTATGGATTACTGGTCAGAACTGCTGGGTTTGCTTCCCACCAGAACCCGTGAATAGTAAGAAGCACCTGTCTCTACAGGTTTTGTTTTGAAGTGTTGCAGAATGGTTTTGGCTTATTTTCTATAATTCTTTGATTTTTAAATAAAATGCTTTAGAATTTGAATAAAATTTATGTATCCAAAAAAATAGCTAGAACATACTTGCATTTGATGTTGAGTGATTTGTTGTTAATTATAGGATATTTTAGTCAAAATATAGCTGGATCAATAGCATATTTAATTCTGTGTCAGTGTAGTGAGCATTTTTGAGAGTGAAGAATCTCTCCAAGAAGTCCACCGGAAGCTGGCGAATAATTGCCTGATGAATTAATTTTGATCAAAAGCAGCTAAATGAGGAGTTATGGCCAAAAGATTTCCAAGCCCTAAGAGGAAATTGGAAGGTGAAAACAGGTTGTCACCTCAAAGTAGTTGTATATCTGTTAGCTTTGTCTCTGAGTTGTCTTGGGTTTCTGTCTCTAAATAGAGACAAGGTGAGGCATCTGATGAACTGCTTCCTCCCTCCTAGAGGCAAGGCAGAAATACTCTGTTGGACATTGGGTCAAGCAAGGACCCCAGTCAGCAGAAGACAACTGGAACTTGGCCATTCCAAATGGCAGCTGCTGTGATGAAGTGTAAAGGCAGAGCTCCCAAAAGCAGATGATTTAGAGTTCTGCAGTTTTCTAAGTCTTTTTAAAGTAAATCATTTTAATTACGGTAATTTACTTGATGATAAGTTCAGGCTCTTTTAAAAGTTTTGTGTTCGTTCTGTAAGGATAGAAAATATTTCTAAACTGTTCCTCCTTACCAGACAACTCTTGTGTAGTGGCAGTTGCAGTTCTTGTGAAGGGGTCCTGAGACTGGAGTTATAGCAAATGACACGGTTTTAGAACATTTCTGCAGCCGGTAAAATAAAGACAAGTTTCATGTAATTTGTAGTTCCATCTATGAGTTAATAAACCAGAAATAGAAGGTGCATGAAAAAAAGTTTGTCTTTTTGGAACAAACTATGCCCTTTTTTTTTTGGTTTTGTTTGGTTTGTGGGGTTTTTTTTTTTAAGTTATCAAAACCCAAACTAGAAAGGAATTTCACAGAAATAAATAAGCAGTCTCTCTTACTTTCACACTTCATGAAAAACAAACTCATACACTCTGTTCTTTGCTGAAGCAAATATTTGCTATACTTGACAGATACTCAAAGTTATATGAAAAACCATGCTTCCTTACCAGGGAGGTAGGTGGATAGTTACTGAAGGTAGTGGTTGCATGGTTACCTGCATTCCTCTGCCTTATCTGACAGGAGACACTTAAATTGAATTTATATGAAGTTTTGAAGTTAGATATTGATGCTGGTACATAGAATGGCTTTACCCTCTTTGATTTTATTGCATTAATTGTTATGTTTGGGCACACTATTTCCCATTTAACATTCTCTGCAGTGTAAGCTAAGAAAAAATAGTAATTATTTTAATGTTATTAATGCTCATCTACCACTGAATTAATTGCAGGTAGTCTACAATGGGAAAGATTTGAATCATCCTTTTGGACTATCACATCATGGAAATTATATTTACTGGACAGACTATATGAATGGGTCAATTTTCCAGTTGGATCTGGTTACAAGGAATGTGACACTGTTAAGAAGTGAGAAACCACCTTTGTTTGGGCTCCAGATTTATGATCCTCGTAAACAGCAAGGTATGTATAACGTAATTTCTCCAAAGGCCTGGTATAAAAGGATATTTTCCCTTAGAGACTTCTGGAATTTTGAGGTGACTAGATGGAAAAAAAGAATGACTTGTGGCATGAGAATGGTACTTTCCAATGTTTCCACCTGTTGATGTTAAGACTTTGGTTAGGGAAAACCATTGAGATTGGTACTTGATGATGGAGTTCTCAGTTCCAGACTGCGAACTCATAATTGGTTTTATGAGTATGGAGACAATGCTGAGGGTTTCTCCCTCTGATACTGTAACATCTACATTTTCAATACCTAAATAAAACATGCCATGGGTAGTACCGTGCTGTGTCAAGGTCATTGTAACAGGACTCTCCTACTTTCGAAGTCATGTGAAATCATGATGTGTTTGGATTTTTGGTTTAGTTAGTTTGATTTGGGTTGGTTTTTTTTAGGGGAAAGTCTACCCTCAGTTTGTCCAAATTTTGGAATACTTTGAACTCTGTCTGCTAAGAGAGGACGTCGTGTGGTGATTGCTTTAAATACTTCTGCTGCTTTATTCAGCAATCGGAAAACTCCTTTCTTTTTAGAAAAAAAAGGATATTTAAAAATGAACACAGTTGCTATTCCATTCCAAATAAGCTAACACCAGAGATAGAACACTAAAATAAAACTTCCTAGACATTTGAGTTGGATGAGCTTAAATCTTGGGAGCATGAATTTGGCTAATTAAGTGCATCCTTTGTTTGAAATTGCAGTTGGAATTTTGTGAGCTAACTACAGCCTTCAGGATCTTCCCTTTCTGTCACACTTAGTGCAGTAGATCTTGCATTGTTCCTAAAGAGCATAAGCATTGATTTCAAAGAAAGTGAAGCTAATTTGTTTCTCTTGCGTGTGTTTCTTCTAAAAGAAGAAAGGCTGAATATGAAGTACAGGGAAAACCATAGTAGTTGATTTTACAGTATGATATCTGTTTTATAGTGTATTCACACTTACCTTAGGAACACTTGGCTCTGGAGTTTTGAGGTGGCTGTTTTGATGCTGCTGTCATTGTCACTGTCTACACAAGCAGAAACCATGTCAATTCATTTTGACATAGTTGAATCAAGACTGGCATTTTTATTAGGAGGTCTCTTGCAGGATGCCTGGCTGTGCCAGTCCTGCTTTGCTTCGTGCTGTGAGTAGTGACATTAAGCTTCTCCTTAAAAAGAGATATTTTTCACTGTCTTTGTATCTCATGAGGCTTCATCCTCTTGCTGAGGAACACTTTTTTGTTTGCTTCCAGAGATTAAAATTCATCGTACCTTCTTAGGCACAGCCTTTGGTCTCTGTGCATCAGGAGTACCTGAAAAAATGGGGAGGTGGTGGAAGCACAGTAATCACAGGAATGGATTTACAGTCGTTGCATAAACCTGCCAAGGCCTGTGGGTACTTCCAGTGCAATGAAAGGGGAGGTTGCTATTCATATGTCAGTAATTCTTGTGTAAGTCCATTTACAGCAGTTAAAGTTGCCTGCTTTGAAATCACTTGCCATTTTAGTTCCTCAGATAACAAAGAGGAGCTGCTTGAGCCCCAGGCTGCTGCTCTTCATACCTGTGGTAGGATCCTCAAAGCAGGCTTACCCAGCTTCACCTGTACTTGAGGGGAGGCTTATGGAAGGGTACAAATATAAAGGAATACTTGTGGAAACATAGAAGTAGAGCAATAAATATTTTGTATATACTTTCACTGAGAAGATTAAACAAATATATATGGTTGCCTTAATTTATTTTCTGAGAATAATGAGTGAGATGCAAGTATGTTGTTATCTTAGCTCTGGCCTGATTTTTAGCAAATTAAAATGGAATCAGGCTAATTTATTCATATGCAAGTGGCAGGGAAGCAGGTGGTTTTAGAAGTTGACAAAATATGAAAAATATTATCATATCTTTGAAAGTTTTAAAGTTTGGGGAATATTTTAAGAACACCCAACTAAAATATATGTTACAAACAGCAGTTGAAGAAGTTCAATTTCATAAATATTTGCTAGGTAAACAAGTTCCACATCATACTCAAAGATACTTAACCCTTTGTTCTACAGCATTTCAAGGAGATATTTTAGCCTAGGAATCTCTTCAGTAAGGCTGATGGGACTGAAGGTCTCATTGCACATTTAGGTTGAAGACTTCCTCAAAGCTCACTTTGTAAACCTTTTTATCTAGGATCTTGTATCCTTAACACTTCATATTTCCCTTTTTGTCATTGTCTCTTTTATCACTTACTTAGCTGTAGGTTGTCATCCCAATTATGAGGTTAAGCGGAAACTTTTCATCTTCAGGACAGACCAGATGACTTTGATCTAGTGTTTTTATTTTGATTTTATTCATTTTAAGCTTGCATAGGGCTTCGGAATCATTGTGGGTTTTCAAAGTGTTTTCTAAATTTGTATGTCTTTTATTCTATAGCCTTATTCTTTTTTTGGTCTGATGAGCTAGTGTATATTCTAGTGTATGATTCTATTATTTAATTAAATCACTGCAGATTTCCTTGCTTTGTGCTCTGTAATTTTGGATTCGTTTTAAGATGATATTTTATCATAGAATCATAGAATCTTCTGGTTGGAAAAGACCTTTGAGGTCATCAATTCCAACTGCACCCATCCTCCACTAAACCATGTCCCTCAAAAACTCATCCACCCGTTTTTTAAACACCTCCAGGGATGGTGACTCAACCACCTCCCTGGGCAGCTGTGCCAGTGCCTGACCACCCTTTTGGTAAAGAAATTCTTCCTGATATCCAGTCTGAACCTCCCCTGGTGCAACTTATGGCCATTTTGTCTTGTCCTTGTTTGTTTTGGCAGCTGCTGATATCTTCTCAAATCTTTGATTTACTGATGTTCTTTGTTTTTCATAATGGGTGGCCATGATAAACTAGAGTTTCAAAGCTGCTTTTTCCGAGGTGGTGGTGTACCTGAGGTTTTCCAAGATTTAGATGCAAATATGTATCTTACTGCTTTGGTGTTTTGTTCTTTTTATTTGGATTTCAGTGTGCATACACACAATAAGTAAAGTTTTTTGTACAAAATTTTGGGTCATAGCCTAAAACATGAGGTCAGGATCCAATGAAGTATTTGAAGTGCCCAGTCTAAGTTGGAACTGCTCTATCCAAAATTGTAAACCAGCCCTTGTGCCTCGTAGAGGCTTCATTTTCCCTGTTTATACAGCTGTATTCTTGCCATCTCCCTCTCACCCTGCCCAATGAAAGCACAAGTATCACAGCATTCTGTGTTAATTATTTTGCACAAATTTATTGGAAGTTCGAAAGGGTTTTTAATGGGCTGTAGACACAGTTGCTTCTAAGACATTATGTCTGGTGGGTCAGGAAAAAGAAGTCTAGGCTTAGATTATTGTGAAATGCTTGAGGTCTGTATTGAAACACGTACAGGTAACGTTGCACTAGTACAGCATGTATTGAGATACCTCTAGAATTTGAAAATTTTAAAAATTTTAAAGGATTCACTGGTTCTCTGATGTTCATTTGGTTTTTCCTCACACAGGTAAGTATGGCAATGACAGGACAGTTGAATATGTGTGTTCACAGCTACCTCTGTGAGAACTTACATTCCATTTTCTTTGAAAATCGGAGTGGTGGTGCTTTGAGGAGAGGGGGTTGTGTGGAATCTGATTTAACCCAGGAAATTGGTGAATGTTTTATACACCTAAAAAGGAGGAACAGAGGAGGAAACACTGCTTTTCACCAGGACAGGAAGATGAAAAAATGTAGTTGTAATTTAAAGTTTCAGCAGACATGAAGTTTTATAGCTTGGCTGATCATAGTTGTCACCACCACTTGAAATTAACGGAGCTTTGATCGTGAGCAGTTGAATGCCCTCAGCAGTGCCCATCTGAGCAATTAGGCCATGACCAAAGTGACAGAAATGATAACGTTTGCTTCACTGGGTTTTGGGTTTGTCTTCCTGCCCAAGAAGTGAGGTAGTGAGGATGCAGCGGTCCTTAGCGGATGATTAAAACACCTGACAGCTGTCAGTGTCTTCATTTGAACACCAAACAGCTTTTGGGAAGAAACAATATCACAGAAAGGACTACAGAGAAATATCAGATGTGTTCAGAAGACAGTGGAATATCCACCAAAGATCCCATACTTCTAATTTATATTCCCTCTCTCTTTTTTCTGTCTGCATTTGTAGTCACATTTTAACATGTGCAGATGCCAGTAGACTTCAGAAAACTCCTTTACATACTGTTTAATTTCTTAAAACTAAAAGCATGTAGCTGTGTCATTTTAAATATTTTCTTAATATTTTTTCCCCCTCATCAAAAAGGGAGATAGAAATTGGTGAGCTGATGGTGTGGTGTAAGGGGTTTTTTTTTTTCATTCTTACTGTTTATTGCAACCTGTAACTAAAATTGTTTAAATATTATAACCTGCAATAACTAAGCTGTGAGAATGATGTGTCTACAAAATGAGAGGAATATAATTGTAAAAAATTCTTAATGTGCTTAAGTTCTAAAGACAATCTTCTAGTTCTAGCATGGCTGTTTTAAAGTCTCTCTTTTTTTAATTTCACAGGTGATAACGCATGTCGTGTTAATAATGGAGGCTGCAGCACTCTCTGTTTGGCCATTCCTGGAGGCAGAGTTTGTGCCTGTGCTGATAATCAGCTTTTGGAGGAAAACAGCACAACCTGCTTGAGTAAGATTTTTAAATAATGTTGGAGTTGATGCTGCTGTTAAGGGATCTAGTCAAATCTGAAAAGAGAACAAGATGATACAGTCTCTTAAGGGGTTTTGTGGTTCTAGAAGACAAAGAATTATTCCTCGAATACAGATTCTAATTCAAGACCATTTATTAAATATAGCAAAGATTTTTCATAAAAGAAAAAAAACTGAGTGCACAATATTTGAGGATAAAATGTGTCAGAAAATATTTTATAGTGTCTCGTATCATAAAGCATTTAAATATTTTAATGAATTCTTTTATAGGATATTAGGAATAGCAGAAAATGTTGTAACTGAATCTATAAAAATTGGGTTCAGATTGTTATGTGGACTAAGTATCTTAAATTGAAATCTGACAGAAAATATTCATGCTGCAACTGTTCTTAAAACACGCCAAGCATATATATTTATATGTAATAGGTCCTGACACAGACTATACAAACTTGTTTGCTATTTTTTTGCATCCCTTCCATGGATATCTTCATTGAAATGCCACTTAAAAAAAAGTGTAATAATAAAATGCGGGATTTTCAATTAAAAATAACAACTCATCAGATGATACAGGTTTTTTTGAAAATATTTTGACTTAATATTTGTAACACACTCAAAATTCTCCTTTTTTTTTAATCTCATTACTGTATTTCTTGAAGTTCAGTGTGGAAAACTTCCCTTAACTCTCCAACAGTAGGCCTAGTAGAGATGAGTGAGGTGTGAGGATTGTTTCATAACATGATGAACGTTATTGAGCTTGGGGCTGCCTTGGCTTTGACCCCAGTGCATGGCTGGCAGAGCCGTCACTACTGCTAAAGAAAACTATTTTTCTGTTTAGCAGAAAATACTGGAAGGTGAACTTTGCACTGGTAAGAGGGAGTGTAAGCATTAGGAAGAGAGGGTGGAGACTTTCAGGTCTGAATGAAGCAGGTTTCCTGCTCTTTTCCCCCAACAAACTTCTTGTCTGGCTCTTTCCAAGGGGTTTGGTGCTCCTCCTCGGCTCATAGTGATGCGTGGTGTTCACACATTAAAGATTCTGTGCCTTCTGTTGAGAACTTTATCTGCTGGGATTTATCAATAAGCTTGTAGTTTGCTTCTTAATTCTACCTCAGCAGAATTTTATCCTTTCTTTTTTGCCGGGTCTTGACCAGTGCATAATGCAGGTGTTTGAGCTGTTGCTTGGATACAAGAACCAGCTCTTCACTAATTATTTGCTGGCTCTCTAACGTGCACCGAGTTGGTTCAATGTCTGTAAGAATGTTTTCACTGTCAATGAGGCAAAGCAATATTTTAAACTGATACATTTTGCAATATCATGTAAGCATCAATTTAAAAAACAGTTTGAGTGCTGTTCTGTTGTGAGTTCTGACATTTATTAAAAATATATTACCAGACCTTACACTCAGGTACACATCCTGCTACAGGCTTCAGATGGAATTACATCAAATATGCAAAGTTCAGTAAAAAAAAATCACTCTTCAGAACAATACAAAAATTTATATCTGTTTATACAGAGGTAGTATTGCATTCTGTGTGTATCCACTGATAAAATAGATTTCTTCTTGGGTGTTTTTCCTAGTTAAACACGGAGAAGTGCTACCACAGTTGTGCAGAGCTGAGCAATTTCAGTGCAGCAATAAGCGCTGTATCCAGGATCGCTGGCGCTGCGATGGGGATGATGACTGCCTGGATGGCAGTGATGAGCATTCTGAAATTTGCTGTATGTATGCTTTTACATTTTAACCTACAAGTCCTGTTTTATTTTAGTAATAGGAACCCAAACAATATAAGAGGAAGAGAGTAAAACAAAAGCAACGATCCTTAAATCATTCATGTAAATCTTATATCTAGGAAAAGAAAATAATAGTAGTTATTTCATGTAACACTCATGTATTCATTTCATAGCATAGTACAAGATCTTTTGGTTTTAGCATTGTCACTTCTGATTCTTTAAATGTAGGTATTTTTTTGCTTTGTCCCACTATTGCACCTTTTTTTTTGGGTCACAGTGTAGTTCTGATTGGAAGAGGCCTCCAGAATCTCTCTAGTCCAGCCTTCACAAAGCCTCACCACAACCTTTAGGAAAGTGATGGAGCAATTAGTCCTTGGAAATTTACTTCTAAAGCAGTGAAGGGCAGGAAGGTGACTGGGAGTCAGCATGAATTTATGAAAGCCAAGTCTTGGTTAACCAACCTTATAGTCTTCTACAATGCTTTAACTTGCTCGGTGGACGAGGGAAAAGCAGTGGATGTGGTTTATTTCAGCTTTAGTCAGGGTTTTGACACTTGTCTGCTATAACATCCTCATAACCAAGCTGACAAAGGGTGACACAGGTGACACAGGGCAGTCACAGAATCATAGAATTACCTGAGATGGAAGGGACCCAAAAGAACCACTGAGTCCAACTCCTGTCCCTACACAGGACACTCCCCACACTCACCCCGTGTGGCTGAGGGCAGTGTCCAAGTGCTTCTGGAATGCTGGCAGAGTGGGTGCTGGGACTGCTTCCCTGGGGAGCTGTTCCAGGGCTCCACCACCCACTGGGGGAAGAACCTCTTCCTAATATCCAATCTAACCCTGCCCTGGCACATCTTCTGCCATTCCCTCTGGTCCTATCACAGGTCACAAGAGAGAAGATCTCAGCCCCTGCTTCCCCTCCCTCCCTTCTGAGAAGGCACAAACAGCTCTGAGATCCCCTCTCAGTCTTCTCCAGCTGAACAGACCAAGGGACTTCAGCCTCTCCTCACACACCTCCTCCTCCAGACCCTTCCCCAGCCTTGTGGCCTCCTCTGGACATTCTCCAGTAGTTTTCTGTCCTTTTTATCCTGTGGTGCCCCAAACTGCCCCCAGTGCTCAAGATGGGGCCACCCCAGTGCAGAGCAGATGGGGACAATCCCCTTCCTCTCCTGGCTGGCGATGCCGTGCTGGATGCCCCCCAGGACATGGTTGCCCTCTTGGCTGCCAGGGCACTGCTGGCTCATGTTCAAGTGATTGGAAGCTGCCTGAGTTGCCAGGCTTTGGGGCTTGTGATCAGTGCCAGAATGTGCAGTGGGAACTGGGCCATTGGCACTGGTACCCTAGGGGTTGGGCACTTCACAGATTTGCAGAAAACTTGAAGCTGTGAGGAGTCACTCATTCACCAGATGAGTGTGTTGCTGTTCAGAGGAGCCCTGACAGGTTGGACAACTGGACAGAGAGGAGGGTGGTGAAATTCAGCAGAAAGAAATGCATCTGGGGAGGAGTAACTCCAGGCATCAGCATATGCTGGGAGGCACCCTGCTGGAAAGAGGAAGGGGAAGGCTCAGGAGGGATCTCGATGTTTATAAATAACTGGTGGGAAAAGATGGAATAAAGATCAGGGAGCCAGGCTCTTCGTAATAGTGCCCACCAGCAGGAAGAGGGGTAATGGACACAAAAAGCATAACGTTTTATCTGAACTTAGGTATACTTAGGTAGCCTGCCATAAAATTGGAGCTGCAGCAGGGAAAATGCCTTTCCGTGTTCAGTTTGTCGCAATGTTTTCTATTTTGATCATTAGATCATTTCTCTAAACCACATCTCTTTTACTGAAATGGAAATACATTTTTTCCTCTCAGCTGCAGATGGGAGGAGTGGACACACACTTCTGCTGTGCAGCGTAGTCCTATGTGTCCCAAAACTCTTATCGTAGGCTCTCATTCTCATCTCTGAGACAAAACAGCTCTGATCTGTTCTTTTTTTTTTTTCCCCAGCAGATTATGAGGTTTTTGAGACTTTATTGCTCTTTTCTGAACTTTGCCAAGTGATCCTTGGGGTTGAATGTCCAAAACTGGACGCATGTGCTTCTGCTGAGGCTTCTGTGAAGCTGGCGGGGCTGAGAGAATGGGTTTGTGAGGGTTGATAGTCCTTTTTGTACATCCTTGGGTAAACCTTACCTGCTCCACACTGGCCCAATATTCCTGATATGCACTTTCTCTTTTCTTTTTTCCTGCATTTATGTATTTTGATAGCTCCATGTAGTAGTCATTACTGGTTTCCGTCAAAATTATTTTTAAAATGTTTGTTGAGTTCTTACTAAATTTTAATACTAGGGTTTTTATACTTAAATAAGGAACTCAACTACTAAAGACAGTTACAAGAAAGACAGTTAAATCTTTTGTCAGAGTTGACTCGATTCTCATTTAAATGAGTGTAGTTTAAACCAATTCATTGATCAGAGCTTGAAATTCTGAAAGGATTTATTACAGTATCACAGTATCACAAGGTTGGAAAGGACCTCTGAGATCATCAAGTCCAACCTATAACCTAACACTAACACCAACCATCATCTAAACCATGGCTCTCAGTGCCTCATCCAGTCTCCCCTTAAACACCTCCAGGGTCGGTGACTCCACCCCCTCCCTGGGCAGCCCATTCCAATGGCCAATCACCCTTTCAGTGAAGAACTTTTTCCTCATATCAAGCCTAAACTTTCCCTGGCACAGCTTAAGTCCATGCCCTCTGGTTCTGTCACTATACAGATATAACTGAAATAATAATGTGGTCCCAAATCCATGTGATGTTCTAAGTGACCAGTGTGATAACAGTAATCTATTTTAAAGCAATTGCTGTAGTAATTTCACTTCTTTTCAAGTCAGTCTGCAACATTTGCAGTTGTGAATAGAATATGCACACGTGTTAGTGAATATACTTGAGCAAAATCTTTGCTACGGTTTAACCCAGTAGGTATGTCTGGTATTGAAGTCAGATTTTTTTTTTTAAAAGCCTTCTGTTTTGAATTGTATTATGTGGATAATGATGTTTTTGTTCTCCAGTCACATTGTGAACTAGGCGGCCTCATAAAATTGAGACTTGGAATTCCTTTCTGCTCAGGTTGTTGATTAATCTTTACTTACAGTGTTCTTGCACTCCACGCAAAACCCTGGTGAAGGGTCCGTGTGCCCTTGATCTCACACTTCTCTTGATATCACACTTGCTCTGGGTTGTTTTCAACAGGAAGAATAGGTAGAAAGGGCAAAGATAAAAGCTGTGAAATGTCACGGATAAGCCTGCAAGATGTCTTTTCATTTTAAATACCGTTTGTTTCTAGATATATGTTAAACTTTAAAAAAGGGACTGTGGATGGCTGAGTAGGTGGAAAAAAGCTTGAGATTATTCTTTAAGGCAGCGTTTGAAACTGTGTATAGCTTATTGACTTTGTGTAGATCATGTTACTAGCACAAAAGAAGCAGAATAGATATCCTTACTACAGCTGCAAGAGCAGGCCAATAGTATCTACATTATTTCTGTGCATTCAGTCTTCATCCTTACCATGATACCTGGTAGGCAGCAAAAACGTGTTTGTGAGATGCCTTGTTCAATCCTGAATGCCAGGGGTTTTTGTCAGTTTTGCACTGTGTTGCATATCTCACTTTTTGACACCTACAATTTCATGGTAAGTAAACAGCAGAGCTATGTTTGGCCATTGACAGTAATGAGCATTGTTTTAGAAGCATTTTATAACCTGCCCAAATCCCTGCTCACGGTGGTGTAATATTTCATACATGCACTTAGCCACTTGCATCTGTTTGGTGTTTTCTTCTGTTTCTGTGCACTTCAGTTTGCAAACCTCATCACGTCAATAGAAGGTGGTCGAGGATATATTTATTTAATGAAACAGTAACACTGTAAAATGCTGTTTCTTTTGTCCCTCAATAGTAAACAGGTGAGGATCTCCCTTCTGGATGACAGGAGGATGATGTGACAGGAGTATCTTTACTGTGAATTCTTTAGTTTGTGATTGCATTACTGCAGTGTTTAATTGACTGGAGTGCTGAATGACTTTTGTGTCCTGGTGATCTTACATACAGGATAACCATCCTAACTGCTTCACCAGGAAAGACCATTTAATGTATTATTTTCAGGTATTTTTCTCTAATTATTTTCTTAGAAAATTTGTTTTCTTTTTTTTCCTCCCCAGTCAATCATAGCTGTCCTGATGATCAGTTTAAGTGCCAAAACAATCGCTGCATTCCAAAGAGGTGGCTTTGTGATGGAGCTAATGATTGTGGTAATAATGAAGATGAATCAAATAAAACCTGTGCAGGTAAAGATTTTACTTGGTTGTGCGTACACGTTATTTAATTCCAGTTCCATAAACAGATCAAGACTGCTCTGAACTGAACCAGTTTGCTACTATTAATCTGATTATTGCCATTTTAAATTAACTGAGATTTTGAAGCCACTGAGGCTGGAATACAAATTGTATTTTACTTGATCCTTATGCTCGACTGTGCCTTCCAAAGTAATTCAGCACTTAATCTGTCCATGTGGGGTGACTGTCAAAGCACTGTTTAGCTACAAAAGAGTCCCTGCTAAATCTTTTTTGGCAGTTAGCATTTTGTTTGCTAACATGCTGTGATGAGTGCCGTGTCACCAGTAAATTTTGTTTTATGTTGATAAAGGCATAATTAGTTATTCAGTTTCCCCTTGGTAGCTTGAAATTGTTTTCATTTATAAGTTATTAACTGTAGAGTGGATTTTTAAGGAAATACCAAGATGAAGATTGTTCTCTGGTTCCACTGCCATAAATCATGGAGTTCCAAATCTGTCCTTTGCTTGTCTGGAAGTGATGTTAGTGCTGGTCAGTGGAGTGCACTGAACAGTCATTAAATCACTGATGGGCAGAATATCAGGCATCAATAAGCTGACAAAGTATCCGACATCAGTGAGCTAATGACTGTTTTAAACTGAAATGCAGTGATAGCATGCATTGTGCATTAAAGCACCCCCTGAACTCGTTTTGTTTGATTTAAATTTTCATGTGGGTAATAATCTTTTCACTTTGATACCTGTGTGGTTTGGCTAAAAGCTCTCTAGTGCAAATGCAGTTCTGTAGTGTTTGTACCACCCGTATGGTACTACTGCAGATTGTGACACATCTTGATATCCTTTGATATTCAACTCTTTGCTTGTAGCATAAGAGTCTGTTTTGAAGACCATATTTTGCATCCCTGTGTCACTTGGCTGTGGGTTTAATTTTGTATTCTTGTTTTTCCTTTTGTTCCTGCAGTGGCAAACACTGTTCATGTTTAAAAAAATACTTTGAAGTATTTTAAACTTCTAATCTTCTTTTATATTTGGGGCTATTTCTGTGAAGAAAAGGGAAAATGGTAATTGAGAATTGCAAATGAGGAAATATTATTTTGATTATTGGGGTTTCTGATTTATCACTTTTATAATGTGTAGGATCACATATAAATGAGCTCTGAAAGCTTAAATTTGGAATCAAAATCTGCTGTTATCACTGTCATTGTAGTTATGGGTTCGCGTTTTGGGTAAACAAAATTATAAGTGATGCCACTTTTGAATTTTAGACTTTTTATTGAATTTTTATTGTTCCTCAGCTTTCAAGGTACTTTATGTCGTTACGTGGCATGATTTCTTTTAGTGATCTTCACTTCTTCAGAAGAAAGACAGCAGTTGTTTCCTTTAATGGATCATTACATCTGTGTGTTTGCGAAGGCAAAGATTCCAAGGACTGTGAGGCCAGGCACCTCACACATCCTGTATTGCCAGTTTTCTGTCTAATTATGAACCTCACTAGATCAGTGTTTATGGTATGAAATATGGTAGGAATACTAACAACTTATAAATCAGATATTTTTGTGCCCTGATTTTTTGTTTACTTCAACTCCAGCACTGATGTTTTATTAAACGTCACTGCTCTTCTAGTTTTGTGTAATTACATGTAAAACTTCCCATTCTCCTGTGTTAAAGAAACCAGTTGGAGTTCTATTTCAAATTCTGTAGGACAGTCCTGCAGATGACTCTTCCCTGATACCAAAGCAGGTGAATGTTTGGTCAGACCAGGTGAAATAAGCAGGCAGGGAGGTGCCTTCCAGACTGGCGGCTCCTACGTGTAGACGTGCACCAAGAGACCTGACAGATTTAGTCCATTTCCCTTCCATTTTTGGAGTGCTTTGTCTTGGCAGCAAGAACGTGTCAGGTGGACCAGTTTTCTTGTGGGAATGGGCGCTGTATTCCGACGTCATGGCTGTGTGACAGGGAGGATGACTGTGGAGATGAAACGGATGAGATGACATCCTGTGGTAAGTCAGCTTTTCTTTGGAGGGGAGAAGTAAAATTATTCTGTAAAAATTTAAACATATAAAGATCTCTTTTCATGAGAACTGACTTATAGGAAAGTATGAGGGTTTTTTTGGTTTTGTATCAACTGACAATACTGTTTCTGAAATGGCAACTATAATTTATTTGATTAATAAATAAACCCTGAGCAAAGCCTACATTTTCTATTGATGAGTCTTTACCTACAATACCAAATTGGCAGATCAGTCAGCTTAATGCTTTCTAATTGACAGCCTGTTATCAAATATTGTCACCCACAAAAACTGATATCTGTCCTGGGCAAATATGGCTTCACTTGGGCCCCATCAGCTTATTCTGGATGTCACTAAAATCAGACTCTTCCAGGTCTGAACAAAAGAATGTTTTGATATTGTATTTAGCAGAAAAAAAAATAGTCTTTGTGATTATATCCTGAAAGAGCATCAGCAGCTCTGCTGATTGCTGCTCTACTGAGATAGTGCCAAGAGAGGTGCATTCTCTCTAATCAGCTGCTTCCAAACACTTAAGGATTTCAGAAGGCAGTGTGACTGCCTTCATCTGTTCGGGTCACAGGTGGCTGCTGGGAGCTGTCTGGAACAGACAGTATTAGGGTGCTCCTTGTTGAAAAGTTAATATTTGTTATATTATTTGACTTAATGTTGATAAACATGTCACAATATAACAGGATACATTTCTGAAATGACTTTTCAAGGGTTTTGAAGACAGAATGCTGACTGATCATTTTAGTAGCATCAATCATCTAAACGTGAAGTGAGAGATTGTGCACAAAATTAAAATCTGAAGTGTGCTTGTTAGGATACTTAGTAGTTAGACTTCTATTTTTCTCATCGAGCTGATCTTCTAACTTGAATCACTCTTGTAAAAATACTGTTTCTTAATCAAAATCAAACTATGATAGCAATGTAGTTAATAAAACGTGACGTTTGTTTTGCTTTTTGAACCTTCTTACCCTTATAATCCTTTTCAGTAGAGTTATTAATGAGTTCTAGTATTGATAGCAGGTTTTTTTGTAAAAATCTCAATACCTACAGCCTGGAGAACAGAGTTCTGGAAAGACCTTACTGTGGCCTTCCAGTACCTGAAGGGGCTCCAGGAAAGCTGGGGAGGGACTTCTTACAAGGGCCTGGAGTGGTGGTATGAGGGGGAACGGCTTTAAACTGGAAGGGGGAATATTTAGATCAGAGTTAGGAAGAGATTCTTCACAATGAGGGTGGGGAGGCCCTGGCCCAGGTTGCCTTGGGAGGTTGTGGAATTCTCTTCATCCATAATCCCTTAAATTTGTTTAATTTTGAATTATTCCTGACTGGCAACCAGCTTTTATATCCATTAGTTGAGTTTATATTTTCATTTTTTAAGTCCATGTGTAATTCTCAGCAATTCCTTCTTCTGTAACTGCATTCAAGATTTTCAGAAATTTTACACCTAAATAGTTATGTTTTCTGGAATATTCACCTGCTTTCTCTTGCCCTGTTTCATATTACTTTATTCCTTTTTCTTCTTTTAATAATGATAAAAAACAGAGAAAAATAAGATTAATTGTATATGACAGTAATTTGATATTTGATGAGTTACTTGAAAACAAATTAAGTATTTGATAAAAATATAAAAAAGTCATTATGTGAGTAAAAAATTTAGAATATTAAGGCAGACTTCTAATTGCCATGCTTCAAATCAAGTAAGATCTGTTGTGTACAGAGATACACTAGGTGGTCCCAGTGGACTCACTGTATTTTGTGATCTCTAAAATTCTAACATTCTGTTCAGTGGTGCAGTATGGCCCGTGGTACTGTAATAGTTTATCTGCCTGGCTCCCTAGAGTGTTCTTAGACACCTTATCAATAGGCAGATACCATCTTTATAATTTATTCACATATGTTCTGTCTGGTATCCTGATATGGAATATTTCTTCGGATCAGTTAATCTATATTTGCTTCACCTGCAGTTTTTCAGATTGACCAAGCTTTTCATATGTTTCATTAGAATCTTGTTTGTATATCCTCAGGCACGGTGGTTGTGCAGTCGTGTCAAATATTTCATTTGTTGTTCTGCCTTATATTTTGATGGTTTTTGGGTGTGCCAGTGACATTTAGCTATTCTGTCTTGTGATGTGTATTCTCTTCCATGAAACAGTTGAAAATTCTTTTTGTATTTTTATTTGCAAGTTTTTATATTATACGTAAAATCAAGGTTTGCTGTATGTTCCCGTTACAAATAGTAGATTTTTAACTGCATCAGTCTTCTGCTGTGAATAATTTTGGCTCCTACTCATTCAAGAGCTTAATTGTTCTTATATTGGCTTAAAGGTGGTGTGAGCAGGGTTGGAAAGCTGATGCCATTATCGTAATGCATCCTCTTTTTCTTAAGATACAGCCAGCTTTACTAAGACACATGACATTTTTGGAGACGATTTGAAGAGACCTTATTTTTCTACAGCTTTTCTAAAGGAAGCAAGACTTTTGGTTGGCTTTTGTGTCCATCTTTGTTGTTGAGCCACATGCACTCAGGAACAGAAAGATAAAAGAAATATCAAAGATGGCTGAATAGCAGAGAGAAACGAGATTGGTGTCTACATTGTGGAGGACTTTGCTGCGTTCTTGAGGCACCTTTCTTGTTTTGTCTGTCTGAAGAGCAGCCAGGACAGGGATGGCTGTGAATCAGCTATGGGATGTGCCCCTGTAAAATAGGGAAAGGAAAGGAGTGCTGGGGAAATCACAGTCAATGAAGACACTCATGTATGAAAAAGAGGGAAAAATTGCATTTAGTTTATGAGTTAAATTTGTGGAAAAATTATCAAACAGCTAAAAAGCAAAATTAAAAATTACTTGCAGCTTTGCTTGAAGCACACAAAGTGTAAATTTCAGCTAAGTACTGTTGTTATTACATATCTCCATTATCTGTCTGGACACAGATTTCTGTTGTCACTGTGATGTCTTTCCCCAAGAAAGCCAACTTTTTTATTTAAGGAAAAAAAAAAACTTTCTAGGAGTAATTGATAAAATGTCATCAGGGTTAACTTTTCTCACCCTTTTCTGTGCTGAAGCAGAATCATCACTTCGATGTTATGATGTTCTTGGTGATCCCTAAAGTTTTCTCTTTGCAGCTGTCTTGGTTTAGTGCTTCATGTGTGACTTTTTTTGGGGAAAACAAGAAGGGAGGGAGGGGGGGTAAGCTTTGGAGTTAACTTTAAAACATTTCCCTCACCAAAGACTGCAAGAGGCAGCAAACATAAGTCAGAAATTCATTGACTAAATATTTCAATTGTTTTCCTAAGGAGATGTTGTGTTTGTTCAGCATGTATTGAAAGTTTAGAAAACCCCTTCATTACATACTAATTACATGCAATAATTGTGTGAAGTTTGGCTTTGTCAGCTCAGTTGTAACAGCACTAGAACTACCCAAAGTAGTCACAGCAGCTGAATAAGGAGGATATTTATTGGAGGTTTTTGCTAGTTTGGGCAGTTTTGGTGTGGCTGACAAGACTGCAGCTTCCTGGATATTTCTTTATGATCATTTGCAGTGTAATTTGAACTTCCACCTTGAAGTCCTTCAGTGAAGGATGAAATTGCCTTTAAGTAGAGGTGCAGACAGGTTGTTCGCGTTGTCGTCTTTGGTTTGTATTGGGTACCAGTTACTGAGAGGTATCTTATTCTCCTGATGGTCTGTACAGAGAATTTAGGCTCCTCCTTATTCCTTTTGAACCAAGTTAGACTTTCCTGTTGTTTCCTACGAGTTGCCAGGTTTTGTACAGTAGGTGTTGTATTTTCCAAACTGAAGGCGTGCGAGCGCTGTTTAGCACGTTAATAGTAAGAATGCAGATTCTGAGCTATGTCATTGGTTTTAGAAGACAGATATATGAGAAAAATTCACATTGTTCCATGCAGGAACATGTTAAACCATTATATAAACAAAGCTGTGTGAGATAAGTCTCTGTGAACGGTATTGTCTTGGTTTTCTACTACTTCTACTGGAATGCTTGGAGGAAATGATTGTACATACTGACATTTTACTTTGGATTTTATTGTGTCAATGTACAGTAACTTTATTTCTTGACTGTTCTTTTCCTTGATACTTAACCTTCTCATTTTATAGTTTTCCATATCCTGTCTTTTACTGGAAGTGTTACTGCCACAGGGAAAATTTTGTATATAAAGATACACATTGAAAATGGGGTTTGTATCAGTCATCATGCTATAATTAGTCATAAATATTAGCATGCTTAGGGGCAAAGACAGCTGTGGTCTGATGGGAATATAGGACCGTGTTATATGACACAGAATACTGCTTCCAGTAGTCCATGTTGAGGAAAGATAGTTTGGGCCAGTATTTACAGTTAAAAGGCTTTTTATCCTCTTTTTGATGTCTTTTCTTTTTTTGCCTCTCCAGAGTAAATGTCTTGCAGGTGCAAATGTTTGATACAATGCATTTGTGTAATAGGTGTGTAGGAGGGTGGAAGAATTTTACTAAAAAGTATATATGTTAAATATTTTCATTTCTTTTTGAACACTTCCACAGAGTTTCCAACCTGTGAGCCACTGACTCAATTCATATGCAAAAATGGAAGATGCATTAGCAGCAAATGGCTGTGCGACTCGGGCAAGTATCGAGTGTTCTGTGTCTGAAATGAATGTGGAAGATATTACATGAATATTGCTTTGATAGTCACTCTTTTCTTCCAAGCCTGATATTGCCAGTTTGGTTTATAAGTGGCCAGAGAATAAATATAGTATTTTGAAATTACTGACCTGACCTAGAAAGAAGCAATATTGAAGCTTCATAAAAGGCATGATGCAGTGGATATGGTAATAATTACAAATAGTTCTGTGGAATGGGGGGGTGAGGCAAACTTTCATTATTAAAAAAAAAAGCTAAGCTACCACTTGTGACAGTATTTTCTGCTTTTAGAAAACAAAATAATCCCAGTGACCAAAACATCTTTTTTTGTTGTTTGTGGGCAATATCAATCTAATGTAATAAACAGCATCCCTCAAAAGGGAAGGCTAGGAGGACTTGTCAATGCAGTTTTTCATTTAATCTAGAAGAGTACGTTGTTAAATGATATCTCCTCAAATGCTTGGAGCTTGTGATGTGGGAATGATGTTGTGCCAGTCCTGGCAACATTGGGATTGTTCTTCATCCACCAAAGCATTTCATATTACTATAATTTTGAGTCTGCCAGGAATTCATAGCTGTAAGTGGATAGATTTCCCGAATTATCACAGTGTGCTTACTCAAATTCTTTTCAAGGGGGCCCTTGGTGTTCACTTAACATACTGACTTTCCCCTCCCTTGGTGATCACAATCAAACTGTTGGAATTACCGTAAGATTGTTGTAATGACTACAAATTAGAGTAAGAAGAAGCTACATTCCACCCTTCTTTAGGGTCTGCTGTCTTTCTCTACCTCGCGTTGTTTCAAGTACATGGAAACAACATTTATAACATCATTCAAAGAAATTCTGACTTCATTTTGGTTTATATGAAGCTTTTTGTGTGTTAAAGTTAACAAACCACTGAGAATAAAGTAAAACCAGTGCATTTGAGGCTTGTGTAGTTGCATGTGACTGAAGAAATGGAGAAAATCTACAGCTTTCTCATGCTTACTGCTGTCTGTGATTGAGTGACTATGAATAAGTGTAAGGGGGTTGGACTGTTCCAAATGACTGTCGAGTGCTGTTGATAAATTAGAGTTAAGGAATTGCCTGCATTGGAAATAATTTTACTCTATCTCTCTTGTTAGTAAACATTCCATTTTATTTACTACATGTTATTTTGCTCTTACATTTTTTGGCAATCTCTTTCCCCCTGACATTTTTTGCCTTTTACAATAACGCAGATGATGACTGTGGTGATGGAAGCGATGAACGGGGCTGTGTTCACTCGTGCTCCGCTGATCAGCTCAGGTGTCACAACGGCAGGTGCATCCCAGGCCATTGGGCGTGCGATGGTGACAATGACTGTGGAGACTTCAGTGATGAAGCCAAACCAAACTGCAACAAGGAAGGTTAGCTTTTTTTTACTCCTTTTTTAATACTTATAAACACAGAGTATTTTCTTGTAAATACAGAGGACCCATCTTCAGTCGGAAAAAGAGAAAACGCTTTTAACCTTGGTGAAGTTTGGAGTGGAAAATGTCAAGTGTAGTATGATGATATAGAAGTGCATCATAGAAGAATGCTTTTGAAAACAAAATGGGTATTCTGATAAGCTTTGTAGTTCTACTTTATTTATGCTAATCGTGATGTTTTTCCTTTTACAGAGATGCGTGCTACCTAGGTAAAGAGGCAGTAAACAGTACCCCTTGTTGATATTTCTATTTTTGGAGTAACACTCGTGTTTGTGGGATCCAAGTTTTGTGGCTTTTTTCTTTTTTTTCTTTCAGCAGTGTTGCAAAAAGATAAAGGTTTTAACACAGAACGGTCCCATTTAAATTACACTGCTTTTTTTGGGGTGGGGAGACATGGAGAGGATGCTTGAAACAAAGGATAAAAACCAATCAGATAAGAATGAGGAAATATTTTTTTGCTTATTTTTCTTACAGTGATTTTTTCACAACAAAGTAATTGAACACAATTTTATTGGTCCTTTTTCATGAGTTTATATTCTAAATTTAGCTACAGATCTCATAAATAGATGAACTAGAGGAATGCAGTGTATGAGTAGGGTGAAATCATTTTTTTGTATATTTACAACATTTATTAATATAATTTATCAAAATAATTGAGGTGTAACTAAATTTCTTCCTTCCCCTTTGTTAACGTTGGTCTTGGAGCTTAAAGTTCCACTCTACCTTGATTACACGATGCCATGTTAAGTTGAGATTTGCACCACTGTCTCTGAAAAAGCCTTTTTAGACAGTTACTGTCAGTTCATAAATCTTCTGTGGCCTGTTCTGCTACATGAGGTACACTTGCCCAGGAACTTGTCTGTGATTTATTTACGATAGAAGGCAAGAGTATCAATTATTTAGAAAAAAAACAAGGAAACTTGTAATCAAATAAACCACATTCTTGTAGACAGGGCTATGAGAATTTCTTCAAACAATGCTTTTTGATACAAACAAAAATATATGTTTATCATTAATTTTGTGTACATGCTATTGTCATTAGTATAATATACTGGAAATGCTCAGAATCAAGGGAGGGCAAGGATGAAATTGAAAAGGCCATCATCAAAAAATACTCAGATAATCAAGCTTGTGATGAATAATTACAGTCGTATAGTTTTTGTGTTTTGAAACATTGAAGACCGTTTCCATGCTGCACTCAACAGGAGTTGGTTGCTGTGGCATTTGGAAAGGGTACAGCCAGTGCTGTGGTGGCACAAGTCAGGCAGGTGTCAGGGCCAGAACTCATGTAATTAGAGCTGAGGTGTGACCTTTCATGTTTTGTGAACTAGGAGATGGACCTTGTTGGGGAAAAAAAAAGGGGGGAGAGAGAAGGAGGAAGTAATGTGAGGGTGAGAGGCAAGGCTTATGAGGGCTTGTGAAGCATCACCCTCGGTCATCCTTACATCTCCAAATAAATTATTGTCTGACAGCTGTGTAAAAAAAGTTATATTTCCCTTGAGGCTGTGGTGGAGGGAGGAGTGAAGGAAGTGATGGGGTAAGAAAGGGCTTGTCTGAAGCTTGGAGTGATGAGTTAGGAAGGAATAGCGAGCCTTGACTCCGATTCTGCTGTGGTTTGGAAAGGGGATTCTGAGTCGTTGTAGACTTGGCATGGGAAAAGTACCTTTCACGAGCAAGTTCTTCAATGTAACTCTCATTTTTCTAAGAAACTCCCTCTCCTGGAAGATGCAGTGGGAAGGAGTTTCAGTGCAGTCCTGATGGGAGCTGTGTTCCTGAGTTATGGCGCTGTGATGGAGAGAAGGACTGTGAAGATGGTAGTGATGAAAAAGGCTGTAATGGGACCATCCGACTATGTGATGAAAAAACAAAGTTCTCCTGCAAGAGTACAGGTATATGCTTGCAGATATGCTTTGCTCTCATTTATTCATTGTGTGTCTGTCTGTCTGCATGATTTGATCCCATAGCTATTGTTTGAATAGTGCTTTTAACATTTGATACGAGGGAGGTGATATTACGTATTGCACTCTCATTACTATACTTCCCCCAACCTGTTTTCTGATTTACAACAGAAGATTGACAGGGTTTAAGATTATTTAAACCTGAAACTCTTCTGTATCATAGTACAGAAAACCAAATGCTTAAATGTAGCATCTAATAATACTTGAAACGTGAAGTATTTTATTCCGGTTTCCATCTTTGGCCCTAGAAGTTCTGTGATTGAAATGTGTAAAGTAATTATGTAGAAGACTTCAAAGAATTAGAACTACAGCACTGGAAATTTGAACCACAATACTGGAAGAAAAATAAGTTCTTTGAGTGTTTTATATCAAATTTTGCTAATTATACTTGATTGAAAATGTGAAAAGGATGTGAGAATCTTTACATGAGGATATTTTACAAAATAGTGCTTAGATGGAACATTTTCTTAAGGGAAAGTCCAGTTAAAGAGAAATTAAGTTAAGTCAGCCTTATATTAATCTTTTTACAATGTCTTTCGAAGTTTAATGCAATATTAGGGGTAAAATAACTTTCAAAGTAAAATTTAATCCAGGATATAATAAGTAGTAATACTGTTGCCATTAGGCAACTGTAATTATTACAGGAAAGAAAATTTCATTCTAATGCCTCTGTTATGGCAAAGCATGATAAATTTTGCAGTCTAGTTATGTGAGCTCTGTCCAAAAGTATTTATGGACATGTATGAATACAGTAAGATACTTTATTCAAATCAGCAGTGGGAACAGAGTTCATTTTTAATATGTAAACTACTTTAGAATTTATTAGAAATGTGTGGAGTTTTGATGCTACTTGAAATTCAAAGTTATAGGAATCAGAAGGTCCAGATAAATAAATTTTGGAACACCGAATTTTGTTTAAACAAAATATTTTATTTTGTATTCTAGCAGTTTCCATAAAGATGTATGGAACAAGCGGCTGTTAAATGAAATAGCTTAAATAAGAAAAAAAGGATTATTCACTTTTTCAGAAAAAAACCCATTCTATTAATACATTGGTAGAAACCCTGAAAGAGCAAATACACTTCTTCCTGATTCTGTCTTTTTCGTAGTGCTTAAATGGGGAGAAGGTCTCAACCTTCACTGTCTCGTTGTCCCCTTTACCGGTGTTTACAGTCATGCCTCAGGGAGGGCAGTATCTCAGACTTCTCTGGCTGCCACATGTAAATACAGCAAAAACATTATTTTTATCAAGTATTTGTTGAATCAAAGTTTGTGTGACTTTGATTTAGAGGAAAATGCACTCATCATATGGAAGCATCACCTTAGGAATCGGTTGTGACAGATTCATCCGTAATATTTTTTTCTTTGACTGTTTTCCTTCTGCCAGTCCTGGGAGGAACAAAACTGTTCTTCTGGGGGAGGCACCTTGGTAATACATTGGAACAGAGAACAGCAAAAGCAAAGTTCTGTTCAGTTACTTTTTTGGTTTGGTGGGACAAATGGGTAATAATGGTTCTACGAGAAATAGTTTGTCAGGTTTCAGAATAAATGTCACTTTGTGGGTATTCTGAAGAAATAACACTGTCTCGTTTCCACATTTATGGGAATTGTTCTGGTGAGGAGGAATTGGCCAGTTCTCCTTTTAAAGACTGCTGGGTGGTGGCATCTGCTTCTCTGATAGTGTGGTGGGTCTGGGTAGGGACGAGTGTATGGGGAGATGGAACAGCCAATGCATTTTAAGGGAAATGGCACTCAGTGAGCAGTAACAGTGAAAAGTTTCCACCCACTTTTTTGCTTACTTTTGTTTTATGGCTGTAAATGGTAGCTGCAGGATCTTTCCTGACTACAGTTTTTGTTGTCTCTGGTTAATCTGTCCCAGTGCCCCAGGTGTGTCATGTTCCAGTTCCACTGTTTGTCAGCCTTCATTCAGCCAAACCTGATTTCTCTGCTTAGGGTGATGGTGGTCTCAAGAGCCCATCATATCCAACCTCTTTCTCTAATATGCACTGAAGAGTATCCAGCAGATGGAATTCTGTAGCTCACATAGATAGCTTTTTAGTGATTTGCATCAGTATTTTTTTCCTAATAAGTTATGTGGATCTTTGCTGCGGGCTTAGTGGGTTGTCTGCATCTTTCCATTGGCATAAAAGTCATCTGATTATTGTCACGTGTCTCCTTAACCATATTTTTTGTTGAATAAGCAGTTCCTCCCACCCACATATTGCCTATTTTATTCTAGTTTTAAACCTTTAGTATTTTCGTTGACCTCACTGGAACTGTCCGACGTCGGTAGTTCTTGAGCTTCGGTATCCAAGCTCAGCCAAGATGCTGCAAGACACTTGAGTAGAGAGGTTTCAGAATGACATCTTTGATTTTTTTCCAATAACATCACACAGTTGTTTGTGGTGATGTTTGATGAAAAAAAATCACTAGAGTTTGTCCAGCAGTAGCGTATAATATGCAATAACTGCCTGATTGAGATTGACTACTTTTGGGCTGCTTCTAGCCAGTTATTTTCTGCTTTTAAATTAAATTAGACTTTTTTTTAAATTAGACTAGACTAAATTAGATTAGACTAAGTTCCAGCTTTCTATTTTAAATTCTGATTTTTCCAAGAATTATTACAGGCATGCACTTCAGCTCAGTTTTATGCTCTACATAAATCTGTCCTTTTTATTCTAACTCCCTACTCTGGAGTTGGTAGTACTGAACCAAGGGTAGGATCTGTGCACTCTCACTTAAAAAGTCATCTAATTAATGATCATAATCAGGTACTTCTGTGAAGAATAATGCAAAGGGCCATGAATACTTCAGTTAGTAAGCAGTAGATTTGAACTGTAATGTATGTTTGCCATACTGACTGCTTTTTATACTTTCAAAAAGCAGTTAATTTTGTATCTTACCACTTTTAGTGATACCTTGTGGGCTATTTTTTTGGTGCTATTTTTTTCTCACATGTTAATAATATACTACAGTGAGGAAAAAAGATGAGGGAAGGAGGAGGATTTCTTTGGAATGGAAAATAAGGAATGTGCATAGAAAATGAAGTCGGGGTGATCATCACAGCGATACTGGAAGAGGAGAGCAACAACAGAATTACTGTCTGGGTGGGGAGTGTAAGAGTCAAGAAGTGAGTATGTGACAAGCAGAGAAGAATGGAGAGAATCTGATGCTAAGGCTATCTGGAAAGGGGTTTTGAGAAAAATAATGAGTATAAGGAAACTGGTAGGGCTGCCTTGCAGATTGTGTAAGGGCTGATGAGGAGGAAAGGGTTACTGTATGGGAGGAATTTTGGAAGAGGAGAAGATTTAGTATGAACATAAGAATTGGGAGCATGTAGGGTGGGTGGAATAAATATTGGTCATAAGATGAGTTTAAGAGTTTTCTTCTACTTGCTCCCTGCCTGTTCTGTTTCCTCTCTTACTTCTAGATCTTGAGAGCTGCACATCTTGTACAACTAATTTAATAATTTTTTTGAACACAGTGGTGGTTCAGAGTGATGAAATTTATGACTGGAGGGGTGGATTCGGTTGGTACTGAGAATTTAAATGAAAAGAAACCACCCCAAGTAAACTAGAAAATCATATATGTTGTTCCAATGCTCTTTTTATCCTCAGTTCATGCTATCATTTTCTGTGATAACAGCCCCAGGGACACCTTATTTGTGGCCTTTCAGTACTTAAAAAGGGGGCTTATAAGAGTGATGGGGACAAACTTCTTAGTAGGACCTGTTGTGACAGCATAAGGAGTAATGACTTTAAACTAAATGAGTGGAGATTTGCATTAGATATAAGGAAGAGATTTTTTTACAATGAGTTTAGTGAAAACATTGGCATAGGTTTCCCGATGTGGTAGATGCCCCATCCCTGGAAGCGTTGAAGGTCAAGTTGGATGGGGCTGTGAGCAGCCTGATCGAGTTGAAGGTGTCCCTGCTCACTGCAGGAGGGTTGGACTGGATGACCTGTAAAGGTTCCTTGGAACCCAAACCATTTTACAATTCTTTAGGCCTTGAGTTTTATTCTTCTGTCTCATCTGGAAGACGTTTTATAGCATCTGCTTTCTACTAAAAGTTTTTAAATCCCAGAAGTGACTTTGTTGAAACAAAGTAGTTGAGTCTAAGTCTGAGGTGTGTTCTACAACACAAGCAAGGTCATGGACTACCACATCTTGTTGAATATGTCAGATGAGAGCATACTTTCTTTTTGATGGGAATGAGATTGAGTTAATTCAATAGGTTAGGAGGGCATTACAGCTTTAGGCAGTAAGAAGTAACTAAAGAGTAACTAAGAGGAAACTGATTGCAATTAATGCTCTGCTCTAGTTTTCCTACAGTTAAATATAAAATCACATAAAACTTCCTGGGTGCAGTATCCCTAGATTGCTGATCAGTACATAAAAGGTTAATTCCATTGTACTTCCTGTGTTTGTAGGAAATGAAAAATGTTGAGAAGCATTTGGATCAGGTGTTCATACGTGCTTGTTGCTTCAGAACTTCTCATTCACTGCTTCACTTCTATTTCTGCTGTGTTACACAGCTATGGAAAAAAACAGATATATCCATTGAAGCAATTAATTTGTGGTGGAATTTTACTAAAAAGGCTCATGGAAACCAAATCTGTGATTTATTTTTTTTCTTTGTTATGAGGACCAATGAAGCAAGAACACTGTAGTGAATTTTAAGTAATGATTTCAAAACAGCCTCAGCGAAGATTGGTTCTTTATAAATATGGTCTAAAGAACATGTCAAGGATACAGTGGAAGATGTATCTTTTATTATAAAATATATTGCATTAAGATAAGAGGAAGGCAGGAAAACTGATTTATACATATAAATATTTACAGAATAAAAGATCAAAAACCAGATTAGGAGCTCTGCTGGAAGCAATGTTGATTTACTCTGGGATCTGGTTAGTTTAGTTGAAGGTGTTTTTCATTTGCTTTCATTCTGCTACCGTGCTGTAATAATGTATAAAAGCAGTGATCATTTCAAGATAATAACGAGTATGGACACTTTTTGAAAACACTTGTGATTGCATGTAAGGATAAACTGCACACATATCATGTATACAATTTTGTTTCCTTGTGTTTGTGCAATTCTCTTTTCAATGTAGGACATCTGGGACATTGGCCTCTAGAAAATGGTGAAAACTCTTTATTCTAAATGACACTACTCCCTCTTTAAGGGAATTTTGCACTGATAATATGTGCTGTTGTTTGTAAACACACTCACTGTAGCATAACCCTGAAGTTTCACTTCTTGCTTTTCTTCAACAAAAGTGAGAGCACTCTCACATTTGCCTTGTGAGATGATACAGAAATGTATTTTTTCATTGTTTCACTGTATTTTGTTCCATTGTTACCATGTGAGGGTGATGGCATCCTTGCCGTTGAAAAAAGGCTGAAATACCAAATAAAAAGCATTCTGCTAATCTTAAGCTTCCCACCAGATAAATCTTTAAAGGAAATTGAAACCTGCTGTACTCTGGCAGGCAGTAGAATTACAGTAAGGGCCAAGGGCTGCATGGGCAGCTGCACAAACTCTCTTTTGAGGCCCCTAAATACAGAACTCTGTCATGGATGATGCAGACTAAAAGGCAGCCTGTTCTGGGTTTGGCTCCAAGGTGTATAAAGAACCAAGGTTTGACCCTAGCTGGTTATTTCACACACTTGTTCTCTCGCTTCCCCTACAAAGTCATGATCAGTCTCAGTGTCCTGCTGGGGAGGCTGGGCAGAAAGTGAGGTCAACAGTTGGCACTTCCCTGTCTCAGGCACCACCAGTCAGTCCCTGGCCATCCACCAGCTTTGCTGTCAACAGATCCACACATTTCCAGCATCTTCTTACCCATCCTAGCTTGCTATTTTTTCTACTTCAATAGTTTCCACGCAGAAACACAGAGAGAGATCAGCTTCCTAATCTGTGGTTCTGCCTGTTGTCTCTTTATTAATTGGACAATAAAGAACCTGTTTCTTCTCTTCAGTCCAGGTGTCTTAAAAGTTTACAACTGGACTCTCCTGGCTGTGGCTAGCAATTCAAAAGTTTGTGCTTCAGACTTGAAGAATAGTCTGGGACAAGAGCACATGCACAAACACACCTCTTAGTGGTAGCATTCACAATCTTGGTAATTTTTTACCTATTATAATCCCTTACTGGGGTGATTGTAGTTTAAGAACTATTTATTTTTAAAGAACATAACCCCTTTCTCAATCAAGGGATTGCCTTACATCTCTGAACATTGATGGTCAGCACAAAAGAGGAATTTTTTCCCCCCTTTTAAGAAGTGAATAAAATGATCTGAACACTGGTTTGATAAAACTGAATATATGTAAGAAATTTTACCTACTGTAGTTATTTTGTCCAGAAGCTGATCATTCATCTGATGTGTACTGTGCATACTTCTAGAAGGATTTTTGTTTCTCAGACTCCTGGTAATTGAAAGTTGTACATTGAAACATTGCCCCTATGGAAGGCTGTTGGAGTAGGAGAGAAAGGAAACAAGATGAAGAAAAGCAAAAATTAAATAAAATGAATCAACAAGTTTAAACCTCCAAATCTAACATTTTAATGTAATTTGGTCTATTTGACTGATTATGAGGATATGTCCTGCCTATATGCCTGTTCAGCATAGAAATAATTTGGATTGATATTGTTGAAAAAATCGGACTCAACATGGATGTGGGTGATGCTTCTAAGGGTAAATACAAGTTGTTTCTGGTCATTTAAGAGGAAAATACTATTAGTACAAAAGTGTAATAAAAAAAAGAAAAATATGTCTGTTTAATGTTACTGAAGGTTTTCTCTAAAGCTTGCGTCCAGTCTGATTTCCTGTGTTTATTGTCTCTTTTCTCCAAGGGAGGTGCGTTAGCAAAGCGTGGCTATGTGATGGCGATATTGATTGTGAGGATCAGTCTGATGAGGATAATTGCGAGGGCTATATGTGTGGACCACCAAAATACCCTTGTGCTAATGATACCTCCATCTGCCTACAGCCCGAGAAGCTCTGCAATGGGAGAAGAGATTGTCCTGATGGATCTGATGAAGGCGATCTTTGTGGTACTTCTTTTAGACACCTTTTCCTGATTATTTTTGATATCATCTGTCAAAATTCTTCCTATTGAAAAAAAAAAACAGTTTTCATGTTAATTTTGTCGTAGTAGCCTATGTGAAGGTTCTTATTTCATTTAAATCATAGTGAATCTGTGCTTGAACTATTAGTTTTTTTCAAATAAGAGAAAATGTAGTTCCTTAGGCAAATCTTTCATTCCTAACCTCTTAAAATACTGCTGGAGGTAAACAATTTAAAAGACTCTGTTATCTATGAAAGGATTTGAGCTAATTTGCAGTACTCTTTGCAAACTACAAAAGCTTGAGCTGATAGAATCTTGTCAGTAGCTATGTAGGAGTTCATGAAGATAAGGGTTGGGATGACGAGGAGGAGTTAGCATGGCTCCCTGATGGTGGTGCTGAAAGGATTTCATGGCATGCCAGATAATGTAGATTATCTCAGCAAAACTGTGTTCAGTAAAAATGTACAAAAATGCTTTTATAAGTATGACAGAAGCAGAGATAACCTAATTGAATTATTATAAAGTATATGCAGAGATAAAATTAATAGATGTTAAAAGACATTACAGTACTTCAGCAGTGGCACTGTACTATAGTGATGGTTTAGGGACAAGCAGTGAAACATAAATTACCCCAGTGACCTTGCTTTGCATAAAATATTTTACAGTCTCCAGCATTCTATTAAAAAAGGTTTGGAGATGTTGGCAAGCATTTTCACCCTCCAGGAGCTCTGGACTGTGCTGGGACCCCTGATTCAGGGGTCAGAGTTTGCTGGCTGGGCAAGAGCTGCCGCAGGGTACGGCAAAGAGATCTTTGTGCTCTCCGGCTTTGCTTCTCTGCAGATTGTGCTGTGAGAGGGGTTTGGGATTCTGTGCTCCTCTGCAGTGAGTCAAGATTATGTTGTAGTTATAAGAGATCAAGCCCCCTCTGAGAACTGTATTTGAATCCCATGCTGTCTAGACTGCAGGAGAAAGAAATTTATAGTGTAAGGTTATTTATTTCATTGTTTTGCGGTATTTCTGTGAATGGACAATTATCTTCCTGCCAGTAGTAGCCCATTATGACACCTGTACCTCGTTGGACAATGTATAGGACCAAGCTTTGTTTTTAATCATAGAATCATAAACTACTTTGGGTTGGAAGGGACATAAAGAATCACCCAATTCCAACCAGGACACCTCCCACTGGATCAGGGGCCTTCAAGCCCCATCCAACCTGGCCTTGAGCACCTCCAGGGATGGGGCAGCCACAACATCTCTGGGCAACCTGGGCCAGGGCCTTCCCACCCTTACAGCAGAAAAAATTCTTCCTAATATAAATGGGCTTTATGACTTTCAGGTAATACATTATTAGTCAACAGATTTTTTGACAATTATTAATTATTTTATTTTAGAAAATGCCTAAGCATAAACTGAAGGACAAATACAGGATGCTGGCCAACTCATTTGCATGTTAGACACAAAGGAGCTTATAAACATTTTTCTGTCATGATTAAAAAACTCATAAAAAGCAAACTTGAAATCTGAACAAAAAACTCTTAGAAGAAGGGCTCTTTTTTTTTTTTTTAGTAGGAAAGAAATAATTATTTTGTAGAAAACTCTTGTTTCATACACCTTATCACAAATGAGCAAGGTTTTCAGAGACTTGTTAGAATCAAACAGAATAAGTTGTAAATGTTTCTCTGACAAGTTGTTTGGGATATAAATACACAGGACTAGGAGCTGGAGCCTTCCTTGCAAGCTCAAGTGGTTGGAGTCAAGGGAAATATTTGGGAAAATATGCTTATTTGTCTGCATCAGCTTTTGGTCACCATTGAAGGTGGCTGACCTGTAGTGGTCTTTGGGCAGACTCTGTGTGGACACTATTTCTTCACTGAATGAAGTAATATACAAGTTCATAAAAATATTTATAGGTTGTATATCTGCTGTTCTAAATTCCTCCAAGATTGCCATAAAGCTACCATACTGAGTATTTGTAGATTAGATAATGTTAAAAATAAATATACGAAGTCATCTAACAAATGTAAAATTCAGTTTGCATTTCTTAGGGGCCTTTTAAGTGTTTATTTGACCAGGTGACTCTAAGAATATGCAATATAACTGGCAGCCCTTGCAGCTGTTAATGGTTTGTTTTCCATGTTGTTTCAGATGAATGTTCACTTAACAATGGTGGATGCAGCCATCAGTGTTCTGTGGTTCCTGGAGGAAGGATTGTTTGCTCTTGCCCTGCAGGATTCAGTCTTGGTACAGACAACAAAACTTGTGAAATTATGGATTATTGTAGCAAACACCTTAAGTGTAGTCAAGTATGTGAACAGCACAAAAACACTGTCAAGTGCTCATGTTATGAGGGCTGGAAGCTCAGTAAGGATGGAGAAAATTGCATTAGCACTGGTAAGTTGAAATTCAAGCTATTTTCAGTATTCCAGATGTTAATAACTGTGATGTCCATTTAGTAAGATGTTATTTCATTTTTTTTTTATTAAGAAAATAGGCTTGGATTAGCCTATTAGCTCCAAATGGGCTGATAGAAATGTGAAAAACTGGTTAAGGCTGTCCCTATTCTGGATGCAGGATGAAGAGTATTGAAATATTAGATCCTTGCTTATAAGACTTTCTGAAAATCTTCACACCCAATAATTTGAGTTGTTTGAAATTTTATACAGCTTTTCAAGTATATTTGATATGAAAGGGAGATGTGTGTATATATAGAACATTGGCAGGATTTTATGTATTTTGAAGAAATGGATCAATCTGACATCATTTTATTGGTCCGTTTTAATTAATGGTTCAGATATTTAATTTTGAACATGCATGGACTCATATATAGTCAGTTATCTGCTGCCTGTTAGTGTTCACAATTGAAGCTGTGTTTCACTGTCTAGGATATTCTGGTACTTGTGTTTAGACTGTACTGAAGCCTGTTCAGCTCACTGGTCAAGAAGAAAAGCACCGTAAGCCAAACCTGGAGAAGGGAGTGGATTCCACTGTTGATGTGTACTCAAGCATGGTTTAGAAACTGTGTTTGGGGTGTGAATATATCTGTGAAATAAAACCATGTCTGTGCAATATAAACTGCCATCACAGCTGTACGCCTCCTGTAGGGAGTTAAAAATAGCATTGATTTGGCTGTCTGAATTTTTAAAACTTCAGTTGAGGATTCTTCAACATTTTTATTCTTTGTGATCTTTAGTCTTTGATAGTATCTTATCAAATCTGAGTAGAAGTATCTCCCAAACTGGCTACCATATACTTGGATGTTTCATAATTCAGTAGATATTAAGATATTCTTGATTAATTCCAGATAGTCAGCATTTCCTCAGATGAATCACGTGAAAAATTCAAAATCACCAAGAAAAGCCCAAGTTTCCTGTTGCTAAATGATTGAAGTTATTTAGTGACTAGCAGCCAACTTAGTGGATGATATTTCAAAGAAGGCAAATTCTAATCTTTCTGCTTTGACAATGTTTCAGCTATTTTACACAACACTTCAGAAGTTTGTTACAGTCATAATGAAGCCCATAATTTATTTATGGACAATAAAAAATAATGCTTCTCTTCACAAAACAATGGATAATTAAAATTTAGCTTTATATCATGGACTTTCTCTTCAAGAGTTTTTAGCAAAGACTCATGAGTTGCACATTTTGCCTCTGAGTTCTTTTGTTAATTGATTAGAAATGTGATTTAATCTCGTTGGGCTGGAAGAACATGTTACAGTCTCAGGAATGATCTCCAAAGTGAGTCATCGTGCCTCCATAATTGTTACTGTCCCGTGTCAATTGTTACTGCCACAGTGTGAAGTCAGGAACACATGTTCAGGTGTTGCTGGTAGTAAACTCTCAAATCATGCTTCACTGGCATAATATCTGTGGTTCTGTGTAGCTGAACTTGATGTTATTACAGTTTAAGTCTTTTATTGCTTTAGTCTTATTGTCATTGTTTTTTGATCACTCTAATTTGTTCTATTATGGATGTTTCCAGTAATTCAGAAAGCGTATTCTTACTGGATTACAGAAATTACAGGATCAAAAGCATTTAAGACCATGTTAGTAACTTGGTGGAGGAAAGTTTGAAACAAACTTTAAATTAAAGCAAATGAAAATATTTGGAAGCTAAGGGCAAAAATCCCAAAGCAAAATATACTCACTTATACTGAAAAGTATAAAAGTGAGACTACAGTTTCTCATTTTTTTTAAGCCCGTGAGATATTTCTGCATGCTGTTTACTGATGTTGGTGAGGACTTGAAATTACAAATCAATTTTTACAGATATGCTAAAAAAATTAATATTAAATATATTATCTGAGACTGGAGATGTCAGCTAGTATAAAGAAAAATGATAGCTTTCTTTCCAAACAATTCTAATGCCATCAAACCTGCATCAAAATTATTCCATGTTAAATATGACATATGGTGTTATAGTCACTAATAATTCTGTCCCATTTTATTTCATTTTAAAGGCATTATAAACACTTGTTAGAGTAGGACAGATCTTCTGATAGAGTTTGACTGTGTGAATAGCGTTTTAGTAAAGTGAGTACAATTTTGGTCTCATTTGTGGATCTGAGAGTCTCAAAAATGAGATCTTAAATGAATATAAAATGAAGAAAAAAGCTTTCAAATAATACTATTGCAAGTGGAATTCAAAGTGATCTTGTGAAAACAAACAGTCCCCCAAATGCCTGACTATTTCTTCAGTAATGCCAGTTGTTATAAAGTAATTCTTAGAATATCCATAGTGATTTTAAGTGCCTGGAACCGGCAGTAGGTGTGTATTGTATCTGAGCAGTAACTAATAATACTTTTTCCAGGAGAAAATCACTCAGAGGGATATGATTACCTTGCCCTTAGCTACACTTTTTGCTGTCTCAAATAGCACTTTCCTATATACAAACACTTCACTAGTGCACAGCAAGAACGCATAAAGTTGGTACGCAGCACTTTGCTTCTTTAGAATATTTTGAAAGCATCTACTGGTGTCCATCAGAAATCTAATGGAAATATGAATGCTGAAAATGCAGCAATGAATGTGATTTTTTTTTGATGGCATATAAAAATTAAATAGTGTTTTGCAGAGGAATGAAATGATTTATTAGAGAACTATAATGACTTATGGAACATTAAGTATATAGATATAAACTGCTGAGTTGAGTGCTGAATCGAATTCTCTTTCAGTGTGTCTTTCAATATCTTAGTTTCCCGTTTTATTTCTCCTTAAGTTCTCTTAATTTCTTACAAGATTGAAGTGTTGTTCTGTTTTCTCCTTCAGAGTTTCTTCACTTTCCATTTCTCTTGTTTTCATCTAGTTTACTTTTTGCTGTTCAGGCTCGTGTGTTGTTGCATTACTGACATCCCAAAGCCTAGATGTTTCATTCACGGTTAGATTTGTATTGATTGAACTAAAAGTATGCTACAGAGCTCCATTATTCAGATAGAAAGTCAATATAAATCATATATTTCATACTCTTCTTCCTAGTTTTTCCTGGAACACATTTCAAAATGAACTCTGCTGTTACATTGCGCTTGAACACTTTTAGATGATGATAAACATACAGAAAAAAACTGTTCTTGAAAGACATTTAAATTTCATGTTTATGTTCAGCCTTTCAGAGTTTGCTATGAAAGAAATTAGATAACTCGGAAGCGTTTAGCCAAACAGGTGACAATTGGCTGTCAGTGTTTCCCAGGGTGTGAGAACTCTTTTATATCACTAGATATGTACTTGGAAAAGGTGATGATGTTTCTGTGGGTTTTTATCTGTTTTAGCTGGTTTTAAATTTTTTTGTTATAATTTCCAGTTAGTTTTCTGTACTAAATTGGAGAAAAATAAAAGAGAAAGGATGATCCAATCCTCTCTAAGCAATGTAAAACTTTTAACGAAGCATTTTTGCAGACTTTTTACGAAGTTATTTTCCTTTGAGGTATATTTATGAAAGCACTGTGTAGCTTGCTTGCTGTGATGCTATTGTTACAGTAAAGTTTTAATGAAACAATAAGCCTCAATGAGACAAAAAGCCTAGCATTTTTCCCAAGAAAGGATTTTATATTAAAACCGCTGGAACATGTTAAGCACTATTATTTCTATAGTCTTTTTTGATTGTGTTGTTTAGTCAGATTTGTTTAGTCAGATTTTTTTAGTCAGATTTTTTTCTTGCTACTCTTAATGCAGTGTCATGTAAACACTTAACTATGTGACAAAAACCTTGTTGCAGTGGTGAAATCAGAAGGTACAGAACTGCAGGATTTTTTTCAGTAATAAATTATCAATTACTTCTCTTTAAGAAAACTTGAAAGAATGGAATCAATAACTATTGCATTGAATTGTATTAAGGTGAGATTTAAAAAAAAAAATAGTCTTAATCAACTGGTAAGATAGAGTATTTGTTCCCAATTTCCAGAAGAGGAATCAGATGGGAAAATAGCATCAAATTTTTGTTTTAAAGGGAGATGTAAGCATAACCTTGTGAAAAGCTGATTCAATGAAATCTGAAAATTCTAATTCACTGTAATACAGCTTGTCTGTTACAAACCTTGAATTGTAAGGATGGAAGGAAGATCAAAGGCTATCTGATACTCTATTGTTTATCCGCTTTCAAAGACCTTCGAGACACTTTCAGTGCCTCACTCTCCTTAAGATTTTTTCTAGTCTTTCTGAGTCTTCCAGTTTAAGCCTTTAATCCTTGGCCTACTTGTTAGTTATATAGAAAACAAGATTTTTCCCGTTTTCAAGTTATCAACTTTTTATGTCTGTGGAGAATTTTATGGGCTTCCACTCATTCCATTGTTTATTTTAAACTACGCAAGTCCTGTGTATTAATTCTTTCCTTGCAGGCCATGCTTTCTAGACCTCTTGCAACCATTGCTGATTCCCTCTTGCTAACCTTTAATTAATTTGCATTCTTTGAGCTGTGCTCAGAACCAGGTACGGTATTGTAACTTCCCCAAAGCTTAGGAGGAGGCAGTGGAAGGACTATGCTGTATTTATTTCGTGTGCAGTCCTTGGGTTGACCTTATTGACAGCACCTTGCCGTTGCTGATCTAATTCTCTAGATTCTTTCCTACAGGTCTAATATCTCATCAGTTATATACTGAATTTTGTTTATCTTCATATGCTTGTGGCACTTACACGTATGGTAACTGGGAGGGGTCAGGCAGCAAAAAGTAAAATTCTAGACTGCTCCAGGCTTTGGGCTGTGGTGATTGATGGCTGCATTTTGTAAAGCAGAGTAGAGGCTGGAGCCAGGCAGCGAGACACTAATTGCTGCTGTCCATGTGGCTGTGTTTAAATAGCCTTATTGTAGAGTAATCTATGTAAAACTGGTTTCTGTCTGCTTTCAGAACTCCTTTCCAGAGAAATTTTTCACTGCAATGCAGTGCCTCTTGTTTGTCACAGTATCAATCACTATTTGTTTTATGTAGTACCACACCTGTGTCTTGACTGCGTATCAGCCACAATAACCAAGCATCTGGATTTACCTCTTTGCATTGTTATGGGAAGTGTAATGAAGAGGAGCAAAAACAACAGCATGAGACCTGCTTATTTAAACCAGAATATCTAATAAGTAAAAAGACATTATGTTGCCTCTTTACCCATACCTATTAGATTTACATTCTTACATACTGTACCTTAAATTTGCCAAGATCCCAATGAACTCTCATCTAACTTCTCATTGTATTTGATAATTTGCACCATGGGTTGTGGAGCTTAAACTAAACTTTGCCTGCTTTGAATGAAAAAAAACCCATTCAACATAGCACAGATTAATTAGATATCTTTTTTTTCTATTGTGGCGTTAATTAGTGAGAAATATAAAAGCAACTACTGGTGATGTCTGTGTGTGTTCTTATGCACTGGAGCTGCCTAAAGAGCAGTGGGTCACCAGCCCACGATCTCCTGTGTAGTAGCTGCCAGTTTATCAGGAACTGGGAAGTGCCATTGAAGTATTTCTCAGGTGCAGATAACTGGTACTTGTGAAATAGCTGCTAATGTCAGTTATCTTGTTCTTCATTAAATTATTCAACTACCGTGGGGCTTTGAAAAATTGGCATTGCAGAAAGTCATTAATTGCTGTAGCAAATAGGAGGATCGTTTGGAAAGTACTTCAAGAACAGGAACATGGCTCTGCAGAGGTACCTGCTTGACTTAAAACATCATAGAGAATTTAATCTCTGTGTGCAGTGGTTATCAAGAGAAGAACATGAAATTAATCTGTTTGAGAAGAGGTATATAAGTGTCTTTCCATTTGGTGATAATTTGTGCAACTTTGCCTCTTTTAGAAGATCAATGCAATATTGCCTATTGCCAATAATCTGCCTTTTTTATGAAGTGGTGCTTTAGTTGTATGGGAGACAAAACCCACAGGATCGTTTGTTTCACTCAGAAGGAACTGAAAGAAAAAGAAAAGAAAGCTACTTTCCCACAGAAAACATTTCTGTGAAAAACATTATTAGAGTGGATATCCTGGTTTGATTCAACAGTTGACAGAAACCAGTTTTCACTTTTCATTTTTATTAGCACAGCTACTTGTTTTGAAAAACTTTTCCTCATCTAAAGTGTGCAAGAACTGTAATAAAAATTAAATTTTATAGTGTGGTTGACCTATGCAGAAAACATTTAGAGATATACACATTTTGATATAAATTCAGAAGCACAAATATTCTAGTGTTAGTTGACTAACAAAGGAAGGAGAACAGTAGTAGTACCTGGGTTTGTGATGGGATGTATCAATGAGCACATAAAATGTTTTTTTGTTTGGTAGTTTGCAGTAAGTGCTTTTTTAAGCACTTCAATTGAAAACAAAAGGTGTATTTTATATATTCAAAAGATTGGATATATTTTTATAGATTGTTTCAACTAACTTGCATTTGAGCAATGTATAATTTAATGGATTAATTTTTCAGGAAGCTTTTGAGAAAACGGATTTTAATGTTGATAACATGAGACTTTTTAAAACTCTAATTATGGATTCCTTGGGGTAAAAACCATAGTTCAATAATGGAGTTTGATATTCTCAAATTTAATGTTTGATATCTCGAGTTGTGATCAAAGATAATGCTAGAAGGGAGAAGTCTGTGGAATGAAAAATATATCTGAAAGACACTTATCAGAAAACACATTGTTTTAATCATCTGTTTCTCCTGATAAGGTTTTCTGTTGATCTTATTCCACTTGTCATTTAAATCAATATATATCAATATCTTTATTATTCTTTTGAAATCTATAATCTTCTGCTTCCAGATCCATTTGAGGCTTTCATAATTTTTTCTATTCGACATGAGATCAGGAAGATTGATCTTCACAAGCGTGACTACAGCCTTCTGGTTCCTGGCTTAAGAAATACAATAGCACTTGATTTTCATTTCAATCAGAGTTTACTGTACTGGACGGATGTGGTAGAGGACAAAATTTACAGAGGCAAGCTCTCTGATACTGGAGGTATGGATTTAATCTTTCATCTTTTAACAGTTTCAAGAAGTTCAGTTACAGGGGGTTGAACCTGCTACATCATAACTGAGCTACCATTCGCAGAAACAGAATTTACGATGGCATTCTGCCTTTAGAAAGGTGTATATCTAGATTGTGCTTGATATATAGCTAGAAAAAGACTTTAGGAGTTTCCTTTTACAATAGGTTACTGGAGGAAGAGAATGGCAAGTGCAAAGGGCTAATATTTCTTCGTGGTCCAATGAGTGCAATAATGATTTGTTTCATTTTTTGTAATTTACCTTAACCTTATTAAAAAAGTATAAGAATTTATCAGATGTCTGATAATTTAATCTGCTCTCACTAGGTGAAAGATTTGGCTTCATAATTTTATAGCATTCAGAAAGACTTCTTCCTTGCTCTGGTGACATAATTATGGCCTATAACTCAGTATAACCTCATAATATATGCAAAAGTGTTTCTGCAAAATGTTCTTTCTGGAGCGTATATTTGGATGCTTTCATTCCTGCATGGGCTACGGTCATATGTATCTTTAACTTCCCTTTTGGAAAAAATCATGGAATTGTTTAGGTTGGGAAAGACCTTTAAGATTAGTAAGTCCAACCCCTAACCTGACACTGCCAAATCGATCACTAAATCATGTCCCTAAGTGCCACTTTTATACGTCTTTTGAACACCTCCAGGGTTGGTGACTCCACCATTTCCCTGGGCAGCCTCTGCCAGTGCCTGAGAACCCTTTCAGTGAAGAAATTTTTCCTCATATCTATTTTAAACTTCTCTCGGTGCAACTTGAGGCCAGTTCCTCTTCTCCTATCACTTGCTGCTTGGAAGAGACCGATTCCCCTCTCACTAAATCTACCTGAAAGGCGGTTCTAAAGAGCAGTAAGGTATCACTTCATCCTCCTTTCTCCAGACTGAGCAGCCCCAGTTCCCTCAGCTGCTCCTCAGAACACCTGTGCTCCAGACTCTTCACCAGTCTCTTGTGTCTTCCCAAAACTAAACACAGTATTCAGAGTGTGGCCTCACTGGCACTGAGTACAGGGATGATCCTTTCCCTCATCCTGCTGGCCTCACTCTTACTGACACAGACCAAGATGCCATTGGCCCTCTTGGCCACCTGGGCCACTGCTGGCTCATGTTCAGCTGCTGTTGGCCAGCACCTCCAGGCCCTTCTCTGCCAGGCAGCTCTCCAGCCATTCCTCCCCTGTAGCACTGCACAGGGTTGTTGTGGCCCGGGTGCAGGATCCGACACTGAGTCCTGTTGAAGCCCGTGCTGCCTGTCGATCCAGCCTGTCCAGAGCCCTCTGCAGAGCCTTCCTTCCCGAGCAGATCAACACACTCACCAGGTGGTGTCATCTGCAGACGTTCTGAGGGATTGTTCACTCAATCCCCTCATCCAGATGATCAATAAAGGGACCAAACAGGCCCAAACACTGAGCCCTTGTGACTGGCCTCCAACTGGGTTCAACTTCATTCACCACAACTCTCTGGGCTTGGCCATCCAGCTGTTTTTTTTTCACTCAGCAAAGAGTGCGCCTGTCCAAGCCATGATCAGCATTCGTGCATGTGTTCTCTGACACATTTGGCTTTTGGGCTGTGCTATAATCACGCTGTACCAGAACCCAACCGACTTCTGTGCTGTGTTAGAGCAAAATAACAATTTACTCCTTCAGTCTTGCAGCTGTCAAGAACTGATTTGCGTTTGCAAAAAGCATTGTGCATTCCTGGAAGTCCTGAGGCCTGATAGAGTGCTTCTGTAGTTGCTGTTTGAGTGAAAAATTTTGAGATCCTCCACAGAAAATATTTGGTAGGGAAGAACTGCTTGTAGACAGTGACAGCATAAATTATACAAATGATTCAAAGGAACAAAGTAAGGCTTTTTATTGCAGACCTCTTCAATACGTATAGTCCAAACAGGGTTCTCCCTGGCATTTCTCTCTCTTCATTGTAATCTTTCAGTTTTCTCTTTTCTGAACTGAAATAGAGCTGTGTGAGTTTTTTTTCCTAATGTGTAGTCACTGGAGGCAAAGATGAGTGCATCCCTCACAGATGCTGCAGAAGAGGTTCCTGATAACATGGCATGTGTATGTCTCCTGGGTTACTCTGCATGTGATCTCTGACCTTTATTGAACATTTCAGAACTTAATTTACTAAAGCATCAGAGAGATAAACATTTCTATTGTTGTAGAATGAAATTAATTTGTATATTCCCCAAAGTGTACTTATTTACAGCAGTCACATGGAATAAACTATTATCACCCTTCAGATTAAACAAGAATTCATTCCATATGAGACACTTGTATGTCCGTGTTCACTATACCAGGCTCTGTTTGCTCTTTAAGACTGTCTCTCTTCTTTCTCATTTCTTTCTCCTTTTCTTTTTTTTAAGGTGTCAGTGCCATTGAGGTGGTAGTACAGCATGGCCTGGCCACGCCTGAAGGTCTTACTGTGGATTGGATTGCAGGAAACATATACTGGATAGACAGCAATTTGGACCAAATTGAAGTAGCGAAACTAGATGGCACTTTGAGAACAACGTTAATAGCAGGAGCTATGGAGCATCCAAGGGCTATTGCTTTGGATCCCAGATATGGGTAATTATAAATAATCTTGTGGGTTTATGTTGCAGTGTGTATTAAATGTGAGATTGATTTCCTTCTTTGATGTGAGATACGGTTCCTAACTTATCTCTAATAGTTCTTGAAAGTGCGTTTTGAGTGAAATAGAATCCATTATTAGTGTATTCTCCCAAGTTGGGAGACACAGGGTTCTATTTCTTGGCAAATTACTTCCCTTACTGTGTGATTGTGTCCTTTTATTTTTTTTTAACTTGAGCCTTCAGTCTAACCTTCCTCTGTGGTCAGTGGACAGATTTCACTATTGCCAAGGTGATTCATCCCATTTAAAGGCTGTTTTTCTTGGTGGGACTGTAAATGTATAGCTTAAATGGATGGATGTTAATTGAAGACCAGAAGCTGAATGGGGTAAATGCCACCTTTTGTCTTGGGTTCTCTCTCATAAAAATACAGATAATACTTGCCAGCTTCTGACAGTATTTTTTCTATATATTCATAAGGGATAGTCCATAAACTGGAATATTATGTAGTAGGTTCAGCCTGCTAGTATAAATATGTCTTTTATCTAATGCCTGTCATAATTAAATGTTTATAATAAATATTAGACTGTTTTCATACTAAAAAACAAAATATTAACTAAAACAGGCCAAAACTGTCTGTTTAGAAAAAGTATGCTTAAATTAAAATATTGCCTGATTTTGGCATATTATGCTAACACAACACAAACTGTTTTCTCATATAGTGTAACTTTAGCAATCATCAAGCATATGAATGTATTTCACAATTCTGCTTTAAAATCTTCACAGTAAAAAAAAAAAAACAAATGCTATATAAAACACTTTGTTTAGGATATTTTTGCTCCCTTTAAAAATTAGCCTCTCTTTTTTTGGCAGAGCAAAAATGACCCAGCCACACTGTATATGTTAAAATTTAACTCAGTAGACTTAAGTTGTGGAGAGGAAGTAAAACTGTTCATGCAACCCTTAACTCCCTGTTGAGCTAAGTGTTAGTTCTGATTCTGTGTTGAAATTCAGTCTACTACTATGGGAATTTTGTAAGTCTTGGAGTTAGAGCAGTGTTTAGAAGCTGTAGGAAGTTGCAAACTCAGTGCCCAATGTCATGGATCCTTTTAATGAGGCCAAAAGGCAATGGTCGACAGCTGCATCCTCTTCTCATAATTTTGGTCTGTTAAAGAGGAAAAAAAAGTAACCCAAACCCCAAACAAAATGTGGCCAAAAATAACATAAATTACAATTTTGTTTAGGAACCTTCTGTGCCTTTCCTGAATATTTATTTCAGAAACACTGGTGTGGACATAAAAATAAAAGATGATAAAGCTCCCAGATATTGGGAGCTGAGATTCTGAATGAGGAAGTATGTGCTTTAATGAGTAAACACCCTGATCTCTCCATTCAGGTGCTTGAAAGTGCATCACTTATCTATAGAGGTCTTTGCAAAGAGGCATCCACTTGGCAGAATAATTGGTAGATAAATTCAAATTAGGTGATCAGGAAGAAAAAAAAAATCAGTACTCTTTCTGAAACTGAAGGTTTAATCTGCCTTTTGAAAAGCTAGGAGCAATTGTGTCCTGCATTTTATTAGAAGTAAGGAAAGAATAAAATCTTTTAACACAGAGGAACAGCTCTTCAGTCTTTTCACAAATAAATCTGAACAAAAAGATGTTGACAATTCAAAGCAGATGGTTGGTATAGGATTGCACAAGTCCTCTGTCCTGGTGGAGGCGTCTGCCAAGCTCCATTCATGGAATCAGAGAATGGTTTGGGTTGGAAGGGACCTTAAAGCCCATCCTGTTCCACCCCCCTGGCATGGGCAGGGACACCTCCCACTGGATCAGGGGGCTCAGAACCTCATCCAACCTGGCCTCGAACACCTCCAGGGATGGAGCAGCCACCACTGCTCTGGGCAGCCAGGGCCAGGGCCTCCCCACTCCCACAGCAAAACATTTCTACTTAAGAGGAGCTCATCTCAAATCTCTTTCAGCTTAAAAGCATTTCTCCTCGTTCTATCCCTGCACTCCCAGATAAATAGCCCCTCCCCAGCTTTCCTGTAGCCCCCGTTAGGTACTGGGAGACAGCTGTAAAGTATTCCCAGAGCTTCCTTTTCTCTTGGCTAAACAAGCCCAGCTTTCCAACTCGCAGTGAGGCTGAGCCTGTGTTCTCAGTCCACACACAGAGATGCAGTTATAGATTAATGTGTATACATATAAATAGAGGCAAAAGCTCTCAGCACTGAGCCAAGCAAAGAGCACCAGTGCTCCCATCCTGTTCACCTCTCTGGCTTTTAAAGATTGGGGTCTTTTAGGGGGAAATAGACGTGCACACAGGCAGCGGATTCCTCCAGTAGCCAGTTTTAGACATTAGTCTTCCCAGTGGCTGGTTCTGGGATCACTGGGCTGTCCAGCTGGTGGCTCCTCAAAGTACAAGCCCCTGGGACTGTAGCCTAGCACCAGCTGCTGGGTGGGCACCCAGTCTGCCCAGTAGCCAGCCCTGGATCCCCGCTGTCCCCAACTGCCGCACACACACGCGTGTAAATGTGTCTCAGTCGGGCCCCGGAGCTCGTGGCACCTCTGCCAGCTGGCCTGGGCACCCTGTGCCTGGGCACCAAGCTGTCCCAGGTGCCTTGCTCCCAGAGGTGCACGTGTCCATCTGGCTGCCAAGCCATGTCTTGCAGCCACCACTTGGCGTGGCTTCGCCAGCGATCACGTGCCGGGGACCCGTTGTATGGCTCCAACTGTTGTGCCATTGGCACTGTGACCTGTGGTCTGGCTCCAGCTGCTGGCACACAGCTCTCCATCCGCAGAGACCCTTACCCAAGGAGGGAGAAATGGAATTTGGTGGAAAGACAACCCTTTTTATATCTTTAGCCCTTACTACTTAAATACAGTGTGTTCTACTGTTCACAGGACAATGTATGTTCAAGACTGAAGATGCCTGATACTACTTGTCAAGAGTTTTGCTCCAGTCTGACTCTATATAATTAGCTCTTTACAACCAATTAAAAATTTTGCTATCAAAGGCATTATTTTCCTTTAACAAATAAAAAAGTGTGTGTTGTTGAAAATTTATTAAGCCAAGAGGGTATTTTTGGCCTTTTGGTGACATCATTTCTGTTAAGAAGAAACTTCTTTGGTTATCTAGGTGAATGCTCTCCATATTGGAAAAAAACTTTAGATAATATGAAAGTAAGAGAGCCTTCTATATAACATCTTGTCAGTTTCCTTGGCAAGACTAATCTGTATTAAACTCGTTAGTGACGTACGGAAATTGAGGTCTTCATTGGAACACTCTTAATAACAAATGGAAATCTCTAGCTTATGTTCCTTAATCCCTGCTACCTCAAATCACCTTTCTTCCCTTTCTCCCCATCCTCCTCATGTGGATTGCTTTCAAAGGCTCTTGTTATAATTTTTTTTAACGAGGTGGATGTCTAATTATGGAAAGAAGACAATATGAGCTGTTACTTGCATTAATCGACATGAAGAAGGGAATGCTATTAAACTTCTTGTTTTTAAAAAACTCCCTGAGTTTCATGATTGCTGTAACTCTAATAATGAAATATTACCTCCATGTTACTCCATTACTTTTAGGAGCTTATATAGTTGCTCACATTAATCTATGTTTATTCCTTTCATTTATGACATGTTAATGTTTAATCTCTTTTCCTACTACTGTCTTACTGAACCATTTGAAATTGTTCTGCCTGCTTTTAATAGTTTATGTCTTTTTTTTTTCTTTTCCATCTCACCAGGATTCTGTTTTGGACAGACTGGGATGCGAATTTCCCTCGCATTGAATCTGCTTCCATGAGTGGAGCAGAAAGGAAGATCATCTACAAAGATATGGATACTGGAGCCTGGCCTAATGGCCTTACTGTAGATCACTTTGAGAAAAGAATAGTGTGGACAGATGCCAGGTAAAGTGATAAGAGTATTCTTACCATCTGTTTATAAGTCCTTATTCTTACATACAGAAACATCAACTATGTTTGGAGTGCAGTTACACTCGTGATGTACATAGAGAGTCTCATGTGCAAATGTGCAGTGTGTACATTTCTTTAATTGCATTACCATTATACATAATTTCAAGTGGTCTGTGTCAGCAGCCTTAATGGCCCACGTTAGGCTTCTTTGCCACACACCCTGCCCATGGTCCCAGGAGCCCGTTTTGGCTCAGCCCTCAGTGGCACCACTGGAGCACCAGTCTCCATCGCAGCCGCGGCACTGCTGGGCGATGGGCTCTGCTGGTCCAGACCCCAACCCAATGGGTGGCTTCCTGGTCAGACCCTGTCTTGTCACCACAAACTTTTCTGGTGATTTAGACTCTGGTTTGGACCTGGCTACTCTGCTCACCTCGCCTGGTGGCAGTGGGATGTGGCCCTGGACAGCGAGGACCATGTGCTGCCAGATGTGGCATCATCCACAGCTCCTGGGGCCCTGTGCCTTGGAGAGGAATCAGCCATGAGACACTGGCCCTGACACACATGGGAAACCTAAGCTATTTCAGTATTTTTTTTCTACAACTTCATTGAAATGGAAGATTATTTTCCTGCTGTAGTTTAGTTTGACTTTTGTATAAAAGTAAAGCAAACCAGTATTTTATATCCCTAGTTAAATAAATAACGTGAGCTGAATAATCTCATAATTGTGTTGTAAACTCTTCAGTTTTACCAGTATGTAAGAGTAAAGTTTTTATACACTTTGCACCAGTGAGAGAATGGTTGTGTGATTTTTATTTTATTTTTATGTAATCTTAAATTTGGGGTTATCTTGTAGATCGGATGCCATTTATTCTGCGTTATATGATGGAACTGGCATGATAGAGATTATACGGGGCCATGAATATCTTTCTCATCCTTTTGCTGTTTCTTTGTATGGGAGTGAAGTCTATTGGACAGATTGGAGGACCAATACACTTGCAAAAGCCAACAAATGGACTGGCCAAAATGTCAGTGTAATACAAAAAACAAGTGCTCAGCCATTTGATCTTCAAATATATCATCCAAGTCGTCAACCACAAGGTGACTATTTATAGAATAACTAATTATTGTTCCTACAAGTGGGGGAAAAGTATTATTTTTATGTACAAACATCTGTACATGAGCTTGCCTTGACCTGACAGTTCTTAGTTAAATGCTGTGTTCAGCACTAGAGTTCCTTGGGAGGTGGTAGATTCTTTATTCAATCCAGAAGCTTTATTGCATCAGTGTCTGTGAGTGTTGCCCATTTGGACCCTCTTGATCTGTTACAAGCAAACCACATTTATTTAAGAGGCTTTCAGTGTTCTTATTTTGATAGCTGGAGTAACTACTCTGACAGAAGCAAACATAACAATATTAGCTGCCTTTCTCCTGCTTCTCTCCAGAGGAAGATGAACTTTTCTGTGAAATAAACTGTGTAAAATTGTTAATTGTAAATATTCACTTTGTGATATCATTTGCCTTCATTTACTCATTCACTTGTCTGTTTGCTTCTCAGTCTTCTCATTCACTCTTAAGAATGCATGATTTAGATTCTTCCACTGGAGACCATGACTTTCCTACTTAAATAGCCTCAATTGGGTGTTGTCCATAAACTGATGCTTTTCCAAAGCATGTCCTATTCACTTAACAGCTTTTATTTTAAACTAACATTTATAGTTTTCAATTTCAAATTAACTTAGTATTTTTTTTTAATGGGAGAATCAACTCAGCCTGCTAGAAGCATGAATTTGGAGTTTAAAACTTAAAGAAGCATCAAAACTTATTTTTGATATGAATAATAAACTGAAAGGGAGTTCACAGTATCATTCCTAATGAAAAATACAGGAACCTGCTAAAAATCAGTTCTTTGAGACAGGTTTAAAATGTCTGATTGCACAGATAAAAAGACTAATGATTTTCCTATAATTGCAGCTGAAGCTTCAAATGGTTTTATCACTGAATAATGAATTTCTCATTCAGGTGATAAATATTTAGTCAAGATTTAAGTTTCTGACTTCAGCGGTCATGCACGTAAAGGCTCATGAGGATGAAGAAAGAAGCAGCCCATTATTTGCATATCTAATATTCTTCTAGAGTATAACTGTGTTTATTGCTTCTCCGAAGACTGCAGTTACAGGGAGTTTATTTAACTGCTCTAAAATTATTTTCTGCTTTGAATTTGAATTTTTGGTCTTCCATTTTGGCAATGCATAGGTTCTGCCTAAGCATGTTGGTAATAACATCAGCAACTATTAAATCCAAATTCGTTATAGATGATGTTATTAGTTTTTGCTGTGATTTTTGTCCTGGTACCTCCCTGTTGGTAGCAGTGTCTGGCACTGGTCCAAATGTGTCTTCCTTTCTTCCCTCATACTTCATTATTTCCCCAGCTGCTGTCACGTTGAGGGTATGTGAGTCCAGGATGCTTTGTACAGTGCTGTGCTGGCAACTGGAAGTATTCTTCTTCATCCCAACACTTCTCTCAACTTCTACTGTCATAAAAAAAAGAATTTTAATTGGATTTTATAATTCCTTCTTCTTCTTTGGCTTTTCAGATGTTGAGCCCTTCAGGGTCCCTGTATCCCTGACTTGGGAATCATGAATGTTAATGGAAATAGTTGATACATAGTCATTTACTAAGAGTCCTTGGGCTTCTAATCAGATGCTTGACTTAATTCAACGTGAAATAATGAGGATGAGGTGGTTAGATAAAGTAGTAATGGAAGGATTTGATAGGATACTGAGCAGAAGAAAATGGTCCTGATTAAACTTCCTCAGTTGTTTTCTTGGAAGGATGCTTAGAGATTAGTTCTTTCAGTAGTTCGTGTAAAATCAAAAAAACAAATTAAAGGGTCACTGGATCAAAAAGAGAACAGAGCTTAGAACTCTTGACCATGGCTGGAATCCAGCTTTCTCAAGAAAGCCCATGTGTAACAATTTTTTGTTGGTTGTATGAGCAGTCAAAGGGAAGAATTAAGTCTCTATAGGCTTTTGTAATATTTTTGTATCAGTAACTCATGGGTTATTTGTAAACAACAAAACAGATCATGCAGAACAGAACAAGTCCTGTATGTTAGAACTTAGAAAATGATCCACGAATGAGGTGAGTTTTCCTCTTGGAGATTACGCATATGTTTTTCTCCAGTGACTGTTCTTCTGCAGTGATCTTGCTGTCTCCTGTCTCCCATAAGCAGTTAATTTTTCCCTACTAACTTCAACATGTCTAATTCTCCCTCACCTGTCTTACACTTTCTGTTGCTTATTTAGTGTTAATGGGCTTATGGATACAATTATCTAGGGTGTGAATAATATGTATTTTATAGCTATGACAACTATAATAAGGTATAGGTAATATGTGAATATATACCTAAGCATATACATCTGTACATATATGTTCTTCACATGTGCAAAGCTGTGTGTACATTTTCCCCTTATTGTTATAATTTGGAGTTCAGCATTAGAGGTCCAATTCTGTTTAGTGTCTTTATCAGTGTTCTCGATGGAGGAGCTGAATGCACCCTCAGTAGGTTTACACATCTCCTTGAGGGTTTGAAGGCTCAATAAAGGAATGTGGATGGGCTGGTACCAAATGTATGGGGATCAACAGTACTCAGTGCTGAGTCCTGCACCTGGGCCACAACAACCCCTTGCAGTGCTGCAGGCTTGGGGAGGAGTGGCTGGAGAGCTGCCTGGATGAGAAGGCCCTGAGGGTGCTGGTTGACAGTGGCTGAACATGAGCCAGCAGTGGCCCAGGTGGCCAAGAGGGCCACCAGCATCCTGGCTTGGATCAGCAGCGGCGTGGGCAGCAGGAGCAGGGCAGGGATTGTGCTGCTGGACTCAGCACTGGTGAGGCCACGCTATTTTGTTCAATTTTGGGTCCCTCACTACAAGAAGGACATTGAGGTGCTGGAGCATGTCCAGAGAAGGGCAACGAAGCTGGTGAAGGGTCTGGAGCACAAGTGTTCTGAGGAGCGGCTGAGGGAAGTGGGGCTGCTTAGGCTGGAGAACAGGAGGCTCTTTGTAGTGAGATGGGTGTTGGTCTCTTCTCCCAAGGAGCAAGCCATAAGGAGAAGAGGGAATGGCCTCAGGTTTTGCCTGGGGAGATTTAGACTGGATATTGGGAAACCATACGTCGCTGAAAGGGCTGTCAGAACACTGGGATTTGAGGAACTGTGTTCCATATTTGGTGTTTTCACAGTAGCAGTACAGCTTCTATTGGCCATTTCTAGCTGTCAGGAAAAAACAGCTGTTTTCTGTCTGGACTGGGGACAGGCAATGAATTCTGAAAGAGACTCCTAGCCTGGGGAGACATTGGTCAGTATTCCAGAGTCACAGATACCTTCACCTCAAGGCAAGGTATAAGCTGAGGAAGAGGTTTCAGCTGTTATTTGCCAGAATCAAGAAGTTTAAATATCAAGTTGTGTAATTGCAGCCTTTATTTTATGCTACAGAAAACACAAGATACCAATTTATGATTGTCCTTCTGGGTTTGCTCTGAATTATTCTCTTCCAATGCAAGCAATTTCTTCATACAAAACTCCAGTACCTACCTTTATGGGAGCTGCAGAAAAATGGTGACACTACAAGATTATTTATTAATTTTTCTTTTGAATTTCTAGCAGTAAACACAGTTTAGAATCCCAAAATAAGATTAAGAGTAGACTCACAGTGCAAAATGTCAGTTTGAATATAGCAGTGAAGGACAAACACGTTCTAATCTCAGCTCCCATAGACATACATCACCTGTGGTGCCCATGACCTGCATCACCTGTTTAGGTGAAAGGTTATTAGCTTTTAAAATATATCATCAGACTTCTTTTCATTGAAATAAAGTAGAGCAGAGCTAAATGAGATCCTGTAGTTCAAAGCAGCATTATTTCAGTTAATCTAGGACATATGCTAATGTAAGGTGGTGCAGTTACGGTGAGGTATTTGTATGGATGATAGGTTCATCTGTCATTAAACCACAGGAGATTGTGTAGGGCTTTATGACCTTCATGCATTCAGTGCAGAATGATGTCACATCTCAGGAATACAAGCTTGAGACCTCCTCATCTTCACAGAACCAAAGCTGCGTGGCAGGAATTCTATTAACATAACAAACACAGGTTTTCTAGGAAGAATATTTTCTTAACTGCCATTATGTTTTAAAAATCCACTTGCTACAAAGAACAAGGTCTTCTATTTTAGGCAGAAATGGTCGTTGTGCCATGAAGTGTATTACTGAGGGTAGTGATGAAAGGAGTAAATATGGTGCGTTGGGAAGATCACAGCTTGAAAACAAAGCTGTGAATTCCTCACACGTTCCCCAAGTTGGTTTTTTTTCGTTTCTCAAGGGTACTACTTTGATCTAAAAAAAACCCACCAAACCACATGGCCATAGCATTGGTTTTCTTTTTGCAGATTGAATTTTTTATGGACTAAAAATCAGGACAAGCAGTATAATAACTCTTAAATGTACAGTATATTGGTACCAGTAGGCTCTTTTGTAATAAAACACAAAAAAACATTTAACTTCATAGCGCTGTTACAATATTCTGTTGGGGCCTGGATTGCCAGCTGTTAAAAATAAATAACATTTTTTCAGAAATGTAGCTTAAGATGCACATCAGCAACGTTTTGGCTATTTTATTTTAAGGGGATTTAAAAAATTTTATTTGAGATTCTACCACAACCTTCATCTGTACATTCTTTTTGCTTCCAAACCAGCAGCAAGATTGGTGCCTGGTATCGTAAATCATGCAAAAGGATTGAAAGACTTTATATTGGGTTCCCTTGTGCCTTGTGAAAGTTCTGGTTTTGTTTTAGGAATTATAAAAGCAGTTTTTCCTACCTTTGTCTTAACTCAACATCCTGTCTTGGGCAAGGGCTGATCAGTGCCTACACGAAAGGCTGGACCTGGGGACAGGTAACAGCCCTGCTCCTCCCCTGTGGCCTCTCAACCAGTGACCTCTAACTCAGTCGGCTTTGAACCTAAAGGGCTCTCTTTGTGCTTCAGAGGTGGTTCTTCTTGCATGAACCTTGCTAGTTGTTTTCTTTAAACTTACACAAACTCTTCATATCTACACAAACTCTTCATATCTACACTTTTTTTTGGGGAGGAAGCCCTCTGTGGGAGAGCTCCTCATCTTGCTTATTTTGACCCGGATTCTGTTCAGCGTGTCCTAGTTCATGTAGTGACAGTGGCATTGGACTGCCATTTCCTAAGTGTAAATACCATCTGTTGATTCAGAAAAGGATTTTGGAAATATGTATACTATTTCTGTGCTCATCCTCGTGTGCATAACTTAAGATTGGGAGGTTTTTTCCTTCAATAATTAGTGTACAAGTGTTGAATTTTTTCAAACATTTTATTTATCGAACATTTTGTTTCAGTCCTTCTCTCATGTGGCTTTTCTGTAGCTTTTCAGACTTGGATTGTCACATCACTTTTTTGTTACTCACTTTAACAGTAACTGTCTGATTTCTTTTTTATTTATTTTTATTTTTATAGCACCCACTCCTAAAGGTACTTTGACCCCTAGGATTACAGCATTTGTTATTCGTTTACATCTGTGTTTCTTAGCTGCACAGTATGTATGGTTTTTTTAAGGTCAGTCATTCCAGGCAGTCCCTTCTTTTTTTTTGACTTGTATCATTAATTCCATTTTTTCTCTTGCTTGTTTGTTTTTTTTGCGGCAGCTTTTCTTCTTGGAACTGTACACTGGGGTGGATGAAAATTAGAGAAAGAAGAGCTTCAAAATTACCATAAAGCTATCATTCTGTATGCAAGAGAACATCATGAAGACTTGTGCTAACTTTGAGCAAATAAAGTTCTTGTTTATTTAGTGTCATGGTGAATATGTAAATTTTTTTTAAATGATATACCAGCTAATTCTTCAAGTGAATGATTAAAAACTGAAGTAGAAATAGTGAATATAGGAAATAAACATGCATTTTAGTTTTGATGCCTTCTCTGATCAATCCTAACTTGCAAATACCAAATATTAGTGCTGAAATAATCAATCAGATATAATTGGGTACTTAAAAACTTCACTGGAGTGAGTACAGCAGAAGGATCTCTGGCCCTGTGAAGAGCAACACTACACAAAGCATTGACAGTAAGCAAAGGATTAGATCTATAACTGGTTTAAAATATTGGATGCAATTTAAAAGTGTCCTTTTGATGTAACTGTAATGCATATATTTGAAGGTGTATGCAGAATTTAATCGTGTCACATGCCATTAAAATATAAGATTAAGATTTTGGTTAGCTAAAATCTGATGCCAAGAAGGGACAGGGAAGACAATATGAAGCTAATATATTGGTCCACAGTGAATATTCAGAGGCTGTCAGAGTAACTGTTGATTTGTCAACTGGTGATGGAATTTCTGAGGATATTTTTAAGGGTTACTGATCAAGAAAAGTAAAGATTTTGTTCAAATCATGTTTTAGAGAGCAGTCAAGAAGAAATATGATGGCAGAAAGTGACATAGGATATGTGTATACTGTGCTCAGTACTGTGAAAGAAATAGATTGACAAGCAATCACCAGAGGAAATCAATTAAATAATGCAAAAGGCTGACCAGTTGGTAAAAATGCTAGTTCTGTGTGCTGTTGTGATCAAAAGGCAAATAGATTGGTGGAAATGATTAGGGAAGGAATAAAGAACCACAGCTAGTGAACTGTGATGCTGTATAAATCCATATCACTCCCACATCTCGAGTACTGCATACAGATAATGTAAGAGATACTGCCAAGCTTGACAGGCTGAGCAAGGGTATGGAAACAGCTTTTGTATGAGGGCAGGTGAGCTGATGCTTCTTGAAATGCAGATTGTGGATGAGTTGCTGTGAAATCATAAATGGCACAGAGAAGGTGAGTAAGGAAGGGTTATTCACAACGAAATAGAAGGAAGTGTTGGAACTAGCACTAGGAAATAAAAGAGCCAAATTTTTAGAGTCAAAGCAATGGAATTCCTGTTTGCTTTCAAGAGAATTCGTTTTTGCTAGAAAGGAAAGAAAGTACTTAGCTGTTATTCAGTAAAAGCAGCAGGAATGTGAAAGGAAAATGCACGTGCTGATACAAATATTTTTTAGATGATGGTAGTTCACTCTTCCAGTTGCGCGCATGTGTGAAAATAAATGCAGCCACTTTATAATCTTCTTTCTCCACCCATTTTGTGTTCGTGGACAGAGAGTACTGATGTTGTCCTGTCTCCTCTTTGTTGGTGCTTGTAGCACACTTTAACCACCGCTGTTCCATTAGCGTGGCCATCAGGCAGCATGGCTTTTATTTTTCATTCTGTGTGTTCTTCTGTTTGAATTCCGTACTCAAACAGCAACTTTGCTAGAGTGGAACATAATACATTACTTGCACAGAAAGACAAGGTGGGGATTATTATTCTCAGGCCCTAAGGAAATTCTTGCCATGGGTGATTTTATGCGTATAAAGAGGTTGAGGGTTCCACTTCAGTTTTGCTTTGTGTTGGCAAATAAATTAAAGGAAATGCTCTTTGTCAAAAAGGATGAGTTACGTTTTAAATCTGGCAGCAGTGGTGTTAAGAATGCCAAAAGAATGCAGAAGGTCGACTCACTAGAGGGTCTCCTGAGATCCCTTACAACCTGAATGATTCTGTGATCTCCTTCACAATATTGTCAACACCCTAAATTATGTTTAATTTTTGCTGTGTAGTTCATAGGGATAAATGACACATTTACTCGTATTAATAGTCTATTTATAGTTGATTCTTATCATGAAGTGCTCTTGAAATCTTCTTAACTTCAGTCTCTTTCCTCAACTCCACGTTTTTTAATCTTCCACACAAATTTTGAACTTATTAAAAGAGATCACCCCAGATTTTTTCACGTTGTTACAACAAGAAAAGTGTTGATATTAAGTACATTTTTTGCTATTGTAAATTCTGGAAAAGGAACAATCAAATATAGTTATCACGTAAGGATAATAAGGTATTTACAGTCCATTAGCAGTTAAGGAAGGTATTAAGTCATTAACCAAGAATAAGTATTTTAGAGCTTATTGGCTTTTCATCAGAGGATTAGAAGAGCTGACAAGGATGATAAAAGTTGCTATTTTTTAATAAATCTTGGAATGGCAGGAGAAACTGCAGAGATTTGGAGAGTGCTCAGTGGCCTCCATTGCTGCCAGTGTTTGAAAGGGGCAAATGACTACAGAACACAGTAAAAGGCTGTGATTTTTTGATAGAAGGTTCTTGATAGAATGATGGAAGATTCTTGATAGAATGTCATTAACCTCTTTATCTAAGATTTTGAAAGTTTCATTCTTCCTGAATGAAGTCCTGGTCAGACAGGTAAATAGTTAAAGGATTCAGCAGCTGTTGGATAAATTTAAAGAAGTACACATTGATGAAAAATAAGTGGTTCAGTGAAGCAAACCTTGAGTTTATCTTCAAATTCTAGTGCTTGAGTTCGAGCTAAATTTATTTTGCCAAGATATTCAGCTATCAAATTTCTCTAGTTATCTAATTGCAGACTTAGCACATCATTGCAGGAATATATTCTAAACTAATTGATTTTGTTAATTATAAGTTTGTCTTTATGTGTCAGTCATTCCCACTTCCCTTTTCATCACAGTTAATATTCTGAGATTTTTTTAATAAATGGAAAAAATCAACTCTCTGTTAATGCCTGGAATGTCTCTCCAGAGAAAGTAAAAAGAACAGTTTCTAGATTTTTTTTAAGACCAAGTCATGTTCTCTGGTCAGTGTTCTTTCTGCTCTTCAAAGCAATTTCAGCACATCTTTTTCAATCGATGAACTATAGGAAGCTACTTCAAAAAAGCTGCGCTTAGGATAGGTTTTCCTTTGAGAAAAGTAGAAATGCTTCAGCATTTTTTTTTTTCAAATTATCTTTGCAAGTTAAATTTCCAACTAATAGTCTAGTAGGTAGCTCAGATTGAGAGAGAACATTGAATTTAACAAAATTCATTGCATAATCTAAGGTTTGACTTTTCACAAAACAGAATTTGTTGTTTGGGTCCTTATTAACATTTTTTTTCACCCCACGTTAAGAGTATGCAGCTCTTTACATTTAAATGTTACAAATAGACTGCAGAATTCATATCTCACTGGAAAATTTTATCCAGTGGCTTCATGAAGTTGCAATGATATATTTTATTTTTAGTAGAGCCGCAAAATTCAAAAGATATGTGCTTGGACAAGAGTGAATATTAGCGTAGAACAAGTGATGAGGGTACAGGATCAATTAATGAATCTAAGAGGATTTTCATGGTTTCTCACGCCAGTGTAGCTTATGCTGGTTTGACAACCCTTAGTTCCAAAAGGTGATTTTATATTTTGTGTATTTCATTATTCCATTTTAGCTTCCAATCCGTGTGCTGCTAATGAGGGCAGAGGTCCGTGTTCTCACATGTGTCTGATCAATCACAACAGGAGTGCTGCCTGTGCCTGTCCACACCTGATGAAACTGTCTTTAGACAGGAAAACATGTTATGGTAAGTTTCCTTCCCAAAGCCTGACGATTGTATTGGGTTGAGAATTTTGAATTGATCAACTAAAATATATAATCTTAAAAAAAATCTCTGCAGTGCATTTTAATTCTTCACCTACAGAGAAGATGAAGAGGGGCTCTTTATCAAGGAGTGCAGTGATAGGACAAGGGGTAACAGGTTTAAGCTGAAAGAGGAGAGACTTAAGTCAGATATTAGGAAGAAGTGTTTTTCTGTGAGGGTGGGGAGGCCCTGGCCCAGGTTGCCCAAGGAAGTTGTTGCTGCCCCATCCCTGAAGGGGTTAAAGGCCAGGCTGGATGGGGCTTTGAGCCCCCTGATCCAGTGGGAGGTGTCCCTGCCCATGGCAGGGGAGTGGAACTGGATGGGCTTTAAGGTCCTTTCCAACCCAAACTATTCCATGATGATACGATATTCTTTAGAGGTACATCTACTTTTTAAGAACTTACAGTGTGTTCTGATATGAGGTGTGTGGAGCTTTGATATTAATTACCACAGCCATGTTTTCTGTTGCTCATGTGTGTGATGCGTTAGTAAAACTTATCTCTGCGAAACAGGAAGGTTTATACTGTAAAGGGCCTCATCAGAAAATGATGAGTTAGGTAAGCTGAATGACAAAAAGGTACTTAGTAGCTTAAATCTCTAATTGTTTTTCTAAAGTTGTCTTATTTTCATTTTCAAGGATTAAGGGTTAGTGGATGTCTAAGTTAGATCAATCAACGTGTTCCTTTTCTTCCCCCTATTTGCTGCTCACTGCTTACACGTACATTGTGGGATTCCTCCTCAGTTTTGTTGTTTGCTTCTCTTACTGTGGTACTTTGTTCCCTTGAAATACCAAATGTTAATATCTATTATGATGTGCAAATGAAACAGTATTTTTTTTTGATTGGGATAAGTGGGGTAAAATTTTTAAAATACCATTTTTAACATTTTCCTTACACGTTCACGAGCCCATATTCATTTAGCAGTGTGCTGACTTCAGGCCCAGCTTCCACAATTAATATATTTTTCCCGTGTTTTTTTATGCTCTGTAACATACTTTATTTCTGAAGTGTCACTAGCCTGAAAGTTTCTTGGAGATGTTTAATCACTTGTACGTCTTTATTTACACATTTGTAAAGTGATCTCAAGTGAATGGCTTGAGTTTCTGTTAGCAGTATTGAGAAGAGGGTAAGGAGTGATGATGATAAGAGGATGAGTGGTGTTGAGAAGAGGGTGAGGAGTGATGTTTTCCTTTTCTCTAACAGAAAGGAAGAAATTTCTTCTTTACGCAAGGCATTCAGAAATAAGAGGGGTGGACATAGAAAACCCATACTTCAACTTCATCACAGCCTTCACTGTTCCTGACATTGATGATGTGACAGTCATAGATTTTGATGCTGTCGAGGAGCGCTTATACTGGACTGATGTGAAAACACAGACCATCAAGCGGGCCTTCATCAATGGGACTGGCTTAGAAACAATTATTTCAAGAGGCAAGTAGTGTCACATTAAACCTTCATTAGTGGTAAATGTGTGTTATAAGCATGCTAAAATATGACCCTGCAAGTTGTCGTTAGGTTTGCCTTTCACTAGTATTGGATAATCTAAATAATAATAAACCACGATTTTGTTTAGGATTCTACTTCATTTTATTGATTGATAATTAATTTTTATTTAAATAAATAGTTATTTAATCGCAATATTGTTTTTATAGAAGATGTTTGTTAAACAATGGAAATGATGTCTTCTGGGGAAGGTAGCTACAATGAAGATGAAAAAGAAAAAAATAGCAATATCCTGACACAACTTTGCATTGAAGAATTTCATGTGGATTTCCTTTTGCCTGATTGCTTCAACCTTGCGTCAGCAGCTCCAACACTAAAATATACTCTTTGTTATCCTTGCTAGCGGTGTTTTTCCTTTGACTGTTTCCATCCACTGTCAGTTCCTCTCCTGGCAGCACATGATGTTCTTCCTTTTTGTTCTACATCTACTTACTTGAAAATAGGAAAACTGTCAGTTAGGGACAAATTTCACAAACTCTGGTTCCTCCAATGTGTCTTTGAGTGGGGAAGAGGAAAAGAGGAATAGCTCAGTTCTGTAAGATCAGACTTTATCTGATTTTGAGAACAAATGAAAAAACTCCAGACATTTTAGGTGATTACTTGAGGACTACAGAAAATTGATGAAGTCCCTGCCCTGGTGTCACTTTAGAAGAAATTTGTTCTGTATTAGCGTATCTTCAGACATCATTGGACAAATGTGGCAATATCCCCACTTGGCTATGTAGATGGGTGAATTTATTTATTTTGTGTCAGCCTTTTTCTTTTCCCCCTGCTGTCTCGGAGACAATTTTATTAACAATTGGAAACATTTTTCAATATCCATAGCAAGAACAATTTTTAAACTGCCTATTAGAGCTGCTCCTTGTATCAGGGATTGTGATTCCCAAAGAGAGTGTTCTTGATTTTGTGAATCTTTGTAGAAAAGAAAGTTGTTTACCATATAAAAGATACAGTGAAAAATCACAAAACTTGTCAACAAACAATGAGATGGAAAAAAACATACTCTGTGTTTCTGTTTATCAGTGTTCTTTCATACTCTTTTTATGACAGTAGCTGCTGTGACTGACATATTGGAGGAATTTTTTTGTGCCAGACATAGCTTGTTATTTATAAAATTTGTAAAATTATGATGTTTTGACACATCAAAACATTTTAAAGACTGCTTATTAGGTGTAAATTATCTCATATGCTTAGTTGTATTTTTATACTTCTTGTAAGAACATAAGAAGCTTTGTAAGCCCATACTTGTGGGATTCTCATTGGATGAAGTCTTATGCCAGTGTCACGAAGATGCCAAAGCCATACTTTAATCTTTTTAAGAGTATGAAATCCTTGTTTTCTAGTTCCCCCAACAAAAAAAAAAAGTAAAAAGGAAGGGGATCAGTTTAAAATAGGTCAAGGCTGTGTATTTGGTGCTCTTTGTTGCGTTCTCCAAAGCTGGCAAACTTCATAATGCCCGATCGCGGTTTGACCTTATGTGCAAGCCAGTTCACAGCCACATCCGTGTGTGTCAGTGACAATAATTCTGTCAGGGCAAGTAACTCTGTCACACTGACGAGAAGGTCATGTGCAAACTGTTGACTATCCTGAAATCGTTCAGTTACCCTTGGCCTGTTTCCTCGTCTACAAAGATGCCGATCAGTGTGAACCGGTGCTGTGCCCAGGCAGTGGTATGTTGGTAGCTAGGTCTTGGGCAGTATGTTTATACCCAGCATTTAAGGGAGATATTAACATAGAATCATAAAATGGCTTGGCTGGGCAGGACCTTAAAGCCCATCCAGTTCCACCCCCTGCCATGGGCAGGGATACCTCCCACTGGATCAGGGGCTCCAAGCCCCATCCATCCTGGCCTTGAACACCTCCAGGCAGGGGACAGCCACAACTTCCCTGGGCAACCTGTACCAGGTTCTTACTGCCCTCAAGATAAAGAATTTCTTCCTAATGTCTAATCTAAATCTTCCCCCTTCCAATTTAAAGCTATTCCCCCTTACGCTGTCACTATTATGCATTAACCTTTTTTTTAATGAATATCTTGCTAAGGAAAGCTATCACATAAAAAGATACTTGTGAAGCTGCCCAACTAACCATATCTTAACTCACATTTTACTGCCTCAAGTAATACTGGTGGTGTGAGTTGACCCCAGAAGGCAACTAAACCATACTCAGCCTCTCACTCACTGCTCACAGTGGGATGGGGAAGAGAATCGGAAGGGAAGAAGTGAGGAAACTCTTGGGGTGATATAAAACAGTTCAATAGGAAAAGCAAAAGCTGTGTGCACAAGCAAAGCAAAATAAATAATTCATTTAATACTTCCCATTGGCAATCTTTAGCCATTTCCAGGAAAGCAGGGGAGTAAGCTTGAGTCTTCAAAGTCTTCTGAAATAACTTCCTAGTGCAGGCTAAATCCTTCTTAAAAGACCCACAGCAAACCACACTTTTTAATAATGCACTGCTAAGTGCTTTCTTAAGTAGAAAAATACACTGCAAAAATTCAGGGGCTGGACAATGATTATATTTGGACAGTAGGCTTTGTGTGATTTTTTTGAAAAAAGTATTTATGGAGGATTTTGTGAATCTTCAGTGCAGTTCTTGTGTTCTTACTGCAATTGTATCAGGCCCAAGAAGAAACAGTAATTATTAATTCTTGGTAACTAGTTTATAAATACATTGGTATAGAATGCTGCACAATAGTGTTAACCAACTGTAGAAGAAATTTTTTGTTGTTTTTGTGTCTCTAAAACTGAGACTAATCCAGAAAGAAAATCAAAAGAACAATTGCTTTCACTTTTTGCAGATATCCAGAGTATCAGAGGTCTTGCAGTGGATTGGATATCACGTAATTTATATTGGATCAGCTCAGAATTTGATGAAACACAAATTAACGTGGCACGTTTAGATGGTTCCTTGAAAACCTCAATCATCCATGGAATTGACAAACCCCAGTGCCTTGCAGTTCACCCAGTGAAAGGGTAAGATATCTGTGGTTTTAATAAATAAACTATCGTAAAGCTCGTCAGATTTAGTTTGCCCATTCTGTTTACTTTCAAATTTAAAGTAAATTCATGTGTTTGAAAGACATTGCCAAGAATTCTTCACCGAGTACGACTTCGCTACCAAAACTTTATGTTGATTAAATGATGTAATCATTAATTGTACATTTTGCATGCTTTGAAGCTTACGAATATTTTCTCTACTGATGCATTAAAAATACTGTGTATACAGAGCAATATTTTAAATGTGCTCGTTTTCTTCCTCAGTAAACTCTACTGGACAGATGGTAACACAATTAATGTGGCAAACATGGATGGCAGCAACAGCAAAATACTCTTTCAGAATCAAAAAGATCCTGTTGGTAAATACCTTTTTTCCTGATTTTTTTTATTATTATTATCTTATAGTGCTTTTTTAATGGGCATGATCTTGAAAAGCCATTCAAGTACACTATGCTGTTTCCTGTATACTGTATAATAGTGACAAGAACAGGCATAAAGACATGAAAAACAGTGATATACTTTTGTGTTTTACAATTCCAGATTGTCCCATTCTAACTGTAATCCACTGAAGTGGATTAAGTATATTAAAATTAACTTCTAGGGTTACAGTACACTGAAGGTGGAGGAGAACCCATCTATGCTTTTTATTTACCCATGAGCTAAAGATTGAGAATTAGAGAGCAGGGTTTTAATAATTCATGGATATATGTGAGGGAGTTTTTTGACCAGGAATGTAGAACCTTCTCTACCAGAATCCCAGCTGCACAATCAAGACGTAGTTTGGATCTTAGCTTTTCATATACAGAAAGGAGCAACAGTTGAAGCATGCATTTCATATAATGGTTTAGCCTCACTTGAGGTACTTGAGAATTATTATAGTTGATCATAAATTACTTTGTGTTCTTTATTTTTGGTTCAGGTCTCTTTCTTTTTGTAATTTCAGATTTTGGAGAGTTAAAATGTTGCCTTATTAATGGCCCATCAATAAAGTGATTAAATGTGTAAGCCAGTCAGCCGTGCTAGAACGCATCATGGGTATCTGTGATGCTTATTTCTGTTAGTGAAAATTAGACAATTCCTGAAAAAAACTTAAATAAACAACCCTTGCCTGCATTAGAAATAAGGTTTTTTTCACATGGATTTGTAATAAGTGGGATAACACAGCAGGGAAAGACTTAGGGAAGGAAAAACTGTGGTAGACTCGGGTAGAGGGAGATAAGAATGTTGTTTCTGTCAGTTGCTGCTGTGTAAGTGCAATACCCATGTGTAGAAACACCAGTATAATACCTAAAGAAGTAGAAAACCTGACAAGATAACATTGTAAATGCTGTGTAGGTTGCATTCACAGCAGCCCCATAAAGAGATCTGTCTGGGTGAGATTGGTGAGTGGACTGGTGGCAGTCAGGAGATGCAGAGAGTAGTGAGCACGGCCCATCTCAGGGTGAGGAGAGCTTCATCCTCACGTGGTGCCTGTGTTAACCCATAGCAAGGTGCACCTGTAGTCACAGCAATGCTTGGCCCGAGGATCACTCTCTTCTGGAGGCACCACTCAGAATCCCTGCCCTCTCTTGAGTGTGTTCCTTTCTCTTCTTGGTAATGCACTTGCAGAGAAAATACCAGGAGCTGTGAAGGATCTGGAAAACTGCTTTCCCAAATCTTGGAAAGCAGACACCTTTTGCCTTGCTCTGTCAAATGTGCATGAAGAAGTCATGATAACACTTTCAGCTTCAAGGACTACAGCACGTGGCACTGCTTTGTCCCAGCAAGATTTTGAGGATAGATCTGGCTTTCCACACAAAAGCCATTTATCAGGTGGAAGAAGGGCTCTGTGCAACGTGTAGAGGTTGGCCTGAAGTGAAGTACAGTGCTTCTGGTGCCTTGCTGCTGGACACCTGGGCTCTGGGAAAAGTCTAATGCCAAAGCAAATTATGGCATGTATTGTCACTATGCCGAGCGTATTCCACGGTGGGGAACCTGCTGCTACGATTACTTGAATGTTTATAAAGGATTATAGAAGTCTGAAACACGTTATCTGTTAGTTCTGTGCTCTTACTTCCAGAAACTTATATGCTTGGTTCATTTAGTAAGCAATTTTTGTGAGTATTTTTATTTCTGCAGTTCTCTTGCTTCTTACTCCAAAGAACTGATCATGAGGTCAGATCACTATGAAGCAAAATTAAAATTAATACTATAAATTTATGAAGAGTTTGGATTAGGGTTTGTTATTTCAGCATTCCAAGCAAAGAGCTGTGCATGTAGGGAGAGAGCAGACTTTTTATAGTTCTGAATCAGAAAATGTAGCTTGCTTTTTAAGACTTTATATATTCAATATCATAGAATATAAATGATGGCTTCTGGTTTGCATTTGCTAGTAGCTGATGTCTTCACGTAGGACTTGAGTTCATTCAAGTAATTATTCTTTGCCCAGATAGTGCTCTTCCATCAGTCACTGATTGATTGCTGTACATGTTGGGAAAAATAAAAAGCCTAAATCCTTTTAAAAACATAGTTTTTTTCACTATAAATGGCCAAATTTGTTTGGTTTTATTGATTGTTTTTATTAAGTTTGAGTGGATATGTAATGTAATTGCGTGTTTATGTATTTCTTAAATACACTTTTGTAATGAAAACAGCTGAACACTAAATGTATGTCATCTATTCAAGTCAGTTAAAGTTGTGTTACATTAATTACAGGTTTATCAATAGATTATGGGGAGAACAGACTTTACTGGATCAGTTCAGGAAATGGAACCATAAATAGATGCAACTTGGACGGTGGTAATCTGGAAATAATAGAGTCAATGAAAGAAGACTTAACAAAGGCAACAGCTTTAACCATTATGGGTAAGTCCAAAACTAATAACTTAGTTTTTAAATGTCTGGAAGCTAATTAATAATGAATAAAAAAGCCTGAGAAAGCTACTTTTATTTTTACTTAATAATGCAAACAGTGCATTCACTGTTTTGTCTGTGAAGAAAAGTTTTTTATATTTCATTGAACAGTTTCCAATCTGTGTTACAAGTGTATGTTTCTCAATATAGTCTTGCATATGTGTACACAGGGCAAAGTTACCAGATTGATGGTTTATATTTACTGTGGTTACTTGTAAAGCACATTGGAAGGAAGTGCATTATGTTCTTCACTACATAGGATTATCTACAGCATCTTTCTTCTGCTGCTCACTTCTACTGTCTTAGTTCAGAATAGCCCCAGGTTGTTGGATTGGTTTGCACTTTAAGACTCCTTTGGATTGTGAATTTGATGATTGATGATTTGGATTTTCACATGTCTGGTGATACTCTTTGTATTAAATTGGTTGGAAAAGCGAAGTTTTTCTTGTTGTAGTTTGCACGTAAGAAATGTTTAGAATGTTCAAAGCCATCTAAATTATTTTTTAAAAAGTTACATTAGAAAAAAATCCTAAAAAATTCAGTAAGTTTTTAAGTTAGAGATTACTGAGTATTGTGAAAATATTGTTTTGGATTAACTGTTCGCGTAGCACCTTGAGCTCTTGGCCCTTGCTGGAGCTAGGATTCCAGAAACTCAAATCTGACTCAGAACTAGTATTTCTGTTCTGGAGTTTTCCATATTTCTCCCAAGTACTTTGACCTCTGGTTCAATTAAATATTATTCATATTTATCTTGGATGTTAAAAAAAAAAAGGTTCAGTTGACACTTCTGTTGCAAAAGTCGACTCATCATCTGCCAGAGTCTTTTTAGAAAGTATTTTATTTGATTGATTAATTATAGAAGGTACATATAGATGGTGTTGTGAAAGATATGCTAAATGAGTTCTGAAGAGTTTATTCATATGGTGTAAATTAAATCGTATTTTAAAGTAGTAACTTCTGAAATAGTTCTATTATACACATATTTAGCCAGTATTGAACTCCAGATGCTGCCAAAATCTGCTGCAGAGGGTGTGTTTTTATCTATACATTCATAAACAAAAGCAGGTTTTATATCAGAAGGAGCTATGAATGTTAATATAGACTTGTCTTTTGTTGATTTAATTGTGACCAGGCATAGAATGAATAGATGGCCCTTACTTCAGGGAGCTATTAGAAGTGTTTAATAGGAGATGTTGTAAAGAGTATTTGTTCATAGCCTCACTAAGGTATCTGTGGTATCAGGTCATCATCTGTGATTCACAGAAGCTTACAATGGTTATGATCCATCTGGGATATTGAATGAATCGTTTATAGCTACTGTTTATAGAAGAGTGTTTTGTGCTTGTTTGTGTCAAAGTAGTTGAATTTTTGCGGGTGTGAGGATGTGAAAATTTTTGCTGCATAGTTTTGAAACATATAATTCTAATATTCCTAGTTTGGGATGCTTTGTTTTTATGGGTGATGACAATTTTTCATACTCAGCAGTGGTAAAGAAAATGTACAATGTGTTTAGGTTTTTGGGTTTGTTTTGCTTTTGAGTTTTGTCTTTATTTTGGAGCCGTAGTTGCGATAAACTGCGACATGACATTGCAGTATGATTCCATGTATAAATCTGCTGGAGAAAAAATGCAAACAAATACAGTTTTATAAACATCTCTGTATGTGCTGATTGAAAAACATGAACAGTGTCTGTATTCATTTTCCCTGTATGTTTTTATGTTGGGGAGCACACTGTAGCAACGTCAGTGCCATCTGTTTTCCTGAGGTGCTGGTGGCTTTACGTCAGCTTCTTACAGTCAGTATTTCACGCATGTAAAATGGATCAGAACAGAAAACCCAGTGTGATATAAAGCAAGATAACAGATTTATTGCCATTTGAATTGATCAGTGACTGAAAAGGGAACAGATAAGATGTCTGTGCCCAAACTCCTAAGTGTTTCGGGGCATCAAGGTTCCGCTGGGTGCTACAGAGTTCCGTAGACTTCTGCTCTGTGTTGGATTTTTCTGTCTTTTGCATTTAGTATCTCCCCAAGTAAAAGCAGTATTTTGGACAGATTATGTTTCTCTATTTTAAGTATACAGTCACATCATATTGTTGGGCTGTGTTTCCATCGGGCTGGGAAGAAGAGATAGAGTTGGGTATTTTGAGACTCTCTTCATACAAGTCTCACCAGGCCATGTGTTGGCAGGTTGATGTTGATCATCAGACCATTTATGGGTCTGAAGAGCTGAAATAAGGAAATGGTGGAGGGAACCTCAGTGAATTGAGGGGACAGGGTGATGTGATGTGTGATAGCCGTGGTTCCCGTGCCCCCCCGTCCCTGCCAAGGGTTGGTGCACTGGGGGAGAGGGGATTGTTAAATTTCTGGATTTCTCACAGTTTCACAGAATCATAAGGCTGGAAAGGACCTCTGAGATCATTGAGTCCAACCTATAAACCAACACTAACACCAACACCATCATCTAAACTCAGTGCCTCATCCAGTCTCCCCTTAAACACCTCCAGGGTAGGTGACTCCACCCCCTCCCTGGGCAGCCCATTCCAATGGCCAATCACCCTTTCAGTGAAGAACTTTTTCCTCACATCAAGTCTAAACTTTCCCTGACGAAGCTTGAGTCCCTGCCCTCTGGTTCTGCCACTGGTCACCTGAGAGAAGAGACCAACCCCTGCCCCACTACAACCTCCTTTTAGGGAGTTGTAGAGAGCAATGAGGTCTCCCCTGAGCCTCCTCTTCTCCAGACTAAACAGCCCCAACTCCCTCAGTCGCTCCTCATAGGGCTTGTGCTCCAGCCCCTTCACCATCTTCGTTGCCCTCCTCTGGACACACTCCAGCATCCTGACATCTTCTCGTAAACTTACTTTACTGGTGATGTCACTCATTCTTGTTTCTGAAAAAAAATGTATCTGTGAAAATCTCCTTACTGGCATCTTTCCCAGCCGTCTCCTGTCAGGAAGCACGAGCTCCCAGAGACAGCCGAGGCTACTCCGTTTCATACAACTTATGGAGTCGTTCACCACTACTGGTGAAGAGTTTCAGCAGGCAGTGACAAGTGCCCTTCTCCTTTAGTGCTGCTCCTTGACCTCCTCATGGTGCTTCATTGCTTTCAATCCCTCTATTTTAGAGTTGCAGTTTAACTACTGTGAACTGTTTGGAAGTTACCACTTCTCTTTCAGATGTTTGCTATTGTTTAGTCCTTTCCAGGCTCCGTTTAACATTTTCCTACTGTTGTATCCTTCAGTGGGAACATATACAGATTAATGAGAAAGCATGAAAAAATAATGTTGGCAAACAAGTTGGTGCCAAAGTGACTCTCAGATTTAGCCCTGAGGGAAATGGAAACAATTCACATCTTTCTGTATTTTGGTTTTCATTTACTGGGTTCCTACTCAGTAGTGTCAGTCATCTTTCTTTTTCCATATGTTGTTTTCAAAAATTGAGTCTTTTGGTGTCTGCTTTCACTACATGTTTTTGAGTATAGTGTAGATGGGATGAAAATTATACTCCTTTTCAAATAAAGCATTTGAATATATACAAAATTGCTATATTTTTTCAGTGCCCTTCAGCATCCAAAAAATTATTTTTGCTGTTTCCGTTGTTTTGCAAAGATGTTGCTATAAATCCATGATGAAGTCACATTTCCTTTTATTCTCCTCTTGCTTTTTCTTCAGACACATTCACTGTGTGAAATACCAGAGCGTGCAACATCAGCCATTTCTTTGTTTAGTACCTCCCACTGTTTATTGCCTCGCATTTGCACAACAGTAATTTTCTTCTGCTACTGTGTTAACTGTTCATTTTATTTTGTTCAAAACCCTCTGAAGTTTTTTCTGGTCTTTTAGAAGCTCATTTAATTCACAGCACCCTATGCCCCACGTAATTTTCAATGCCTACTGACACTGTTTACAAGTTGATAACAAATACATCCACTGTTTTGGAAACTCAGGATGTTCCATGTGAGAGAATGTCTGATTTTCTTGTACAAAACATCAAGATTCTCCTCAGCATTAAAAAAATGCTTCCTATGCTTGGGTTAAGGTTTGAGTTTAATATAAGTTGAGTATCTGATTTTAGTAGTTTTCTGGCAGCCAGTGTCTGTCACCAAGTTCTATAGATGTATTTCACATTCTGCATGAAGCCTTATTTCTTGCCTTCCAAGTTAATGAATGAAAATGGTTCCTTGACTGTAATGGAAACTGTTTGGAAGTTTACCCTTGTGGTGAGAACTGTGTCTATTTCTGAATTGGTGATCTGAGTCATTATATTATAAGACTTGAATTACAAAAGAATATGCAGCAAGGATGATTTTTTTGAAAAACTATTTGTAGAAACCACAAGGAAAGTATTCCGTGATGCTAAGTAGTAGCCTTTTCTTAGTTGTTTACCAGTGTAGAATGGAATAACTTCATGTAGTGAATGATTCTGTGCATAAGTGCTATTTCTGTTGAAATTCATGTCAAAAAAATTCAATCAGCAGTACAACAAAATCAGACATATAAAATAGCTTTTCAGTGGGAGTGCAGATATTAAAACAATGTCTTTTGAACGCAAACTGTATAAATACAGCAATCAAGGTATATTATAAAGCAATCAAAATAGACAATAACAATTACAGTATTTCTTTTTAGACAGAAAGTGTAGTTCATATTACCAGAATATATTCATGTTGCCATTTACATTCATCACGTGGTTAAATAGTATAGTGGTTATTTGATTTTTGGTTTCTCCTAAATGAAGTTTCAAAAACAACAGCAGAATTCATTTCTGGTAGCTCCAATAGTGGGAGTTGTGATTTTGCTGGAGGTAATTGTGAAGTGAAAGGGGCTGCTTAGATCAGGAAACTTCAAACACATACACCTTAATTTTCCAAGTCATCAATCTTCTAATTGCCGTAACGCCATTCATTTCATTAGCATTAATATATGAAATATATCTAGGCGATTTGCCCAGTTCTAAGTACAGTACATAGTTGTCTTCCATAAATACTCAAAACCACCCTTAATGAAAACTAATGGCCCATCAAAATTTGCATTCAGAGTACTGTTTGAAATCTCCAAAGCACTGTCCACCATGCTAGTGTAGCCATTTGGGGAATTTGAAATTGCTGTTTCTCAATATGTTGCTGTGCTTAATGCTAATTGCCCAACAAAATGGATAAATACAACAATTTTAGTGTATATTATAACCCAGTTTCAGCAACAAGACTGTAATTAGTGATCGAACAACACTCTTGCTAGCATAATCAAGCAAATAAATCTTTTAACTTCAGTGTGATATTTAAAGGTTCAAATAGCATTATTTCTTTCCTAGTTTGTGAAAACAAGTTGTCTTTATGCTAAAGTCAGGTGTTTTTTTAAAATAGATTGAGTCATCCTGATGCTAGAAATTGCAGATGAGCTGTCTACTGAGAGAATGCGTAAATAATGCATTGTTAGTTTAGGAATATAGGAAAAAATATAGATTGTGGATCCTCAGAAATATTTTAAATTCATGACCTAAACATCTGTAGCTTCTTTTCTGAAATGGTGTGAGGCAGTCACTAGAGTCAATGACTTGGCTAAGTCAAGAGAAAGTGAAAGCCCAGAATGAGCTGGAAGGATTGATTTCTTAGTTATTGATTGTAATTTGCTTTTAATGAAAAATGTGGTTTAGCATTACAAGAAATTTCGTTCACTTGTGAAAATAAGTTTCTTTCCTAGAGCAAAGTCAGCAGAATTTCCATATGTAATGAGGCATTTTAATTTAGGATTTTCTACGGAAGTAGCTTCAAATCAGCGGTTGTTGCAGATGCTGGAGAACTGGTGATGACTGCTTTCATGTCTCCAGAATCCTAATAGCACAGTACCTTCAGCTTCTCTCTCTAAACTTCTCTCCATGACAGCTCCAGTGCGATACCCACATCTTTTATCTTTAGACTTCACCCTGGCACAGCCGGTGTCTCTCCTGCAAGCCCCTGAGGAGCATTCCCTCATTCACAACAATACCCCATTTTCCTCATGTGTTCATTGAATTTCTCCCCTTTTTCCCCCCTCTGCTCCGTTTTCTCTGTGTCAAAACAAAGCTCTGGAGCTACCCATCACGCTGCTTTCCAGCACAGGGCCATCTGGCTGCAAACCAAAGGGATGCGACCAGTCAGTCAGTGGTTCCACTGATTTGCGGTGCAGTGGGGCTCAGTCACACAAGATTCAGGATGGGGTGGCCTTTGAGTTCATCAAGGGGACAGGGCATGTGCGTGTTCTTGGTTTCACTTCAAAAGGAAGTCTGTATTTTGACCAAGGTTATGTTAGCTCTCTGCATTGATATTTTTGTTCCTTTGATTTTTAGTATTTACCAAAAGCAAGCAGAAGTATCTCATGCCCTGACTGTGAAAAGCAGGATACAGGGTGGTGTCGTTCCCATTAAGCTCAGCAGAAGTTAGCTGGCAGTGCTTTGCACTGGATTTGTTTATCCTACAGCTAGAAATGTTGGGAAATTCTTCACTAAAATAATGCTTTTATGGGAATGTCTGAAGGATGACATGAAGAGTTAGCATTGGCTAAGTGTTTTCTCTGTTCGGTATGCTCTGTGTTTCAGTCTCACCCAGACAGGAAAGGACTGATTTGCTTTGCTTCCAGCAACCATTGAGATTGATGAATAATGAACAAGCTGGCTGAAATTAATTATGATAAAAGAGAAAAGATTATGTTATAAGGGAAACAGCTGAAGGACTTGGCATTGGTTAGGTAAGGAGATCTTCACTGTGAACATTCAGTCTCTATCAGTGAGCCGAGTTCTTGGTCTGGAAGCAAGTTTAATTCTCAGGCGTTGAGTCTGTTAAAATTAGACAGTCAGTAACATTACTATGTTTATTATTCTTTTGGATCTGACAATTCCTTGCATTTCAGAAATAGAATTTTGCAATTTCAGTGCATTTTTTTAGTTTCCTCTAAACTGAACCGTTGCCATATATCTCATAGTTACGTAGACTACGTTAGCGTGCATTAAATGTGTGTGCAATGCTGGTGCCTGCATATGTGAAATTTAAAGGTTGGGGTGTTTCTGTGTCTTGGCACAGGGCAAGTCACAAAAGCAGGTCATGGCTGATTTCAGTCTCAGATGTGATACAAGGGTGAGCAGTCATGAAATCATAGAATCATAGATTGGCTTGGGTTGGAAGGGACCTTAAAGCCCATCCAGTTCCAACCCCGTTGCTACGGGCAGGGACTCCTCCCACTGGATCAGGGGGCTCAAAGCCTCGTCCAATCTGGATGCGTCCTTGGCACCTCTAATTTATGACACTTGGTTATAGACCCTGATAATAGGAGTATTACAACTGGCAGTGCCATGATGCAGAGCTTTTCCATCGTTGCCCCATCATCTTCATTGAAACGCTAGCAACATGTAGGTGTTGTAGAAAGCACTTCAATGATCTTTATGTCATCCTTCAGAGCTACAGAAGAGCCAATAAATGTGGTCTTTTATATGCATAGGGATATAAAGAAAAACCAGGAGTAAAGAGCATTTCTAGCATTGCTCTGATTTCCCCTCATTTTTACCTGTCTTGTCTCCAAACCTTAGGAATAGGGAGTTAGAAATGTTTGAGAGCTGCTGTGAAGGTTTCAAAAGTGTTTATTTTCTTCTGTTTGCATTATTTATTCTTGCTGTGTTTCCTGGTGGGTTTTCTTTGCTTGCTTTCTTTTCTTACTTTGTTGTTGTTATGACTTTTGTACCCCATGTGTATAAAATCAAGTGATGGAAGGAAGCATGACATATTCAAAACTTGGTAGAAACACACCCCCAAACACTGGTTTTGGGGAAAAGTAGTAAAGATCATTAGCTTAAAGAAATTGAAACCATTGTCTCAGGTATGTTACCAGCTTTTCTTAGATGAATAAAAGACCAGCAAGCTCTTACATTAATGTATTATGTATTTCTAAACAAAACTAAAGCAGTGGCTAATGTTGATTCTTAAATTATGATAGCAGGGCTTCCAAAATAACATTTTCCTGAAGTGATATAACTGCAGTAGTGAATACACATCTCAAGTATACCTTTCAGTTTCTTGACATTTTGTTTAAATTGTTATGAAAGCTATATTTACCTTAATACCAACAATTGTATCTTCATTTGTTTTTTTAATGAAAATCTACATTCCACAGTAATCAGTGTGGCCACAGCAATATGATCAGAGTTAATATATCTGTCCTCATGTCACTTAGAACTCTGGCTGAATTTGTGAGATCTTCATGACTGAAGTCAGCTGAAATCAACCCTTGAAATTATGTTGTTTATACTGCAATTGTTTATCAAGGGAGAATTCTCAAGTGAGAATTCTGTCATAAATTTTGGCAAGTCCTTCGTGCTAGGAGTGAATTCTTCTGCATGTGTGGATTGACAAAGATGGTTTGAATTTTTATACTAATATGTGCATAGCTTTTCTCATTTTTTCCATTATTTTAAAATCTTGTTTAAATTATGGTGAAAAAGTTAGTATCAATGAAAGCTGGTAACTTCAATAATTTCTCCAAGACATTAACAAGATTCTTATTTCTTTTTATGGTAATTGTCATAGTTCTTAATTTGAACGCTCAAGTAATGGAAATCTGGAACCCGAGTTGCTGTTATCTCTGCGTATATAATGAATACCTAGAGCAAAGTTTGAGAACAAACCCCGTGTTCTAGTAGTAAGGGATCTATGAATAAGGTTTTGCAGTTCAGTTTTTCATCTTCAAAATGTATAAAGATCTATCACCTGAAGAGAAAAAAGTAAATATATAGATCCAGAATTTTGGGTTTAAAATTTAAAAAATAACTTTTTTATTCCTTGAGTAATTTTCCTTATAATTGATCTGAGAATTAACCTCAAATCCTTTTACCCACCTTAGGCTTCAAGTATATATAATTTAATATTAATTCTCTTAATTTTTAAAACTTGACAATTTTACAGATAAAAAGCTTTGGTGGGCAGACCAGAACTTAGCTCAGATCGGTACCTGTAACAAAAAAGATGGAAGAAACCCAACTGTCCTACGAAATAAAACTTCAGGTGTGGTACATATGAAGGTGTATGATAAAGCAGCACAGCAAGGTATGTGAAATTTTAAGCTTGTTTAACCAACTTTTAGACTCCATAGTATCTTTTCCCATTGGGTAGAACAAAATATTACGTATTTCATTGTAGTTCAGTGATAAAATACTGTAAAATATTTTATTATTGAATAAATTACTGAATCTTTAGGATAGTTGTTTTAGCATATCTACCTGATGCGTTTTGATTTATGGCCTTTTTTTAGTTTAGTGAAATTTAGAGGATCTGAGTTTAAACTTATAGTGAAAAAAATCATTTAGGGTGTGAATCTCAGCTCGATTTCTTGAAATTTTAAGTGAAGTGTTGTGAGAGAATTCATTAATATTCTGTATTTTGTTTGTTTTAAGGTAGTTTAATTCATCTAAATTGACAGAAATGACAGCAGTATAAATCAAAAGTGAGACAACAGAAAAATGAGGGAGTATGGCCAATAGCACCAAAGCTTAGTTGGCAAGGTAGCTGAGATAATACGAAACAGTGCAATTTAGGGTCGTGAACACAGTTTTATGAATTTGGAGACCAGAGATGAAAATATTTGAGAGATTCTTTAGAAAGAGATCATTTCTGGTTCCAGCTACTGAAAGTGATAAGGATGGGCTCTATGTGAAACATATTATCTTATTTTGTGGAGAAGCTTCAAAAAGAACTCAGGATGGTTTATTGCTGTAAGTAATCTATGTACAGAGCACAGTAATCCAGTTCCATACTGAACACTCCTGAGAATACTTGTAGTTTTACCTAATGTAGGAAACACCAAGGATGTTCCCCCAACCTGATCCTTAGTTTTAACTGTGGTGTAACACTAGGTAAAAGAAAAAAAATAGATGTTCAGTGATGTTCCTCTTATTTTGAAATGCTTGAATTCCCTACCATGGAGACCTCGGGAGTGCCCCAGTGTTAGCAGTATTGGGGTCTGTGGCATTAAAATTCATCTTCCATTGTACAAAGGTCAAGAAAATGAACAGTTCTTTTTGTACTACTGAACTTTAATGAAAATCTTTTAAGTTGTGTTGTAAAATGTCACCTTGCCGATCTACATTTTAACAGAGAGCGGTGTCAGGGGTTTGGGTATCAGAATCAAACACTGCAGGTGGGATTTAACTTTTACACTTGCACATTTTTTAAAAAAATATTTGCATACTTTGTATGCTCCTCGCATTTCATTAAGTCAAAGTAGCTGGAAAACAAATATAATGTGAGGGCAGTTACAGATTTATCTATTTACAGATCTGGCATCCTAGATTTATTTTTATTTTTACTCTGTAGATATTATTTTTCCCTGTCTGAGGATACCTGAGACTTCTCCATTTCCGTTTCTATGGTTGGATTGTTAGAGAACAGATAGAATTTTATATGGAGAAAAGCTTTCTTCTTCAAAATCATGAATGCAAACATTAATGTGACAAGTAGCGCTCTGATTTGTATGGGCTTGGTGACTTGTAACCAGCTAAATCCTTAAATGTATTGGTAGACAAATGTTTCCTCATGAAGCTTTAAATTTCTCAGATGTCCTTATTGTACTGTGTATAATGTTTATTATAAATCTTATTACTTAAAATTAAATATTGTTTAAATTAAGTGGTGGGAATATGGATCTGTGTGGTCACATTAGGCTGTGTCTGAACTATAGTTAACAAATGCTTGTTCATGGAGATGATGAAGTTTATATAACATTTAGTGAATGAGTACAATAGGGTCAAAGATTTGCTCCTGGTCTTGAAGAACATACACCTTCTAGGCCAGTGTTAGTGAGGTTTCATCATTGCTACTCCAAGCTTAATATAGTATTTTCAGTTTTATTTTATACTTTTACTTTGAAATATTCAGATTCGTCAGAAAACTGAGTTATTTAAAAAAATATTCTGAGGAAAAAGCCACTGTTTTGAGTGTGCAGATAAAATACTGTAAGAGAGAAGCGTAGAAGAGTACGTGAATAGTAGCATAGCCTGAAATATCTTATGCACATCTCAGTTTTTCAAAGAACAAAATTTGACTTTGGTAATATTAATAAATTGATGCCAAAATTCGTTTTTAGTCAGGATTGCTCTTTTAAAAGATTTGTTTCCTCTTGTCTCTTCTTCTGTCATTTTATAGGTAGCAATTCCTGTCATTTAAACAATGGAGGATGCTCCCAGCTTTGTTTACCAACGTCAGAAACCACCAGGACTTGTGTGTGTACAGTAGGCTACAACCTTCAAAAAAACCGCATGGCGTGCAAAGGTGAAATGGCTTTCAGTATTTATATTAACTAATTTCAGTTTTATGAAAACTTTATAATGAGTAAAGTGTCTTTATTAATTTTTGGTTAAATAACTGTACTTAATATGAGTGATTAAAGTAGTAACTGAGAAATGTCTATTGTGGCTAGGACAAAATGTAAATTTAGCTTTTAATTTCTTTATTTAGTTCTGTGTATATTTTTGTGGAAATGGTGAAGAATGGGGTTTTTTTAAATATAGACAGAAAAGCAGACCACCTGAGGCATCATTAATAGCAATACATATTTTGTCAAGTTCATGTACCTTACCTTTAAGCTAAATTATAGACTATGGAATCCGAGAGGTTGGCTGTCTCGTCCTATTGTTTGCCATTAATATAAAGTAAGGCCTGATTTTTTATTTATTTATTTTTAAAATCTGTAGTCTATTTGAGCAGGAAGAGATCAAAACCAGCTTACATCTAAAGCCTTAATTTTACCCAAGTTATAAACCAGGCTTACAGTCAAGGTACCTTATAGTTGGATAAATTTATTCCTGAAGGATTGCTGCCTCATTTAGTTAATAGTGGAACGTACGTGAAGGCAGAATCAAGCAACATAAAAGTGGCTTTCCTCCTCCTTTCGTATGTCACAATAACATGGTTTCTTTTTGAGATAGTCATTTTTACTTTTACAATTACTTGTTCAGATATTTATAACATTCACTGGTGGGTTAAGGTAAAACAGGTGGATGCTATGTATTGGAAATGTGTTCCTCCTTTATGTCTAGATATGCTGCTTTCTAGATCATGACAGCTTTTTATGATTAAATTTTCTTTCAATTATAAAGAGGTCATGAGTCAAAACCATTTTGATTCTGTCTTGAAAATTCATGGGGAAAAAGTGACAAGTACTATTCTGTGCGTATATACTTGTTTAGCATTGATGGCTTTCATTTGCTAGCTGAGCTCTTCTTGCTTTGAGAAAAATTTTCTAATTCTCTACCTGCAGCTTTTTTTAGTCCCCAGTCTTAGGGTCTTCTGCTAGCTAGGTCTTTGTGAAGAAAAAAAATGTCATAGAATTGGTGGGGGAAAAAAAGAAGCTTTTTGTACAGTAGTTTAAATTCTTCAATAATATGAGTTTATTGTCACGCTGAGTAATTTCCCTTAAACTTGGAAGTTTTCTGATGTCTGAACAGATCAGAGAAGTAAAGTATTTCTTCTAATTTTAATTGTCAGCAATTAGGTGTGATTCATCTCAACTGAGAATGGCTACAAAACAAGACCTCTACACAACAGAGTTTCTTCCTACTTGGTAGAAATAGGTGCATCTGGAGAATGATTAATCTAACACAAAGTAGACATTTAAAATGCATCAGCTGCTTTGTTCACTAAACCTGTGTATTCCTCTCTATCATAATCTGTAAAAGACGTGTGCATGACTAAGCGAGGTCAGATGAATCCCGTGTCTCAAAAGACAATTTACAGTCTCTAGTCCTGCTTTCCACAAGTTCTTTAAAATTACCTTCTGAATGTGTACAGAAAGTGCAGATACACATTGAAAATATTCTTAAATTTCTCATAATTCAAAAACTTTTTCTTCTCAAGTTTTCTTTTTTGTTACTGCTAATTGCTTCACTATAAGGTGGTGTTTGAAAAGGACAGTGATTCCCTTCTCCTTAGAAGACTCGAATTAGAAATTCACCATAATAATTCATGGATATGTTTTCAAAGAGGTGACGTTCTCATTCTAGAAGACTGTGCAGCAGTATTGGCAAACTGTTTCTAGTGCTTGTTAATTCTTCAAGTCTTGTTAATTGGGAAAGTCTTCACTTTGCTCTCATTGGCGATTTTGTTTTTCCCACAGGTATTGAATCATTCCTTATGTATTCTGTTCATGAAGGCATTAGAGGAATTCCTCTTGATCCAAGTGATAAAATGGATGCTTTAATGCCTATATCTGGAACTTCATTTGCTGTGGGCATAGACTTCCACGCAGGTAAATATTGTGTATAGTTTATTGTGTATGTATGATAAATATTGTATGTTGTTCTTATAAATGAAATAGATGGTTTGAAAAATGGGGGTTTAAGTACTTAAAACTCTTAAAAGGAATGGGAAGCTGATTGTGTGTTACAGTGTTAACCTCTAGGTATTTATCATTTACAGTAAATAGAAAAACATGTATTATAGACATGTATTAATCTGTAGATTGCATTAGCAGCACTATGTGCTGTTCTTCAGTGGAGACGTTGCTGAGAACTCGAGTAAGAAACTGATGATTTCACAGAAAGCAGTCATAAATCTGCAGGAAAGCAAGTTTTATTAGTTCTGTTTCATAGAAACAAAGGTTGTTCCTGTCCTGATATTTTTTTCCATTGAGTTTTCTTAGGCCTATGCATTGTACCTCGCGGGTGGTTTTGGCGTCTGAGTGGGAGAGATTTCTTTCTGTCCAGCAAAGCTCAGCTGCTTCACTGCAGCGTTAGAAGCCAACTCTGTACTCGTTTCTTGCTTTTAGAAGTGGGTTCTCTAAGAGCCTGAAGAACAGACCTTTCCATTTAAGTACCCTACACACCTTCCCACTGCAGTGTATAAATAGGAAGTGGGTTTTAGTTTTGAAAAAAGGTGGGAAGAAATTAAAGATCAGATCCTGAAAAGTTAATTGCATACCTCTCCCACTGATACTTGAAAGGTGATTGAGTATCTTTAGTAAGCATTAGGATTTTTTGGTTAGTTTACAGAAAATAAAAAATCTGTGACCAAGTAGTTAGCTGAAAATATCTTGTATCTCTGTATTTTTTAACCCATTAGGTTAAAAGCCTTCCTTCTAAATGGTTTCTAAGCCTTCCTTCCTTCTCAGCTGATTTTCCTCATGAGTTGTTTTTGTTACCCATTGAGTTTACAAACTAACAGTTCAGAAATAACATTTTGAATTCCCTATGTTAAAAAATATATAGATCTATGGACATTGGCTTCCCGAAACATGCAATTATTTTGTCATACTCCATTGTTTTTGCATTTCACATTGGCGTGATACTGATGCATTAAATGGAATTAATTTTCAGTGTTTGCTGATAAGCAAGCAGTGGACTGTGGGAATCAATGTAAGGCCATGATTACTTATGCTCACCACTTAGCAAAATGCTTGTAGGAGCTGCATAAAGTTGCAAATTATTTCCCATTTTGTGGTGACTGTCATTTCCACGTAGTAATTCTCTTCAGATTTCAGCAGCACAATAACTAAATAGATGCTGAAGGAGTGTAGGCCAAATGGAGCACAGGCTTTCCTTCCATCTGTCTGAAGTCAGAACTGACTTCAAGAACCAGATGCTGAAGGGAGTTTTTGTCTAAATATCTGCTGTTTTTCAGAGTAATTGGGGAAAATGAAGCAGGTTTGTGCAACTATGTTCATAGTGCTACCTGACAGAGACAGCATTGGCGACAGACCTGTGAAAACATCAACCACTTTTATCATTAAACAGTCTACGACAAAATAAAGGGCAATTGCTCTATCTGGATTTGTAGTAGCTTAGCGTGGGTCTTCAGTGGTTGAGTCCTACTGAGGAAGGGTCTAGGCCAACTCTGTGGGGACAACTCTACTCAGAAAACCCTAGATCCTAACCTTCACCACAGAGTTGTCCTTTTCTGTGCTGAGAATGTGACTCCATGTTTTAATGAGATCCGGAACACTTTTATTATTAACAGAAAGGAAGCCGTAAAAATTTCAGTCTCCATAAAATGAGAGGGGTTTATCATTTGGATCACAGCGTCTGTTCCAGGTGCAAACTGAAACTCAGCAAATGCTGTAGTATTATCTGCAGCCCACAGGGATCTGTATTAGTTTGGTGACAACTAATTCCTTGGATATTTTCACACTGTACAGTAAAAGAGGGCAGGTTTTTTCTTTTCTTAAGCTGTAATTGAAGTACCTGAAAAATCAAAAAATATTCTCCTGTATCAAGTATAGAATGTAGTGAACTGAAAAGTTTTGCGCTGCTGTGAATAAATAACCTTTACTGGTACTTCAAGGAAAAAAAAGCTTCCCCCCTGAAGCCTTTTTGAACAATTATATCAAAATGTCATAGTCAGTGCATTTTACAGCCATGTTTAATGAAGATTTAATTAAGGATACAAAATGTAGGCAAGTAAGGCGTAGGGCTGTAAAAGAATATGAGATTTTTAAGGAAATGATGTGTTGGCTGAGGTATAATATGGTTGGCTAATTATTATCTTTGCATACTCAAGCTGTTAGCATTTGCTCTTAAGGATGCTTTATGGAATCAGTGAACTGCATGTGCTTTGTGAACTTCTAACACGACAAATATTACTTGAGTTTCCCTGTTTAAATCCAATCCCAAAACTACTTATATTTTTTAGGTTGTTTTTTTTTTTTTTTGTAAAACAGAGACATTCTACTTAAAAATTCTGACCATTTTACAGACACGCTACCAACTAAATAAAAATCCAGTTGGACTGATGTTAAAATAGTATTCCTTATAATATTTATTTTGAAAAATGTGTTTTCCTTTATTATTGGGAACTATTGTTACATCTACACAACTCCATGATTTTATGTCCTCATCATCCTTTTTTGTATGTGCATAACCATTAGTTGCTTTCTACCTGTTTATATTCAAGTCAGGCAAATTGTGTGTTAAGGAAAAATGTTGATCATTAACAAAACAAAGCTAGAGCTATAAAATACTGCATTGTACAGAAAGTAAATTAGTAACAGACTTTAATGGTTGTTGTGTGTAATGATAAATTTTAAAGAGAAATATGGTATTTAAAATTGATTTTAACGTATGATTATTTGGAAGCAAATCCAGGTGATTCAGTTTGACACTACAAAGTCATTTGTGCTATGTACATGGCATCAAAAGCAGATATATAAAGTATGAAAAAATAAAGAAACAAATATTTGCCTCTGAGCAATGTTTTTCCCAGACAAAATAACTCACCAGGAGGTGCCCAGCTTTTGACTTAGCGGTGAGAATGTGGGTTACATCTTATCTGTGGTGTTAACTCAGAGCCCAGACACTGGTCAGCAGAGAATTCTGCTTGAGGGACATCACTGTGTTGTGTGCCCATCTCTTTATCAAGGGCACAAAGTGACAACAGAGGGGGAGTGCAGGTCTGTGCTTTGGCCACTCCACATTCTCAGCCTGGCTGATGAGATTTAAATGGTCCATAGTGGTCCCTCTCTTCTGCCTTTTGGGCAGCCAACTGCAGCACAACAGCGAGGAAGACAGCTGAAATGCCTTAAAACACCAAAAAAGACTTTTAGTGAAAGCTTGTCAGGACATTTAACATAAAAGATGAATTATGGATGCAGTCAGCGTTTTATCCTTTTATCAGTATATTACTCTCAAAGGTCACACTTTTTTTTCTAGTTAAATATTTTTATACTGCCAAAATTCAGTCTGTATGATTACTGAGGGAAAAGGCTGAATAGGCAGTTTTACACTGTAGATTTTCAGACTCCTAAAGGTTTTAGAATGGTGATTAATAAACAAAAGAATATGTTTTTCAAAGGCTTATCCCATTAGGAAAATAAGCCAAGCAAAACACATATTTACTTTGTTTTTTAATCTGTTGTCATGACCCTAATGTGTTGTATATGCAGTACTTAACAAAACCAGTAAAAAACCTAGAATTCTGGTTATTTATTTTGAAGGAAGATTTTACAAAAGGAAAAAGAATGAGGAATTAAAGGTGATAGTTCTGATAATATCCTTCTGTTTACTTTGAGACATATTAATAAAGTTATAATTGGGAGCTTATTCTAAGAGTTATTGCTGTGTGTTGTATAGGAAATGATACGATCTATTGGACAGACATGGGTTTTAACAAGATAAGCAGATCTAAACGAGACCAAACATGGAAAGAAGATATTGTTACAAATGGTTTGGGAAGAGTTGAAGGCATTGCAGTGGACTGGATAGCAGGTAGGTCTTGGTCTGCTTCAGGAGTTGTAATTTCTGACAGTACGTTCTTACGCCTTCAGCTCAAGACTAAAAAACTTGATTTGCTTTCTGCTCTAATTTCTAATATTCCAGATGTCTAGTTATTTTTCTTTGAAGATACCACCACTGGTGTTTGTAGTTTTGCTACAGACAGAAAAAATATTTACATATCTTGTACACTATTTCTTAAATGGACAGTCTCAACGACATCATGGATGCAAGTTTATATCTTAAAACAGAAGGCTGAATAGGGCTAGAAATGACAAATGTAAGATACATATAATTTAAAATAGAGCATTTAGTTTCTGGTCCTGACTTAAACTGTGCACACTTTTCAAGCTGTGTTTTGTTTTTCCAGTAACTTCAAGATGTTTTTCCTAGGTAACATATATTGGACGGATCATGGCTTCAACTTAATTGAAGTTGCCAGGCTCAACGGCTCGTTCCGATATGTAATTATGTCCCAGGGTTTGGACCAGCCACGATCTATTGCGGTTCACCCCGAAAAAGGGTAACATCACCATGGCTACTTGCATTTCTTTTAAAGTTTGCATGCTAGCTCTGAAGCTCCTATCTCAGAAACTTGAGCCTTCATTCTGATAGATATGTATTTAATAAAACCCAAGGGATTGTTTGGAAACTCTTCTAGTGTAACTGAGCACAGGTGGAAAGGAGGTGTCATTCCCATCATGTGCTGAGCCTTTTCATCGATCTCTATATACACGACATACTGTACTTTCTTTGCAAACCAGTTTTCATTTTCTGAGACAAACATTGCAACTGAAGTGTAGTCGTTGGTTGGAAGCACAATTATATCTCCTCTCAGGTTCCTGGTGATTCTAAGAAAGTCACACTACTTAATGAAGACCTTGATGTTGTGATGAAATTGTAGACCAGTGTAATCCTTGGTAGTTATAAATTCTGCTATCGTGTAACTCCTGGCTACAGAAGCCAAGGAGGTTGCCTAGGGTACCTGAAAGTAATGTGAGATGAAATGTGTGGGTAAGAGAGTAAGGGCTGTCAAAAATGACATCTGTATTTGTGTGCCTGTTGAGAGCGGGGACTACACTGCTGCATCAACAGAAAGAAAATATTCTGCCCTCTCCCAGCTCCAAAACCATTGTTAGCAGAGCTACAACTGAAACAGAAGCACTGAATTCTGCAGTGAATTCCCATCTTTTTCTTTTTTCACGGGACTATGAAATGTGCTGTCTAAGGAAAAGGTATATAAGTAAGTCTCAGTGAATTTAGCTGCTACACTTACCCTGCTACAACAGAAATGCTGCTTGGTGCATATCAAAACCTTAAAGAAATATTTGAGATGATGCCTGTCCCCAAATCCAGAGGTGACACTGGAGCTCGTTTTCCCCACATTCAATCAAATCAGGATCTCAGTATTTTCAGGAAAGCAGTCTCTGTACTCGGAGGGGTTTGCAGCCACAGTAATGAAGAATTCGGGCTTCTCTCTGAGGCCAGGCTGATACCAGTGATGCAAAATGCTGTTTGGATCCTTGCCATGGTTTCTCCTATGAGAATTTGAACGTAGGGATCTGTGTATTTTTCAGACTAGAGCATTGCAACTTAATGTATTTAAGAATGAAGGTGAAAGCAATAACTGGTTTTAATTTCTGCATAATGTCATAGCTTTTGCTATTATGGCACTGCTGGTTGCTTGGCAGTATCTGCTAACAGTTGATGTTCTTCAGAGTGGTATCTTCCCCAGATCCTGGTCAGATTCAAACTGAATTAATTAATTATATTTTTATCTTTAATGAATCAGAATAGCTGTGCTCTTCTGTTAGGGGAAAAAAAAAATTAAAGGTAAGTATACAGATGCTTGATGAAATTCTTCTGATCAGAAGGGAAGACCAGGCTTCTTCAAAATAATAGTTAATTTACAGTGTAATTTTCCTCAACGTGTGTATAATGCATTTGCTGTACACATATACAGATAGGTTTTCAACCCTTACATTAAAAAAAATGAAAAGCTCCTATAAAGTCTGTGAGGACTAAGTTCAACAAATACAGTTTCTCTGGAGTGTACTTAGATATTAAAATAATATGAATTATGTACATAAAATCCATTATTTTCAAATAGAAATAGCAAGAAGTCTTCTTGCTGATCAAGTCTCCTGCAGTATTTGGAGAGGAAAGATGGGTTGTAGCTGGGACCCAGCTTTTGACAATTGCTGCAGGGAAGAGTAAATACAGAATCCTTGACAGAATAGTATTTAATCATGCTAATGAGACAAAAGTTGCTTTTTTACTAAAGTGTGGATTTTTTTTTTTATTTTAAAGAAAATATTTTCACATGATGCTTCCTTATTCAACAGTTCATGGTTCTGTTTTACCGGAATAATAAGTGTTCACATAAGCAGATGATTTTAACAAGATTCTCTGGAAAGAAACAATTCCTGCTGTTCAGTTAATGCCTATTTAGAAATACACTGAACCATCTTCTTAGAGCTTAAAACATAATAGTGCAATGCCACCAAGAAAAGATGATGTTAATAAAATGTGAGTAAAATGTCGTCTGGAGGAGTTTGAATTACTGCACTTGGAACAAACAAAAAAAAACAGTAAAGAGATGAAATGCTAAATGTAGAAATTAATGCAGATGTGAAAGACTCCTTGAATATTTTCATCTTGTTGAGTTTTATCATTAGCTCTGGGATGTATTTAGAATACTTAAGTAACTTAGGAGGATGAGAACCGTAGGTTAGTAGTTGCTTGACATATCTGGTAGAGTGGTGTTTCTTCTGCAAAGGCGGGTGAGCTTCCTCTCTCTTTTTATAGTCCTGTGGCACTCAATGATATCTTGAGATGTCCCGGATCAAAGTTTCTTCAGGAGGAGGGTAGCAGTGTTTTGCTAGTGAAGTGCAGCTGTACCTTCCTGTGGGGAGATAAAGGCCTTTTCACCCTCTGTGTTATTGCCATCTCTTTCTCTTTATGAGGAAAACTTTCAAAGGTATTCTTCCCTCCCTCTGCCCTGGCTTTGCATTCTTCTTTCCTCTTGAAGCCTGAGTTGACAGCTCTAAGAATGGAGAGGAAAATAGCAGTTATTAGATATCATTCAATCTGCCAGTTATGCCCGGATATGAAGCAGCCAGCGTTCAGCTGGTTGGTAACATTATTTATTGTTACCAAGGAAAGAGTTGATCTGTAGACCTGCAAAGCAATGTCTTTGTCCCTCTTCAAGTACCCCACCCCAATTAAATAACAATTTTCTGATCAAGCTCAGAATTGTGATTGAAATGTGCAGTTAAACTCATACTGAAATATTTCTTAGACTTTGAAGATAACTCCTTCAAAAATGTTTTGTGAATTTCATTTGCGTTTAGGGTGAGGGGAAGTTTGAGTTCTGATTTATTATTTTTTCAAAGAAGTTTTTTTGAAAGTTAATTCTAGGGCAGCATCACATTTCCTCCTCTTGCATCTCCATGTCAGCTATGGAAATTGTATATAGGATAGTTCCAAATACTTTGAGTCTTAGTTATTCTGGCGTTGCAGTAGATGCACCAGATATACCAGCAGCATAACCCTACCTGCAAGGGTCCAGGAAACAGGTATTGCAGCTGGTACTTCCCAGACCTTCTGGGAAGATACGGGAAGGTCAGGTCTTTCTATACTGGTTAATAGTTTAAGTATCAATATATTTGCGATCATTAATGTTCATAAGTAACTTGCCTTACATTTTTGGCAGCTATTCAGGTTTTTCTTTGGGGTATTCTGGTTTTAACCTGCGAATTCTGGAGTTTGTTTTTTCTCAAAGTAAGTAGAATAAGGAAAGAGCATGGAATGTTTAATTCAAATCTATTTAATGTCTGCCTTTCTATAGTCAACATTTAGTTGATGCCCGGTGTTCAAGTAGATGTGATGCCTGAAAGCAAGTTCAGACCTGCTTAGAGGTGCTTTAGTAATCTGGTTGAAGTTGTATTAAACTGAAGCACTGACTGTTGGTATCCAGTGGGTTAATACTGTCTATTTCAACATGTCTAAAACATATTTTTAAATCAGCAGCTCAATTTCCTAATGTAGTATAAGTTTTATAGTTAGTATTCATTTTACTGTTTGTTGTGTCAAAAAGTATGAGTTCAGTTTTATTATAGACAGAAAGCCTTACAACTAGAGCCGAAGTAAGGTGGATATTGTTTCAGAGCTAAATTTGATGAGCTAATTACAGGATCCATATTTGTTCTTCCCTGTCCCGTTTGTACCCCTCTCTCCGTTTCACGTCTCTGCAGTCAAATATAGCCCTTTAACAACAGATTGGTTTAATGGTATCACCAGACTCAGGGCTAGAACTGGTCAGTAATACACAGAAGACTTCCGCAATCTTTAAAAACAGACTAATACACATGTTCCACACAGAGAAAAGCCATGGAGAATGGATGTGTACTGTGCACAAAGTGAACAGCGTGTTAAACAATGTTTTTGAGTTTGTTTAGGAATATTTGCTACAAAAATGCTCCATTTCAGGCAATTAGTAGATAAACCTCTATTATGTTTTAAGGAGATTTCTTGCTCAGAATGTATATATTTGTGTGTATATAATATCCTTTAACACAAATATATATACACACAGATTGGCAGACACGTAGATGTTTACTTAAAGCTCTTGTGTATGATCCTGCTCAGCAAAGGAAGCATTTTTCACCTCATTTTACTATGCCTAAAGCAACTGATTGAGAAGTAGGAGGTCAAGGCAGAAGTTTGACCTAGCATCTTACCCCGAAATAGTGATGTTACTGTGCCAGTGTGTATACAGCAATGTAAAATGAGATAAGTAAAATGCAGATTCTTCCCATGAGCATTAGAGAGAAGAGGAAAAATATTATCTCCCTGCATAAAATCTCTATGCTCTACCATTTCTCAGTCCTTCTCATATTAAGAACATCTCTAGTTTAGACATATGTCTCTTGTTAGTAACGTTTGTTAGCAATTAGATGTGAGAGCTTTCATTCTATTATTTTTTTTCTAATTTATTTTCCCAAGGATAAAGCTGAATTCTTCAAGGAATAGAATTTCATATTGACTGATTGATTACAGTTGTTAATAATTACTTCATATATATAAAATTAAAAAAAAAACCCTCATCACTGCTCTATGAAACAAGAATTATGCTACATTTGATCTCTTAAGATCAGAGACGTGAGCCTGATGTTTTTTAAATACTTATTTCCACTTTGTTTGCATTTGAAGTGCAGTATTAGCATCAAAATAAGAGTAGAAAACATGTAAATTTTAATTGGTAATCTCTCCACATTGTAGGTATTTATTTTGGACAGAGTGGGGACAGACTCCCTGCATAGGCAAGGCACACTTAGATGGGTCTGAGAAGGTTGTGCTTGTGAGCGTGGGGATTGCGTGGCCTAATGGGATTTCCATCGACTATGAGGTTAGTTCCTCTGTCTTCCAGTATATATTAAAATGTACAGCATTTGTTATGTTTCATTAAACCTGGTCTTTCACTTTGTGATTGTAATAACTCGTAACTAAATACTTGGACTAGACTGATGTTTCCTTTAAAATTAATCTTTAGGAAAATAAATTGTATTGGTGTGATGCTCGTACCGACAAGATAGAAAGAATTGACCTTGAGAGTGGAGGGAATCGGGAGATTGTGCTGTCAGGGAGCAATGTGGATATGTTTTCAGTCGCAGTGTTTGGAGCTTACATCTACTGGTCTGACAGGTAATTTATTTTTCATAAGTATTCGAGCCTCAAAACGTTCTCTCAGTGCCAGGTGCCTCACCTTTGTAGGATTAGCCATTCCTTAGCGAGGCACAGGAAGCTGTGCAGTTTGCAAAGAAAGGGCATGTCTGATGCTGAAAGCTTAAGCACGTCGGTGCTGTAGATGAGAACAGGTTCCTTCACCTTCTATAGGTGAAATTTCCACTGCCCTTCAGTCATTTGTTTGGTGTAAATTAGTTGAGGATTGTTGATGAGACATCTTCAACTTTTTTGGCAGAGCACATGCAAATGGCTCTATTAGAAGAGGCCACAAGAATGAGGCCACGGATGCTGTGACCATGAGGACTGGCCTTGGAATAAACCTGAAGGAAGTGAAAGTCTTTAATAGAGCACGAGAGAAAGGTTGGCTGTTCTTAAGGATGCTATTAATTGTTTTAATATCACCTGCTACTTTTAATGTATATTAAAGCGTGCCAAAAGTTAAGTAATCACTGATTTTTATCTCCACTCTTTACTCTTGAAGTATTTTTTTAAAAAATAAAATTAAAGTACAAAAGAAATCATAAAGTACAAGTTTTGGTAAAATTCTTGTGAGTGTTTTAAGGAGAAAATGTAAAACCAAAACACTTCCTATCATTGCAGGTTTGGTGGTTTTTGGTTGTTTTTCTTTTTTTTAAAAAAAGAGGAAAAACCCAGTCTTAATGAGACACCTTGAGCTGTGCTTTCTACAGCAGTAATCTCAGGCGCTCTCAGGTTTCTATTGTAAAGCAACCCAGAATTTTTTTCACAGCTACAAATTCCCAGTCTCTGTCTCAAATATTTATTTCCTGAAATGACTTGGATTTGAGTCCAATTTTTTTTTGCATGGGAAGAGACCTTCTAAATAAACGAATTTTTCTTATGTTCAATTTGTTTAGCAAATTCAAGAGGGAAAATTTAGCACATATTCTTAGTGATTTATTGTATCAATGGTTAAATTTTTCTCCACTACCTTACTAAGAGTAATCTTGCTTTTTAGCTGTCTTTTCCCTCCTAAAGTTCTCATTTTGAAGAGACCTTTAAAACCTTGTTTCAGTGAGGAAAGGTGCATTCAGTCTACAAAAAATTATGTGCTCTGAACAGACTGCTGCCAGACCACCCAGACAAAATTCTCTGTGAATGTATTCAAAAAAAAAAGAGGGAAAAAAGAAGTTACCCTAATGTATCTCTGGTGTTGGTAGCTCTCAAAAGTCGCTTTAATCACAGCATTACATGCCAGAAGATCCTGTTTCTTCTATATACAACTTTCCGAAATAACTGCATTAAATATGACATGTAAATTAAATCTGCATTTTGATAGAAAGCATGTTTATCTATAAGAAAACTGTCTTTTAATTTTTTTCCAAGGGAATTTTAAATAATTTTGAAAAAAAATTACTGTGCAAATATATGCATATTAATTTTATGAAGAATTTCTGCATGTAATTTCAGAGTACTGTGGGCTTCATATTTTATGGAAAAAAATAAAATCTACACAAAAAATATTGTGTCTTTTAACTAGGCTAGAAATAGTTAATGTCTGCTTGCTTGGAAGGGCTGCTTTATATTATAAAATCAGATAAATAGAACAATTGGATTAAAAATGCTTCTTTATGTGTAATAATTTTTCTTGATAGCTTTAAAGACTGATCACATAAGAAATAGGAAAAAGAGTTACTGAGGCTAAAAGTCTTTTGCTGTTAGTTTGAAAAACATAACTGAATGATTTTTTAATACATTTTTCAAATTTTACTAGGGTACAAATGGTTAATGTCTTTGGGAGGGGCTGTCAGTGAGCCAGGAGGACAAAAGGGAAAAAGCAGGTGAAAAATATTTTTGGAATGTTTTTTCTATATGACACTATTCTATACATAATTTTAAAGTTAATTGAACTAGAAGTAGTTAACACTGTTTTTTAAAAAAAAACTGTAATTAGCCAGCTTCCTGACCTTCTGTTATTAAAACAAAAAAGCAAACAAACAAAAACCCCAAACATGAAACAACCCCAAACACAACAAAACAAACCCCACAGCCTGTGCTGATTGTGATGAATGCTTTTTTTTCAAACACCTGTTTTACCCTTTCTGAGGAGCCAGGCAGGAAGTGCAGTTGCAGTGCAATTCGCAGGTGGGATTCCTGTCCCGCCGTGTATTTTGCATGGGTGCAGAGTGTGCCCCTTCCACACTGGTTTCAGAATTGGCCATTTTTAAAGATACTTAAAACTGGTGAACTGTGGAAGCACTGAAGTTTTCAAAGAGAGATTTTAGAAGCTTAAGGCTCTCTGTCACGTATTTCCCTTTCTCTTCTCAACGTCTCATCCTTCCAAACAGATATTAACTTTTCTAGTCTAATAAAACTTTTAGAACTCTATAAAAGAAAAAATATGTAAAAAATGTACAGTTATATTTCCAAATGTCTTTATGTAACTATAGAGGAATATAGTTCCTGTAGTTTTGCCTAAGAACACAAAATTCAGCGTTCCTAGTTTTAAGAGCAAGTTAATTCTCATCTCCAATTATTTTTTTCTTAAAAGTATCTTCAGCTTGAAATGTAAAAGTTACAAAAACACAATCAATAGTACTTTCAGAAACTACATATTCCTCAACAATTATTATGATGCTCTACTTGAAATCAAGTCTATTTAAAATGTTTTCTTCTCCTTCACTTGTGGAAAACTTTCAGAAGTGGGGAAATGTCTGTATTGAAAGAGCAGAGTTCTTATCTGGAAAGTGCTGTCAGAAACTAAGTTATCTGAACTAACTATAATGGCAATTCATCCATAGTCCAAGGAAGACAAAGGAAAATAGCTCCTGATTATTGACATTTACAGTAATTTTAAATATAGCTTGCAACAAGTGTAGCTTAAATCATTGAAGTTACTAATTTGACAATCATTTCCTCATGGTATGCATTTGTCAGGGAAGAAGTCTTTAAAGTCAGGTTTTAAAGGAAGTTAGAACAAAATGTTAGGAAGAAATCATTATTAAAAACAGGGAACTCAATTGAACCTTACAATATATGTGTTTTCATTTTGATAGAAGTTGTCTAAAGCCTGTACTGTATTCTGAAGGTATCTAAATTTGACTTCTTGCCATTAACAGGTGTTTAAAAAAAAAAAAAAACCAAAACAACTCTCAAAGCACTTGAGACAGTCTCCAAGTCTTCAGCTGATTGTGGAGGAATAACCTATTTTATCATTTTCTACCTACAAAATATATATTGTCATGAATTGGGAAGGACATTACTTATATTTGCTCATTAATTGTGTTATTTTAAATTGTCTTGGTTAAAGTTACATTCTTTACTGTTTTGGCCTTTGTTTTACATGTGAATATTGTTTAAACAGTTTAAAGAGAAGAATTATTAGAATACATAAAACTACATAGTGCTTTAAGATAGCTAAATGTAATATTATAAAAGACAGAATTTTTTTTTTCCAGGTACCAATGTTTGTGCAAAGAATAATGGTGGATGTCACCAGCTCTGCCTTTATCGGGGCAACGCAGAGCGAACCTGTGCGTGCGCCCACGGCTATCTCGCGGAAGATGGAATTACTTGCTTGAGACATGAGGGTTACCTCTTGTACTCAGGAAGGACAATCTTAAAAAGTATACATCTTTCAGATGAAACCAACTTAAATTCACCAGTAAGGCCGTATGAAAATCCAGAGTACTTCAAAAATGTGATAGCTCTTGCTTTTGACTACAGTCTGAAAGGGAGAGGTACGAACCGCATATTCTTCAGTGATGCACACTTTGGAAATATACAAGTTATTAAAGACAACTGGGCTGACAGAAAAGTGCTAATTGAAAGTAAGTAAAATTATTTCCCATAATACGTATTTTATTTCAATAAACTTTGATAATCACTTGACTTTATGGACATTTTTTGCTTTAGAAAATTTTACCATACTTAAGTATGTAACATAAATATTGAAATTTACGATAAGAAATATTTTAACATTATCGTTAGAATTGCAGCTTCAGAAGAATTTATAACAGTCATGATGCATGAAAAGTTAGAAGAAAGCAGAAGTGGTCGTGACAGAGCTAAATTTTTATTTAATTTAATATATATTAATTTAATTTGTATTTTAATTTGTGATTTTAAAGGAGCTTTACTGTTAAAACAAAGCCTTATTGTGCAATGCCTGGAAATGAAAGAAATCTCTTTACCCCACGAACCTATTGGTGGTTTATTTTTCTAGTTAATGGAGCAAAGTACTGTAAGATACCTCTGCTGATATTCCTCAATACAAAGTATTAGGACCCTGGTCCATGTGTCCAGTTGACCAACACTTCTTGTAGTGAGCCCAAGAAAAGTGATGTGCTCAGTGATAATCAAAGGCAAATTCCAACCTGCAGAACTGCTTGGTTTTAGTGGAGGCTCACTGTCAGCTCCGCGTGTGTTCTGTGCCTTCATTCACCACGGTAGTATGAGTTGTATGAAACAGTTTTATAGCCTCTGAATACTTGAAGCCTGGTGTTGATGTCAAGGAATTGCCACCAACATCATCACCAAAGTCTTCAGGACAAGGCACAAAACGTATTTTGTAGCAGAGGCCTCAGAAGAATCTTCTGAGTGTCTGACACTGAAATGTTTGTCAACAAAGTCTAACTTAACTTTAATACAAGGTGAATGCCAAAAGTTATGGGAAAATTAAAATTCAAGGAAAACCTGAATGCAGATTTGTTTCAAATACATCCTTAGTGCTAAACATCAAAAAAATCTGTGCTACAAAAATCTAAATTCTACACCCATCAGATGTCTTTCATTTCTGTTTCAATTGTTCTAAAGTGAGCAGTGAACCTCCTTCATTTGCAGTCAGTTATCAGATGTGTGTACGTACTGTGTCTCTTCTCTTCCTTGTCATTTTTGAACACTCTCTGGGGTTTTTTTGGAGGCTGCAGTTCATTTCAGTAACCATTTTCCAAAATGTCTGAAGCGTTTATAGCTTTTTCTCCTTATGTGTGGGTAATTCTCATCTGAATTTCTAGTGTCGTTTTGTTGCCTGTGGCATTGTTATATTTAGCTATTTGTGTGGGTCAAACAGTTTAATAACAAGGCTAAAGAAAGTGATTAGGAAAAATGGAAGTACACTTGATGTGGAACGTATTGCCTTTTGCTGTTGCGCGTTAATGGAATTATATTTTTAGAAAAGAAATAAGTTAAACGGCTGCAAACAGATGAAATATACAATGTTAGTTGAAGAATAATAATTGTGTCATTATGTACCTCTGCACTGTGGTTCTGGGAAGGTATTTTTGTTCATGAAATCTGTTGACATGACGGAACAGAAAAGCATTTTTTTCAAATGTAATACCAGGCCTTTTTTTTTTCCGTTGAGTTTTTGTGTGTGCATACTTTAGAGGAATCAGTGATGTCTGTGTTAAGATATGGTAAAGAGAAACTCAACAATGTTGTCAGGATGTTCTCATTACTCCCAGGAAAGTGTGAAAACCTAGGGACTCAGAGTTGAATTTGGCTGTTTCAGAGACCTGGAGAGCTCACAGAAGTGTGCAGTGGTGACAAACAAACGCTATTTTAACTCTGGTGTTAGAGGCATTGAAAGTATTACATGAAGAGCCACTGGAAATGTTTAGATTTAAAACAGACAGGAGGAGAAAGAAATGCTGGTGAATCACCAATGCAGATAGAAATTGTGGTGCTTTTTTGAAAGAACAATAAAGTATTCCTCATTACTTCATAATAGGTTGTTGTACAAGAGCTGAAGACATTCCGTAAAGCATAGCTGAGAATTATAGTTTTAAGAAATTGTTAGGAAGTGTTTCTACTTGTAATCTTAATACACCCGATTTAATTTTTCATTAGCAGAGTCAGCACTCTGAATAATTGAATGTCAGATGAAAGTTTCAATCCCTGCAGAAAAAATGTACTGTATAGGCTTAGGATGTGTTTGTGAACAGTGGTGTTTGTTTTCTGGAAATGCTTCGATTGTTTTTTCATTGTAAATGAAAAGGGGTGTCGTGTTCCAGTACCTGTTAGTTTATTGTTCTCCTTCATGTGCTTTAAACTCCTTTTTTTTATGACATTAGTTTTCAATTGGTATTTTTGTACTTTGAATCCTTCCTTTCCACAGTCTGTAAAAGGTTTTCTCTCACTGGAAACAGGGAATAGTTTAGGAGGCTGCTTGACATAGTCTAAGTCTTTGACCAGCAAGTGTTTTCTATAAAGGAGAAAGCAGTGATAAAACTGTTTGGCACCAGTGGTTACATTCCCTGGAAGACACAAATTCTAGCATTTTTGATCCATATCACAACTGTATGAAATTATATAGAAATTATTAAATTATTATTAATCCAGCTGAGAGATTTTGGTAGTAATGCTTCATTGCAGGATTAAAAAAATGTATTTGTCACTCATCTTGTTATTGTTTTTAACTCCAGAATTATCAGTGTGCATCTGTAAAAAGTTTTACTTTATTAGGAAGAGACTCCAAACCACATTGGAAATATCTAGAGTGGTTGTCACAACCCTGTACCTCCTTTCTACCTCATTAACTCTACAAATCATGAAAACCTTTACCCAGTGTTTGAGTCAAATAGAGAGAAGAGGGTACGTTATACAGAGGAGAGTTTAGTCCTGGATTTTTAGTTCTCTTAATGTGGATTTGCTCACAAAGAATCTGATAGCTGAGGGGTTTCTCCCTCACTGAAGTCAGATATGTCACTCCCATCTAGCACATTTGTGAACTTTTCTGCACATTGAAAACAGAGCTAAGACATACAAAGAGCCCTTTATTAAACAGGTTTTCAGTTCACTAAAAACAGATTTACAACTCACGAGCAGCCCATTATCTAATATGTTTTTAGCTCACTGAGAACAGATTTACTACCCTGAAACAACCCATTATCTAGCATGTTTCCAGTTCACTGAAAACAGATTTACAACCCATACGCGAGCTATTATCTAACATAGTTCCGACTCACTGAATATTGATTTAGAATTCATAAACAACCCATTATCTGACAAATTTTCACCTCACTGAACAGATTTGCAACTCATAAACAACCCATTAGCTAACACATTTTCGGCTCAGGGAGAGTAGATTTACAGCATATAAACAACTTTATCTGACTTGTTCCAGTTCACTAAAAACAGATTCAAAACTCACCAAGAACCCGATACCTGATAGGATTCTGTCTTCAGCAGGAAGAAACAATAACAGCACAAAATAAAATGTAGCATGTGCATAGTAGCATGCTCACACTTGTATTTTTTGTTCAGTGTAGGTTTTTGGAATGGATTCTTTCCTATCTTCAAATTTTGCTGATGAAACGAGCTTTTTCTTCAGTATAAGTAACTTCAGTTACTTTTTCTTCAATGGAAACTTTTTCTTCAGTATAAGTAACTTCATGGGGATTAACTTTCTTGATTGCTAATTTTTAAATATTTACCTTATTCTTGGATGTGATTTCCCACAAGTATTCTTTTGGGTGGTGAATTAGGTAACCATTCAGTATCACTCATTATTTATTGTTATAACATCGTGTACAGTTTATTCCAACCTGTAGACAGTTTGAAAATTAAGTTATCAACACAGCAGCATCTGTTTAAAATATGATATGACATGAGTACCATCTGTATCTGTGTGTTTTGATCTTAGTCTTTCCTTCCAAAATGAGTGTGAGAGGTTATATTTTATGGTGTTTCTTGCTTTAAGTACACACTTTTGAGAAGTATCAGACTTACATCAGACTGCCTGAAAGGAGGCTGTAGCAGAGGGAGTGTTGACAAGAGACAGGTGATAGAACAAGAGAAAACGGACACACGTTCCATCAGGACAGTTTCAGACTGGATATTAGGAAGAATTTCTTAGCTGAAAGGGGAGAGGCTGCCCAGGGAGGTGGCTGAGTCCCCATCCCTGGAGGTATTTAAAAAACGGGTAGATGAGCTTTTGAAGGATGTGATTTAGCAGAGGATGGGTACAGTTGGACTCGGTGATCTCAAAGGTCTTTTCCAGCTGGAAGATCTGTGTTCTATGATTCTATAAAGGAATAAGTAGGTACCCACTGTGTACCACCCAGTAATTTCTTTGTGATCTTCCACCTTTTACTTGTGGAGATCAACCTTGCATTTCTCTTTACACAGGCTGGACTGCTTCTGGTTCTAACCTGGAACCTACCCTGGCTGTACCTGTGTGTACTTCTGTATCCTGTTGTGTCGTAAAAGCTTCGTGAAGTTGACAAAGAAAAATGTGTGTGAACTTTGAGAATATTCTCATTTTTCATTGTTGATGGTAGTTCTTTGTAAAACAAAACACAGTCACAGGGATCGTATTTGGAAATTTCATGCCATATATTTTTTTTTGGTTATTCTTCTAATTTGAGGAATTGTACATTATTCACTCTGCAAAAAGTAATTTTTCATTTCATGTGATCTGTCTGGAGCTTTAGATTGTGAGAACCAGTGCCTCAACAGATGAAATAAGAACTTGATGTTCTAGACAAGGTCCAGAGAGATTACATACACTTTGGAAGTTGTTTTTCATTTAATTTTAGCCACTGGTGGGCTGCAAGCTTTGTAGAAAATTAAAAGAAAGCGTTAGCATTAAATACAAACCAAGGTAGAAAAGGTAACAAATTCACATGAAAGTGGCATTGAGTTGAAGTCAATATATTGGAGTGACCATCTCCGAATGACCTTTCCAGTTTCTGTTCAGCCCTGCTGGAGGGAGACCTTCTAATTGTAGCCAGTTTCTCTGGGAGGTTTTTTTTTACTGAAAACATGGGTTAAAATGAGGTAATGGAGCACTACACAGAAATAAAGAACAGCAATCAGTAGCTGTTAAAGGCATAGAGTTGTTTGGAAAGCTGACTTGTTCAAAATTACTACAGGTTATCAGCTTCATTTGAAACAGTAGGGTCTGTTCTTCTCTCAAAGGGAGCCCAGGGGAGAGTTTTACTCTTATTTTCTTTGTCGTTAATCATTTCTAAGCAGAACACTGCTATTATTTCTGATTTCCAAACCAGTTTCTGTAGTACTCAAACTGGAAGCCATTTTAAAGGCATTCTCATAAACATATATGAACTACTTCAAATTTTATAGATCTAAATAGACCTATCTTCCATTTGCAAGTAATTATGAAGTAGATTGAAACAACTGAAAGTGCAGATTCTTCAACAGAATCAAGCATCTCTTTGATATATGAGATTTCTATTTATACCTCCTCTCATACCACATCTCCATTGACTATTGTTTGTTTTGTCAAGTGATAAATGGTGCTAACTTTATTTTTAATGATGTGATGACCCGAATAGTTATTTCCTCTATATGGAATTAGAGGTCAGTTTGACTCAGAGAAAGTCAGTGAAAATAGCATATTATTCACAAAGATTCTTCCTGGTTTCGATGGAGCAAACTACTAATGGGAGCCTTAAAATCACGAAAACCAGAATGCTAAACTTCTTGCTTCTTATTACTTGCAAGATGATTACAACTGTAGATTGACTCATTAAGCCAAAGTACTTTATATTGGAGGGGCTGAACGTATGGTTTTTTTCTTCTATAACGTTGAAGGTTTTTTCTTCCATAATATCTAATATAAGCCCTAATTTGAAAACTGTCTGCTAAACTTCCCTTCTTTAGTTCAGCATCCTTCCTTCTCTGCCTGCCCAGAAGCAGAGTGCCAGAGGAGCATCGGCTTAATTTCTTCCTTCCCTAATGAACACAACATTGTGGGTCAGCAGCTCTGAAAAAGCCTGTTTCTATCAGCTGAGAATGGAGAGAAGATAATCTTAAACGATCTCACTGATAAAAAATCTGTGCGAGCTATCACCCATCCTAGTAAAAATGCAAATTAAGATTATCTTTAGACCATGAATGACATGATAGTTGCTGATCGTTTTGCAGTGAGGGACAAGGAGGTGCCTCATAGTGTTTCTAGAGACTGCTTTTGTTTGTCTTAAATTGTTCAACTAAGTCTCAGTTTCCAAGCTAGTAGTGTCATCCCTTTTTGGAAGGAGATCAGCTTGACTTAACAGAGAGCTCTGTGTTGGTTTCAGGAAAAGGAGGAAAATACATGAGCTTTGGTAGAGGGGGCAGGGATTTTGGGAGGACTACAAGGAGCAGGTGAGGCAAAAAATCAGAAGGGCTAAAGCCCAACTGGAACTTCAGCTGGCCAGTTCGGTGGAAGACAGTAAGAAATGTTTCTTCAAGTATATTAAGAACAACGGGAGGACCAAGGAGAATCTCCCCCCTTTACTGGATGCAAGGGGAATGATATTAACAAAGGGTGAGGATAAGGGAGAGGTACTTAATGCCTTCTTTATCTTAGCCTTTAATAGTAAGGTAAGATGTTCTCAGGGCTTCAAACCTCCTGATCGTGAACACTGTGAAGGTGAACCCTCAGTGTTCCAAGAAGACTTGGTTAGAGACCTGCTCAGTCAATTGGACATCCACAAGTCTATGGGCCAGATGGATGCACCCAGAGGTATTAAGGGAGCTGGCAGAGATCCTTGCCAAACCCCTTTTCCTCATCTACCAACAGTCCTGGCTGACAGGGGAAGTGCCCCTCGACTGGAGACTGGAAAATGCAACTCCCATTTACAAGAAGGGTTGGAAGGAGGATCCAGGGAATTACAGGCCTGTCAGCGTGACCTCGGTACCAGGGAAGGTCATGGAGCAGATCATACTGAATGATATCACACAGCAGGTGCAGGACAGCCAGGGGATCAGACCCAGTCAACATGGGTTTATGGAAGGCAGGTCCTGCCAGACCATCTTCTCCTTCTATGACAAGGTTACCCGGTTAGTGGACGAGGGAAAGGCTGTGGATGTGCTGTACCTGGACTTTTGTAAAGTGTTCGACACCATTTCTCACAGTATTCTGATTGATAAACTGTCTGCCATTGGCCTGGATGGGCACAGCCTCTGCTGGGTGAAAAACTGGCTGGATGGCCAGGTCCAGAGGGTGGTGGGGAATGGAGTTAAATCCAGTTGGAAACCAGTCACTAGTGGTGTTCCCCAGGGTTCAGTACTGGGTCCAGTCCTGTTCAATATCTTTATCAATGATCTGGATGAAGGGATCGAGTGCACCCTGAGTGAGTTTGCAGGTGACACCCAGCTGGGTGGCAGTGTGGATCTGCTTGAAGGAAGGGAGGCTCTGCAGAGGGGTCTGGACAGGCTGGATCCATGGGCTGAGACCAACGGGATGAGGGTCAGCAAAACCAAGTGCAGAGTCCTGCACCTGGGATACAACAACCCCAGCAGGGTTACAGGCTTGGGGCAGAGTGGCTGGAGAGCTGCCTGGAGGAGAAGGACCTGGGGGTGTTGGTTGGCAGTGGCTGAACATGAGCCAGAGGTGGCCCAGGTGGCCAAGAGGGCCAATGGCATCTTGGGCTGTGTCAGACACAGCGTGGGCAGCAGGAGCAGGGCAGGGATTGTGCCCCTGTGCTCAGCACTGGGGAGGCCACCCCTCGAGTGCTGGGGTCAGTTCTGGGCCCCTCAGCACAAGAAGGACATTGAGGGGCTGGAGAGCATCCAGAGAAGGGAACGAGGCTGGGGAAGGGCTGGAGAACAAGTCCTGTGAGGAGAGGCTGAGGGAGCTGGGGGGGTTTGGGCTGGAGAAGAGGAGGCTGAGGGGAGACCTCATCACTGTCTATGGCTGCCTGAAAGGAGGCTGTGGGAGAGCAAGTGTTGATCTCTTCTTACAAGTGACAGGTGAGGGGACAAGAGGGAATGGCCATAAGTTGTGCCAGGGGAGGTTCGGACTGGGTATGAAGAAGAATGTCTTTACTGAAAGGGTTCTCAGGCCCTGGCAGAGGCTGCCCAGGGAGGTGGTTGAGTGACCATCCCTGGAGGTGTTTAAAAAAATGAGTGGATGAGTTTTTGAGGGACATGGTTTAGCAGATGATGGGTACGGTTGGTCTCGATGATCTCAAAGGTCTTTTCCAACCAGAAGATTCTGTGATTCATCATAGGTAGAAGCTTGAGGTAATATATTCATTAACCAAAGTATATCTGTAGAAAAACAGTGCAGCATTCAAGGAGGTTCAGTGTAGTGGTTCAACACTAGACTGAAAACCAATGGAGAAGTTAGAAACTAAAGAGAAAAAATAAAATGTAGGGAAAGGGAGAAGAAAGCAAACGAGAAAGGAAAAAGTATTGAGATGAGATACTCTCTCTGAGCTAAGTTTTTATCCTAACTGCGTAAACAATGGCACTGAGAGATTTTGCCAGCGTGAACGTCTTTCAAAGCAGAAAAGGGAGTGTTATGTTAAAAAACAGTTCTGTTTTGAACTTTTGGTTCTAGTGACTATAGAAGGCAAAAATCTTTTCACTGATAACATAAAGTGTCAGGTCCTGTGATGTATTGTAAGGCTTTTTACAGTCTGAATCTTTTAAAGGTGTTCCAATGTGTGCTCCTATTCTTTCAAACTAAATGGGTCCAATTTAACTGTCAAAAAGGCATTTATGTTCCCATTTCTCTTACAGAGCATTAAATTTGGTGCATTGTATGAGATTGCTTTAGTTTTGGAGCTTGCTTCTCCAGGAAAGAAATTTTTAATCTGTTAAAAATAAATACTTAAATATTGTTGCTTTTCATTTCATAAATGTATTGGATTCATTATAATTGTATATGATGGAATATAGGTCCAGCAGTTTTCACTTGTTAAAGGACGGAAAGTGAGAGGCTATTGTTAAGTATAGAATATTTAAGTAATAAAAGCTTAAAATTTGTTTTACAACTGCAGCTTTGTTAGTGAACAGCAAAGTGTCTGGTTTATCATTATATTTTGTTTCTGAATGTGACTGCATATTGTGGTTAGCGAGTGAAATTTATGACCTGTTGCTGTAGGTGAATAAAGTTTACTAACTTTACATTAAGCACTTGTTATTCTAGAAATATGTATTTCTGCACATTTCATGCTTTGTTCAGCTGTTCCTGGTTTGAAACTCTGAAATGTATTCATGACGGGAGCTGATACACACTCATCTTTCTGTTCAGTGTGTCCTGAGCAGTCCCAGCCTCAGTAATCAAGAAAAGTGCTTCTTCCTATTAAATTTGAGATTATTCGTGAAGAATTAGTACTGTTGGTGACTGATCCCACTTTCCACATTGCCCTTAAATTTTTAGCAGTGTAAACATTTGCTGATGTAAATTTTTCCATGAGCAGCTGTGGCTTGGTTGCATAAAATGGAAAACTGTATTTGGAGTATTGTCAGGAAAAATCTGTGCAGAGGAACATCTCCTTTGTTTTATTCTAGAGAGTAATGTGATCTAGCAAATATTATTAGGTTATTAGGCTACTCTGCCATTAATTCTTATAATAGCTCTATACTGTTTGGTTTTACTTCAACAGTAACAATAAAAATGTGTGATTGTACATATTTATTAGAAGTCTTATTAGACTAAGGGTAGTCACTCTAATGTTATTGACTTAATGGTAGTAAGGCCGAGTAGTAATTATTTTTTTTTTGAGAATCTACATATGATCCATAAAAAAATAATGTGGACTCTTGTAATTTAGGAAAAATAATTCTTGCATGACAATTGTTGAGATTTTTCTAAAACTTAATGAAACACTTCCATCTCTGTATTTTAGCTTTTCATTTTAAAGCACGTTCTGCTTCTAAAGCCCCTTTTACGTGGTACTTCAGCTGTTTTGAAGTTATGATATTCTAGCAGTTGTTAACTGGTGATGATACAATGAACTCTTTCAGGAGGGTTGCAGTTTCCAGTTATACAAAATTTCTTGAGTTCTGTGTGTTCCCTTAAATATATGATGTACCATTATTCCTGCTGACCCTAAGACAGTGCCAAAACCTCATCAAGGAGCAAGTTACATCTGGGATGAGAGAGGGCAGAATATTGCAGGTTTATATCTGTTGATTTGGTTTTCTTGAGCAAGCTGTCAGGGAACAACCATATTGGGAAAAAAGTAATTGCGTGTACGTACGGATTTGCTCATAAAGAGTTGTTGGTTATTTTCTCCCTCATGAGAAAAGGGTTAAATATTTCTTTGAAGTGAGGGATTATGGTCCAGAAAAGTGTAGACATGGGATTAAGTACATGTGGTATTTAGTGTTATAAACCAGACTTGATTCTTAAAAACTGACTGTCACAGCAAATAGTGGTTATACTCTGTTGTGTCTTGACTAGTGTGTGTTTTTAAATGCTGTTAATGGAGAGCCAGAAAGAAACCCAGCATTTATGCATATATAAGCATTGTTCTGGAACAAGCTTACTGTTTTCAAAGTCAATTTTTTCCTAATTTTGGAAAGTTGATTACATGTCCCATTTAGATTCAGGTAAGAATGACCAAAAAGTTAGTGGCATTGTTTCAGTTCCCTCATTGTGAATTTCTGAATTCACCTATTTGATCCAGAAGATAAACTGTATAGCAAAATGTAGAACCAGCAATGCTGATTTACAATAAGAAAAAGTCAAATAATCTGAAATTTGAAGTGCTGCTATTAATTATCTGTTTCTTTGGTGTAAAACTTCTGCAGAGCTTTGCTTGAATAACTGAAAACATTTGTAAGAGTGACTAACGTATTTGGTCAGTCTTGTGTGAAATTGAAAACAAACAAGGTGTTCCAGAGACACTGTGAGAATTCCTGATGGGTGCTTTCAGGATCAGGTTTTTCCCCCTGGTGTCCCTGTCCTGCTCAGGTTGTTGGCACTCTGGGAGCCAAGGGGTGTTGGTGGGTCACTTGCTGGCAGTGTTCACTGATGCGCTATCAATATCCTTCTTGGGCATCTGTCTGTCTTTCACACTCTACTTATTTCACAGCTACAGTAATTACATACAATATTTTATGTATCTTCATTGACCTAGACTAAAGCAATGTTATAAATGCTCAAGGATATTTACCTGGTTGTTTCTTTTTGCCGAATGTATCGGAAATATTTCTTGAGCAATTATCCAGTATTTGTATTTTTATTTATATGTGGACTGAATTTTTAGTTGTCGTTGACAATAAACAATTTGTAAGTTGTGAGACTTCAGCATTATCCTTTGAATAAAAACAGGTGTTTTTTCTAGACTCAAAAATTATTTTATTTCCCTTTAGATTACTCCTAACAAATGTTCATTCTTTCCAGTGCTGACTGCTGCAGTAAGCTTGAAGGAATAATAAGGCTTTATCCATGGAGATGTTTATAGTGCCTAAAACTGGATGTTGCCTTAAAACCCAAAACCATTATTTATACTGTCTTATTACATTTAATCATCTTTAACGTGTAATAGAGTGTAGCATGGGTTCATATTTTGGAGATACAAAAAATTATGCAGGTGTTTCCTAATTTATGGTACAATATTATAAAAATTTACATGTGCTGTAAAAAGAAATAATCTTATGCTAAACAGGACAATGAAATAATTGGTTATTACAATTCAGAGTTGTTTATGCCTTACTGGGTATTACAATAGCTTATATGATGGCCTTGGTTTACGTGTAACAAAAGCAATTAACAAATTAAATCACCCTCTAATTTTCAGACAAATTGAGCTCATCTTTATTCTTTTTATTACAACTTATTACTGTCTTAGAATTTTTGTTTAGCAGGAAGTCTTCCTGCTTATTACTGATTGAAGAACAAAGTAGAAAGGTAGATATTTAAGTTCTAGTTGTGTAGTCAGTAGATGTGGTATCTGTTAACCCTTTTGTTTAGGTGTTTTATTGCTTGTGAGGCATTCTTTTCACCTCAAATCGGTTGGTGTCCACCTCTTAGACCTGTCACCATAGTCTTACACAAACAGATCAACAAAAAGCAGTATTCATCTCCTGTGACCAGTCTGGTGTGATAATTGACAGGCTGTATGCTGAAAGGTAAATTGTGAAAGCTGAGTCAGAGAATGCATAAAGATCAAGCAGATGTTCAATGTTAGGTACTGAGCATTAAATCCTTCTCCAAAGTTCTGATGTCAGAGTGTTTTTATACTCTGTTTTATTACTTTAACGGGTTTTCAGTATTAAAAAAAAAAATAATCATGTTGACAGTTGCTTTAAAACCCAGTTAAAGAAATGGATTTGATAAGAATATGAAATGAAAGGAAAAAATGTAATTGGAAAAAAGACTTCTGACTGTAAAATTTCCAGAGATTTTTGAAAGTAGATGATAGGAGATGAAAATCTAGGAAACTGAAAAATAGTATAAATTTTACCAAAAGTCAGTGACAACAACTACCAAATAAATTAAACTTTATGTCCTTTAGCATTTTTATTTTGGTTTGCAATAATGATGGAATTCTAATCTGAGAATTCTGCAGTTATTGATTTGTTGCTTGTCCATTCCCTGGGAAAGTCAGATGAAGATCAGCATGAGAGTATTTATAGGCTGCATCGCATCTGTGGGATGCAATCCATCTTCGTTAAGTTCAGTAAAAGTGATAGATAGCATTTGGCAATGTAATGATGTGATCACTCTACCATTGCCTTTGTAAATCATAAGCTGTTGCATTCTCTTGTGTAGATATTTAATCAGTTATACACCCCATTACTGATTTAATTCAGAATGTCAGTGGCAGGTGAATAATGTGAGTATTTGTATATTAATATCATATTGTATTAATGTTCCTTTCATTTAAGTATGCTATTCATGTGAAAATCATAAACTGTTGCTTCATGGCTAGAATAAATTTAATCAGTGCTGTAGGCATCTGATGCCATCAGTGTTTTAATTCAATACGTCAGTGAAACGAATGTGTTTCTTCTCATTTCCAGTTTCTTTATGCTTTACTAATTCAGAATATTATATGATGCTGTGAAAATACAAAGCCGAGAGTAAACAAATTGCTAATTTTCATCCTGTCAGTAGATTTTGGGACTGAATCTCCTAATCATAGCATCAGATAGGATGGCTACGTGTTTCTGAGGTATTTTATAGTAACTGAATGATAAATTATTAAAAAATAAGTGTTCTAGAATATTCCTCAAGGAAGTGTGAAATGAGTAAATGTAATATCAATGCAGACTGGTAATGGCATAACACTAGAATGCAGTTGCTTTGAAGTCTTCTCCAGCCTTTGGCAATTTGAAGCTGCCAGAACCTTTTAGTCCTAAGGAACTACCTGTGAAGCTGAAGCTGTGCTTTGGTTCCTGTAGAAGAACGGTGGTCTTCTCTTAAACTGTAGAAAATATAAGTAAACCTGCACATCTTGTGTTTGAGGAGTTCTGGTTCATCACGTCTAGGTGTGGCAGAACAACATCATTACCTTATGTCGACTACAGAAGAGTTTTTGGCTGTGTTGTACAAACACTTTGCTTTCAAATTTCTTGACAGATTCAGACAAGGAGCAAAGCTAAAGTTGATGGAAACTCCAGAGGTTACATGAGGGAAATGATTTTTTTTTTTTTTTTTCTGATCATCATCTTTCAAATGAAAACCAGGATTTGCAGCAATTCTTAGTTAAATCCTCACCTCCTAAGGGCTGTATTTTTTTAACCACAAGGCAAAGAATTTATCTCATTTTTCTAAAAACGTGCATAGTAAAGATGAGGAAACATTTGAATTCACAAGTGTGAAAAGGAAAAATAGTGCAGTAAATGCTCTGATGGTTTGTTCATGGAAAGAAAGTGAAGAATTTGTCAGGAAAATGTCAATACATCTTCTGTTATTATTTAATAGAATCATGGAGTATCCTGGGTTGGAAAGGACCCACAAGCATCATGAAGACCAATTCCTGACTCCACACAGGGAAACCTGAGAGTTAAACCATATAGCTGAGAGCTCTATCCAAATTATAGCTAAAGAGCATTGGTTTTAGTTTAAACAGTTGTAAGTAGAGTTAAACTGGGATTCAATATACCATTTTTATGAAAATTACTAAATTGAATTCGAATTGTATTGCTGGTTCCCCATTTTAGCATTTATCACAGTAAATGTAAGTTTCTTTTAGTTTCACAGTTAGTGGAAGATTTGCATGGAATGTGTGAGAAGAGCCCATATCTAAACTGTTCAGGTTTCTGCCCCCGAGAGTGATGCCCAGTTCCAGACCAGGGAGCAGAGCTGTTCATGTGCACAGACCTTGGCCTGTGATTTGGGCAGAGCAGTTTTCCCTTGAACCCCACATTGTGTGTCTCTGGCTCTGAGAAATTATCATCACTTTTAAGATTTCTTCTGGCTCATTCTGCCTGCAATTGTGTGCTGGCTGTGTGTCAGTCCCAAGAGTGATATTTTGATGTCAAGGATATTCTTTTTTTGCATGTCCTGAAGCATGGTGTGAGAAAATTAAAGTGTTTGAGGTGCAGTGATTTTAGTGGTTGGGAGGTCTCTGGAGGTAAAAGGAGCAAAACCTGATGTGGTCTTGGTTATACTCCCAAAAGAGCACTTTTTTCAGAAAGAGTATTGATCATTTTTTTTCAGAAGGTTGCCCTGGTATAAAGTAAAGATGCACATGGTGTGGGTGCTCAGGGGTGTAAGACCCAAGGGTGAAGCAACTGACTTCCTTATTTTTTACTACAGACACAGAAACTACATAAACTGTAGTTTAGCTTGCGTTCAGGCACATTCTAAATGGGCTTAAAATGCTTCAGAAGTTTTTTGCAAATCTCTGTCGTGATGTTGGATTATAGCTTAATTTATTTGGTGATTTTTGAAACAAAAAAAAGTCCTTCCCTATATCTCAATATGCTTTTGGTGCTTAAAATTCAAAATTAATTAATAAGGCAACTAAATATTGCATTTAAAGAAAGAATACTTGTAACTCATCTTTTTGAAAACCAAAATTCTTCCCTAAAGGGTCATCTTTGCAATGGTCAGAAGAATTTTTTGTGATTTTCCAGTTGCTCACGGTGCTGTTTTTAATGTCAAACTGAGTCAGGGTTTTTGAGTTGCTTGTAAGTAAACTGAATATTCCTTTTTTCATAAATTGTCATTCTTAACTAGGAAACCCCTTTCTGCATATATTCACCTCCCTTTATGGAGTATCATCTTCTTTTCTCTGTTTTCAAGGCACTGAGACTTCTCTACAGTAAGTCATGAAAACGTAGTCAGAAGATCTCCAAATGCTTTAGAGGGAAATATCAAAAAGTGATAAATAATTATGTCTCATAGTTTTAATTTATTTGCCTCACAGTTTTGATTTAATGTTAGAAATTGTAGCGTTTTCAAACTCATTTGTGGACTGCCTGTTCTGTGCATGTGCATGGCAGGCTAAAAAATGACGTCTTCTAGCAAATTGAATGTAAATTGTAATCACGAGCATAATGGAATCTTTATCATATTTCTAGATTTTTGCCTTCTGATGTTCATTAATAAGCTGCATGTACCTTCAGGTCTAAAATAATTTGTTTCTAACAAAATAATAAGTGAAGTAATCAATGTACATTTCTGTAGTAATTCAAAATAGTGTTAGGAAATAATTACTCCTATTTCTCACAGTCTGTCACTTTTATATATTAGAATTAGATACAATTTATCTTTTCTGGACATTAAATATATGCTTTATCTGCTTATTAATATTTGCTTTTGTTTCTTGCTAACGGTTTTTTATGTAGAATGAAGAAGTGCACTATTGTGGCTTATTAAAGCCATGTGTTGATGCTGAGACCTTCTGGGTTGGTCTTTTTAGTACTTTTCAAGTGTTTATAAAAAAGCTGGTGCAATTAATAACAACAGGACACTGTGGTCCCTGTTCATGTAATGTGTAGAGGAGATACATCAAAAAAATAATGCTGAATAATAGAAGTAATTAATGAAAACATGACCTGGCTTACATGGTGTTTGAAGTTGTGACTTAAGTTATTGCTGTCTTGAATAAATGCATATTATTTCTAATGTATTATCTGGGGACACTGTAGTAAGAATATTAATTTAGTGAGTGTGAGAGTTGACAAATATAGTACAGGGATATTAATAATGATCTTTTTTATTTAAATATATGAAGAAACAATAAGCCTTTGATTCCAATAAGAACATAAACTGGTGAAATGATAAAATAATTTGTAGTCAGTGGGCTGAAGTAGCTGAAATGTGGTTCTGCAGGATCAGCTTCAAGGAATAAGAAAAGCAACATCTTGCTAGGAGGAGTTTTATTTGCTCTGTCTGTAACTGTGTCTTCCAGACGTTGGGTCAGTGGAGGGGCTTGCTTACCATAGAGCTTGGGACACCCTCTACTGGACCAGCTCCACCACCTCCTCGATCACGAGACACACTGTTGACCAGAGACGCCGCGGTGCTTTCAACCAGGAGGCAGTGATAACGATGTCTGAAGATGATCACCCACACGTGTTAGCTCTGGATGAATGTCAGAAGTAAGCATTAGATCTTTCTTACCAGTTTTTAGTATTTGCCTCATGTCAAGGACACAGCAGCACTTCTTTATTTCACAATTAACAGTTCTATGAAGGTTAATAGATTATTTAGGAGACAACTGTTAGAATAACTTTTTTAATAGTAATTGCAGAATTAAGATACAGATTGATATATGTTTTTATCTATCTTAGCAAATAATCATTGCATTTTCATGGAGTATTAAAAATTTCAAGCTGTTTTCAAGAAAAGTACAAGTTGTCTAAAGCGAACATTTTACTGATCTGTCTTCTCAGAGATGTTACTCTCATTGCTTAAATAAAAACAATCACTTTAAGCCATTATGGAGAAGAAACTGAGTTTCTTCTGTGGCAAATTGCCCAAGTGTTTATCACAAGAATCAGTGTTGTATGTAATTATATAACAAGAGATGTACCCTTATGGTGCTTGTGGACATCTTCCTGTAAAGGTGTCTTAATTTAGTTCTCTTCCTGCCGTTCTCAAGAAACTGTATTTTCTAGTAAGGTAGTGGGAAGTTTTATCTTTTCTTCAGCTTTTTGTTGATAAGGAGCTTCAAAGTATTAGATGCCCTAATCTTCTCTGTTATACTGGAAGAAAGGCAACCTGCTTTTTCTTATTCTTGTAATTGCCTCCCCTTTGGGCTGCCGTATTAGTTAATTTTTTTTTTAAATTTATGATGGCCAAACATCCAGTGTTGCCTGGGTAGTCAAGGTGGTTGTTTCCAGCTATGACTTCACATACAGTTTCTGCAAATTAAGAGTTTATATTCTAAGGTAAAATATGATTTATTTAGATATCATAAATAAGGCAACTAAATACTGATGAAGATTGCGGTGAAAGAATGGGCAGGTTCTGATCAGTGTATAAAATACATCTGCAACTCATTTTGTCCACTGTTGTTTACAGTAGCAAGGGGCCAGTTGTACCTCCTTAGGGCCCATTAAGATCACTTGATTCCCCGTTGTCATTCTTTTGCATACCAGACCTTTGGTCTGCACTACAGTTCTAATATGGAAAAAGCTGCAGATTAATTTCACTGTTAGAAATTACTGCTATAAAAATAATTAGGTTTATATCGTTAAGCAGCTTATATGTATCTGTAATAGTATATTAGTATGGAGACATGATCAGAATTGAGCAGACCTGTAATAAAAAAAGAATCTGTGCTTATGTGCCAGGTAATGAACTAAAAAAAGTGCTATAATTCCTAAAACATAGAATATCACATTTCTTAATCACCATTGATTGTCACAATTGCTTACAGATGCCATTTGTAACTGTCTATGAAGACATGAGTTTTTTTCTGTTGCTCATTTCATAGAGAATTAAATTCTAAAATAAATCTTATGGGTTTGTTTCTTATTTTTATTTTAATGCAGCTTAATGTTTTGGACTAACTGGAATGAGCAGCTCCCAAGCATCATGAGATCCACCCTCTCAGGCAAAAACGCACAAGTTATCATTAGTGCAGATATTCTGACACCAAATGGGCTTACCATTGATCACAGGGCAGAGAAACTTTACTTTTCAGATGGCAGCTTGGGAAAAATTGAGCGGTGTGAATATGATGGATCGCAAAGATACGTAAGTAAAACAAAAATTGAAAAAATATCCAATGTAAATCTTCTTGTTTGCATTTGTTAGCATCGTTAAAATGAGCACGTTAGGCAACTAACGATTTTTCCCATAAGTTACTCCTAATCTTTGCTGTGTATTAGATTGAAAACACTTCTGTACTACAGTTAATGCTCTTTTTACTCAATGCTTTCCGTTTTCTGGATGACCTTCTGGAGTTGCACACCTGTACTGCAATTTTTTTTTATTGATATTGAACCTCAAGCATCACTGTCCTAAATGATCTGTATCAGCTTGGCCACCTGGGCCACTCCTGACTCATGTCCAGCTGCTGCCAACCAACACCCCCAGGTCCTTCTCCTCCAGGCAGCTCTCCAGCCACTCTGCCCCAAGCCTGTAACCCTGCTGGGGTTGTTGTGTCCCAGGTGCAGGACTCTGCACTTGGTCTTGCTGATCCTCATCCCGTTGGTCTCAGCCCATGGATCCAGCCTGTCCAGGTCCCTCTGCAGAGCCTCCCTTCCTTCAAGCAGATCCACACTGCCACCCAGCTGGGTGTCACCTGCAAACTCACTCAGGGTGCACTCGATCCCTTCGTCCAGGTTGTTGATAAAGATATTGAACAGGACTGAACCCAGTACTGAACCCTGGGGACACCACTCGTGACTGGTTTCCAACTGGATTTAACTCCATTCCCCACCACCCCCTGGACCTGGCCATCCAGCCAGTTTTTCACCCAGCAGAGGCTGTACCCACCCATGCCGATGGCAGCCAGTTTATCAATCAGAATACTGTGAGAAACAGTGTCCAAGGCTTTACCAAACTCCAGGTATAGGACATCCACAGCCTTCCCCTCATCATGAACAGAGTGTTCACAATACACTGATGGGTTTGGTTGTTGCTAAGAAATCCAGGCTGTTTCAGTTTCCTGTGGTGTGCTAGCCCAGTGCACAGGTGCAGAGCCAGGACAGCTAATCCAAACTGTCCATCACAGTATCCCACACCATAACATCATGCTCAGTGTAAAAGTGTTAATTTGGCCAGAGAGGGGGTAGGGGATCTAAGTTCTGTGTTCAGTAATCTCTCACTTGCTGTGCTCTCTGCACTCACTACTAGTGCTGTGCTCTCTGAAATTGCTGCTTGGGGAAGGCTAATCTTTGGGCTGTGTTTTATCGTATTATTATTATTATTGTACTTTATTTTTCTTTTAAAACTGTCTTTATCTCAACCTACGAGGTTTCCTTTTCTGATTCTCCTGCCCATCCCACCAGGTGAGGAAGGGTGAGAGAGTGACTGCCAACTGTTTAGCTGCCAGCTAAGGCTGAAGTACAACAAAAGCTCTTTTAATTTCATCTGAAGCACACCTTTTGCACAGAATATGCTGAAGGCAGCTGATCTGTGCTTAAAATTTGGTTGCATTTTTAACTCTGTGTTTCTTACATTACACGAAGTCTTCCTGTCAGAGATTTTGTACCTCCCAAAGTGCTTGATAAAATAAGTCAATGATATGTTCTGGCTTGTATTTTAAATTCCCAGCACTACAAGATAATATTTGGTACATAAGCTCACTTTGATGCCTATTAATGTAAAAGAGAAAAGTTTTGTAAAAGAGAAAAGTTACTGTAGAAAAGTTTTGAAATATTTTTGCATCTTACATGAGAACTGTGTGTTTTGTGGAATCTTATCCAGAAGTTCCATAGACTTTTTTTTTTTTTAGACAAAATTTCCTCATCAAAGCAAAATAAGAGAGCCAGGTTTGCAACTACAGGACGGAAGTAGAATGAGCATGACTAGGAATTTAGATTTGTGTCATGTTTTCAAATGCAGTAACTATATCAGAAATGGACAAACCACAGCTATGTGGATTCTGAAGTTTACAGTCTATGTAATTGCTGTCAAAATTGATTGACTTTCTGGGTTTTTTCCCTCAGTGAATCCACCTGTGTATCTGAGATTACCATTCAGAAGGCAGTTAGATGGTTTTCTTTGGTTTGGTCTTGTTCATCTGGGAGATAGAATTACTCACTTCCCTTCTTTCATATTATTCATTGGGTTTTATCCTTTAATTGTGTCTTGACTATAAATGTTATGCAAAATCTGTACTTCTTAGTTAAACTTGTATTATGCTTCTAGAGATTATTGCTAGCATTTAGATGTGTGCATCCTTCAGTTACTGCTGCATCTTTTGTCAGATAATGTATTACAGAACAGCCTGCGGTGTTCCAGATGTGCACAAAACACATCTGTACTGAACCAAGTAACAGCTCGATAGTGTCTGCAGAGTTGTTTTTATATCTTGTTTTACATACAAGCATTCAAAAGAAGGAGAATCAACCAACTCTGTTTTCAAAAAGACTGATCTGAGTTCTCACCTGCCGTGAGTTTTGATTTGTTTCCTGTGTTCTGAAGGCAATTTTCCCATATTTGTTAGACTGGGATTGTCATACCAGAAAAAAAACCAATCAGGCTGCTTCATTCAAATTTCACCTTAAACTCTCCTGAACTACTGGACATGCCTTTGCAGAGTGGCTGCTGAGATGCCTTCTGACTGACACAAGAATGCCAGAATCCAACCATGAAATTGCAATTGTATTATTGATTTGCTGCAATAATATTTCCAGGGCAGTTGCTTTCCTTCATTCACGTGCTGTCCAGCTTGACAAGATCTCTGGTTTCTGAAACCTCAGGATAACACAAGGGATAATCATTCCAACCTTCTGATCTGAGATTCTTTATGGTGTTCCAGCAAGGTCCTGCTATCAGCCATCCCTCAAGAACAGTTTGAACACATTACCCTTTCCTCACTATCTCTGCTTTGTTGCTTTCTAGTTTCAATTAGGTTAAAAAAAGATAGAAAATATATAGTAGAACATGAAATGCTGATGTGGTGTAATGAGTTTTCTTCCAGGGTAGCAGCAGCTTTCTTCATTCTGATCACCACAATAACCCAGTACAAGGAAATGGTACAAAATAATTCAGCTATATTGAATTGACTCTTGCAGTGGATCGCAAGAGTTTATTGATTTTGTGTTAAGCTGATATTTTAATACTAGTATTTGGTTGCTGGAGTGCTCTTTCAAGTTTTGAACCATGTTTTGTTTTGTTTTTTCCTTTTTATTGCTTAGAAAATATGCAGGGTTTATTTAAACGTTTCTTATTCTGCTCTGTCACATCTTCCCATTTAAAAAGCAAAAGTGGCAATTGTTTCTCTCACGATTCCTTCTGCTTGGTCTTCCATTTTTCCTCCTACTCTTACTTGGATTTTATACGGTGACCACAACTCTTTAGGTGCTTAGTGCTTTAATGAAAGCATTTTGTTCATAAGCACAGAGACTTAAGCCTACAGCAAATAAAGATGAATTTATGGTTTGGATTTTTTTTCATATAAATTCTGATTTTTTTTCCTTTTCTTCTTTAGTGTTGAATATTCTGTTACATCTTATGTATCAAGAATCTAGAAAATTGTTCCCTGTAAACAGAAGTCTGGTTATTTTGTGACATCCAGATTAGAAGGTCTTGGTCTCAGTTATGTTTTTTGGATCTGCAGGTGTGATTCTCAAAATTGTTATGATTTTAAAGTACTTATAATGTTTGTGTAATTGCAACATTCCAGTAATAGTAGCTTTCAATTTATAGAATATTTTTTTTTATTCTGTTGGAATGCTGGGTCAAAACAAACAGATTCTGAAGTTGGTGTTCACTATCTTCACTAACATTTTATCAGTTCTGTTCTTCAAACTACTAAATGCTGAAATGGAAGTTAAAGGTTTGGCTGTGCGTTTATGAAAAGCTTGACTTCATGACTGACATGTAAAATTACTTTTCAGACACATCATTATGTTTCTATGTATTAGAAGTGTGTTTGAGGATAAATGAAGTATATCATTGTCATTTACGACCTTGAAAATAAGTATTATTTAATTAATATGCATGTAGTTGCAAAGAACCTGGTTAAAATAGCTGTAATTTACAGAGATATGTACTTTTCCATTTGAATGGCACGGAAAAGTACAGGCCTGCTATGAACAGTTGCTTAATATATCCTTCAGCTGAGCTGCAGATCTAAGTAGCAGCTGGAACACTGCAAATTTAGCATTGCAGTTTGGTTTTCAGTGTCTTAAACATTCATTTCTAGCATGGAGAATAAAAATTAATTCTTGAAGAGGAAGTATTTCTGATTTTGTTCCATGTCACTTGGAAAATTCTATGGAAACAGGATCTTACTGTTCTTGGTAAATGTGATATTCTAGGATGTCCTTTGTAGCCTTTGCTGTGTGATTGCAATTCAAGTTATTATGAAGGTATTTTTGAAAGATAAAATAAATGAGAAGAAAATCAGTGCACTAAAGATATGACAATGATGAAAATACAGTCTTTATTCAGTCCAATCTACAGAAACCATGACTATTTTTAGCAGGATGTAGCGGTGATTGGCACTGTTCTTCCACTCAAAACTAGACTAGAAATTTGTTTAATTTCTTTTGAGGCAAAAAGGATGAGGGATCAGTAGACTCACAGCTGTTCTCTTCAGTGCCAAATTTCTTTCTCCTTCTGTCTTCAATGTCCCCTCCCACTTCACACACAACAATTTCTTTTTTTGTTTAACATAAGATTTTTGTCGTAATAACATCGCAGTACTGGAAGGGCAGAATTTGAATACTTCAGATCAGGGGAGATTGGTTTGTCTCACAAGAGAGCGTTTCTACTTTTTTAACAAACCAACAGAGTCTACTCTAGGAGTATCTTTTTTATGTGGCTAAATCTAGTGCACAGAAGTTATAACTATGATTAGTTTTTTTCCCCTGGCTTTGCAACTGGTTTCCCTGTATCACTGTCTCGGGGATTTTTTCATAGATTTTAGTCATACCCTTAAGAACAGCATTCATAACTGGATGATGCATGTTCTCTACTATTTTATGTCTTTCATTTGAAAGAATGAAATACATTAGCTAATTTTAGACTGATGTGGTGTTTTGTCTGTTCTGTTAGACTGAGCTTTCTGATATTCATCTAAAATACCTATTTTTACATTACTTACATTGCTTTATATTCATGCAATGATTTTATTTTGCAAGTGACTTCAAATTTTTATTTATTTTAATCTTTTTAAGTGTAGTTTTGTATACTGGCTTTGTCATTCTGTTATAGGCCTCTAAGTAGGTTTGGGTATCCTTAAAGAGTAAAGAGCCCTTAAAAACCTCTAAAAGTTTTGTTAGATTGCACTACCTATTTCTTAAACGTTTTGAAAGAGAAGTAGTATCAATTAAGCCATTCATTAGAAATAAAATACTTAAAAGCAATTAATATTTTAAGCTGATGCATTAACTATATGCACTCATCTTAAAAAAACCCACAATACTGTCTTTCAATAGAATTTAAGCTTTGTCATGGTAAGAATCATTATTAATCTAATTCTTACAAACCGTCTAGTAAGAGTTTTATGTAAATAGTTCACATTGCAGTATTCTGGTACAAACTCTGGTCTACCTGACATGTCTACCTAACTGGCTCCTCCCCTTTTTCAGTCATGTTTTTCTAGTGAAACTGTGGCACATTCCTCAAATTTAGAGTGTTTATATTAAAAAAAAAACTGTCTCAAGAACTTAAACATTAGAACTTAAAAAAGAAAGGATCATTAAAATTAAATTGCCTTGATGCTTGTGACCTTCCTCCTCCAGCCCTCCCACTCTTTAGAGGAAGGAGAGAACCCTTTTCATCTGTTACTCAGAGCTCGAAGTCCGTGCTGTAACTGAATGTCAGTATCATTCAATGTTGGAACACGTAGTTTACTATTGGATGTGTCTGATTTCACTGGTGTAGGCAGAAGAGATGGTGGAGATGTCTTGTTAAGACATCAAGGTTTCCTTGATGTCTTAAAATTGCAATTTTTTTATATCAGTTTAGACTTAAAATAGAATACATTAAGGCAGTGTCTTTGTATGATTGATTTTATTCTGTTAAAAAAAGGTTTAAAAATTGGTTGCTGTGGAAAAAAAAAAACCTGTTCACTCAGCGCCCAATTTTATATAAAACTTGCTGTAAAATGATTGTCCTAGAGTTTTTACAATTTGAAAATACTAATTTTCTTATGATTCAGTGGTGATCACTGATTCTGCATTGGCTTTCTTTGGATTATGCATTTGGGTACAGGCATTCCCTGAAAGACTGCAGCAGTCATCTTTATGCTTTGACCCAAAGATTATCAAATTGCTCTCAGTAACTCAGAGGAATAAATCAGCAAAGCACTTGTATTGGTTTCCATCATTATTTTTATTAGAGGCAAGCAATCAGCAAGAAAAAAATGTAGAAGGGAGTAGAGGGCAGGTCTTTTTGTGCTTCCTACCTGACCTGGCCCAGCCAGCCAGGGCCACCCAAGAAGGACTTCAGTACAGTCAGTTTAAGAACCTGAATTTTCATTACATAATCCTGCTGGTGAGTCTGCAAGTGTGTCTGTCCAGGGAAAAATAAACATACAGGCTATACAGAAAACAAGATTTAGAATTGGAGATGAATTATGACAGGCTTAATACACAGCAAATTCTGTTGACACCAAGTCCTCGGGACTTAAATATGGTTTGGCCAGTAACCAAAAGGTGAACAGACTTTTAAAGAAGTCATCTTTCATTTTCACTTGCTTCTGATCACACAGAGGTACAAGATTGTTTAAAAGTAGTAGTAAAAAATTGTCAATCATTTTCAGCATTATTCTATAAACTAGAATGTTAAAAGGGCTGTGAAGTTGGCCAAAAAATAGCAGAAATAGGAGGAGTTTGGTTTGGATGCTTGAGTAAAACCAGTGTCCCTGGGTAGTGCTGAGTAGAGGAGACTCCAGTGAATGAAATGGCATTACTGAACAAAAGTTCCTGGATGTTAACTTCGACCCCTTCTTTGCATCTCAGATGATCTGAGGATGAACAACGTTGATCAGTCTGTAATGAATTTATATCTCTTTGTTACAATTGGAGAAAATTCTGACAATGCTACAGGACACAGAGAGCTGTACAGAGTAGAGCTTCCCTTAGCATTTGTTGTGACAATGAAATCCTTGAAACTGGGCCAGTGTCACACAAACACGGAGAGCAAATACGGGCTTGCAGAACCCACAGGGCCAGATTTCATCCAGATCTTTCAGAAATATAAGTGATTTTTTTTTTTCCAGAAATGTATGTGAGTATCAGTAGCATAAGCTTTTAAGAGTGTATTATGAAAAGTATCTTACAGGGAATGTGCACAATTACAGGAGAGGTCTTTTTGCCATTAATATGTACCCATTTATCTTTTCATACTTTTAATTTTTATAAAAAGGGGTTTTTGGAGAAAAGTTGTCCCTTTGGGACATTTATAACTGGAAAAAAATCTTTACTTGAAAAATGGATTTGCTGATCAAACCTTTTTTGAAATATGCAGACATAAGTAACGCACATAGTGATGCAGAATTTGTTATATCTAATTAATGTAAGTAATTTAAAACTTTATGTCTTAGGGACACGGTTTGGTGGTGAACTTGGTAGTTCTAGGTTTAGGGTTGCACTTGATCCTAAAGGTCTTTTCCAACCTAAATGATTCTGTGATGAGCATATTTAAGTGTGGCCAGGAATGCTCCTGTGTATTATTTATGTTGGTGAGTTGTTGAAATGTGCTGGGCACCTGCCTAATCTCCAAGGCCCAGCTGCAGTGGGCAAAATATATATATTTTCTATTTCACAAAATTAAATTTGGGTGTCCTGTGTAAGGTGAATTCTTTATATGATGCAAAAGACACCGTTTTGTTGTTAAATATGGGATTGACCATTACCACTCCTTTTCATCTAATCATTTAACAGAAAAACTACACCACATCCACTTGCAAATAGGCTAAAGGCTGTACTAATTGACTCTGTGTGCACAGAGCAGCCTATGTGAATGTGTGCAGTCAGCATGAATAGCTCAGATCCATCAGATGTGCTCTGTGTGTGCAGGAAATTATTGTATTTCAAGTTGATTTCCACAAGCTCATGTTATTATTAAAAGATCATTTGAGAAAGATAAAGCAGTACAAAACCATGGTGACCTAAGTAGAGATATAGGTTGAGCATTGATGACTACAAATAAAGTGATTTCTGTTGCATTGTTAAAAGAAAGATATTATTTATACCATTTTCCCTATGCTAAGTAGCAGCTAAATACATGCAGGGGGATTTGCCAGCCTGAGTCAGAAGAACTGTTCCCACTTTATACATATACTAATTACTAATTTTCCCAGAGAAACATAGAAGAATGCAATCCAATAATTATGTTCAGAATATTATTTATTTCCATTATCTAATGGGGAAATTATAACCTACTTTCAATAATTCTTTTAAGGCATAATTAATTTTTCAATGAGAAAACTGACTAAAAGTGTGTTGCATTGTCAAGAACAGAAACTGTACGTGCTAAACTTATAATTCTGATGCACAGGCAGAAAACATATATGAAAACATTTTACAAGAGCTGTGATTTAGACTGGAATTAAATTCATTGTGTTTCTCCAGTTTTCATTCAAACCCTGCTATATAGTGAACTGCAATTTATATTTCCTTTCTAGGTTTTAAGCTGATAATTACCATGGTGACTGAGGAGATTTTTTGGTTTTAGTTGGAAAATACAAAATATTTATTGTCTTGGGTTCAAGTGTCTAATGTGATCACATGGTGAACACTCTTCAATTCTGAAACATGCTTCCTGCTCTGACTTAAAAAACAGAATTTTTAGACTTTCAGCCATGCTACAATACCTCTTGTTCTCTTTTCTGTTCAGGCAGGTACTGTGTAGAGTGGGTACTTTTACAAGCACGTTTAGATAAACTGATTTTTTACTTAAGGAACGAATACCTGGATTTCTGAAATTTTGACTATTGTAGCATCCTCTTAACACATTTTAAGTGCTGTTATCTCATTTTTCCAGGTGCTGTAAGTATAGAATAATTGTTTTGTCTAAAACTAGAAAGTGATGCGAGTCACAGTTTGCACTTTTAAAAATTCTTATTCAGCGACCACATTCCTTCTCATCCTTCCCTTCTGTACTCACCTGTTCTAGGTAATTGTCAAATCTGGACCAGGTACCTTTCTCAGTCTGGCTGTATATGCTGAGTACATCTTCTGGTCAGATGGAGTGAGGAGAGCTATTCTGCGTTCCAGTAAATACACAGGAGGAGATACCAAAGTTCTTCGTTCTGATATCCCTCATCAGCCAATGGGCATCATCGCTGTCGCCAGTGATACCAACAGTTGTAAGTTACAGCTGCTTCATTCCAGTTTTATTAATTCCATTATCATTCATTTCAAGAATTTTACTTGGTTTTAATCAAGTTGAAACATTTCAGGGTGTTTCATAAATTCTTTCTGTTGTAGAAACTGTTGACAAAAGATGGGATGTAACCTCTTCCTCAAGTAAATAAGTATTATTGTATGACCATTTTCTGCTATGGAGATTGTGCTCTTTTGCTAGCAGTTCTGTGATTTCCTGTCAAATGTGAGCACTTTTTAGTGTGGGGTTTAAAATTTATGATATTTAAGGTAACTCCATTTGTTTATCTTTAGGATGCTGGCATCTGAGGCATGCTGACATTTTCATCTGGCTGATAAACTTGAATCAGTTGCCCATGAATCTCAGATGTGATGATCTTTGCTCTCTTAAACACTTTAGGCAGTGTGAAGCAAATTTGATAAAACAGAGTTCATCTTTTGCTGTTTTTTCTTTTTTTCCAGGTGAGTTATCTCCTTGTGCACAAATGAATGGAGGTTGTCACGATTTATGCCTTCTGACTCCTGATGGAAGAGTGAACTGCTCGTGCAGAGGGGATAGAATACTGATAGATGATAACAGATGTGTGAGTAAGTAATACTAGCTGGCACGATGCTTCTCTATGGTGTGGTGCAGTTGGCTATCAAAAGTAAAGACAGTCGGCCTAAGCTATTCATTTTATTCCTTCTGCTTACTGTAAAAATGGATCTGGCAGTTCAGCACATACCAGGCTTATAACTGGGTTATGTCGTAAGACTTCTTGGGGGTTAAAAAGCACTGGTACTTTCAGTTCAGGTAGTTGTGTTCTACTGAACATTTCATTTTTACAGCTAGTTTCTGTTGAGTGCAAATATTTTAATTTAATGTCCTCATGCTTAGTAACTTATCAACGAGCTATATATGCAGAGCTGTGTTAGTGTGGAGTGTGAAGAGGTGTAGTCCTGCATTGACACACCTGTAATGGTCATATTACAAACTAGTAGAGCTTATTTTGGTCATTGCACTGATGCTTTTCAAGCTATGATGATGTTAGGCTGTCCTGGTACATCTGAGTCAATAGTATCTTCGTAACAGAAGAGACTGATGTTGTTTAGTGAGCAGCTGAAGAAGACCAAGAAATGTGCTTCTCCTCAGGACAGTCTTGTTCTCCCTCCCATCTCATTCCAGTAGCAGTTGTGTAACTAAATGATGACTTGACTTGCTTGACTGGGAAAGAGGATTTTTTTAAACCTAGTTTTCACTGGAACAGTGAGCTCTCAGCAGTTCTCTTTAGCAGGCTCTGGCAACCTTGGAGTGTCAGGCTGAATGAGCTGTGCTCATTCACCAGAGCCACCTAAAGAGAACTACCAAGAACAGAAGACTGTGATGAGGGAAAGGGTTGAATTACATCTTTAAGTACCGCTATGATTTTAAATTGGCTTAAGGCATCCTCAGGGCTGGACCCCAGTCCTTTACAATCAGATTCTTAGGTTTAACAGATCTACATAGCTCTATGAGGAGCCTGTAATTAGTTTTATACCATACCATGCTAATTGCTTGCGTATTATATCTAAGGTGTTAATGCTAAGATTTCTTTTGCTGTGTTCATTTTGGATCCATAGCTTTGCCTCTTGCTTCGTTTCCTAAAAAAATGCTATTAAATTAAGCCAGGTGCATACATTGATTATGCAGATAATCAGAATATTCATACATAGCTACCAACATGTCCCAAACAAATATGTTGGATTGCTACAGTTTTGTTTCTGTACTTTCACACACTTTGCAGTTCATCTTCCACCTTTACCTTTGGCTCACACGTACACACCCATTGTTAGCTGTTGGCAAAGTCTTTACATAGTGCATTCTGGGGTCAATGTAATTTCACAGAAAGACTTGGTTCTGTAATTAAATGTAAGGAAGTATGAGGGTCAAAACTCTTACCCTTCACAACAGGGAATATCCAGCAGATCTAGAGCCAAGATGCAGTAGTAGAGTACAGTACACCTAACCTGTACTGCACTTACAGCCCTGGCTTTGTCTGGCTGTAAAATTGAGATACAATGATTTTTACAGATAATTTGCAGTGATAAGGATTTCAATTTAAACCATAATGCTGTTTCAGAGTAGCAGACTTTTAGTCTATTAACAGAACCCGGTGATCAGTTGAGATTGCTTGGGCTGATATCTGATTGCTAATGGTTCAAAGATATTAATTAGGACTTTACTACTTTACAAAAAAGATACTTCCCATGGGAAGTAAACATTTCTGCTTCCTGCAGATGGAATATAACCACCAGGCCTAGATGTCACCTTATTTCACCCTCCCACAATGTCAGTTTTTATTGGTTTTGATCATTCAAAGAGACCTCTTGGAGCTGGTGAATTTTCTTTGAGGCTCCGTTTCTACCAGTCGGCGCTGGCTCTTGTGGGTCAGGTCTGATGTTTGCTCACATTCTCCCATCCCTTCGTGCACAAGATAAGAGTTTGCTAAACCCTAGGAATTGCTAAAGACTTGGAAGTAGCTGCTGCCACTTCTCTGAATCTGGCAGGGAATTTTTCCTTCATTAGCAAGAGCCTAATGGTTTGGGCTTTTTTATTGCTTTGTCACAGCAGGGGAGAAACCTCATTGGCTGATAAAGAAAACAGGATCAAATTGTACCAGGGTAGAAGTTTTTCAGTGCTTGTGTAGGGTATTGATATCATGAATATTTCAGTTTCCTAGATTAGCTAGAAACAGGAAAAATAAAAAGAAGAGTTGGAATTCTTTGTCTGGAGCAATAAGGGGACAAATCTTTCCCTGATTCTCATTTTACCTTCATTAAATGTAAATGGACTTTATGTCATGTGGTGATTTAAATTCATTGCATGAATACAATAAAAGTCTTGGTTTGTTTGGACGTGGGAGGGAAAGATGGCTGCTGGTGTCCCAAAGAGGTTGAAAAAAACCACAACCAAGTTGAAAAACATAACTGTTATTGTGATAGTAAGATACTGCTTTTCTAGTAATAGTTATTATTTTAATTTATCATAATTACTACTGAGATGAATTAAGGTGTTTACGTGCATCCATTGGTTCTCTCCGGGGCTATATCAGATGAGTTACTCAACTGAAACTTAGTTAAAGCCCTTTTTCTCACCTGTTTATTTACCTTGTCAAGGCAGTGATCACAGTGGAGGTGCAAAAGGTTTAGCAGAGAAGTTAATAACTTTTATAATATGTTTTAATAGTAAATGACATATTTTCTAAAAGCATTACAACTCTTAAAACTGCTGTTATGTAGAGTAGTGTTTGGATCCTCATCTAGAGTATGATGTAAGATTCCATCTTCTCTATTATTTTGTAAAACATTTTCAGGAAATTGTGATTTGATTTATTGGTTTGGTTTTTTTTTTTAAAAAAAAAAAAAAGACGTAAATGTTGTTGTTGACCAGAACAGGAAGGATGGAAACAAGACAGATTTTATACTTTAACTGTGAGATCGAAAGTTTGTCTTCATAACACAGTTCAAAATGATACTCAATAAAATTGAAAGTTAGCAATTCCAACCGATAAAAGGAGTTAACTGTCCTTTATAAGTGTTATTGTAACTTAACTGCCAGTCAAGATGATTGTAACAAAGGTCAATAAAATTCAAACAGGGATTGGATGATTCTATTGGTAGTAAGACTCCCCAGAATTCTAGTTTCTAAGCAAATAAACAGTTTTGAAAGGCATTAAAATGTTTTCTTTCTGAAAGTTTGGGTTTGAAGCAGTCTCAGAAAGGGTTTTCATTTGGACTGTATCTAAGGACAGATTATACCATACATACAGTTTGATTTACCCCCCCATCTTTCTCTGAAGATTCCAGTCAGAGATGCTGAAGTAGAGGAAATACATGTGTGATTGAGAATGACTTTTCCTGAGAGCTCAGTTCTTGCAATGTAAAAAATGAGGGGGCGAAGGAGAGAAAAACAAATGCAGTGATAAACTTGATTAACGATTAAAGGGCTGTATAAACCATATTGAAGATCAGACCTCACCCTGTCCAGAATCTATATTTTCAGCACTTCATTGATATTTTTCTTCATGTTTGAATCAAATCAGGAAATGTTTTTTATTTATATTGGCTTGGCTTTTGCGGACATTGGTTCTTCCTGAATTTTTGCTGAAGTAATTATAATGGCAACAAGAAAATAAGAGTAATAATTAGGTATCAATTCCCTGTTCTTCCTCTTGGGTTGTCCTGTATACTGCTGTCTTCCCTGAAGTTTGGTATTTAGTTTTGAACCATACACATGAAGTAAATGAACCATCATGACGGTCATGACCAAATGAGCAGCAGTGTTGGAGGCCATCGCTCCATAGAGGCTTTGAAGTTCTAATGCCATGGTGGGGTCCTTTTTATTTAGATTTTCAAAAGCTGTGCGGGAGATGTAGCCAACTTTTTTCTCACTTCCTTTTAGTGTAAAGGCTGTTAAAAATTACATGTTAATATGGTTTATTTTTTAGCTAAAAATTCTACTTGCAACATTTATTCTGAATTTGAATGTGGAAATGGTGAATGCATTGATTATCAACTGACTTGTGATGGTGTTGCTCATTGTAAGGACAAATCTGATGAGAAACTTTTCTATTGTGGTAAGTATTTCTAGACGTTTCACCCTCATGTTCTTATTTTGGTTGTACATGCTTATATTGGTTCTGTGACTTTTCTGCTTATTCATTCCAACTGCTTGTCCTGGTGCACAAGAAGAAAATGCCAACTTGCACATTAAAGTAATCCTGACATTGTGTGGATAGAATTGCTTATATTATTTATGTAATTATTTATTGTAATTTATAAAATTATTTATTTTGCCCCTAAATTTCCTGTATTAGCTGATTTACATTTTTAAAAAGCATCTCAAATATTCTCATATTTCTGTCTCCAAAAAAAATAAGGAAAACCACAGCCAGCTGCTTTTTCAAAGATGAATAATCAGGTATTTTTCCCCTTTAATTTACCAATTTTGATTCAGTATGCCTGCTGTTTCTGAAGCTTTATGAAAAATGTCTGCTTTAACTCCTGGAGTTCTCCTCTGCCGTTTTAATAAAATCATAGAATATGTAAAATCAGAAGGGACATGTAAGGATCATCAAGGTCCAGCACCAAGGTTGACACTGGAATAACAGCCAAGGTTGATACCAGAAAGAAGAAATGGAATAGCTTTCTTTCTTTTTTTTGCTTTTCCTTAAGATTAACACCAACCATCTTAATTTAGGAACTGACACATTGGGAGACCTTTTCTCCTTTCGTACTTGTTTGTTTCCTCTTAGCTTTCAGACTTCTATGAGATAATTGCTTTGATTGTGCCATGTAAAGCTACTAGAGACATTCCATCAGATTATCTACATAACTGAGGAGGTTTCTTTGTTTGAATCTAAAAAAAAAAAAAAAGCACATCAGAGGAGGAAATAAGAACCTGGAATTTACCAACCACTTATTTACCAGGCAGGAAACAATCCTTAATTACAAGTGATGGTTTCAAATCACTGAAAAGTAAATTACTGATGTCTATGAATTCCTTCATAGGTTTCCTTAGTGAGTATATGTTGGTATATTTCTATTTATGTATGCATCTTGCTTAGACATAAGAAGTAACTTAAAAGCAAAAACTAAAACAAGCAAACATATACAAAAAAAAACCCCAACCAAACAAAAAAAAACCCTCAAAAACAAACAAACAAAAACCATGACAAAAAACCCAAACCAGAACTGACACCACCACCAGAATACCCAGTCAGATACCTTTTTATATAGATTAAACTTCTTTGGCTCCACCGTTTATTTTAGTAATTTATATCATTCAGATTTCACGGAAGAAAGATTAAGATTTCTTATAGTTTCTTTTACTTTGTTAGGAGAGGAGAACGGGTTGAAGGAATAGAGAGAAATTCATCTGGGAATAAATAAGAAAGTTGTAGCTGGTGAGAAATCTCCAAATACTCTTTCTTGTCATTCCAGAGAAGTTGTCTATGATGTCAAAAGTCTGTTCGAGGTTTGCTGAGCTGATGAAACTATTTTATGCTTTATTCTAAAGTACTTAAAGAATAGAAGTGTAAGATCCAATTTGTCTTCCCGTGGAATTGCCACGTAAATCTATGAAGGCCGTTGTATTAATTTGCAGTGTGACAGGGTACATTTTGCCTGATTTCGGTCAACCCTACTGAACTTCCTGCTACACGTTGGAAAAGGCAGGAACAGCTGTGGTTCTGCCATGCACCAGGTCATGTACAGTGTGTTGTTTTCTGAATCTAATGAAGTGCAGGATGCTGGACTCCTTGATAACTCATCCAATGAACGTTATTTATTCATTATTGTTGCGTGGCTTCTACGCAGGTTAGGGCTTTAATAAATGATTCCTGAATTTTCAAACATAACAGCATACGTAACATTCATCCATTCTTCAGTTCTGCTGGGGCATAACTCTCATAGGACTCGTTCTCAGAAATTCAGAAACCTTTCTGCTAATATTTTTTTATTCTTATTTTATTTTACTCTCCCTTTTTTCCTGATTTGGTTTAGGGCAAATTTGGTGCTTTCATTCTATACGATAGAATTTCTAAATACAAACATTGTCACATGCCTGGTAAAAGAGTGTCTCAACAAATCCATTTAAAGCATGTGGGCTTTTATGCCACGAGATAATAAAAACTGGGAATTAGGCTTTCCTTTTCCATTTTTTGTCATTCTTTCTCATTCTGCTTCCATTTATTGTTCCTTATCTGTTTATCAGTCCAGGTTCTTCTGTTGGACAATAAAGGAACAATTTTCTCTGGAATGTATTTTCTTCTGGAATGTTTCTCTGGTTTTAACATAAGGCTCTCTTTATTTTATATCAGATGTCTCAAAGGAATGATGTGCTTGTACTTTACTTTCCAGAGAACAGAGGCTGTCGGAAGGGTTTCAAGCCGTGTTCTAATCGTCGCTGTGTTTTGAGTAACAAAGTTTGTGATGGTGCAGATGACTGTGGTGACAACTCTGATGAATTTGATTGTAAAGGTAAATGACAGTTACTTCCAGGGTGATTTCAGACTATTGCTCTGTAAATAAATAGTTTGTAAATAGAAGTAGCTAGAAAATATAACTTCAGCACAATTACAGGTACTGGGAACAGTTTCTTTAGAATTCAAAACCAAGCAAGTGCCCACTGGCAGGTGTTGGCATGGATGTGAAGACCAATTTTAGTTTACAGATCTCTAGAAGAAGAGGTTTTGGCTGGGAAAGACTTGGAAAATACAGTTGCGGTGGCTTCTGCGAAGTAGTAAATAAGAGAATCTTTACCACAGGAAGGACTGGAAGATGGGGGGTTTCTTCTCTGCATCTGCTGCACTCTTTCTTCTTTGAAGTAGTTAGTGCTCTGTTTCTTTGCTTCTCAGATGCACAACAATGTCTGTGTCCTTTGCAGAACTTAGGAGAATTGTGCTCCTTTTTACATCAGAATAATTTTGCTTTTTATGTCTTAAAACATGGATATTTATATCTCTGTATCACCAAACGGATAAAGACTGTCTTAGCAGAAAACACAAAGCCTTAGTTATGATTCAGAAAGATTGGAGGGGAGTTTATTCCAAAACATATGGCTAAAACTTATGTAGCTGCAGTAATTAGCATTATCTGAAAACATGGCATGGATTTTAGTCCTTTAGCCATCTATGAGTGGAGAGAACAGCATTGAGCAAAAACCCCAACCTGGTGTTACGTGAAAGAAATCTGAGGTTCATGGATTGTTCTGAAAGTGCTCATGGTGACTTCCTTATATTGGGTATCTAGAGAGACTCTTTTAGACGTGGAAAATAAATATAAAAATTAGAAACTTTCAGTTTCAAGTTTTTTAGACGTTGTAATACTACAGAGTGTTTAACCATATAAGGTACAGTGTGTTCTGAATGCCTCATGCTAAAAAGTAGAAGGTTTAGACACAGCCACTGTGATACACTTCTGAAGGGTGTGATTAGCGCGCAAATTTACGTCTTTTTGTAACCATATGTTATAGATTCAACGTGTGCTTCAACCGAATTCCATTGTGCAGATGGGAGTTGCATTGGAAAATCAGCTCAGTGCAACCAGATCATTGACTGTGCAGATGCTTCAGATGAAAAGAACTGCAGTAAGTTTGTGTTTGTCTGTGCTTCATTGCAGCATCTGCTCCATGGTTATTCCTTGTTATACAGCAGGAAATTCATAGTCATTGTGAGCTGGATTCCAGCAGCTGCATGCTCTGTGCAAACTGAAACTAAACCTGAGAACCAAACTGCAGTTTGCTTTAGGTGTGATACAGGAATTTACTGTCTTTTTTCCAGATAATACAAACTGTGCTTACTTCTATAAACTTGGAATAAAATCTTCAGGATTTATTAGCTGTAATTCGACTTCACTCTGTATACTGCCAGAATGGATATGTGATGGATCTAATGACTGTGGAGATTATACAGATGAACTAAAATGCCCAGGTAACTGTGAAAAGGAAAATAATAATTTACTTTTTTTGAAAAATATATTCCTGTATTTTTGGTTCTTTTTCTGATTGTGTTGCAAAATGTTTATTCGGTCAATACGGTTTTATTTGATACAGAGATTAATATAATGTTGAATGCAGGTTTTTTCACCAGTCTCTATTCTTGTGTTTCATTAAATTATGCAAATTATTACAAATTGCTCTAAAGAAAACTGTAATGTCTGGCTTTCTGTTTCCTCAAGGTTAGGTCTGTCATTAATCATTTCTATTTAAGTGAAACTTCAGTCATTAAAATGGCAAGGTCGTCAAGCTTCAGCAGAGTTACTAGGGAACATTTCTTAGCTACTGCTTTAGTGGTTGAGGGTATTTCTTCTTTTGTTTACTTTTTAACTCCCTCTCGTGTTTTGTTGGTATGGGGTTGGCTGCCAGGGTAGAATCCAGGGTTATTGCTTTTGAGATGGCTCTGCTAATAACAACAAGAAGTACTCAGGTCAATACCTTGCTTGGAACAAACTAAAAGCAAACTTCGTTGACATCTTAAAGTCTTACTTTTTGTGACTTCTCTGACAGTTTTTCATAAGAAGGCAGAACACAAACACATTAGAAAAATACATTTTGCCCTCTGAGCCTGTTTAGTAGCAATGGAGGGAAAGATCCAACATACAGGAGTGTAGTACTTTGATGAAAGTCTCCTCTGCAGCGTTGGGGAATGCTCATTATCTCATAATCACAGTCTTAGCATCTGCATTCTATTATTTCTGTTATTTCATAGGTTATTCGGGTTACTCTATATTCTGAAGGGTTGTACAAAATCAAATTATTAATGATAAATTCATATAAATATCTGTGTTATGAGTAAATATTTAGTTTCTGATTTGTTTGAACTTGTAGGATTTTTTAAGAGTTACATAATCCTTAACCCCAATTGTTGGTTCAGTATCATATTTAATGGTAACCAGTAAACTATGCACAATATTTTATTCTTACCTAATGAAGGATGGCATTTATGTGTTTGCTGCTTTATTATTCATAACCTCTCATTTAAGTTTGAGAATATTAAATACAATATGTAAACAAACCTATCAATAAATAATAGATAAACTGTATTTACGTTAATCGGGTTTTATGATACATATTTTTAGGATTAGACCCGTTCTGTGATCCAGCTGAAGATGGTGCATTAGCAAAAAGAATCTGGGGGTGTCAAGCCTGTATCTCCTATCCTGCACGTTGAGTTTTATACAAAAATCTATAGAATTAATAAGCAGTAGTGGTTTTACTAATTGATTAGTAATGAACATCATTTGATTATTTCCATTTAATATTGAGTTTTCTGTCTGATGTGCCCATTGTACCACCAAAAGCTTCTGTTAGAATTCTCATATATTCTGTGCCACTTAATTAATGAAAATATTACCAGAAGGAACCTAGAACTTCATCACTAACATCAGTCAACCCGACATTAGGAACTTTCATCCTCCATATAAGCCAGATGCATATTAAATTATGGTTTTCATTCTAATCTCCATATTCTGCAGATTATCCAGTAATTCTTTAGAATTCGCTCTATATGAGCTCAAAATAGCTTAGATTTACTTTATTGTATTGCCTGTGTTTAGAAGGGGGGGGTTGGCACCAAAGAAGATTGAGGGCATGATTGTATAGATTCAGTAAACTAATGTTGCATTTTATTCCATTGCCCCTTTATTTGCATTACTTCTTTCTGTCTTTCAAATGTGTGCCAAAAAATTCCATCACTTTCATGTGTGACTAATTGCCTGAATCATACTTCCCTTTACTTGGAAGCAATACCATTCCAGTTCAACCTATATGTGATTTCCTTTGCCATTTCATTCAAAACTGACCATCTTCGGCACATTAACTTTTTGAGTCTTGTTTCTATTATGAATACGATGAGTCCAATTAACAGACTTTGTTCAGTGTCATTCTTACAGAAGAATAAGGCAAAATATTAATTTAGGGGTGACTGTTCTTAGTCTTTAGTATTAACCCAGTCATCATAGACATTCCATTTCTTTCTTTAGCCTCTTTTTCTATTTATACAGCTGTAGAAGCCATGAATGTGACAACTTCAACTTTATTTTTGAGAGAGAGAGAAAGAGAGAGAGAAGGATGTTAAAGATTTAAACCAGTGTCAATAGCCCCAGTGCATTAAGGGAGTGATAGAAACGTTGGCAGAGAGCATCAGTAATCTCCAGACCTTTGAACCTGTGGATATTGCCTGAGTCTTCCCAAAGACCTTGCTAGAGGTTTTGAAATTAACCTGTGTCTCTTAGTAGACTGATATTTGTATTTAGGTCGTGAAACTAAATATATAGTGGTGTCTTTCCTCACATCTGTTTTCTAAGCATTCATAAAAGTAAAAACTTAAATCACTTCCATGCTTTACAAAGAAAAGAAGGCAACGAAGAAGGACTTTTTAATTTGTGTTGGATTCTAAATCTCTGGCTCCAGTAGCAGTGCTATAGTTCCAGTTAGTTAGTGCGTGCATCAGATTTGTGGCTTATCCCAGTCAATGTGACAAAATCATTGCCACAGTCAGTTTATTTTGGAGATGCTGGTAAGAAGGGCAGTTTCTTCAGCTGGTGTAAAAAACAAGCAGTTTTGATCTACCTGAGCTCAAAACCTGTGGAACAGCTCCCCAGGGTTGTAGTCACAGCACCAAGCCTGAAAATATTCAAGAAATGTTTAAATGATGCCCTCAGACACATGAGGTGGATGTTGGGTTGTCCTGTGAAGGGGCAGGAGTTGGGCTCACATGAGCCTTGTGTGTCTTTTCCAACTCAGGTCATTCTATGATACTGCTTTTCTCTGTAGGTAATTTCATTTAGGTTGAAGCTGTGCTCTGATGATTCTTTAAATAAAAAAGTATTTCAGCTCCCTAAACTACTTAGACACCAGTACTTCCTGATTTGTGTTAACACAATTAAAATATCATAGTATTTTTTAAAAAACAAATTAGATATAAACACTTTGTCCATTAGTATTCAGAAATTTAACAGAAATGTATTAGGTTCCTAATCATACTAGTAGAGACCATTTTACATTACATTCTTTATTTTATCACAGTTCAAAACAAACCCACATGTGAAGAAAATTATTTTGGTTGTCCTAGTGGAAGATGTATTCTGACCACCTGGCTTTGTGATGGGCAGAAAGATTGTGAGGATGGAGTAGATGAATTGCACTGTGGTGAGCATTTTATCTTATTTTTATTTCTGTAATCACTAATGCATATTTCAAACAAAAAGAAGTGTGCATTTATATCTTGGAGATTGAATCTAGAGCTGTATAAAAAGCTCTTTATTACTACATTTTCAGATTCAACTCCCTAATATTTCACATTGCCAATGTTTTAAACCCTATCTCATGGTAGAATGAAAGCTCTATAATTTTTTTTCTCCTAAAGGTATTTTTATATACAGACTTTTCTGCTCTTTTAATATATAATAGTTTCACTAGTTACTCATTATGACAGCTTTATAGATATAATCAGATTGTATCAATATCTTCTGACCCCAACAGGAAGAAACCAAAATAAACCTTTATGACATAAAAACAGGCATTTCTTTGCATCAGAGGTGATCAAGATGTAATTATTTAAAGTGACAATAAAAGCAATGTGAATAAAATACAGCATGAACTGTGAACCTGGTTCAGGGTCCATTCTGTCTCAGATCTTTCAAGACTCTTAAGCGCTGCCTCCTCATGGAGCGATGCAGGTTGATTTTGCTCCGTGATGAGAGCTGTTCTTTAACTTAACTTTGTGTGGACTACATGAGTGGATTATTTCTATAATTAAATTGTAGCAGAATAGCAAAAGCAGTGTCAGGTTTTCCTCTTCCCTCTTTATTTTTCCCTATTCCTTGCTGTTTGGGGTTTTTTCGCTTTACCAGTTAACATGACTGAGTTACACATGGCTGTCTCCATGACCCAGTCTCCATTAACATACTCCATGTTTGGTTTGCTGTTTACATTTTATATATGGATCTTATAACATCAAAATTAGGATCTACCATGCACTATTAAAATCAGGTTTTGTGTTTCCTGCATTTATCAAGCATAGCTGAGTGTTTACATTTCCAGGTGTTATTACACATAAATACTTCTGTGCAGTGTTTAAAATCTAGTCACTGATTTCTTGTGGGACAGAGGGAGGGGGATTTATTACATTAATTTTCCCCTACTTATTGCTTTTACCTGTTTTGAGGTATTTGTTACAACATTCTGCTTTTAAATTCAGATTGTATTACTGAAAATTCTTTTTATTGTAAATATTTAAATTTGTTGTCATCAGCTAAAACTAACTTCTATTCTTAAAGAAAGAAGTCTGGGAAAAGTGAATGATTTGAAGTTTTCAGTTAAAGTTGTAGTAGTAGCACTTATTTAGAACAGTGGTGCAGACTGATTTTGAAATGCAGAAATGTGCTGTTATTTTCAGTGTATAATAAAGGGTGATTGGGACAACAGAATGCAAATATACAGCAAGTTTTCTCGTGAGAGAAAAGGACTTGAAGTATTTTTAAGGTGCAATTAAATACTGCAATACTAAGAGAAAAGCTGCTTTGCAAAATTTGGACAGTGCCATCTGTGTCCTTCTGCCAAAATAAACCAGTTCACTGTACTTACAGTATCCGTGTCAAATACACAAACCAGACTTATATTTTGAAAGTGTTTGTCCTCATCCTGGTAGCAAAATGTTTTAAAATATTAGAATGTAAGCAATTAAAATGGTTTATGGTTTATTTATTTATTTTTATAAATGTAGGGCTGAATGCAGACTCTTTGTACAAACTGGTAGTATCCTGAATATCAAGATCAGGTTCATACAGTGTTCTAATGCATTAAAAATAGGAGGACAGAAAGGGGCAGTGAAAAAACTTGGGGATTCCTACTCTGTGCTAGAAAACAGAGGGAATGCAGTGCTGTTGTGACCCTAACAAATGCAGTGGGTGATGTCATTCCTAGATTCATCTTGTTCATGGAATCAATTTGCTTGCTCTGCAAACAAATGCATCTCTCAGCAATGGACCTGTGATGGTGAGGATGACTGTGGAGATGGTTTGGATGAGAGCGACGCTGTCTGCGGTGAGTAGAGGAGTTCTAGTGCTGTGTTGTGTCAGATCTCACACACTGAAAGACCAGGTGACCCGGGAAGGTGGTGGAAAGGGAACAATGCAGCATCTCCTAAGAGAACGTGCTTAGAGGATAAGGGTATTGGAGGGCATCTCACCACCCAACCAACAGGTAGATACCTTTCTGTGGGAACTGTATGATCTGCGTGTGGTCTGTCAGTGAAGAGCTGGGTGGCACACCAGCATGGGCAAAAGGAGAACCAAGCTTTTCTCCAATTCCAGTAAAGTAAAACTCCTCTATCCCTCTTTGAGTTTTACATTTCACTGATAGGTGCCTGCAGACTCTGAGGTTGTTGGTTTTTTTTCCCCCCACCTCTTTCTCCTGTTCCCTTTCATTTTTTTTTTTATATACAGTCATAAACACTGTTGCATAATATTCCTCTCAGATTCCCAGACCCTTCAAATTACATAAGGAATTGAAAACCTTACTTTAATTCTGGGGCTCAGCTGACTGGGAATGTGTTAGTGAATTCTTCTCAAAAGAATATCACATTGTGTCTAGTCATACTGTCACAGTTTCGTAGTATTTTATAAGTTGTTTACATCTTTATCTATGCTATATTTAAAGATTTGCTTTTTAAAATTTCAGCTTCTGCCTCTTCAATATTTGTTCATTTTTAAAAATCCTTATATTTAAAGTCTGTTCAATAAAGAGTATTTTATTCCGTATTTCATGTGTGATACCGTGGTAAAAGCATTGTTGATAACTTTGCTGGAATGGAAATCTTAAGTAGAGAGAGAAGAAATCTCTTCAGATTCTGTTCAGAGTTGTGGTCTGTTAAAGTAGTTTCTTAAAACAGGTAGAAATGCCAACAGATGAGAAGCACAAAGGTAAAAATTATACTGTTCTAATATGGCAAAATATGAATGAATTCCTATATTAACTTCAAGTTGACATCCATCTGCAGTACATTTTGGCATGGTATTCAAATCCTGCTGAGGACTGGAGAGTTGGAGGCAATGGCTGTTTGAAAGGGATTTCTCCTAGGAAAAAGAGAAGGTGTGAAATGAGAAGACAAGCATCTTGTCTGGCGCTATTACAGAACTATGTGAAACCCTAAAAACATCAAGGCCTGAAGCTTAAAAAGAAACCTGGAACAGAAAATAGGAAAAGGGAGGGGAAAACGAAGCAAATTGCAAAGTGTCACTGCGACATACCTTTGTTTTTTCTTTTAAGGTTATTCAGAATTACTCCATTTGATATCTTGACTTGCTGTACAATGCAGATCTCTTATGCAAAGAAGGCCCACACATGAAATTGTAGGCCATCATTTCAAGAGGAAAAAAAACCACACCAGTTACAAAGAGGGGGCTTAAGTCTGTATTTCTCTTTAGGGACAGGAGACAGATCTGAATTGCAAGACAAAAAGAGAGATCAAGATGACTTGAGATTTTTCAGTCTTACAAAACCAATATTTATTTAACTTGAAGATTAACTTCAGAAGTGTTAAAAAATGGCAGATAAGTAAACGAAGGTGTCTTGCATAAAGAGTACAAAATAATCATTTTTTTTTGGTTTATTATTCTATTAATTTCTAATTAGAATTAGTAGAAAATACACTGCTTTCTTTTTAGTGAAATACTTCTACCTTATCTAAAGGAATACATTAAGCATTGAATTGCTCAGAAGTTAACTTCCAAGCAGAGTAAAATTAATCCTTGTATATGGCATTCTTATCTGGAGAAAAGCCTGTTAAAAAAAGTCAAGTAAACAATATGTTGAGTTTCTTGCAGTAGAACTGTCAGATATTTTCTTCCTCCCACTACTGTTGTGCTTGGTGCCCATTGTTCTCCTCTACACAGAGCTGACTCACACGTTTTGAATACCTTTAGCGTCCTGACATAGAATAGAGTGATGTGAGGATTACGTGGTGTACAGGATTAGTTCCTTTGTTCAGCCGCTCCAAACGTGCAGTCAAACAGAAAGACCAAAACTGGTTTGAAGAGTTATTCTGCTGGATAGTTTTTGTGAAAAAATGAAATTTTCTGTCAGAAAATAAGGAAAGAATGGAAGAAATAGTAGATTGTAAAAGTTTTACTTCAAAATACAGTCTTAGCCACTATTGTTTTTCAGACTGTGGAATAAAATTATCTTCTAGCTTTGTTTTTAAATAGAAACTCATTACCTTGAAAAGGTCAGTTAGCACACGTTTGAGACTCGCACGTGGTGTTGTTTCAGGTTCAGTGACCTGTGCAGCAGACACCTTCAGTTGCCTGGGCTCCCACGCCTGTGTTCCCCAGCACTGGCTTTGTGATGGTGAGAGGGACTGTCCCGACGGCAGCGATGAGCTCTCCACGGCCGGCTGCGGTACGTTGGCGCGAAAACTCTCTGCGTTTCCTTCTCTTGTGAGTTTGGCCTTTACAATACCCAGATGCCTTCTGTGTCTGCAGCATCGTAGCCTTACGCTGCCAAGATTGGCAGTAAAGATGGATAAAGCACGTGTGAGCATTGTGGGCCGGGGTCCTTTGATGTTTTAATCACCCTAAAATCTTCAGGTTTTGTTCATACATACCCAGACACTCAACTCGAGATCACTGTGTGTCACATCACTGATGTTATTCAGCATGCTCTTAGGGACAGGGTTTAGCAAGGGGACAGGTGCAGCTGGACTTGATGATCTCAGAGGTCTTCTCCACCCAGATGATTCTATGATTCTGTGTTCACTAAGGAAAGTCAGCACATTATTGACAATGCAGTTTTCTTTCTTTTCCCCAAAAAAAGTGCTGCATGTCAGGGAGTTTGTGTATCAGAGAGAGAGATACAGTTTTGTCTCCAGTTGATTTTGGCTGATTGTGACATCTCCTGCTTTATAAACTGTCGCTTCCAACCTTCTGAGATACATTTCTGTTAGAAGTGTTGAGAGTTCAGTAGTAGTTTCATTAAGTTTTGTTTTATTAATCTATACAAAAAATGCTATAGCTTAAAAATCTTGAAATACATTCTCTCCACTGGATACACGTTCTATCACAATTTCTAGGATGAGTTATATTTTCAGTGATTATGGGTTCTGAAGAGCTTTTGATCAGACCAGAGTAATGTAGGAAGGATGTCTGTACTTCCCAAAGGTAATCAGAAGCAGGCCTTTAGTTAATTCAACTCCTGAAGCATTTCTGCCCTACGCTATGTGAGGTTTTAGCTGTCCTTGCTTCCTCAGCTGTCTTTGTGGTGTTGAGTCGCTTTTTTCTGCCATTGAATTGTGTGTGAGTCAAACATGGTCATTATTTCTATTGAATCCACTCAGACTACTTCTCATTTCACCTTTCCACAGGAAAATGGCTGCATATCTTACTGTTCTCAGTTTATATTTTATGTGCTGTGTTTTCCTTAGCTCCTAATAACACTTGTGACGAGAATGCGTTCATGTGCCATAACAAAGTCTGCATTCCCAAGCAGTTTGTGTGTGACCATGATGATGACTGTGGAGATGGATCAGATGAATCTCTGGAATGTGGCAAGTATAACAAAATTAGAGGAAACAGAAAAATGGCAAACTATTAACACTTAGGTCTTCTGCAGAGTCTGATATTCCAGTCACTATTGAGGAAGAAAGCTCTTCTCTTTTTAAAAATATTGTAATGTTAAAGTATAAGTGGTGCATTAATGAATACAGCTTGGCATTGACTTGGAGCTGGAGTTACAATGACAAATTATTTGCTATAATTGTGAATACAGTTGATTGTTAGTAACATTTATAGATGGTACATTTTAAATTCTCTTAATTTCTTGTTCATTATGTGTATCTTTTTATCTTTATAAACGTATTTTTCTATCAAATAATGAAACATTTCTGTCATGGTTATTGCTGCAGTTAAATGATGTTAACTAAAGCAATATGTGAATGTTTGATTTTCACCTTTCATATGAATGTAGTGTTTCTTATATTATGTAAATGCCTGTACAGAATACCTAGGCCATACTCAGAAGCATCATCTTTCTAAATAATATTTATGGAAAGTCCAGAGCAAATATTCTGCACAAAAAGGCAATTAACTTATTGATTATCACACCTGGTTTTGTGCAGTTAAAATTTAAATTGCTCATTTACTCTATTAAATGTGGTCAAGAGATGAGAACCAGAGCTGAAAGCAGCTATCTCTGTGTTTGGGGCATTTCTCTTGTACTTATCACCCAAAGAGTGTTTGTGCATAAATGGTGTGAGGAGACATCCAGAAATTGTAAGAAAAAGCATATTTGGTATTTGCGTTTTGTAAATTTTTTCAGCTACAGTTTGAGTTGAACGTGTCATTGAACATTGTGGGAAAATAATGTAATGTAGCAAATAAGAACTGATGTGTTTGGTCTCGTAAAGAGAGGTTTCATCAACATCACTTAGAACTGTTGTAAGTATTATTCAGATGTAATATAAAAATGAGACTGGTGATTGGAGTAACCAGATCTTACTTGTATCGAAATTTGCATCTAAACAGGATTTAAAAATTCGTAATCATTTTAATCCTTAAAAGTTTATTTGATAGAATTGTTGTTTCCATGATATGATCCTGACTTTTTAAATGAAATCTTAATAATTAATTACACGTAAACAAAAATATATCATAAATTCACTCTGGGGACAGCAAGACAACAAAAGACATTCTCCCTCAATTGCATCTCCCATTGCTGCTGTCAAGGGGCAGAATACTGAGCTAGGTGAACGTCTGCAATGAGCACTCAGTGCTGAAGGTGCAATGTGAGGTATTTCTTATGTTCCTGAAAATAAAATAACTTTATTCAGGAATATGAACTTTTATCCAGAAGATTACACACTTTGTTTATGTGACCAATCAAAAGACAAATTCAAGAATAGGAAGTATTTTCTGGTTTCAGTTTCCTGTTTCTTTGTCTTGTTGTCCAGAGCAGAGATCATATTGAGCAGCAGCCTGTGTTCTGCACATTTGTAATGCCCTTTCTGACAATAATGTGCTTGTGAAATGCTGCAGGCAGGAGGTGAAGCTGTTGGTCTGTACGATCTTGCACTCAAAGGTGCCTCTGACAGTCATAACCTTCACCTCTTTTCCTTATCCAGCCAGCCTGTCTGCCTTTTCTTATCTAAAAAAAGGGAAAAAAAACCCACCAAACCACACCTTCAGGTGCCCACAGAACTATTCAAATTCCAATTGATGTAATGATATATTGCATTTTTTTAAATAGTGCAATAACGCATTTCTAAATCACAAATAAAGATATACAAGAGATTTATATTTCTTGATGGAGAGGGATATCTTCCAGTCTGTCAAATGTTATATCTCCATCTGCTATCAGAAAAAAAGCTATACTACATGGCAGGAAATACAGTAATTAGGGAAAAAGAAAAAGGAAAAAATATAAACTTTCTACTTCTACAGAGTAGAAAGTTATGAGTGCTCATTTCAGATATTCACAGCTTAAATCAAAGCTTCAGTAGTTGTTATAATTTGGATTTATTTATTGAAAGAATCACTTTTGCAGCTTAAAGTCTGCAGTTCTTTTCAAGAGGAAAGAATGTTAAAAGATGCAGCATAATTTAAAACATTTTGCAAAATCATTCTTTATAATCAGAATGAGTATTGCTTCATCAATGTTGCTTTATAAACACAGTTACTTTTTTTTTTATTATTCTTGAGGTTTAAACTAAATCAGGGCTTGCTTTTAGGGCTCTTTTTAAGGCCTACAGAGTATTTGAGGCAGAATTTATACACATAGACTATAGGAAAAGCAGGAACATAGTTCTTATAGTAGTTGGTTTAGTGTAATGAGTCTTACGAGTAAATATCTTACAAAATTGAATAAATTGTTCTGACTTTTCTAAATTTTTTTTACTGCTTTGTTGATTTTGTATCTGGATAAGACACTTTAGGTGTTCTAAGAAGCAAATGCCTGCGTCTCTATTTCATTATATATTCTAATTTTCTGTTACAAATTCACTTTAACTTTGAAAATGTATAAACTTTATGTATATTGATTTTGTGGCCTTCTTAGAAAATGCATATTTAGTGTGATTAAAGTTATGAGGGTTCTGCATAAAAGAAAGTACAAAAATATTTGCTGGGTATAGTGATTTCTAAAATGTCTGTTAGAAATCTGTTTCCTAATAATAGCAAAAAGTTAAATGACACCTAAAATAACCTGTTTATGATTGGAGGCTACAAGAATGTTTTTTACATATGTAGGAATTGGTTCGTCAGTGTTGTGCTGCATAAGAGATATTTGATTTTTCAATTTGTTGGTAGTATAGGCTTACACTACTTTGCATCTCTTTACAGAGGAAAACATGCTTTTTCTGACATTGCCTGTATATGCAGAATTTTATGTCAGTATTGCAAAACAAAGTATAAACTCATTAATCTCTGTATTTCTAGGGTATCGCCACTGTCGTCCTGGAGAGTTCACCTGTGCCGATGGGCGGTGCCTGTTAAATTCCCAGTGGCAATGTGATGGTGATTTTGACTGCCCAGACCATTCTGATGAAGCACCTATAAACATGAAATGCAGAAGTTCAGGTTTGTACTTTATTTTTTTGAATGTTTGACCTTTTCTTTTGAAAGCAGTGGTTTAGGATTGTAGATGATGTAAAACCTTGAAGCTTAAATCTCCAGTGCTTCCATGGTGACTTTCCTAATGTCCTGCAAGGAGAATGTGTTGCCAGCCCTCAACATCCAAACCAGCTTGCAAAATTCAAGCCATCAGTTCCCATGGCATGAGATGGCTGCTAGTTAATTAATGCACACGTTCTGTTGGGACTATAATAAGATTATATTAATGTAATCATTGTCAAAGTCTATAGCTTGCCCTGAAAATGTTTCATACGTTTAGAGGTTGGTGGAGCACTGGCAGAGACTGCCCTGAGAGGCTGTGGGATCCCCTTCCCTGGAGATACTCAAAACCTGCCTGAATGCACAGTCTGCTGTAGGTGACCCTGGATGGTCTCCAGAGACCCCTTCCAACCCCAGGCATTCTGTCAGAAGTAGGTCATGCAAAAGGACATGTTCTTCCTATATTAAAAACTGGTCTAATTTTATTAGCAAATTACTGACCAAGTGTGGTTTTTTTTATTGATATTTTCTACTGGCATAACTTTGCAGAGGTCTGACTGAGTTTTGAGTGGAAAATGAATCCTGGTGTGTGTATTGCATCCTGTCCAGTGGCTTTTTGAAAGACCAGGTCCTTCTGTCTAGGTCTTACAACTTTATGGTAGATTAGCCCAGTCTTTTATAGTGATTTTGATTGAAATCACCCAATGCTTTGAGGTAAAGCAACAGAACCTAGTTTAACTGATTCTGATTTGAAGAACTCGAATGTAGCTTAGTTGATATCACAGTATCACAAGGTTGGAAAGGACCTCTGAGATCATCAAGTCCAGCCTATAACCCAACACTAACACCAACCATCATCTAAACCATGGCAAGTTTTGCCAAAAAGGGAAAAAAAACCCACAGGGAATGCTTCAGAATTCAGTCAGTTGCGTTACTAAAGTCTCCAGCATCCACAGGGGAGAGAAGCCATGGTTTTTAAGTTTTGTATATTATGGAACTATATTTTGTGCAGTGATAATATAGAGGATACTCCATTATATGAAGGCAAATGTGTAGGAGGGAGTAAGAAGTTGAAGCGTTCACACATTTTCCAGGAGAGAAATAACCTTTAAGGAGTAAGAAATTAATACTCATTTTTTACAGAGTTGTTTCGTCTCACATGCAGACGTTGCAGCTGCTCCAGGAGAAAATTCATTCCAAATGCTAATAGACTGCACCAAGTTGTGTCCCCTTTTTATGTTTTCCAGAGCAGTCATGTAACAGGTCTTTTTTTATGTGCAAAAATGGCAAATGTATTCCTCAAAGTGATGTTTGTGATAACAAAGAAGATTGTAGCGATGGCTCTGATGAGAGAAGCTGCCACGTTAATGAATGCCTCAGTAAGAAAGTGAGCGGCTGTTCTCAAGACTGTCAGGATCTTCCTGTTGGATACAAGGTGAATAATTATAAAATGTGTAATATAAGCCAAATTCTTAACTCTTTCTTAGCTACTGCATGATTATCATAAAACTCCAGTGTCTTGTACTTCTTTAAGTAGCTTACCCACCATAGTAAGAACATTAACATATTTATTTCCAATATGCAAATAATTACCAGTTGTGTAAAAAACCTGGTACAATGCATACTTTAAGCCTATGGAAAAGAATATAAAATACTTGAAATACAACAAATCATACTGGCATGTGCAAAGCACTGAGAATCAGTTGTGAAAAAGGAAAACACATAGGAATGAATAGCAGGAGTAACAGTTTTCTCCAAGATTTTTCTAAGTCGAAGACACAGAAATATTTAAATGAGGTGTGATTGCCTCAGTTGCAGAATAAAACAGTTGGCTGTCTGCATGTGATTGTATTTTCTGAATCACCTATATCTGCTCTTCAGCCATGAGATGTAAAGAGACCACTGAGTCCACAAAACTATGAATAGAAGCTGTGACCAGAAAAGAGATTTATTTGGAGATTTTAAATCTGAAGTATCTACTTCCATCTTTTTAATAGAATATTGGCTCACTCAGTCAGATTTACCCATCATGGCTTAGCTCTAGAAGTTGCAGACCTCTGAAACCCTGTCCTAGTGAGGAGACCGTGGACTGGAGAGCTGGCGGGTGGGCTGAGTACAGCAAAACCCTTGCTGGAGCAGCATCACAGAAGAGAAAGGATAGCATGAATCTCTACAGAGAATAATACAGAAGGTACAGGAGGGGACAGGATAGGGCTCTCCATTAATGACACTGTGCCACTGTTTCAAACCCCCTCTACCCAATTGTGTTCTGCATCACTCGCATTGATGAGCTCGTCATGGTGATCATCAGACCCCAATAAAAATCAGTTTCTAGTGTTCTCTTATACATCACTGTATCCATTACACAGAATGCTAGATGTTGCCAGTGCTTCAAGGAAATTTATTAAAAACTGTATATCTTTACCAAAATGCCCATGTACTTGAAAACAAAGAACTCCAAAGAGCCCATCCATCATTATTCTCATGGAAGAATTTTTCCATATTTTAAAAAAAAAAATGTGTTCTTCAGTTAAAGAAGGAAGAACAATTTCTCCTTATACAGGGTTATTTGGGAGGGGATGGTGCTTAGGGTCACACCAGCAATGGTTGAAAAGAAATGTAGGTGTTTCTGCCTGTAAACTGTATAAATAGCAATGTCATTAAGATGTTACTTGAGAAACTGAGAGCACATGAAAAAGTTTATGATGCTGACATGTTCAGAAGGAAGAACATGAGATAAGTGCAATCATTTTGATTCTGTTTGTTGTTTTTTTCTTTCCCAGTGCAAGTGCTGGCCTGGATTCCAGCTGAAGGATGATGGCAAAACGTGTATCGATATTGATGAATGTTCATCTGGATTTCCCTGTAGCCAACAGTGCATCAATACATATGGAACCTACAAATGCTTGTGTACAGATGGGTATGAAATACAGCCTGATAACCTAAATGGCTGCAAATCTCTTTCAGGTATCACTTTTTTTTTTTTTTAATCCAACTGTATCCAAAATAATTTGTGAAATACCTTAGCCCCAAGGTCAGAGTTACTTTGAAGCACACCGCTTCTCCCATAAACAATAGGAATGGATTCAATGTCTGAATATAATAAGTTCTATTTTTAGTATGTATTGTGCTCAGATCCTTTGTAGTGAGCAGTTACAGGGGATTATGAAGGTTTGAATTAGTAACTTTATTAGAAGAGGTATTAGAAAGTTAAAATATACCACTTCTGAGTCACATGATAGGAGATGTTTATGATAAATGTGTAAAGAGATTTCTGTGTCATTTCATCACCTTTAGAATATTAGAATGTGCTTCAAAATTCTACCGTGAAAAGGTGGGACGGGGAAAAAATAATAGAAATGGCAAAATCCATTATTCCCACAGCATATGAAATCCTCCAGTCTTATACATAACACACAGTGCAGTTCAGGGTATATTAAGAACACTGGTTATTTCTTCACCCCTCTGTCTATGTCACTGGTGTTATTTTTATGTGCTTCAGTGAGTAGGAGTCACTAGACCAGTGAAAGGAAGAGCAAAAAGTCAACAGGAAAGAAACAAAACTCCCATTACTGTGTTCTGCTGCTTTTCCACTCCCTCGTGGAGGTGGAGTTCAGCTTGAGCAGCCTCCTCCTTATTCCAGTCTTGCACGGAGTTGCTGGTTTGTGTTTGGGTTTTAAATATAAAAAAAAACTTCTTTCTAAATGACCAGAAGACTGGAACCTCTGTCAGCCTCATATTGCTCTCTTGGTTGCTTCGCTGAGTAATCAGAGGCAGCACAGGAGAGGGCAGAACAATAGGACATGGTTTTTGGTTTGGCCTGGTGCCCATTCTTGCCCAAATTGCCTTGAACTCTCTACCAAAGAGCGGATCGTTACAGCCATTCTCCTCAAACCACAGCAGTCGCTGCCGAGGGTGCGGCTTCGGATCATTTAAGAGCTGGAGAATTCTTAGGAGTTGAGCACAAAATGCAAGCAAGGTGGCACAAGGTGTTCAGAGTAGGTTGAACAACACATTCCTTACATTCCAGAATGTGTGAGCAGAAGATACAAATCTTAAATACAATTTTATATATTAGTACTTCTTTATTATTATTACTTTAGCTGAGGTCTCTGTTAATAAAGCCAAAATGAAACCAGCTTTATTTATATATATCTTTACTATTATCTACAAGTATATCAGTGTCAGAGGTCTCTCAGTGGCATGAATGAGTATCTGAAGGAGTATTTTTTTGTTAATGTAGAAAACCAGGAATAAAAAAATCAAAATCTGGCTTCAGTTCATACTTAGAGAATCAAGGTTTGTCCAAACAGTTGTTTATGTCTATAATTTTCAGAGTTTTGAAATCTCCAAAAGGAATGGTAAAAGTGTGCTTAGTTTGCAACTGTAACAAATAATAATCTTAGTGATAATTTGGAAGTGAATGTTGAAATTAAAACAAGTGGTATGAAATACATTTCAAATTTAATCTCTGGCATTAAATTAGCACAAAATACAGTATGGTTCCCATATTACAAAGGCAAAAAAAATTTAAGTTACGTTGAAAGATATACTAATTGATTGCTTTGTTCATTTTATACTGCATCATTGATCTTTCTTGGATCATTTGAATGTTTTAAATATTTCTTTCATCCATAACATTGATCAGAGCATGTAACATTTATTTTTCAAACCATCTGTATTTCAGCATTGTATTCCTGATTTTCCATAAATTAACGTAAAAGCTAGTCTAATATATTCTTTCTCCCGGGGTTTAGATGAGGAACCTTTCTTAATTCTGGCTGATCATCATGAAATAAGAAAAATTAGCACTGATGGATCCAACTACACTTTGTTGAAACAGGTATAATCATAGTACCATGCTCTAAGTTTAACTCAGTACTTTTATTCCTTTCTAAAGTGTGCAACCGACAGAAACATCACCCTACAATTGGCGTTGTCTGCACCACAGAACAACTGCAGCACCTTCACAGCTCTCATAACATTTTAAATTGACTATTTTATCTGAGTTTGACGAGATTGAAGCTCAGGCAGTTGTTTCGTCAGTCATTCTGATGTACTAAAAAAATTACATTTCCTGTGAACCTCTCCCAGCGCAATTTGTATATTTCAGTTTAAAAAAAAACACAAACAAAAAAAAAACCAAAAAAGCTATTTGGGCTTGTGTTATTTGGGTTGCTTATAGTCATAATCCAAATCTGTTTTTTTGATTTAGACACACCATTCCAAGATTTACAGTATTACAATATATAAACATGTATCTTTGGCTAAATCTAACATTTTACATAATTACTCTAAATTATTATAACAGGAAAAAACCTTATTTGGAACATTACAAAAATAGAAGGTCACCTAGTAAGTACAGAGCTGTTGTTTTAGCAGTTTCTGCTCTACTTCTGTGCTTCACCTAAGTGTAGTTACTTGCCATAGTAGATTAGATTTTCAAAATGTGTTTTAATAAAAACGTTTTTCCTTGAGTATTAATTAATCAATTGGTTGATTGAAAGAGTAGAAAATCAGTTGTGCCAGTCAATCGCATTAGGCTGTCTGTGACTTCTGGTGTCAGTAAGCTGTGCATCTTAATGTCACGAGAGAGGTGCTCAGGTCTTGACAACAGTTATTACAAAATTAACCATCTCACATTGAACATGGGTTTTATTTAAGCACAGCAAACATTATGTTGAAGTCTGTTTGTTCTTCTGAAATACTTCTGAGTCCCTCTCATTTACATCTCGCTGCCTCTCTCCTCTTTTGCTGGTATATCTATTAAAAGAAGCCTGGGAAAAGAGGGGAACAACAGTAAATTCACGGTGAGTGCTGACAGATTGGCTCAGAGCTTCATCAGTCTGGAATTTAATGGACTCCCCTTCAGTGCATTAGAGACTGGGCAGCTCCAGCCACTGAAGAGAAGTCTCTGTTTTCCATATCACGTTAATTTGCTACTCTAATAAATACTTCTGCTATTGACCCTGCTGGCCTTTGATCCTACAAGTGTGGCATTTCTAAAAGCATCCAGATGTGAAAGTAAAAGAGGGAGCAATACCAGCAGAACAGGTGAGCTGTCGTCCTCAAAAGGACATCTTTTTGCCCTCGCAATGTTGTGATGGATCAGCTCTTTCTTAGACATCCACCAGACAAAGGCAAATACCAGAGCTGCTCCGGCAAAGAGGCACAACCACCCCTCTGTGTATTTGATCTCTGCTTTGCCATTCTAACACTTGTTCATATAAACTCAGAGTAAAGGAGCTGAAATAGGAGCTCATTCAGACTTCTCTGAGTTGTTACGTGCCAACTTTTTCCTCTCTCTTTTATTTTTTTTTCAAATATACATAAACCATCCAGCTGTTTGAATTGTGTCTCATGTATGTTCTTTGCCTTCCATTTCCTTTGCTCCTGGTCGTAAAAAATCCTTAGGGTTTCCATGGACAGAGTAGATAGAGAGGATCTTCCTCCTCATTATTTGTGATTTTCACCTGTATTTTTTTTTTAATTGGGACACCAAGGGAATGCAAATCACAGCCTGGGATGCCATGTGCTGTGTGTAACAGGAACAAAAAAAAAGCACAGGTTTAAGATGAGAGACTAATGCAGCCACCAGAAAACTTCCCTGTTCCTTCTAAAAGCACATTACACGAGAAATGACAAAGAACTATGCTAGGAGCACCTGCAAATGGCAATGTAAATCATGAGATGTTGCCTGGACAGAGAGCTCTACTGAAGATCTACAGAAATAATTGTACCTACATTTGCTTTTCTAATAAATATTCGAACCAAGCAGACCCAAAATAAAAACACTTGAAACCAAAGATGTGCAGACAGTTAATCCTTTATTAGTCTGGATGCTTAAGAAATTTTTACAGTGTTGTAGAATATGTAGATATAAGGCTTTTTTCTTCACAAATTACTGTCCTTGATTTCTAGAAAGTTATAAATTTGTGATGCTCTCATGTAGTTATTTGCCCATTATCTCCTTTGTTAGGAATTTGAGGTGGGAGTTTGCCTATAGATGCATTTCTACTAGAAGTACAAAAAAGAGACAAGGAAAGTGTTTTGCAGCACAGTTATGACTGGCAGAACTGCAGTTGTTTTTGTTAAAACACGGTGTGAATGGATATGTGATCTTTTTGAAAATGAGAGTGGTCCTCCAGCACTGTATTGTTTAAGGATTTCTTTAATGATGGTTGATGCAGTCTAATCAGTCTTTTCCTCTATAATTTGATTAAAAGATAGATTTACAGTATTACACTGTAGTGGTAATCAAATCCATCTTTGATTGATTTTTTAATATTAGGAATAATTGTGATTTCACTACATATCAGAATTTTAAGCAGATTATGAGACAAAGCTTTCATCTTCTCAGATAAGGAAATAAGAGCCATCAGGGAATATCTTCCTTTCTTATCTCCCATTTGGGATGAGAAGTGATTATTATATGATTGCTCTTTCCAACCTGTAGAGTACCTCAGATATGGTCAAAACTATTCCTTCAGTATTTTGGCTCAGTAGTTGGAGCCCTAAACTTCCAGATGCCTGCTGGATCTCTAAATCTTACACTTCATGCATATGCTGGGTCTGTGTGCATGCATATACATAGATATGTATACTACCTGTAATACAGCACCTAAGAAGAGAGAACCTCCCTAGTCAGGAATTAAAATCAATGTTTTTTTGCGTATCACAATTTTGAAATCCTGATTAATTTATATTAGTAAAGAAATGTTTTCATTAAGATAATAAACTTTATGCTGTTTCCGAGTTTGTTCTTACAAAATAGATGCCATCTACTTTGCCTCAGTAATGCCAAAGGTAGTAATCAGCAGAGAAATTAAATGTAGAAGTATTTACTGTTGGAGTTCATTTTAATAATAGGAATGAAAAACACAGAAGCTTCGTTTAGTTTCGTACTTCATTTGAGGTTTTGAAACGAGATATTTCTTTATTGCCCTATATATATATTTTAAAATTTTTATCTTGTTCTGATTGTTTGCAAGTGATGTGTGGAAAAATGAGAGAGGCCCTTCAGAAACACGCAGTCAGTGACATGAAGTATTTTGGATATTGCAGTGTATTTGTCGTTCCGAGTGCTCTCCAGCAGTTTGGATTCAAACATTTGAATAAAGGGACTTTTCTTTTTCCCTACTTTTAGGGGCTGAACAATGTGATTGCAATAGACTTTGACTACAGAGAAGAGTTCATCTATTGGATTGATTCCAGCAGACCCAACGGCAGTCGCATAAACAGAATGTGTTTAAACGGAAGTGACGTCAAGGTACTTGGGGATTAATAATGTCACTACGAGGATTACTTTTTTTTTTTTGAGCCTTTTGGGAAATGCTCCTCCGTGCATTTAACTCAGATTGTAAGGTTTTGGTATATACACACAACATGAGCTAGCAAGTGCTGGTAAAATCTAGTTCTACTTGTATCTTATTTGAAGTGGAGAACGGGGACTCAGAGGGCTGTATTCATGAGCTAAATTCCTTATAACTTAATTGACAGCTGATTGAATTGGCCACTCGCTGAGGTTTACAGGATGCCAAAGGGAAAAAGAAGTATAATTAGGTGTAAGCTGTGTGAATACTCTGGTGTAGTATTTCTTTGTATATATTTTCTGCGGTCTTCAGTTTGTTTTTGTCTTACCTCTACGACACTGATAACGGGAATAACTCCATCCCTTGCACGTGAATAATCAAGGATAAAAGTGTGCTCCTGTTTCTGCACAGCCTGTTTTCCTCTGTAGTGGAATGAGCTCACTGTTAGGCACATTTGTTGACTTCCATGAACACTTTTCCCGAGTTTCTGATAAGCAGTTAAGGAATTCTTTGCGTATTCTCTTACGTCTGACCTTCTTAACCAGGGACTGAGGATGACCACAGACTTTTTCATTCTAAACTTAATTATTTCAAGAAGAACAAAGAAATTTTTTCCCAGTGAAAAGCTTGTAATTACCAGGTGGGAGAGTACGTAAAAAGCTCCTATTGCTTTCCATTAATAATAATTCCAGTTTTTAAGAAAAGGCTTCAAAAATTTGAACAAACATTAGGAGAAAATTAGGTTGGGGGCATGGAGGGTATTTCCTTTTTCATTCATTAATATTTTGCAGTTTACAAAACAAGTGTCGTCTTGATGGAGATTTTACTCAGGATGCCAAAATCAAATAAAATACTGTGAAAATAATTTGATTTTCATCAAATTTTTGTTTTTCATTGAAAAACTTGGCCCAGATGTGGCCTCTGAAAGCTGAACGTGTGCATAAACTGATCAAGAATTATATATTGTAGTTGTCTGGCCTCTGTCTTTTATCTTGTTCTAAATGATAGCTTTATGTCTCTTTGTCTTAGATTTTAATAGATTACTCTAGCACACATTTAATAATTGATATTAGAAATAATTACTTTCCCAGTAAATCTGTTTGAATAATTTTCTTGTCATGAAAGAGAGTTCTTGTTGTGGTCAATATTTTCCCTTGAAGAATGAATTTCTTATTTCCTTCATGCTTCTTGTTTTACTATTTACTAAAAATAAACATACCATTACTGCAAATGGTACTGTTTGATATATTACATAGCATTTCACTTTTCAAAGACAGCATCTTTTCAGTGTGCCAACATGAGCTTTCTTGGTCTGGGAAACCTGATGGCACCTCATTTTTCTTCTCCATCTGATCATGGAGGAGATATTTACATAAGCATCAACTTGTTCACATAAATGTATTCAAACGTAAACACACAGTTTTAAGTATAATATTGTAGATTTAAATGAAATCTGCTACTGGAAACTGCTGTAGTAAGCTGGAATTCTGTACATTAAATGTCACGCTGTGTTTTCAATGACTGGAATAAGCCTGAAGTGTCCCTCCAAAGGGAAAGTCATCAGAAAAGAGAGACTAATTACTTTGGTTGATGCTTCTGGATAGCGTAGCTAAGCCTCTAAGTTTGGAGAGCGATCCATTTCTGCAAGTAATGTCCCATGTTACAGTGGAGTAGATGCTGCATTTACACATTTATAAACCAGTGAAGCTGGTGGTGCGAAGGTATTAGAAAGTAAAGTGGTTTATGCATATTAGAAAGTGGGTGCATGCCTGGATTTAATTTTGAAAAGATTTTATAAGGTGATAGTGTGATAACTCAAAATGATACTTCTACATATACGTAACCACAGGTTTGGTTTAAAGTGTCTCACCGTGTCCTTTCGTATCTTGAAGGCTTTTCAGTATCTTCTAATGGTAAATAAAATGAAAAATAACATATTCAGTTATACATAATCAGGTTTCTGTATAAAGCTTATGCTGTATTGCACATGCTTTTAGTGGTGCAGATGACGATAAATTAGCATGTGCAGTACAGTGATAAACCCATTATTAGTACTTAAGAAATTGTGAGTACTTTTAAGTATTGCACTCTCTGGGTTTTTTTCCCCCCTAAGTTCTAGTTCACAGATCTAATCAGGACCTAATCAGACGTAGAATAGTCAGAATAGACCTTATCAGGAATAGAATTTTTGAGCCTGGAAGAAGTTGGGCTCTGCTGATTGGGAACATTCAATTGTCACTCAACACTTGCCATGAAGCACTTCCAGCCAAGCAGGACTGGGCCACACAATCATGAGGAGATTTGTAATCACATATATCTAGAGGTGTTTGTTCAAGTCTTGATTATTCAAGTCATCAAAACCCCTTGGAATAACACATCCCTGTCAGCAGAGCATGGGCTTTCCCGTAGGTCACTGGATTGCTTCTGTCTCTTAATTTATTCCTTAATATTGCAGTCCTTTTGAAATTTATGTAGTTCTTAGAAAGTTCCTCTTTCTTCTTCCATGCAGATGTTGGAAATAAAAGCACAGTATTTACTCTCCAACTAGGAAATCTTGTTCTGTTTGCTTGCGTTGAGTGTCCTTGTGGTCTGTCTGTCGTGATGGAACACGGCATCACTGTGATATTAAAATGAGATATGTGCCTGGGGAGAGAACTGGTGAGCTAATAAGCATGTGTGTTACAGGGAGAGAAGCCTCATCTCCACTCTGTTCTGTGAAAAATAAACAAGCGTAGCAAAGGCAAGAAAATGTATTTTTAAAAATGAAGCCAAATGGAAAATTAGAAACTTAAGATGAAGAATGAAAGATATAAAACTCTTAGATTTTGGTGCATAATACATGGAGATTGGAAATTTGGTATTTACTGGGTTGTAATATTGTCCATTCTCCCTTAGTGTAAGGAAAGTGTCACATGGTCTTAGTTACTTTAGAAGTCTCGTTAGAAGTGTAGTTATTTAACAGGCAGTAATACCTGTTTTACCATGTTGTGTGTCACTATCATATATCCAACATCTCAGTTTTCTGGTATTATGAATTCTTGAATTGTTGTACCTTTTCCCTCTATTTACATGAATAATTTATGCAATGTTTACTTTTCTAGGTAGTGCACAATACAGCTGTTCCTAATGCACTGGCTGTCGATTGGATTGGGAAGAACCTCTATTGGTCTGACACTGAAAAGAGAATTATTGAGGTGTCTAAACTCAATGGCTTGTACCCTACAGTCCTTGTGAGCAAAAGAGTGAAGTTTCCTAGAGATCTGTCCTTAGATCCTCAGGCTGGGTAAGAAGCAGCCATTTTTCAGTAATTCGCATTTAATCCTGATTTGATATTTAAATATTTTTCATAGAAACAAAAGATAGGAAATGGTAATTAGTTTTTTATTATCTAACTTTCAGCTACACTGGATATCAGTATTCTAAAATCCTTACCATATCACCATTACATATAAAATTGGCATAATATAAAGATAAATAAAGGTACAAAAACATGTTTTGTTATGTTTACTACTCTGTAAATGTTTTCTTTTGGCAGGAAGAAGTCAGATTTTTAAAAAATGTCTTTATGAAGTGTGTGACTAAATAATAAATGATGGTGTTAACATTGAAGACAGTTCTTACTTTTTGTTGCTTTTGTTCGCTGAAGTGAACTCTCTTGTTAGCACTCTTTTCTCTGATTTCTATTTCCAAAATCTTTTAGGCCACATATTTGAAGACTTTTTCCGGATAGTTTTTGCGTGTTAGTTCAAGAGTGAAAATGTTTAACCTTGAATTACTTGAAAGTATCTTTTCCCTTTGTTAGTTTGTAAAATTAGGGTTTTAATTTTCACACAAGGATAATCTGCATAAATTGGATTAATGAAGCTATTATATTGTCTTACAGCAGTCCTAGAGGATGATGGCCAATTAATAAATCTTTTCCATCTCTGAATCCTAAGGCTCAAGGAGTCATCTCAAGTGTCAGTGACAGGAAAAAATGTTTAAGTTTGTTAACAAAGAAAAATAGTGTATTTCCTAGCTAAGAAATGTAACCTATCTATTATTTTTAAGAGAAAATGCATTTTCAAACTCTTCTTCGAAGTAGCGTTTGATTTTCTTGCAATTGTACCCTTTCCACCCGATAAAATTTGGCAGGGAGGATGCACATATTCATTAAACATATTCAAGATACCAGTCTATGGTGCCACTGTCTGGTTGCCTGGATGATCAGAATATGGTCCCTGTGCATGCAAAAATCAGCTCTACAAAATTTGTACAGAGAGTCTCCATCTTCCAAGAAGGCTCAAGTGTACAAAGGCATAATAAACTTACTGAGCAGGGCACAGTATGGGTACCCCGTGAGCTTTCTGAGGCCAATCTCCTTTTTTTTAATGAAGGTATTTATTTGGCTGTTTGTTTATTTTAATATGGAAAGCTCCTGGAAATAAAAATTTGCATTTCAAATTGAGAGTTATTGTTTGAGACAGTATTATCGTAGAATCATAGAATGAGTTGGATTGGAAGGGGCCTTAAAGCCCATCAAATTCTAACCCCCTTGCTAAGGGCAGGGACACCTCCCACTGGATCGGGGGCTCCAATCTCCATCCAACCTGGCTTTGAACACCTCCAGGGATGGGGAATCCTCAAGTATTAGTTGTATTAATAGGTTTTTTGTCACAACTAGGAAATGCTGGATCAAGGGTATTGCTGATGCATTCAACAGGAATGATCTCTTTCCAAAGAAAAAGTTTGCTGTTGGAGTCAGTGGAGAAAATTCCCTTTTTCTGCTGCTCTTTTGGAGCAGGGTCAGTGCCAACATAGCGCACCTGAGTTTTGAAGGGTACCTATGACTCTTCTTGGGACACACAACCACGTACCAGGGGTCTACTAAGGATATGAACGGCATCTGGATTGTTTGAGAGCTTGTCCAACACCCATAGAGTAGAGACAAATCGGTTTCCCAGCTGGAAAGATCTATCTTGAGGTTGTAAGTAATGGCACACAACAGTAGCAACGCCCGTGTGCCAAATAATAGGAGTTTTGTCTTTTTTATTTTTTGTAACACATGCTCTGGATTGTGACTAAATAGCATATTGAAGAGAAAATTGCTCCATTTGCAGCAGCCTCAGTGCTTTATCCATTTTCAAGACCTTTATAGGAGAAACTGTTGTAATGTTTTGGAAGTAGTGCTTCTTGATGTTTCACAGTATCATAAGGTTGGAAAGGACCTCCAAGATCATCGAGTCCAACCTATAACCCAACACTAACAGCAACACTAAAGTAATGCAATTTGCATCATATTCCTGTTAACAACAAAATAAGGTTGTGTAATATGTGTTTAAAAAAATAGTTACTGCAGTACAATATTGGTCATAAGTGTGATAGTGACAACATTTTTGCAGGGTGTGAGATTTGTGAAGTCCAATCTGGGTGACACTTCAAGTTCTAAGGGATCAAAACTAAGCAATTTAAGTGCTCTTTTTACTAGACTGTAATCAATTTGATAAAATCACATCAAGACTCTGCTGTTCAACCTCTTTACATTTAGCCACTCTCATTTATAGACAGGTCTAGAAAAGAACAAAAAGCTACCTGCAAATAGAAATGTCATAGAAGAGTTACTCATTTATTCTTGAGATCAACTGAATAACTAAATTAATTTTGTATTATTTTTGTATCTGTAAATGAAGCAGCTGTTGTTTTACAGGTACTTGTACTGGATTGATTGCTGTGAGTATCCTCACATTGGCCGTGTTGGTATGGATGGCTCCAGTCAAACAGTTGTCATAGAAACACAGATATCCAGACCTATGGCTCTTACAATAGATTATGTCAACCACAGACTCTACTGGGCTGATGAAAATCATATTGAATTTTCTGACATGGATGGATCTCATCGACATAAAGGTTGGTCAACAACTTATTTATTTATTGATAGTTCTTACTTTGCAAGTACTTTGCATGTTCTATGTAATAACGTGAAAAATGTACTTTAAAACAGTATTGTAACCTTTATTGAAACATTTTTATCCATATCTGGAAAAGCTGGTTTTCATATTCCTTCTTTATGATGAGTATGAATAATTTTTAAACATACAGTAAGCAGGTTGTCCATGGAAAAATTGTCAAATGAAAAACTGTAGGAGCAGACTTGGCCCTGTCAATTCTGTACTCGAGTGTATGTTCACGATACACATTCTTGACCAAGTTACAATGCCAGGAAAACTTGGCTGTTAAAAGTGGGAGGAATTGCTCCTTTGTGCCATTTTTCACATTGTGGCTAAAAACACCTTTTTCTCCAGCCTGAGAATGCCTGGAAATGCCCATTAGTCTTCTCAGCATGAGTCAACAAGGAGCCCAGTATTGAAAATGTAATTTGGAGCTTTCCTGGTAGATGAGTAAAATAATAACTTTTTAAATACCTATGTAGTGAAGTAATCTTTATCCCTCTGCTCTGCTTCTTGCCTGACAGATAATTAAAAAGCTACTGTCTTCTATCTATAAAGTGTTTAAAAAAAAAGTATGCTTTGATGAATAGTTCTCATGTTCCAAATGGTGTAATTAAAGATCTTTCACTTTAATTCAAATATAGGAAATATTCATTATCGGTATATTGAGTTGTTGGGTTTTTTTCTTTTTTGAGATTAAACAGTGTTACTTGAGCTCCCTTCCACAAGCTTTACCCAAACCTCAGAAGTGCTGCTATCCTGGTAGTTGTGTTGGGATTGGTGTATGGATTTGGTGTATTGCTGGTGTATGTGTTTGGGATTATTTTAGGCTTTTATCTCACACTGAATGCCTCCAGGTTTTCTCCAAATCAGAGTTCATTAAATAATTATATTTTTCAGATTGAAGCTTCACTGCAAAATATAACAAAGTTTTCTAGCCTTGTATTCCTGAATAGTAAGTTTTAAATAGAGAGTGAGCAGTTCTATGACAGTTATTTCAAATGGAAGATCGGAGAGAGTACAGCAATAGCTGTGAGAGCTGTAAACATTATCATTAATCTCAGCACTAACTTCCATGTTTTTTGTAAGGACCACAGGAGAGGGTCCTGTCCTGCTCACCTGAGCAGCACCGTGCTGGGCGTACCCCGAGTGCCAGCTGTGTTCCTGCTGGCAGAGGAACGGAGCTGCCTTCTCCTCTTGCTGTCGTTCCCCGTGCTGCTATCCTGATATTTTGTTCTCATTCAATTATCCTCTCAGCCTTCTTTCAAAGGAAAGAAGTAAATAAAGACCCATCTGTCTCTCTTAACCCTCACCTGACTGCAGTGGTCAACCATTTCTCAATTTTCTCTTTCAACCTGGAAGTTTCAGAATTTTTTCAGAAAATGTCCTCCTGTCACTAAATTTCAGAAGAGATCTGCAAAATTCCAGTCGTGCTGCCTTTGCTCAGTCTCCAGTCCGTAGATTTCTCTTGCCCGAGTGGGTAAAATCAGCTTTGAGCACTTCTATATTCAGAGTTCTCTTCTTCCCTCCAACATATTTGAACCTAGGGAAGAGGGAAATATGTCACAAAGCCACAGCTGGTACCAGGGAAGAGCAGTGTTTCATACAACAAATTGTCTTTCTCATCCACGAGCACCAGCACTGCTAGTTTGAGACACCTGAATGTGTTGGTGTGTGTCTGACTGTAGGTATTACAGTCAAATCAAGTATTACTGGACATTCCATAGGCATTTTTTTTTTTACCATTTCCATTTATAAATGAAATTTTTTTAAAATTTGGTATCAATTGAATATTGTGAGGCAAACTCTAAAAGTGATGGTGACTCTGCAGACCTGGTGTTGTACTACTTTTGAAGACATCTATGTTTTAAGTACAGATGATTTATAAATACTCAAGCAGTAAGAAACATGCTTTGGGAGAACAATCCTGAGGTATTTAAATTGTATGGGAGGAAGATTTTCTCCTTAGCTTGTGCTGTTTGTCACTTGCTGTTGTCAGGAGCTTCACTTCAAAATGTGGTTATCAACCAAAATCGAGTTGTAGAGAACTTTGTGTGGATTTAGCAACAAAATAATGAAATTCTTGGCATCTGAAACAAATGAAAGGTGTCTGTAGGTGCTCTGAAGGGTGCTTGGGGAATTTTGCTAAGCTCCTACGTTAATGATTGATCTGTCTTTAACTAGAATCTTTTCCCTGCCACCCCTCTTCTTCTGGAACAAGCTGCCAAATGAGTTGTGCACATGTTTCGGCACAAGACTAGAAGAATTGCTGGAAGATAAAATTTAATCATTGCAAATTATTTGTCTTAATAAAGGAAACTCAGGAGAGTTCAGTGGTTGGGGATTAGAGGAACAGAAACTCTGATCCTTTGCAGCATTCTGATGACAGACACTGGAATCCATGTTGATAAGCACTTAAATGAGAAAGATCTTTTTCACAACTTATGATAAATATTTCTTAAAGATGTATTATTGACATGGATTTCACATCCATTTTCCTTTGCCATTTTGAGATACTTTGTATTGTCAAAGTCAGGTAAGGGCTGGTTGGGTTTATTCTGTCCTTTTTTTCAGCTGGAAAAGGTTAAAAATACAGATACCATGAACAAAAAATACTTCCTCATGGAGCAGAAAAAAAAGTCTAAATGGGACTGATATGAATGATGTAATCTGAAGTGTTAGTTATGTGGGTTTTTCACCTATTTCAGTGACTTTTGAGGATAGGGTTTGTTTGCTGTGAGACTTTTCTATGAATTTCTATTTATTTGATCTTAAATTGCCTCTTGCAAGATATGTCAGAGAACGCCACAGATTTCTCAAGACCCAGTAAATAGTATTTTGTCAGAATGGGTGGATCTTGCATCATAAAGAGATATTATTGTATGAAATAGGCAGCAGCGTTCTGTTCTCTGCACTCAGTACTTCTTAAGGACAAATAGAACAACCTTAGACTGATTGTTGACTTGTTGTATGTTAAACGTGGAGTGTTTATTCCATGCAAGGGAAATTTACATGCATTTTGGAAATTTAGATCTTAGTGTTAACAGTTTTTACAAGTATTTTTTTCTTTCTTTCTTACAACTCTTACAGGCTTTTCAGGAAAAGAGAACATCTGCTGCTTTTCTCTTGTAAAATTCCTCTGCATTTCAACAGAGAAATGGGCTTTTATAATTGTCAGGAGAGTCCTAGTAAGAACTTTGAAAACGTGCTAACTAGGCCAGAAATCTTGGAGTACTTGGGAGCTCTGCTTGGCGCTGGGGGCAGCAATGACCTTGCTTATCTATGTGAAGTTTAAAGCTTGATTATGTAAACTGTCTTTAGAGCTTAGCCCGTTAGCACGGCGGCGTTCACAAATGTTAACGCGCAGTAAATGATTAAGCAAGCATTGAAGCACTAATCTGGCTAAGTATTAAGCTGGTTTACTTCTGAGCTTTGAAAAAAAAAAACACATTTAAGAATTTGTCAGACTTAACAGCTGCTCTTGGTTCCCTCTGCCCAGAGGAGATGCAGGCTTCGCTGTTCCCTGGGTATCCAATTGCCTTGTGCAGGTTTTCCTATCCTTCAGAGCTCTTAAAACCCAGCGGTGCCTGCTATTTTCCCTTTTCACTCTTTGAAGGTGAGAATCTCAGTATAATCAAACTGTAAAAGTGGAATTCGATAGTCCAGTTTAGGAAGTATGGAAGATTCTCTGAGCTGAGATTAGTCCTTAACTTTCCTATGGTATCTCTTTGGAAAATCCATATCTTCACAACTGACTTCTGCCTGAGTGTTTTTAAACTTCAGTATTGCAAGGTTTGAAGTATTCTGTACAAGGGCTGTGGGAAATGACAACCTTTTTTCATTTTCAGCAGCTGTAATTTCAGAAATTGCTAATTGTAAGGACTTTGTTAGTAGAAAGTGGGTATTGATGTCTAATTCTAAACTCGTATCACCAGCGATTTTTAATAAAAGAGTAAATCCAGTTATTTATGAAATCATGCTAATGTCAAAGTAATTTAAGAGATTATAGAAATCAGTTCCTTCCAGATTCATACTTCAGTTTTCATGGCTCATAAATCTGAAAAGAGTTTCTCACAGCAGATGAGAAGTAAACAGTAGTTCTGATATTGCAACCCTTTTTTCCCAGCTTTTGGAGAATCTCTGGAATTACTCATTATAGCCACATCTGATAGCAGAAACTTGTAATTGTTTAACCTCCACTATTGCACTCTAGGTTCAGGTAAAATCCTCTAATTAATATGTCTTCCTAAATCTGATAATTTTATTGTGTTGTATTTGATCTCTTTCAAAATAAAATATTCAGGAAAAATACACGGATTCACCTTTATTAAAGGCAATTCACATAGTTCCATTACTGCAGCATTCCACAGCATTCCAATTTATGAAGCTCTGTTTATGAAGATTGCCAACGAGTTGGTTTCTGTATCTTCCACTCTTTCTGTGATAATATGCCCAAATTTATTTAGACTATAAATTTTTGACAATAATTTTTCTCCACGATCACCAAAAGCTTGGCAGACAGTCACTAGTAAAGTCTAACGTTTCCATGTGAACTGAACACGCTCCATCACAAATTTTAAGGGATGGGTGTTACTTTCTGTGCAGTTGTTCCTGTCAGAAAGCAACCAGAAGAGCGAACATAACATAGTTATTCTCATATCATTGAGTCTCCCCCCCATTCGTGTGAAAGCAATCAAAAATGGGAGGCAAGAGACAGCCTCTGTTTTAAGACAAAGACAGTTGCAGAGTGGTGAACAGCTCCTATGGTTTTGGTGGAAGATAAAGAACAGAAACCAAAAGGGTTTAACCCTTTATGTAGTGATAGTTGGATGATGGCAAGAGGTAACTGGGGCAGGAGCGTAGAGGCAAAGATAAAGGAAGGAATATCTTGGGGCATAGAGTAGGGGTGAATACAGAAACCAGCAGCAATAGACAGGTCTGAGGTGTGGAGCCTGGTGGGCACATAAATGGTCTTGATAAATCTGAAAATTAATTAAATAATCTTTGAAACTCATTTACACACTGTGAGACATTCCTCTGAAATAGTGACTTGTGTGGATTGAAGAATAACTTACTCACTGTTGGACAATATGCTGCTCCATACGACTGCATGGGAACTGGCGTCTAAACTGCTGGCAGTAAAATTAAAAAGGCAATAAAACATTTTCAAGTGGGACAATAAAATATTTCAGTCCTAGATTTGAGCAACTGATTTTATAGGCAGATTTCTGAAAAATTATTAATCTCTTCTCAGGGTGTTGTTACATCGTATGTAATTGTCAGCTTTAATACCAGATACATTTGTGCCTTTGAGTGTTTAGTTTTAAGTCTACATTTCTTGAGTCTTTTGTAAAAATAGTTTTGGAACGTATAATGTTTTTTCAATGAGTTTATTATACCAAAATACTGTCCATTTTCACTGTCTCTAGAACATTTTTTACTGTCAAAATACCGGGCCACTTAATGGTTGGACTTATAGGATGGATGTGTGATGCGTACATTACATTTGCAGCAAGGAACTTGTATGCATGCACATATTGTAATTAAATATATGAATAATGTTTTTCTCTATTCATTGAGTTTGACAGGTGTTTGTTAAATCTAAGTGTCAATTTAATGAAAGTAATAGTGATTATAAAATGTCTCATCTTTAAAAAAAAATCAATGTTTAATGTAACATGCATAAATTTAATTACATCTGTCAAAATTACATACTTTTTCACCAGTTTAATAGATATAATCTTACTGCCATTATTATTACTTTCATTGTCTAAGCACTTCAAATTCTTTGTCAAAAGGAGGAAGTAGCAGGAGTAAGTACAGCGATGAAAAGTATTGACTGTGTCTTTAAGAGGTTGCGAGTTGAATATAAAATGAGACAAAAATGGTTACAAGGGAGTTCATATGGAGAGGAGGACAGCATGTGCCAGAAATTGCAGCACAAGGGAAGATCAGCAGTTTCCAAGTTTATTTATTTTGTAGGCTATTTTCTTATTAATTGTTGTCCTTTCTCGATGCAGTTTGTCTTTGGATGTTTCTTAATTCTTCTGAAGAGTTTTATCACTGGCTCCACTGGGGTTGAGGCTTTTTATTTTCACTTTACTGCAGAAAATCAGGAAATCAAGAGTTTCAGAGAAAGGAATGCAAATTGATGTGGCCTAATTTTTAAGATTTTTTTTCACCAATGTAGATTTTCTGAGTTCCAAAATTCTTAAGCAGAAACTACTCTAATGCCACAGTGGGGGAATAAGGTCATTTACAGCATTGCTTAACAACAATTAATTACCTATAAGAGTTACTTACCAGCCCTGGAACTCTAGCTCCCTGAATGCATTTTTGGGAGGACCATGACAGGAATCTTCCACTCCTCCTCTCCTTGTAGACTTTGACAAAGTTACAGCCCCTTCTTTTTGGAAAGAGTTCGGACAAGTCTTTTTCAAGCTCAGAAGTGATCAGTGAGCTTCAGCTTGAACGGGAGCTGAACACCAAAGACGGTCAAACCTTGGTGAATGTGATCAAGTACAGATATTTTTGTTGTGTTTTTTGGTTAGAAGTAGTCAGCATTTGTCCACTTTAAGGACACTTTTTCTGGGCACGTGAATTTTACCAGCTGACAATGAGGCCTTTTTTGGTTTTGTTGTTATTGTTCATTTTAGTTGGAGTATTTGCTTTAACTTCTGGAATTATTTGTGTTTCAAAAAGATCTAAGTGAGGCTGGGTTTCACTTCTGTGTGGATTCTTCATTAAGTGTGTTTTGTTGTTAAGAAGTGCTAGATGGCATCATTTTCACCCCTGAAATCAAATGAACGCTTTTTATGCTTCAGCAGAGATCCTCAGAAAATACAAGGGGGAAAAAAGAGGTCACATGAGAGAAAACAGTAGACATTTTTATCACAGATATGAATTACAGCATTCAATATATAGAGAGTTCTGGAAGTTGATTAATACTGAGAGAGCACAGTTCTCATGGCTGTGTTTTAAGTTGTACAACTATTTAAATTCTCCATGAATTTACTGGTTGGGTTCACACCCTTATGCTGTTGTAACATAATTTCTGTGTTTAACAGAATATATAACTTCCTTAGTAATGTATTGCCAAGCAGACATCTTGATGAAATGCTTTCAAATAGGTGATGCAGGGGAAGCAGAGGTCCTTATCAGTTATGACTAACCAGGCTTTACCTTGAATTTGCAGAAAGTAGTCTGTTTTCACAGTGCTTGCCAGAGAAAGGAGAGCAAGTTGAGTGGCTTTCCTGTTTAAAACTCTGATAAACACCATAAAGTATGCTGTGAGGTTAATAATTAGTATTGAAAATGATATGTGTCATTTTTGAAGAGGTAGATCAGTAACACAGCTAAAGTCATAAAGTCTCTTAAAGTCCTAAGGAAGACTGAAGAAAGAAAATGGGTGGTTTTTCTACTGTGTACGTTTATGATAAATCAGTAACTGTCACCACCTGGAATTTTGGAAAATTCAAAACATTGATGTCCTCAAAGGCAAAGAATAAAGAGCATGAAAGACTATTTTATGACTCTATCAGAAAATAAGATGTAAAAATTCGTCCCAGTTTTATGTTCGTTTTTTGGGGCCATTCACAGTTGATGTGAACTGTAGATTTTATAACCTATTACATGTCAACAGTTGTGATGTGCCATTGTTTATAATACACCATAAGTTAAAGAAAAAGAATATTCAGCTGTGATTAAACTGTTCCTCAAGCAGTAAAATAAATCAGAATTAGCTGCCATTCAATACCTGCTTTCAGAAACTTCCCTCAGTCGAAGTGAACCAACTGGAAGAAAATACATTGAGTTAAGTTTTATGGTCAGTTTAGAAGAATTTTTATAAGAAATATGTGATTCCATTGATAGAATACTTATTTTCTATGCTGTTTACTTTACCTATATTTTTGTTCTTCCTTATTTTTACTATTTTATTTAAAATAGTCCATCCATGGCTTCCATGATTGATTTTTTTAATGATTTTCTGTAAGTTTCACAGTCACAAGAGAATACCTCTCTCTAGCTTTCACAGCCATAAATGATGGAAGCTCCTGAAATAATTTTGATCAAATTTATGTTAAATAGTACTTAATAAGTTGACTGTAATATAAAACACCATTAGAAGGTTACTCAAAAGTTACTCAAAAGTTGTTTGGGATAAAAATATACTCTGTTTATATAGAGGTCAGAAATCGTGGCAGAACAAACTACAGCCCTAATCATAGAGTCATAGCATGAGGAGTGACATTTTCAACTTTGACCAACACGTAGCAATAATGGAAAATTGAATTTTGAGAAACAGATATATTTTGCCATAGTTCTTTAGAATAACATAGAAGAGATAATATTTGTTACGTTGTGTTCTATATTGTGGTTTTATTCTTGAGATAATTGGAAGACTTAAGGTTCTAAACCTGGTGTTTTGTGACTTTAAAGATAAAAGACAAATGAGGTTGAATGATTAGTTTTTTTCTGAAATGCAACTCTCAACAGTAGTATTTAACATTTTATGACATGCATTAAACTTAGTTTCCCTGTTAATAAGGTAAGATGAGGGAATACAGACAAGTTTGTGTTACTCGAATTTTTTTTTTAGTTAATAAAGTTTCATCTGCTTTCTGATGAATACATAATCCATCAAAGCTCATGTAAACTGTAGGGCAACCCACAAACCTACGGAGAGAGAAAAGGAAGCATTTACTCATACATCTGTACTCAGGACATGGTGTTTACTTGTAATCCTGGGTGACCAAAAAGAGGGTGACTGCTACACGTATTTCTCATTGGTGGGGAATAATAAAACCAATCAAATCAACGTGTTTTTCCTGTATCAGTCATCGTTGTGTTCATCAAGGCCTTTACATGTCCAATTATTCTGATTTTAATCTTACCTATGATCAGAGTAGGAGCAAACAGACAAAGAAGAAGGCACATTTATTATATTTAGAAAGACTGGAGTGGTATCTTCCACATCTTTAATGTGATGTCAAAAGTAGCAGTGAGGGTCATTATTTATATGAACAGATATTTTTCCAGAACTCCAGCAAAAATAAAATAAATAGTTTCACAAATGCCTTCATGATTTCACTTGGAATAGCAGTTTGTCTTTCTGCTATTCCTTCTTTCTCCTTCCGTCAGCCTGGTTTGCATTTCTCATTAGAAATTGTCCTTTAAGATCAGTTGGGGATTTCCTGCAGTTCTGTAGACGGACCTAAAATTCCTGCTTGTGTTTTAATTTTTGAACCATGGTGCAATCAGATGACCTCAAAGTTCAAGAAAACTTTCATAAAAGAAGTTTACAGTTTACCTAAAATAAAAGGTGCTGCTCTTCAAAAGAACATCACCCTGGTCACTCAGTGTGATGGCTGTACAAGAAGGGAAAATGATGTCTAAGGAGCAAAGTTTCCCTAACCAGAAGGCAACATCCCCTGCCCTGGAATTCACTGTCAGCAAGGCTATTGTATTCAAAAGTGGATTTGCTAAATTTTGATTCTGTATACACAATATCAGTCATCAGTTGACAGTAAACTATGAAATGTTCCAGCTGAAATTCGAGATGTGCCAACTCAGTTTAAGCACATTCCAGGTAGAAAGATGGAGCTGTTTTCATCTGAGAAAGCAAGATAAAGGTGTTGAGGATATACTGGTTAAAATGGCAGACTGAGCTACTCTGGTCTGCCTTTGCAGCCTTATCAATAATTATAGTGACTCAGTGATAAAAGGTGATAATTTACGAATTGACCATTGTGGTTAGATTTTCTCCTGTGATGTTTATGATTACAGCTATATACATTTAACAAAAAATAAATATAAAAGGAATAGAGTTCACTTTATGTTTACCAAAAACAAATAGTTCAAGATTTAGGAGTGTATAGTAGGATAAAGGACGTTTCAAAGCTTTTTCTCCTCTTTATCTTCCCTTCCTTTTTAAAATGATATTGATATTTTCATATCTTGTGATATTATAAGAAAAGGATATTGTTATCCTATATTGTTTTTTTTTTTAATGATATGGTTATGCTAGGGATCAGCAATAAGCCCTCTCCCTGCCATGTTTATTTTAAAGCAAAATGTTTTTTCCCCATCTCTTTTGTCCATATGTTTTGCCAAAACAAAATGCAATGAATGCCTTTAGAGGGCGTTGAGCAGTGCATCTGGAGATGTGTGCTTTACATATTGTATGCTTTGTAATAACCTTCACTCCCCTAAGACAGCAAATTAATATTGGCCTTCTGTAATTGGCCATATTGGCCATTGGAATGGGCTGCCCAGGGAGGGAGTGGAGTCGCCGACCCTGGAGGTGTTTAAAGGGAGACTGGATGAGGCACTGAGTGCCATGGTTTAGGTGATGGTTGGTGTTAGTGTTGGTGTTAGTGTTGGGTTATAGGTTGGACTTGATGATCTCAGAGGTCCTTTCCAACCTTGTGATACTGTGAAACTGTAATAAAGAATAGGTTAAATTACATTTACATTACATTCTGCTTTAAAACTTGACACGTCATTTGTTTTGAATGTGGAAGGGATTTTTGATAACTGAAATTCCTTCATTTCCTTAACACTGATTGGGCCAACTAATGCAGAGCTGGTACTCCATCCATCTTTATTGTAACTAGTAATAAAGAACCCTCTAGGCCTGACATATTGTCATGGCAGTTATTCCCGAGACATTATATAGCGGTTGTATCTGCCAGCCTGTGCAGTGTGGAATATTTTAACTGGCAGTCTTCCAAGCATGAACATTAATCTTAGCATCTCTTCTTACAGTCCCTAATCAAGATATTCCAGGGGTGATTGCGCTGACATTGTTTGAAGACTACATCTACTGGACGGATGGGAAAACCAAATCACTCAGCCGAGCCCACAAAACCTCTGGATCAGACAGACAATCACTGATTAACTCATGGCACACCATAACAGACATCCAGGTGTATCATTCTTATAGGCAACCTGATGGTAATTATCCACTCTATGGTTTCCATAGAGCACGTTGGTGTCTTTCACGTAGTAGCCAGTTGCTGAGTTAATGGGATTTTGTTTATCTGCAACAATTTGTTTTTATTTGTTTTGTTTCAAATTATGGAAGCTTTCAGATTAGAGTTTTCAAGCATCAACTTGTGATTAATGTTGTAAGTATATCTGGTATTAAATGAATGTGATATATCTTGTTCAATGACGAGGTACCAAGTTGTGTGCTTAAAAATTGACCCAGACTGAGAGTATGGAAAGTTAAGTTGTATTACAGTCTGAGTTACCAGTTGTCAAGACAGGAACAATGTGTTATGATAACATTCAACCTTATTATTTAAAGAGCAGGAGAGTGTTAATAATACAGAAGAATCATTTTAGTTAGAAACTTGTTGGACTGAGAGAGTGTAGGCGTTGTGATTGTGTCTGATCTCCCAATGTGCCTGTGCTTGGGTTGTAACTGAGTACAGTTTGGCACTTGGCCTGGATAAGCTCATTTTTTGTCTCATTATTTTAAAAAGAGTGGGTTTTTTTCTTCCTTTCATTCTTTCACTATAGTAATAATGAATTTTTGCATACAAAGAGAAGAGAGGCAAAAAGAGAAGTTTAGCTGCTACAGGTTTTTGGTTTGAGACGTTCCATTGTAAAAATAGTATGCGTAGTACATTTTTGTTCCTCTGTAAAGCAGATAGGCTGAAATGTACTGAAATAATAGGCTCTGATACTCTGTTCTTATTCTGTCCATAGTGTCTAAACATCTGTGTACGGTAAACAATGGTGGTTGCAGTCATTTATGCCTTCTGGCCCCTGGCAAGGCGTATTCTTGTGCCTGTCCCACCAACTTTTACCTGGCTGCGGATAACAAGACGTGCTTATCGAACTGCACTGCCAGCCAGGTACGTGCAGGTGTGTGGAGGGGAGGGTGAGAGGGGGTTATGTATTGCAGTGTTTCCACCCTGGTTTTAAAAAATGAATGCTGGTGCTCATGAAATGCGGATGCATCAGTCAAAAGGAGCTGACAACGAGGTAACTCATGGGTGCTTTTAAAGTGTTTCGTCTTCGAGGTTATTAGTAGAAAATAGACTTGCAATTACCTTTTTTCCAGAGAATGCAGAACTTGTTCCTTTTCAAATGTGAATGTTTCTGCCGGTTACTAGAACAAATACAGCTTCTAAACCCATAAAAATTGCTTTGAAAAACATTTGTGTAAAATATGAAACATAAATATATAAAGTGTGTATAGCAGTGATTTGGGAGTATTCATGCATGAACAAACTTTGCATTAATACAAGAAAATGAGCTCAGTTCAGTTAGCTAGATTAAAAACAAGCCAGTAGCTGAGATAGGAATGGTGGAATACATTTAAGAATTGATATGACTATTTTGAATAAGATTTTAAAGGATCATATCATAGAATGCAACAAAATGCAATGAATGGTTCATATTGGGGCACTGTAAATCAGTGTAGCAATGTTGTTAAAACTACAATAATTCGTATCAGTGGAAATGCCAGTGGAAAACATCTCCAAAAGAAAGATTTTTTAAAAAAAAAGTTTCATAAAATTAACAGCCAGAGTTGGTTAACGGAACAATGACTTAAAAGAGTGAATATGATTTTTCATGACCTATACTATTTCTGTTTAAAACCAAGCAAATAAATATTCATATCATAGTTCTTCCTTCTTTCTTTCGCTTTACAGTTCCGTTGCAAAACTGACAAATGCATTCCATTTTGGTGGAAGTGTGACACTGTTGATGACTGTGGAGATGGCTCTGACGAGCCTGAGGAATGCCGTAAGTGCATGTGGAATTTGGAACTCATTTCTGTCAGTAGAGTCCAAACCAAATACAATGCTTTAGATACGTTAGGAAGGGCGATGGGTGTGGATGGGGTGGTGGTGTTAAAGTCTTTGTTTGCAGCACTGTTTTCCTTGGTCTCTATCAGGTGGGTGCAGGCTCTTGATTGTCTGCCTGTAAAAGATTTTCATGAACTCATGTCTATTAAGGATCTTTTTAGGTCTTTGGAAAATCTTAGGAACATGTTTTTTGTGTTTTAAATCTTTACTTGATCCAAACATCAACCTGTAAAGGGCTGCACTCTGTTTCATAGTAATGTAGAACCATAGTTATAAAAATTTAAACTCTCAGGCTTCGAAACTACTTTTTCAATAATACAAGTACGTTTCAGTTAATGATATGTACTCAGATTGAGACTACATAGGCAAAGTTAAAATTGATAGTCCATTCATAACCATTCCTGTGTCAGTGTTGACAAGCAGTTTTCTTTATGATCAGCTGAATTCAGATGTCAGCCAGGACGATTCCAGTGTGGAACTGGACTTTGTGCACTTCCAGCCTTTATCTGTGATGGAGAGAATGATTGTGGGGACAATTCTGATGAACTGAACTGTGGTAGGTGATTATTTGTAAAGTAGACTTCAGAAACCTGCTAAACTGACTTAAATACCCTGCTTTAAATTTTACCAAGAAACCCTTTTTTTATTACTCTTTTACCTTTAATGTTTATAATTTGATATTTTTATTCTTTTAACTTACAGACACGCACGTGTGTCTGTCGGGTCAGTTCAAGTGCACAAAGAATCAGAAGTGTATTCCAATAAATCTGCGGTGCAATGGGCAGGATGATTGTGGTGATGAAGAAGATGAAAGAGACTGTCGTAAGTCATGTTTAGAGACCTTTTTCTCTGAAAACTGTAGCTGGTCTTAAACAGGGAACTGAAGTAAATTATGTGAAATGCTCTAAATGTTCTCTATGTAAAAGAATTTGAGAGACATGTAAAACATTAATTCACAGGATGGTTTGATGTTCAGCACTTCATCTACAAGAGAAAAAATAAAACTTCATTTATTAACTTCATTTTTTAAAAGTCATTGCAAAGAAGACAATTTCAAGCATTTAATTGGGTTGCTGACTTAGGATGAAGCACCCATTTTACTCTAAACCACCTCACAAATGACTCGTCGTCTGGAGGCTTTCATCCACCGTGCCTTGCAGCAAGGCATTTCAATGCAAAAAGATGGGTTTCTGCATCTTTTACTGAAAAAGGTGTAGATCCATAGCTCCTTCTGCATCCTTTTTCTTTGATTGAGTTTTCTACCTTTTCTACAACCTTTCCTCTACGGAATTCTTCATTAATTGGAGATTTCCAATTACTCAGCTTTTAATGCATCTTTTCATAAATTCATTTTCAGTCCATACTTCTTAGATATATGTAGAGAAAATATTTTCAGGTTTGTAACGGAAATGTATTGAATACCTTGTGGTTTTGATCTGTTTGTAATTAAAATTATGGTGCTGTCTTGAAATACATCTACCCTTCGCTCAGTTCATCATCCAGGTTTACTGCTGATCTAAGGTGCCAATTCCCATTTCCTGAGTTAGTTTTCTCAAGGTCTGCATGTGCTGCATTTCTGCAGAGAACATGGCTTTCTCCAAGGGAAGGTTTGCTAAGGATGCAAGTGGCTCAGTGGAGGTAGAGATGAAAGCTTCCTCGGGGTTAGTGGGGACAGGGCAGTGCTGTGACACACAGCGAGCTTTTGAATGTCTGGAACTTGGCCACCAGCGCCCTGCAAGGACACGTGGGGAGTGGGGGAGGTTAATTATATACAGGTTTTATTTCTGTTCTGTCTCACTGAGACCTTATTAGCCTCCCTCTTAAGAAAGTGAAGTGTGCTACTTTATATTTTAATAAAAACTTGCTCGTGGCTTCTGGAAACTCTTCGGTTGCCTTTGGTGAGATTATTAAAAGGGAAGGTTTTAGGTAGGTCTGCCAAAACGTCCATATTGACTTGGGCTCCTGTCAGAAGACAGATAAGAGGTGAGATTGTCTGCTTCATTCTGTGTTTGCTGGATTAGGATTCATAACATACAGAGCTTTTCTTCAGCTCTGCTGCCATTTTGTTTTAGATATCGTGACCTTAAAAAGTAACATTTCATACTTAAGGTTCTCCATATGTAAAATGGAGGTAATTGTGCTCATCTCCCTTGTAAAGCACTTTGAAATCCCCTGGTCCTAGCTGAGAATAGGCAATATTTTTTATAAGTATAGTTAGCAGCATAGCCAGACCTAAATGCTTTTTAATTCCAGCAATGCAGATTTATGGAAGCATTTTTCATCTTGCCAAACCCGAGAAGCAAGAATGATCATATTGAGGAGCAAATTACTTTTCAACAGGGATAGGAAAGTTTCTTAAAAACCTTATGGAGTCCAGTAGGTAAAAGTGGGACGAACATTCATGTGCAGTTGAAAAATAGGTTAGAATGTTTTCCACCTATGTTTAAGTCAGTTCAGAACAGTTTAGAGGTTCTTCTACATATTCTTATCTCTAAAGAAATCCTTGTGCATGTGATCACAAATAGAAAGCTCACAGCCCAGTCCATATATATATTTATGTATCTGTTATTCTTCTGGCCTCTATGGTCTTAGTTTAGGAAATAATAAGATGTGGCATAAGTGCTTGCGAGGAGTCGATGTAGAATCACATGTGTGCACGGAGGATCTTTCTTGTTGTCAAATTGCTGTTCTAAAGTTAAAGCAGTTAAGTTTTAACTTAAAGAACCCTGAAGGAATAGAATGAAAGTCAGCTGCATCTTTGTCTTGCTGTAAGATTCATTCAAAAACTTGTTCTGCTAAACTAATAAAGTGAAATAATTTTCAACTTTTCTCACAATTTATTCATCATCTCTTAACAGTCAGCACAGAATTAACTGAAATTATGCATAATTTTGATTGCCTTTTTGATCAAAGCATCAAGTGCTGCCATAGTCCTTCAAGCTGACCTTCAGAATTGATAACTGAAAGTCTAGGAAGTTAGGAAAAAAAATTCTACTTTTACTGAAGTTGTTTGTATCAATATTAAGTCTATTTGTGTTGACAAGTACATCACAATAAATACTTTGTTAGATTCATTTGACCTTACTGTTTTATATAAAATCAGATATAAAAAGAAGACAAAATTACAAACAATACAAACCTGAATGATATTTTCTTACGGATGTTATATGTGTTGCTAGATATCAAATTTCTGAGTTTTCAATACTTAATATTCTTTTCTTTAAAACAAATATGTGGAATATTAGCAGAAATTTAGAGTTTTAATTTGGAATCCTTTTATTTAAAGCTGAAAACAGTTGCTCTCCAGACCATTTCCAGTGTAAAACAACAAAACACTGCATTTCTAAGCTGTGGGTATGTGATGAAGACCCAGATTGTGCTGATGGATCAGATGAAGCAAACTGTGGTGAGTATGCCTGGAGTTTTGAATATATTATTGTAGCTTGAGACTTTTTTTAAGTAGAAAAAAGGAGTAGTCATCTCCCTCAATATGTTCTCTTTCATTGTATAATACATATCTGCTATGAGAAGTGTATGTGGCTCATACAGTTCTTGTTGAATGTGTTAGTCTATAAAGTTTGTATAATAATAATAATGATACTTGATTGGCAGGAGCTGTAAATGAGTATTTCATTTGGAATAGAGTGACATTCTTGATTTTTCTCACAGTATTATTCAGTTTTTGTCAATTTATCCTGCATACTTTGTTGCTGCTGGACTTCATAAATGCTGAAAACTATAATAACCTGAAAATTGTGTTCGCAAAGACTGGCTGTGCAGAAGGGTCCAGAGCAGGTTGCAACTTGACGTGACTGATTTTACTTCTCTCTGTGAGCTCCAAGGAGTTATGTGCCCTAACACACCGCTCCACAAACTTTTCATCCCCATCTCCCAGAGCCTCTGATGCTTGTGAAACGTATGTCCTTATATATGATGGTTTGGTGTGGCAGAGTTTTTAGCAAACAAGTACTATCTGTGAATCCAAGAATGAATTTTTACTGCGTTTTCAAAGATTCGTTGTTGGCTCACGACTGTAACTCTGCAGGTTTTAGCATGTTTCTCATTGACAGAACAGACCAATTGATTATATTTGTGCAGAAAGAGTTAAAATTATTTTATTGAGCAGTACTCATAGAAAGTTGAGAATATCTCAGCAGTTTTCACATCAGTCTACATACGATATTGGTTTGTACACCTGCTGTTGGTCATCGTGTCATCCTTTGGGAAGAAAAGACCACACTGTACAGTAGTAGAAACTGTTCTCAGTCATTGCTTCCACTGTTGGGAAGTACAGAGTCTGCTTTTTTGTTGTAAATGAAAGACAACAGTAAATACAATATTCCACCTGGGAGACGGATTACAGATAATCAAAGTCAAAATATGTGTATCAATATTATTGGAAAATCATTGGGTGTGGATGTCAGCTCACCAAGCACAGACAAACTTCTTGAAATTTCAAGGCAAAACTTTAAAGGAAAAGATGGAAAAATGTTCTGAGCTGGAAGAGAACAGTAAAAGATATTTGTATAAACTTCTAAAGCCGACCACTATTTGTCCAACAATAAATTTTTTTGATGAAACACATGAATCTGGACAACTTTATGCTACCTCTGGGACAACAGAGTAACAAAATTACAGATTTAATCAAGAACAAAGCACTGAGACAGCCAAATTTCCATGGATGTGTTTGAGACAATTAACGCAAGCACATATATGAAAATGTTTGGGCTGGTAAATATGCATGAGAAAATCCAAGACCATCATTTGAATTGTCAAGAAAGGGACAATAATTAATCATACTAACTGGAGAGAATTCACAGTATCACACACAGTATCACAGTATCATAAGGTTGGAAAGGACCTCTGAGATCATCAAGTCCAACCTATAACCCGACACCAACACCAACCATCATCTAACCCATGGCACTCAGTGCCTCATCCAGTCTCCCCTTAAACACCTCCAGGGTCGGTGACTCCACCCCCTCCCTGGGCAGCCCATTCCAATGGCCAATCACCCTTTCAGTGAAGAATTTTTTCCTCACATCAAGTCTAACCTTTCCCTGACCAAGCTTGAGTCCCTGCCCTCCAGTTCTGTCCCTGGTCACCTGAGAGAAGAGACCAACCCCTGCCCCACTACAACCTCCTTTTAGGGAGTTGTAGAGAGCAATGAGGTCTCCCCTGAGCCTCCTCTTCTCCAGGCTAAACAGCCCCAGCTCCCTCAGTCGCTCCTCGTAGGGCTTGTGCTCCAGCCCCTTCACCATCTTCGTTGCCCTCCTCTGGACACTCTCCAGTATCCTGACATCTTTCCCAAACTGGGGGGCCCAGAACTGGACACATTAAAAATCATTTGGCTTGAGGAAACAGTGAATGCAAAGGAAGTGAAACTTTGCCATGAAGACTGTTCAGGGCTACTGGAGAACCATTCCACAGTGCTCACCTTCTGATCCACTTCGCAGGTGCTTCCTCCTGCATCGGCCCCCATCACCTTGATCTCCAACACACCAGTTCCTTCCAATTCAGACAGCATTCCAAGCTTCCAGACCGTGCAACTGATATGGCACAAAGAGTCTTAAAATAATTCATCTAATAATATCCTCAATACACAGAATTGAAAGCTAAGAGGGACCCCCCCCCCCCCCCCCATAGAACAGGAAAAGCTGTATTTATAATAGGTATTTGAATTTGGTTCATAATTTTAGCCAACAGAGAATAATGTCCAAGTTACTCAATTAAATATTATAGAGGTTCAGTGTGTGCAATCTCTAAGTAGGTTTCCTTCAGTCACAATGTGTACAACTGGTTGTGCTGGTTCACACCTAAGGCTCATCTTGCCTTTTATTCTCTCTCTGGCAGTGAATGAAAGCTTAGTGTGTAGGGAATATTGTGGGAACACCTTCCAGCCTCTAACAACTTGAGAATCAGAGATATTGTGAGTCAAATACCTCTTGGTATGCCATCGCCCTCGATGGAGTTCAGGCTTATTTAACCTTTGTAAAGTTTGCAGAACATGCTGCACCAAGGGCTTCCACAGCTTAATTAGACACCTCCCTGCCAAAGCACCTATGTTTTTATTTAAAACCTGTGACCTGCACTTAATACTCTTGTTTTGTGTGTTGGAGGAGGGACAACAATTTACCCATATTCACAGTATCTGCCACACACAGTTCTGTGCACATACAACAACCAAGCCATGGCAAGAACAGGATGGGTGCAACCACATTTTAATATTTTCCATTATATCATTTGAAATATGTTTATTTTACCTTATTATATGGGTAATTTTAACACTGCTTGATCTTCTCTATTGGTGTTTGGTTTGATTTTTTTTGTTTTATTTCTTTGTTTTCAATTTTAAGATGGTTATTTTTGAGACCAAAATTTTAGAGTTAAATTATAAAGCTGCAATCCAAGTATATTAAAGATCTACATATATTGGTGCTATTACTATCTTATCATTTATAGTTCATTTTTTAAATGCTTGAAATGCAGAGCTTGTGTAAAGCATAATATCTTTTTTGCTTAAATGCTCATTGTATTTTAGTCAATATTTGCTACTGTGTGTTATCGGAGATATTGTATTGAGTAAATTTTTAGCAGTAGCCTGTGTGTATTTAGTCTTCTGTGCTTACTTTCTGACCCAGACAATTGAAGTAGAGTTAGGAAATGTATGCTTATTATTGCAGGTATAGTGTTTTTCAAAGAGCAGTAAGTAGAGTTAATTCATACTTTTTGTCCAGGCAATTAAAGAAGTCATTAGGTTGTGGCAATCCTTGCTCACAACTGTAATACTTTACATAACAAAAGGCCTTGTTTGAGATAGAATCTGAAAACATCTGTGTATGGTCTTGGAAAATGATTATAATCTGCTTTAAAGACTTATTTCAGGTCTTTATTAGCATAAGATGTTAACATTAGTATGACTGCTTTCTGCTTCCTCCTTTTCTAATATTAATTTTATTTTTAACCTAAAAAGTCTTTTTTTTTTCTGATGTAGAATATGCTCTTTGAGACGCTTGACGGATCCCATTATATATCTCAAACTTAAACTTCCTTCAACAGGCTGATAATTCCTTGTATCCAGCATCAGTGACAACCTGCCAAACTCAAAAACTGCCAGCTAATACTTTATGAAAAGCAAGTTTCATTTCATTTTGGATTTTATCGCTCTCAGGCACCCACACGCTCACACACAAATGCTCTTAACATCCTCATATATGGAATTAAAATCCCCAAACAACAATGTACTGCAATTAGTGACAAAAAAAAGTGTTTCAATTCATAAGGATTGATATTGTAAATCAAAATTCTTCAGGGTACATGCGTAATATTTTGGGGGTTGGGTTGGTTTGTTTCCTGTTTTAGCCTTCATCCTGTGTTTTCATGCTTATTTAGAATTATTTTAAGACTAAGGCGTGATCAGGTATGCACAAAAGAACCCAAACCAACGAGCAGCTGCCTCAGGTGGTCACACAAATATCTCAGAAGGGGCCTTTGCCTGTTGCAGTAGAACAATGAATAATAATTTGAAGAGGGAAATACGAAAATTGAGTTATCATAACTTAAATCCTTGACTTTGTGCCACTCCTATCAGAACTTTCATGTTTTAAGGTGGTCTCATTTTAAGAGGAATTGAAAGCAATTTAGTGTTTGAATACAGCCATGACAAAATGTGTGAGTTTTCAGGGGTTCCATGATTCAAAAAATTAAGTCTTGCATTATCTCCTTTGAGTTGAGTAAATCAGGCTTTCTCAAAAATCAGGTATAGTTCTCATGGTTGTGTTTTAGTTCTAGTATCATAGTGTATTCCCCACCCCTCATTAATGTGAAGAAGGAAATACAAGATTGGTTTGTAAGACGTTGCAAAGTGTAAGCTGCTGGGAGAGATCTGTCAACCCAAAGGAAGTGGGTGTTTGTGAAGTGAAGAAGAGAGCCTTACAAACATCAAAATGTTTTATATAAAGAAAGAAATATTTCTTTGTGTTTGCTAAAAATAGAGTAAGAGAGGAAAGATTAATATTCAAGTGGTAATCATAGAGTTGGACACAAATGGATAAATTTAAGAAAAAAAATCCACCTTTTCTTCACAAGTGTAAGGGAGGCAATACTAGAAAAGGGATTTAGCATCCTTAAGAATCTTCATCCTGAGAAGCAACTGAAATGAACTTTGCTGTCTGAATATTACTGATTCAGTCTTGGCATTTCTGTTGAATGGGGAAGGATAAATAGAATATAATCTGACATTAGTCTTCAGGACTCGTTTTGTGAGTAAATGTGTTAATGGGAGATTGTGAACTTTACTAGAAGTACGGAAGGATGGATTTCTGGTTTGAAACTTGATCTTTTGCAAAGCTACAACAACTAAACACAGGAGTGTCTTTTGTGGGGGTGGGATATTTTTATGTAAATGTTTTAAAGTGCTTGCCGGTGCCAGGATTTGAAATGTCATGATTAAAATGCCATTAACTCTCATCTTGGGAAACTTGGTAGGAAGAAGTATTTTGAGAGAAAAGTGTTTCCAATCACGATACTGGCAGAGAATAAGTAACAAGTGCAAAAGGTATTGTGGTGACCAAATTTTTGAGTGTACACAACTGAGCTCCAACACCATTTACCTCCACCTTCGTTATATTCAAAGGCAGCTTTGGTTTAGCATTCCAGTTCCAGAACCAAACCTAAAACAAAGCACAAAAAGCAGCAGTTGGGGCCGTAGCGTCAAATCTAACACCTTTACTTTGTCACAGGCAGATAAAGCAGGTTGATGTAAGCTGATGTTTCAGTTCTACTTCATCCTGTCAGTTATTAGAACTCAGTGAGTTGTTGTGATAGCAATATGAAGTCTGAACTGACGTGCTATGAAATAGCCTAATGGGAATTTTTAAAAATTCAATTGAAATATTATCACACTGGCATGTAATTTTAAATATGTCATCGTGGCTTTTACACAGCAAACTTTTTTTTTTTCCCCTCAAAGAAAATGTCACTGGTATCTTTTTCATTTACTTCATTTCATCGCATCCTTCAAACCTGAAAGAACTACTCAAGAAATTAAAAGTATAAATAGAACACAGAGGCAACTCCTTCCTTCTGGAGGAGCTCCGCATGTTCATGCATCTCCAAGAGGCTTTGCCTACAATGCTGCTCTGTAAACAGGAAAGCTCATTAAAAAATTACCACGTGAAGAAACTTGATCTCAGTTTAGCATTATGTGCTTTATAGAATTTTGCTTTGTATAGGTGGTCTTCAAATCCAAGACATCAGAAAATGTGTGTCAAAGTGCAAAGTTTCCTATCAGGTGTTGTTAGTCGTAACTTACTATGTGTGAACACAACTTTTGAGAAGTACAGATTTTGTACATTTTTTAATAAAAAGGTTGTTTACACATCTGATATTTGTAAAGCAATCTTACAGTTCAAAAGTTAAAAGTTATGGTTGGACTTGATCATCTCAGAGGTCTTTTCCAACCAGATGGTTCTGGTTTTGAGATTATACCCTTACTTTAAAATAATTTTTCGATCCCTTCCAAGTTTCATATTTTTTTCCTTAAACCAACAGTATATACAGTCCATATTTTAATTTTGTAATATTTATGAGGATACATCTCTTGGTGTGAATCAATAAATAAAATCTTAAAGAATGTGGTATACAAAACAAATTATTATTGAAAGTAACATTTCAACTGTTTACGGTGTCTCTTCCCTCAGTGTATCCAGCAGTATTGCCGTGTCACTGTTTAGTAGCAGTCTTTCCCATTTTGTCTCTGTCTACAGTGATGTGATATTCTTGTTAATTACAGATAAAAAAACTTGTGGGCCTCACGAGTTCCAGTGCAAAAACAACAACTGTATTCCAGATCATTGGAAATGTGACAGCCAAAACGACTGTGGTGATAACTCTGATGAAGAAAACTGTAGTAAGTAACTTTTACCTAAGTACATGTAATAAGCACTGGATTCAGTTTAGCAGTGTGTAAAAGGAAACATTTAAATTCTGATCAGCTGCACACGTGTGTTTTTATAAAATGCCATCTGATCCTTAGACTGAAAACTGAAAATGTCCCTTGCTGGAATTCTCACATTTTATTCATTCTTATAAAAATCTGTAATTCTGTATCAGCTATGCAAAAATGCCTGACCTATCACTTCTCAATAATCTGGTGAATTCAAATTAAATATTACAATTAGGTTAACTTTGTCAATAAGTTACGTATCGCATTTTTTTTCCTTGAGATAGCAAACATAAAAACTACTCAGTGATAAAGTGATAAACGTTTTTTTAACAACAAAGCTTGGTCAAACACCACCTGCCCATTACATTCACTGTATTCCTGAGATGTTTTGCCTTGTTTTATCTCATGAGAAGTCCATTTCTGTAGACTTAATCCCATTAAGAAGTAGATGTTGCTGTTCAAAGTAGCTCAGTTAGCCTAATTCTCTACTACCTAGGAGGAACCTGAATGCCTAATAAATCTCTGTAGCCACTTTCACAATTAATTTAGATGTGATTCTTGGGAGGAAATGACAAATTTTTAATGGTTTTATCTCGTAATCATTGTCTTTATAAAATATTTCAAGAGCAAAGTTTCACAAATAGTTCTGAAGCACCTTTTCTTCAATTGATGATTTCTGTTCTTTTTTCTTTCATACTTAAAAATCCAAGAAATGAATTTCATTTAGATAATCTTGAATGCATATTCCTGATTGTAAATTTAGTATCTTCAAGGTAATAACCTAGATACCTTAATAAATTGGGCATTCTCCTGCTGAGTAAGTACTGTCAGCCCCATTCTCCAATTGAAGGCATGGAGTCCGCAGGTGTAGGACACCTGAAGACTCATTCTGCATGAAAGATTGAGGTGGCTTTGTCTGCCTTTAATTATTACCTGCATTTGAAAATGTTGAGAAAGCACAATAAGAGCCGTAGTTTTCACCTGAAAGTGTTTCATCTGAGAGGGAAATGTCACGTGGCTCAGTAATCGCTCGGCGCCCATCATGGCTGTGCCTCGGGTGCTGAGGAGTTCACACAAAAGCTTTCTTAGCTTTGTGGGAGACTTTACTTAGGAAATGGTTATTAGTGCCAGTGGGATTCTTCCATTTACATTTATATTATAAATAGGAAGAAATTATTTGAAACTCTTTCATTCGCATGTAAAAATCACAGAAAGAGATGTGGTTTTGCCATAGTGGTTTTAATCCACGTGACTAGATGATCTTTTGAAAATTAAAAAATAAAATCACTTCCACCAAACATAATTGCTGCTTGCAGAGTAAGTGTCAAGCACCTTATTTGAAATTTTCCATGTCTAAAGTGGGATTTATTTATCACCCAGTATTAATAATTTTCTTCCCTGGAGTTTTTGCTGTCATAGTAGAAAGTGATAAAAAAGTTGAAATAATCAGGGAGCAATCATCTATCAGGTTTTTTAGATTATTTATTAAGCTTAACATCTTTGTGTTCACATCAGTAATTAAGTTATGTCTTCAGTTCTTGGCTGATATTTAGACTTCAAGATAAAGAAATTCATAGTTCATTTTAAGAGATTAAATTGGTGAGTTGGAATACCCAGACACAGCTGGTGCATTAAACTGAAGCTGAAGTGGTGAACTGTAGTTTATGTTAGGATTTTTTCATTTTCTTTTGCTTGTCAGATGCATTCTTCACTTCTAACTGTTGTGTCCCATATTCTGCTTTTTAAATTAAATACAGTAGGCTGACACAGTTGTAAAATTCAAAGCCTTGGAAGCATTTGGAAAATACATAATGTTGTTCAGTTGTTTGAAATAGAGGTATAAAATTCTTTATAGACTGTCAAGCCTCTTGTAGAATAAAGTGTAATGAAACAAATATATGTGAAATTAGATCTTCAAACATGTTTGACAAAATATACTGTGTTGCACATTATGATAAGTTGTTCATAGCGTGCATGAATATACAAAGGGCTTGTCAGGCAAGTACACCAGAAAATGAGTTGTTTCTCAATAATGCAGAGTGAATTTGTTGAATTACAGAAATTCAGCTCACGTATTTACATTCCCCTCTGTAGTCTCTTCACATGCATACCCAGCATCCTGGTGACATTACCAGAAGTGCAACAGAGTGCATGTTAAAAAAGGTCACATATGGGTGTGAAAAAATATTAGTGGTGTAATGCAGATAGTTGTGCCTGTTGTGACTTTGTTCTTTAACTGTATTTGTCTCACAGTGTGTTGATCTTTAACTATATATAACTATCTTTAACAATCTCTAGTGGCAACCATGCTTCTTAGGTTATTCCTTTACTTTCTTGGACTTCCTATCTAACATTTATATATTGGAATGCACATCTGTTGTGCAGATTTTGGGTTACCTATTAAAATATCTTTATCTCAACCCACCAGTTTTCACACTTCTGTCCTGAGTGGCCCTGTGTGGCTTAGCTGTCCTCCAGGGTTAACCCACAACATCATGGTAATACCATTTTGCTGATGTTATATGGATTCTAAGTTGGCTTGTTGGAAGGTTTCAGCTCCCAACACACCCATCTAGTAGTAGATCAGATGAATATACATCCATCTTAAGAAAACATGGCCTGAATGTGGCCCTTAATTCCTCTTAAATCTTCCTGCTCTACTGCCAAATGCTGGGATGAGTCAAGAGGTCAATGTACACTTCTAATTCATATTGATTGAAGTGCTCCCATTCTCTGTTTGTGTTGCTGTTATTTGTTTTTCCTATGTACAAGCTCCACATTTCCTATTATATAAATTATTTTCTCTGAAAGTTGGCTTTGTAACAACTATTACAAGACATAGAATTCTCACAAGGAACAAACATATATCCCCTGTACAAATGCAGGTAAAAAGTACACTAGAAGTTTAGACTGCATATTCTGTTTTAAGAAAACAGTTGGTTTTCCCCTGTCTTATATATCAGTACATCAGTCTCCTAAAAAATCCTTTCAATTCATCCTTAGTGAAATAGCTTTGCCTATTAAATGCAAAATTGAACCCCAAATATGAAAGAAATTGTTTCTTATGAGATCCTTTTCTTGCCACTGTTTAAGTTGTTGACAGATGTCTTGTTGGCTCTGCAGATTTTCAGACTTTAAAATGTGAAACAAGTAGATCATCTTATCTGCTGTGTTTCAAATAAATTCCTAATAAGTCAAAAAAGCTTTTCTAGGGAAGGAGTTTCAGTGTTTTCATAAAGCAGATGCTGAAAGAGGCTGTTCTTTATTGGTTGTATGGAAGTCTATTAATACTTATTCCTTCCACTAACATTCTGAGCACTGATGGGAAAGTACTGTTCTGTGTTCATGTGTAACCACGGAGATGTATTCCAGCAGCAGAAGAAATATTCCTGCAACAGGAAATTGAAAAGTTTGCTCATTGTGTACATTTTTCCAGAATCACATCTCTGTTTATAAGTAATTCATTACCAGTACAGAAAATGTATTTGCTTATATTTTGCAGATCAACACAGAAACATGGGAAATGTTTATTTGCAAGTGAACTACTTTTTCCACAAATTATTTCCTTTACATAATTTATCATATCATAAACATATATTCCCTGGCCGGTGGACAACAAAAAGAATCAATTGTTGGTGATTTGCTAACATTTATACAATGAGCCTTTGCTTTGAAAGAAGTTAGAAGTAGAATGTGGATAATCTAAGAATCCATCTAGGTGCTAACCTTTGATCTCCTTAAATATAGCATTGCTGGAGGGCTGATGTGATTGCTGTAGATCTGCTTTTAGCATAGGCTTTCCTGTAACTTCAGTATGGAAAGTTGTGCCTACTTGAAAAATGATATTTTTCTGAAAAAAATTTGAACAGAGCAATTTTGACTTTTTCCACGAAGTGAAGGAAAAAAAAACAAGCTGAAAGGTTCATTTAAACTATTCCTTTCTTGAAACAGTTTTTAATTTTTATAAATCCAGAAAAATAACTATGTTCAGCTTTACCTTAGGGCTGCACAACTCACATCAAGCAGATTCTTACACTGATATTTGCCAAATTCATCTCAGTTGGGAGTCTCTAATTTAGTGTTTGCTTTCCTTGAGCACTATAGTATTTTTTCCACCTGTCATAATTAGCTAAACAATCCTTTAGCGTTACCCAGGCCCTTTCTTTCCATGGGTGCTGTCTGCTCCCAGTCTCTCCCATTTCTTTTTTACCCTTGCCCCCTTGATCCAGTCACTGTCACCTGCCATTTGCCTCGACTCCTTTCTCATCTATCTCTGTTCCAAGGGTCTTACTTCTAATCCTTATTCTTGATTTTACATTATTTTCATCACACAACGTTTACTGTGATGGAGACAATACCATGAGTGGTCTTTGTTTGTTTTTTCAGTCCTGCTTTCCCAAAGCTCTCTGACTGGCAAAGTCTAAATTGCATGTAGAGATTTGCTTAAATTCTATTTGATCCCCACTGCTTCTCTGCCTTTGTTTAATCTGATGGTCCAAAATCCAGGTGTTGACTTCATTTTATCCAGTGTCTTTTGTAACGGTTCTCATTTCCAGGAGGAAAGCACTGTATTCAACTGGGGGAATCTTCCACACTGGTCCCTTGCTGATGTTTTTGTGGCAGCAGACACAGACACAGAGCTGTGCAGACAGTGAAGTAAATAGGCTGGAACAGCCAATCTCACCCTCTCAGCTCTTCTCCATCACTCCCTGCAGCCTGCCTCTCCTGGTTCCTTTGCCTGTGCCTGGAATTAATTTTGTGCCTGCTCTTCCCCTTTATTGTGTCCACATTTTATAATGGCTTCAGACCTCCCTGTGCTTTGTTTCTTCTCAGGGAGTAGAACAAATACTCATTTATCACATAACATCCCACTTTCTTTCTGACCATTACTCTTCTACCCATCTGTAAGCTCCTTAGATTCTTTTTTGTCTAAAACTTCCTTTATGTTTTATCTGAAATTAGTTGAAAAGTCTATCCCTATCCTTACTTTTTTTCTTTGTTTGCTAACAAATGAAGAGTAGGGTTTTATGAAAATTGACTTTTGCAACTCACTGTATTCTCCTTCTGTTAAATCTCTCCAATGATTTTGTCAGTATTTTAGTTAGTGAATACTTGTCAAGCTTCCTCCCATACTAAATTTATGGAAAACAGGTTTTACTTCAAACTCCAAAGCTTACCTGTCAGGCGTCGCATTTATGCTGTCAGTACTGAACACTTAGCCATGGGGAAGCTGACTCTTGACACACACGTGTTTTAAAAGGTGTGTGATAAATGGTGTGCTATTGCATGACACAAAGATCTAATTACATTGGATATTAGCAGGTGCAAAATTGTTTTCTTTTCCCTGGCACATATCTCAAACCTATAATAACATACCTGCATTGAAATAAATAATATTTATATAGTCAGCGTCGTGTTCCAAAGAAATTTGATAGAAGTTAAATGAAAGTATTTTCATTGCTATCTTATTATATGCAAATGAAATTTAGTTATAAAGTAGTAAGAAACAATATCTTACTAAAAAAAGTCCTGATAGTGGGTTTGACTTTATCATAGTCATTCATTGATTGATTGGGGGGGATGTATAAAATATTTTATGGAAATGCCAATAATCCTAGGATTGCTACTTTTCTTTACTCAGAGCCTCAAACGTGCACTTTGAAAGACTTTCTTTGTGCAAATGGAGACTGTGTTTCAGCAAGGTTCTGGTGTGATGGAGACTATGACTGTGCAGATGGCTCGGATGAGGTAGGCTTCTTTTAGGAAAAATATCTCTTTATAAAATCAGTTTTATATTGCTGGAGAAGGGATTCCCACATAGGAATATTCTGAAGAGCAATGATGGGTCTTCTGCACATGAATCCATATATGCAAATATCTTTACCTAATTAGAACTAGCCCTATTGAAATAGTTATCCTAAAAAGAACATGATAAAATGAAGTCTACTTAACCATAATATACATCTCTGTGGCCCAGGAATGATCTGGACCTCCTCCCATCCTGAATATATTTCATTCCTGGTTGGGGAATGACTTTTTCTACACACAGCTATGGTGTGGTTTAGTTTGTAAGGGTTTTTGGGTTTTTTTGTGAGAAGAATATATGGACTGCTTCTTGTGTATCAAAAGCTCTCTGGATATTTTCTTCGCTGTTTTTCTGTTCTCTTCTGTCCTTTTTGTCTCTTCTGAGGTCCAGCACTGGCCAGAAATGAGGTGTTTCCCACCTACTAAGAGTGCAAGTCACCTTTCATGAATCATATCTATGAATATATTTTATTTCACAAGGCACAACTGTATTTCATAGTGTGGGGGAGCTTAGGCTAGAACTTCTCTGAGCAGCTGCGTATTTACCAATGTTTATATTAAATTCTTGGTCTCTTATCTACATTGTTTTTACTGTACCAGAGGTATTGTGAGACAGGCTGCTCAAGAGATCAGTTCCAGTGTTCCAATGGTCAGTGCATATCAGCAAAATGGAAATGTGATGGTCATGAAGACTGCAAACTTGGGGATGACGAGAAAAATTGTGAACCAGGTACTGTTTTAAATAATACTGAGAAATAAAATGAAGCGAGGAATAAATAAGAATGAGCAAGGAGAAAAATCAACCCCTTATGTACAGCTCTGCATTACAAACCTTGTTGGGAGGAATGTTATTTAGTTGAATTATATTGAAATATAAGTTAATAATGTATACGCAGCCTATAAAATTCTGTTCTGAAGAGAACCATAGTTCTTGGAGTGTTACTGAAGTGTCTTTGGGGATTTCTTGCATTGTGGTGTTCATTCAGTTTTTACTAGTCCTTACGCAAAGGTTTTCTCTGGCAAATCATTATTTTCATTGTTATTGTTTTATTTCCTTTTTACTCTCTTGGAAAAGGCAGTTGTTTATTTTTGCAGGAATTGTTCTAAATGTTTGGGTGGCTTCATCTGGATGTATGCAGCTGATAGAAAAGTATGGCAAAGTTTACAATGTGACCAAAAACTCCACCTGTATTTTAAATAAAACTGATTAATATATATTTCTTTTAATTGTAATAACATATGCTTTCTCAACCCATGATTTCTTATATAATTAAGATTAATTATAAACATTGACATGACCTTAGAGAAACTCTGTCTATTTTAAAGAATGTAATTTTTTTATATTTACCCATTCTATGAGTATGTGTATGTGTGTAGTTACCATTGTTGCCAAGTGTAAGGAAAACACAAAAACAAATTCCTCAGTGATAAAACACAAATATCCTTCCACTATCATTATATAATTTTCTTATGATGTGACAGTTGTTTTGTCAAATATTTCGTTGTAGTTTACGAATTATTGGAAAAGTTCTGGTGAATTTCAAATACATTTGACTAACCAGATGAAAACATTAAATTATAAAGCAATGTATTTATAAATTGTCTTTTCCTTAATGCTAAAATGCTTTGTTTATAACCAGCATCTCCAACCTGCTCTTCGAGTGAATATGTGTGTGCAAGTGGAGGCTGTATTTCAGCATCTTTGAAATGTAATGGGGAGTACGACTGTGCTGATGGATCTGATGAGGTAGCTGACAAATTTCTATTGATTCCCCCTTCCCCCATCTGACATGACATTTGTTAACATTTTTGGATCTGAAAATAATTAAAAGGGCAAAGGTGTGGGGGGAGGGGGAAGTGCATCTGTGGGACACTGAGATTACTTAACCCCATGGTTTTGGTTCCCTGGTAGTTGCAGGGCATTATGTTTAGTTCCTTTGTTGACCACCTTTTGGAGTAGACAAATTTGTTCCTCCTAAATCAAAACCTGCATGTGATTCTGGGGGAGTTTGCTCTGTTCTGACCAGTTTGTGTCATATTTGGCTCCCTCCATCCTCTAAATTCACCTGGTACAATCCCAGTAAGCGCGTTCATGCCGCACTCTTCCTGCATGTTGCACCGTTTGCATCTTCTTACCAGATTACCACCTTTGTGAACAACTTCAAGAAAAAAACACCAAAAGTAGTTGTTATTTCTCAGAGCCAAAAAAGTGCCAGTTTAGAATAGGAAGGATGCCTGAACCCAATGCTATGTGGTGCAGGTGAAGACAAGGCACTTGGAGGTTTCCAGTCCTCGTCAGTGTTTGCACTCACTGGCCTCACGTCCAGGGTTGTTTCTTGTAGGGCACTTGACTTTAGAAACCTAAATGTAGCCCTTGTTTTGATTGTAATACTGTGTAATATAAAGAAGTAATGTCAGAACATATGTACCTTGATTACAGTTTCACTTGTAGTTCAGTAATTATTTAGTTTTCACATTCCATCGTCAGGGGCAGCTTTATTGTATTAAATACTCAGGGCAATAAAAAGCAGGAGTGATAAATTTTGTTAGGTTTGTGTTTAAGTTGTTGGTTTCCTTTTCATTAATGATTTCCTCACCTCTGTGTTCTTTTTCATTAATAATTTCCCCACCTCTGTGTCCACACAGATGGATTGTGTAACGGAGTGTCGAGAAGGCCAGTTTCGATGCAGAAACAAGGCCTACTGCATCCCTGTGAGGTGGCTTTGTGATGGGATCCACGACTGCGTGGATGGCAGTGACGAAGAAAACTGTGACCAAGGTGAGAGATGCTTCTCTTTAAAAGGCTCATTTTATCTTTTTGTGTGTGTGTTTACATGCGTTGTAGGTTAGGGCTGCCCTGTCCATTCCCAGAGACGAAATGAAAGCTCTGTGACCCTTTTGGACAGAGGCAGAAGAGCAGGTTCACGAGTGTTGTAGGATGATGCAAAACTTACATTTTTTTTTATAACTCATAGCTCATTGCTCCTTCTTTACATTTCCTTCCCCAAGGACCGAAGGGTTGTGTTTTTACTGGAAACGTATTCTGTCTCATCGGAGAAATCGATAATAAGTCCAGTTAATTTACAGTTTTATAAGCAACAATAAATTACAAACCCGTACAAAATAATGAAAGATTGCTAACTAAGTACTCTTATCCAGTTTTCTATTTATTTCCGTGGAGATGAAATATTGCAAAGAACCAGAACCCATAAAACCACATTTCAAATTCTTGCTCTCCTTAGAGAGCAAAACTGTGCACGAGTTGATTCACATGAAGCTAAACACTGCAGTCAGGCTTTCATAGTTATGATTAAGCTTCCAAATACATGTTTGCAAAATATATCAGTTGGTCTAATTCTCATACCTGCTGCAAATTCACAATTCTTGTTCTAATATATCTTTTTGATTGAGATTTTGTATATATTTACATACATATCTATGTATACATCACACACAGAGATACATGAAATTAAATATTATTAAACGGGTTCCCCATACTATTCCTTTTGAAGATAAGTCTGTGCCAAAGCCTTTATTTCTAATTTTTTTTAATTGAACCTTGCTTCAATTATCTGGCAGGAGCAGTCTAACTCTGCAGAAGATTGTTAGTAAGTGTAGATACAGTAACTGTGACAAACACAGAAATTATCACTCAAGTTCAAGGAATTTTACTCAGCATTTTGTCAGCTTTGTTGTTTTTTCTTTAAATTTTTTCTTTAAATTGAGTAGTTCTGTGTATTAAGTCAGCTACAATCATATGACATGAGGTACATGAAATACAAAAATAAAAATTAGAGGTGCAGCAAGCAATTGTGGAATAAAATATCCTTCCCTTATTTTCTCGTAAGTTTATTAAACAACAATTGCCAGGAGGATAAAGGAAAATTTACATGGGCTGATTAAGTCTGAAAGAGAGACCAGTGAAGAAAACAGGAAGACTTTTACAGAGTTGTTTAGATGCAAAGAGGAAAACATCATATATAGAAGTATTGGAGTATGAATTGTTTTAAGACTGAGATAAAGACGTTTTAAAATGCTTCCAGTCAATTTTAAAACTGCTTTTAAAATATCTGGACTGTATCTCTTTAAAGACCAATGAAGTGTAAGTAGAAATGCACTTATTTTATCTGAAGCCCACAATATTCTTTGGTAGCATAATGGAGCTTCTGCGAGCTGCAGATTGCTTATAATGCAATAAGAAGCCTTTTGCCTAGTTGGTTATTGCTATAATACTTTGTATTTATGTCACAATTATGATTTCTGTTATAGAAATCTCTTCTATAAAGGAATTATGACAGGCAGAGCAATCACATGAAATAAATGCCAGTTTATCTCGCTGATAACTAGTTTTTTCTTCTTTGGAAATACAACAAATACAAAGGGATTTTTATTCTACAGCATTCTAAAACAATCTCCACGATATTTATCTGTAGCCCGCTGTGCATATTTATAAACATAGCTCTTTTCAATCTTATTATGCAACTAGAATTATGGTTTTATTGTGATTACACACACAATTATTTATATTCATGTTTTTCATCATGAAGAATACTTGAATTTTATATATTTTTCCTTGGATGATAATAAAGGACATTTCCGTTAATGTTCGTAAGTTGCGTTTGCAATGGGAGTGAATTATATTTAGTAACAGTGTGAGAGTTCCCAGCATCCTCCTACACAGTAGGTATTTCATGCAAATTAATTTTCTGGAAAGAAGAATTACACCATTCTGAACCCTTTATAGCAAAAGAAAGCCTTCTGTTGATTTTAATGGGGTGTGAACAGGGCACTGAATGAATAAGTAGAAAGCCACTGGAGCCTGATCTAGCTATTGGGATGGATGTAATGCATTGAGGTAGGACACAGGGAGAGTTTTGGTGTTATCATATAAAATGTCATTCCTTCCTCCTCTGCAGGTACACAGCTTCTCCTTTTATACTCAGCAAACTGAGAATCCGGTTACCATAAAAATGTGTTATGTAGAAAAATAATTTTGAGAAGTTTCCATAACTTGGTTGATTGCTAGTGGTAAAATTTAGTTACAATTTTGAAACAAAATGCCTTTTTACTGCTATACATATTAAAACTTAATCCAACTTGAACCAATGTTTAAGCTTGAGCACTCCAGCTTTAAACACCTTCTCTCACCCTGTGTTCCATTTTGTTAGATGATTCAGGATTCAACCAATACTGAAGTTACAAGGGAGCAATTTAATTTTGCTGCATCTGAGTTCAGTAAATATCCTAATGAGGAATTTCAGAAGTTATAGAAGATGTCACCTAGTCTTATCTGCTCTTCTCTACATGGATAGATCTTCCCTAATTACAGAGTTCATAGTTGATGGGGATGTTAAAAGCCTTGCCAAGCCTATTGTTCCTTAGGAGAAGAGAAGGTGCTGCATCATGGCTAAGGATAGCCATCACTTTGTCTCTCCTGAGCATGATGTGACTCAAGGTGGGAGTCAGAATAGTTGGAGGATCAGCCATTCATGGAAAACAAAGCTGGGCTGAAGTTGCCTTTCATAAGCTTGACCATTTCTGTCCTCTCGATTGAATCGTTCTCTGACAGCACAAATGACTGACGTACCCAGCCAGATCTTTTCTGAAAGGCAGAATCACCAAAGGAAGTTACAGACAGAAAGTTTAAGCTTCTCCTGTCTAAATGCCAGGGGAATGTGCCCGGCTGGTGAGTTCTTGGTGTCTGTCTTTGATAACGACCCTTCCTAGTCAAGCCCAATAAGCAATTCCTGGCTAACAGTCTTGAAAAGAAAGTGAAAGAAGTGTTTGGTCAAGGAAGAGGTTTTTAATTGAGTATTTCTCTGTGCTTCTTCAACCCTTTCAATTGTTTTTTTTCGCTCAGTTATGCTAAGTGTGTCATTCTCTGCAGGTAGCACGTGATAGGTGGTTGCACTGGTTTTACCAAGAATTGACGTTCTTTCGTCTTTCCGTTTTCCTTTGGGTTTTTTAACTTCTTTTCGTCTTCCCAGGGGGAAATATATGTAGAGCAGATGAATTTTTGTGCAACAATTCCCTCTGCAAGCTACATTTCTGGGTTTGTGATGGCGAGGATGACTGTGGAGATAACTCTGATGAAGTTGCTGAAATGTGTGGTACGACATAAAATTTTTCAGTGCTTTTCATGTAATAAAGCAAGAAATGAGATGTGATGTGCATAATTGTATAAGGATGTATGTATCTAAGTTTTCTTGATTTGACTTTTAAAATATTAGCTTGAAATGTGAGATGTAGTTTTCAGTTGTTATTGCTATTCATGTAATTTCAGAAAAGATATTTGGAAGAAATTATTCTTTTCTTAGGAGTTCCACAGATGGGAAAGTGTTGCTTCTATATTGAAATATTGATTGTCATTAAATATCCTACTTCCTTTGTTTTATTTCTGTCATATTCACTGATTCTTAAAAAGAAGTATAATTACCCTTATCACACTAAATAATATCATTGCTCAAATGACAAACTTATACAGTAAACACTGTTCAAGTGTTATTCCATTAGAAATTAAATTCAAAAGCCATTCATATATAAAGTATAACGGTGTTCCTGTGCCTGCTTATTGCTTTGATAAGAAGACATTAAATGAAGAATACTAGCTGGGTAATAGCTGATTCTTGTTTTAATATACAGTAAAGTTTCCGTGCCCTCCAACAAGGCCCTACAGATGTAGAAACAACAGGGTTTGTCTGCGACCTGAGCAGATTTGCAATGAGGTTGATGACTGTGGTGATAACTCGGATGAAGATCACTGTGGTAGGTGATATTACCTTTCAAGGCATTCAGATCAAAGAAAACAACATGAAGGCAAACTTTGTTACAGAGATCTGCTTGTCCTTCAGTAAAGCTTGACTGGAGGTTAGTAGATCAGAGTTTGAAATTGAAAGAAATTCAGCTTGAGATAATCTCCAGTTGCTTAATGCTTCATGGTCATTCCCATTTGTGTGTTACTCAAATAATTTCAGAATCTTAAATACTGATTTTTCTTCTCTTGTTAATTTGTAATTATGTAGATAAAATCACATATAAAGCAAGACCATGTAAAAAAGATGAGTTTGCTTGCAATGATAAGAAGTGCATTCCAATGGAGCTGCAGTGTGATTGGTTTGATGACTGTGGAGATGGCTCAGATGAAGAAGACTGCAAAATGAGTGAGTTTGACTGAAAAGCAGAAGAGAGATAATTAACTGAGGCTTTCATCCATGAGAAATTTACTCAATAACATAGTAGTTAGTTAAACTTAAAGTTATGCAGTTTAGTTAAAGAAAGAATTTATACTTTTTGCCATACCACAAGAGGAAAGCAAATTTTATAGCTTCAAGTTAAGGTAGTTTTCGAGTTTTTGAAGGACTTCAGCTACATGTTTATTGCATTTTATTTCTTATCTGCAGCAAGGTAAAATTTAGTATTAAATTTTTTACGTGAAAAGAAGTCTCTCAATTCAATATTGTCAATTGATATACATATATAGGTAAATACAGTCATGTCAAATCTTTGTTTAAAATTTACCTTGATGCTCTTTTAACAGAATGATAAATTTGTTATTTTTATTGTTGTTACTTTAGATTTCATTTTTAACAGTTCAAACAAATATATCAGGGGGTTTTTTAGACACTTTGTTTGTGGTTAGGTGTTGCTGAGTATACGTGTGAAGATAACGTGAATCCTTGTGGAGATGATGCGTACTGTAATCAAACAAAAACATCCCTGCTGTGTCAGTGTAAACCTGGATTTCAGAGAAACAAGGGGAACAGGCAATGTGAAGGTACAGATCTTTTCCATCATCCCTTCCTGTATTAAAAGTTAACTGTGTGATCAGGTTTTTTTATGATAGAGAAGGAGATGCACATCACATACTTTTCTACACAGAGTTAAAATTCTTTCAGAGCTATGGGATTAAGGAATCAGGAAGAGAAACTGAAAGGATTTATAGGATATAGATTTATGCATATTACCTGGAGAGGTTATCAAAGATTAACACTGGTTGTGAATGTGGAAAGGTTCAGGTCAGGCCATTAAGTGATTTTAGGAGTAAATGGGTGATTTAAGGTCTAGTAGATTATTTACCTGAGCAGTTGAGATTGGCATTTAAATTGGTATAGGAGACTATTTTGAGATGCTTAAAATAGTGAAGCTGCATAAAACTGTAATAAGCAGATTGAAGGTAAAATACCTTAGAAAATGTGGTCTGAATCTATATAATGCCACGCTGGTCAGAAAGATTATCTGTTATAATGAAAGATCTGATCAAACAGCTAAGACAGATCTACCTTCCCAAAGAATGGGTTGTGGGTTCATTTTCTCACTGGTGAGCAGTAACTTACAGAAAAACTGGAGGTCACCAGTGGGACTATCAATGTGAACAGACACCAGAGACACGAACTTCATTGTTTGGCTCTTTAGAAAAAGATGTACACACAGGAGGTTTTTCAGGAGAAAATCTGTAGCAGAGATCAGTATGTTGGATATAACTGTAACAGATATTTTCATTCTCAAAGTTAATTTTAAGCTCTAATGATAATATATTGATATAAGAAGGATGGAGAAATAATATAAAATATATTCCTGATATATGTTGGTTGCAGCAGACATTACATGAGTGGTAATTGCAGAAGTTTTCTTACAGTTGCACAATGTACAGTGCTTATGAGTTTTGTTCATCTGCTTTGATTCATCATGTTCCAAACTTGTTAAATAATAGTGTATTAAACTATAGCTGTATAAATTACAATTCTTTTCCTCATAGATATCAATGAGTGTATGGTATTTGGTGCCTGCTCCCAACACTGCAATAATATTAAGGGGTCATACAAATGTGCATGCGAGAAAAATTATAAGGAGAGGAATAACAGTTGCATAGCAAAAGGTAAGGTTATAAAAATCAGAATAGATCAATGGTACTGCAACATTTATTATGTATGTGGTTGGTAACACTGATGTGTTGCATATACAGCTTATTTTTAGATAAATATAGCTTGAATAATGCATAGAATTCTCAAAACCTCTCAGATTTACCTTTCACTTCAGTAAGTAGTGAATTCTTATCATGTCCATATACATGAACATAATTAGTGTGTGTAATGGGTTAACTTGTGATCCACGGAAGTATTCCATATCTTGCTTTAATGTAACCCTACATATAAATAGGGGTAGATAAGAGAGCTCACTCTCTTCTTCTTCCGGCGAGGCGGAGGAGCAGAAGGTCCCTGCGTTGGTCCTCTCTGCTGCCGAGCCTGCGGGAAGTTTTTTAATGGGTCAGATTTGGTCTGGCTCTCCACAGGGGAGGTGGTGTGGTAAGATTTCATTAATTCCTTAACTTAGTTACTGGGTGATATAGTTGTACACTGGGTGTTATATAGATCCTGTTTGTCCTTTTTCCCATTTCCCTTCCCCTCTTCCCTTTCTCCTTTGCATACCCTTGCCGTGTAGTTCTTTGTATCTAGAAAAAAATATAGAAATACATATACAGAGTGTGATTTCAGTTTCTTTTATGTTTTTTTCTCCTTTGAAAGGGGGTAAGGTTTGGGAGAGAGACAGACTGAGTGGTTTGAGAGCTTGGGAAAGCCAGCTCAAACCAGCTCAGTGTGAAAGTCCTTTTCCAACTCCGCCTTTCACAGTATCACAAGGTTGGAAAGGACCTCTGAGATCATCAAGTCCAACCTATAACCCTACACTAACACCAACACTAACACCAACCATCATCTAAACCATGGCACTTTCTCCACTTCCCAAAATATATACACAGATAAGAAAAGCAGAGATGATATATTTTCAATTCTGGTGAGACTTTAAAAGCTTGAGAGAAGAATCAACTCTTTATAGAAACATGTTTTAGAGTTTTAGGAATAAATTAAGTAATATGTGAATTTAAAATGTTTTGATTATTCTTGTTGAGAAATCTTGTGTAAGTTCCTTTCATGTATACATTTAGGACCCTCTAGACACAACATACTTATAAAATATGTAGCAATTCATATGGACTCACTGCATATCCTCTATTTTTGTATACTGCTTATAGTGTTCAAATTCTTATGTTACATATTCCCTAAGATATAGTCTTAGATGTCACAGTGTGATCTTGAAGAGTATTGAAGTAACATATATTGGTATCAAAACGGGGTGATTTGCATTTATTGCCCAGAGTGGGAGTAGTTTTGCTGTGTTCAACAAATGAAAAACAATTTTAACGTAAGAAATTCTGTCAGATAAACACAAAAAGGTACTTGACTGAAAAATACTGATTTTTTTATTAGCTGACATTTACCTTGTTTTTGTTTCATTATAATAATCCCTAGGCTCTGAAGATCAAATTCTCTATGTTGCTAATGACACTGACATCCTGGGTTTTGCATATCCATTCAACTACAGTGATGCTCATCAGCAAATATCACATATTGAACATAATTCAAGGATAACTGGAATAGATGCATATTTTCAAGGGGACATGATTGTTTGGAGTACTCAGTTTAATCCAGGAGGGATTTTCTACAGAAAACTTCACGACAGAGATAGAAGGCAAAGTAACAGTGGCTTGATAGTAAGTGATCACAATCAAAGATTACATGATACGAATTTCTTTCAGCTTACTTTTCTGCCCTGATTGTCTATAATAACATGTGCTGATTTAGGAAATTAAAATGGCTGTCTGAGAATTAATTGTTTAATTGGTGTACATGTCTACTAATGGTTTTCCATTCAAGACCGACAAACCCAGGTGAGTCTCTAAGATAACATTACTACAGTATTTAACATTACTACTGAGTATTTAAGTTTCCTACAGAGAGATACCCAGTAAATCAGAGGCTTGAAAAGATTGAATACTGTCAAGAACTTGTATTCGAAGAGAGAAAAGAGAGGATGTAGTAGATATATGTAAGCAACACATGTTTAAAAAAGAGTGTGAATTTCGTATGCTTGGAAAACAGAAAATGTAGATGGGACAAAGGCAGGTGTGATATCTGCAGTGACTGTATAAACAATAATATTGGAAAATATATGAAAAACGTAAAAATTGGAATAGAAAGTATTTATGCTTTTGTGTTGAAGTGCGTGGTATCTTCTTTAGAACTATAAATGTCATTTCTTACTTCACAGTGGAGATGTGGATTTTTGTAACTGAGGGTAATTTCAAGTGGTGTTTACTTGAAAATAAAATACAGGTAGATTGATACTCATTTTGCCTACTATATTCCTACAGAATATTAATGGAAGTGTTAGTGCTGAACTGTACATAACAGTGCAATCTTTAGATCCATGTTTCTGTGATGCTGTAAATTTAGATTTATATTTTTTACTTTATATTAAATGTGATGTCAGAGGAGAGTTCTTGGCCAATAATAAATCAGGTTAGAAATCTCACCTGTCTAGCTGTTCCCTTACACTTGGGGGAGGTTACAGGGATGAGCTCTTACATCCCATGAATGCTTTTATATGCCCAGTAGAATAAACAGCAGTAGCAATAGTAGACATTCAACTCTTACACATCTGAAACCACTTCTAAATACCTTTCTTCCAAGCATGTTTCCTTTACAAAGGAATAACATTCTGCCCTTTAATGCCAGCAGGGCAAAAAGCCTGGGGATGCAGGCACAGTGGACACTGATGATCCCTTGTGTCTGTCATGGCACGTGGATGGGAAGAGTGGTGGCAAAAGTCTCCTCCATCTGCCCGGCAGAGGGGGCCTGGACTTTGCTGACAGAAAGTGCATGTAGAGCAGATCTAAAGTAGAAAATGATTCCTAGCATCTCTGATAGGTCAGGTATGTCATTTGAGTTCTGGGGAAGGATACTTTGAGAACCGAAGTGTCTGGAGCAATTCTCCTCTGGCATTTTTCTTGTTTAAATGTGGCAGATACCTGTGCCTGAGGTATCCCGACAGACACATCTCTATCAGGTTAATCACTGAAAAACAATGGACTTGTAAAGTTGTGTGGAGTTACTGTTGGGGTGGTTTGTTCTTAGTTACATATTTTAATTTTTTTTATTAATATGCCTTCTGCAAGGATGTAAGTGTAGTCTGCTGAGCCACAGCTTCTCCAGTGGATCTGTGCTTTCTTACAGGTCCACAAACCTGAACACAAACTTCCTTGAGACTTCTTCAGTGTCCAGGGGCTGAACTTTTCATAGCTGATTTGACATTATTTCCCTGCTTAAACTAATAAATATGAAGTGTTCATAGAATTACAATGTTTTTTTCTGAAATAAGAAATACTTTTTACTTTTCATATCTGTTTCTGCATTATGTCAGAATACTTCCTCTTAATCCACATTTATTGTAAAAGTTATGCTTTGCTTTATACTCCGTTTTCCCCTATCTCCTCGGTGCAGGTGGGTGCTTGTGAAGATACTTTATCCAAGCCATAGAAGGTTTTTTTTTACAAATCTGTATGTGGAAAACACATAGGCTGAACCTGAATATATCTTGGACACCTTTCATTTATATTTGTGAAGCATTTACTTCTCGTCGTGCTAACCTATTCAGAATATTTTCCCAGAATTATCTCATTAATACTCAAATATTCTTGCCTTATACATAAATATAAGGCATCTATACCTACATATAAAACAGTGATTGGTAGGTTAATTGGTTTTATAGTGTTGCTTTGATACTGTCACTTAAATTTGTTTTTGAAAAGTGTGAGAATTCCTTAATTTTAGCCCAAGTTTTTTAATAGATAAGTTTTCAAAGGTTACATTATAAGTTTTGTATCTAGACTTTGAGATGTAAATCAGGACACTAAACTTGTGCAAAGTCACCTGCATTTTCAGGTAATTACATTAATGCAAAAATCCATCTCAACTAAAATTGCTCCATGGAATTAGCATATCAAGAGCCTTCCTCAGAGAATAGCTTTAAGTGTCTCTTGTATTTTTCTGTGAAAAGGGGTTTAAGCTTGGTACAAATTGAAGCATTAAAGAAAACAGTAAATACCAACTCTTCAGAGTTTATTGGCAGATGCAGAAGAGGATTGCATTCTAATCAAGTTAGGACAGTACAGGTGAATTGGTGATAACTGGTGCAGCTCTTTACTGCCGTAATCCTTTGAGAGAGATTTATCAGTTTTCTGAGGTTTTCAACCCACAGTGACAAACCACTTAAACTCAAGTGGAGTTTTTCATGGAAGAGGATACAAAGATGAGCTTTATGTAATTGTACCATGTAATAGGAAGAAACTCCATAGACTCTGTCAGTATATTAGCAGCTTGCTCCAGCCCCACTGTTCTGAGAGCTTGACAAGGACCTTGAACCACTCGTGTCAGTACGTCCAGGTATATTTGCCCAACATTTAGAATCATTGAATCATCAGATTGGAAAAGACCTCTGAGATCATCAGGTCCAACCGTACCTGTCCCCTTCCTAAACCCTGTCCCTCAGAGACTCATCCACCCATCTTTTAAACACCTCCAGGGATGGTGACTCCACCACCTCCCTGGGCAGCCTCTGGCAGGGCCTGAGAACCCTTTTCAGTAGAGAAAGTTTTCCTGATGTCAAATCTGAACCTCCCCTGGTGCAACTTGGGGCCATTTCCTCTCGTCCCATCCCTTGTTACTGGGGAGAGGAGCCCAACACCCACCTCTGCACAGCCTCCTTTCAGGCCATTGTAGACAGTGATGAAGTCTCCCCTCAGCCTCCTCTTCTCCAGGCTAAACAATCCCAGTTTCCTCACCCACTCCTCACAGATCTTGTTCTCCAGGCCATTTGTCCCCAGGGCCAGCGAAATTCAGTGCATCACTGTGGAAACAATTTCTACACTCTTTTCTAAATACACTTTTTTTTTTTTTGCAAAATACAAGAACCCAGTATCTCTAATTTACTAAAAACATGAGGTTCCATGTTTGAAAGCCATGCCTTGTAAGAGATGACCAAACTCGTTCAGTTTCTTCAGACCTCAGCTGAAATAGATCATAGCTGAACCATGTTCTGTTAATATGCACTACGTGAAGTCGGAGGGCGATTTAGTCTTTACCTAAAGTTGCTGACTCTGTGCAAATTCTATAAAACATAAATTTTAGTTCACATTTTCCTTAGAAACATTTTCTGTCGCTCCTCTGTTTCGTTCCGTTAATCCAATCAACCTGGGAGGTTTTGCCTCATGGTGTGTTAATTATGGAAAAGATGTTTTCCAAGGACAAAGAGATATTCTTTTTAAGCGTTTCCTGCTCATATCCATACTTTGGAATGTCTTGGTGCACACCACGATACTGTTATTACAGGAAGGCTCCTGTATGAGTGCTTGCTGATGATTGTAGGTATTCAGGTCCAAGAAATATTTAAGGAACATCTGCACTGCTCCTTTCAGCTGTTCACTGATTTAACCAATATGCTTCTTTTTTTAGTTGTGCTTGTCATCAAAATTTCTTAGTGTACTTAAAGTTAATAGTATTAACTTATAGTTTTGCCTTAAATTATAGCTCTGTATGGATGAAGTTTAATTATGTACTTAGGAGGCCTTCTATGTCTGGAATCATTTGGTTGGGCTTTTTAAATGGCCCTACATGTGCAATACAAGTGTTGGTTTGGTGAATCGTTGCTGCTGCTGCGTTGCTCATCTGTCAAGGAAGACTTTCTATTTCAGCAAATAAAGTTTTCTAATGTTATTTCTCATTTATTTTAATAGTTCTAATATATTATTAAATAATGTGTTACTTCAATAAAGATATTTTAAGCTACACTAAGTCATTGGTTTATGTTATTCCACAGCAATCCCGTATGGAAAAATCTGTAGAGTAAATAGAGAAAATATTGCTACCCATGTGCTTATGATATAAGTTTGATTTGTAAGGCAGCCTTCCTGTGTTAAAATGCAAAGCATAGCAAGGTGTTTGGTTGCTGCTACATGTGTGGCACATTTTCTCCAGTCAAACTCAATTTTAGGGACTGAAAATATTTCTGTAATCTACCATTATATCAAAACAGTTTCCAAATTCCAGCTGTTATTGCAGTTTCCTTTCCCCTTCTCTCTTCCTTTCTGGTTCTTTACCTGTACAATGGTTTTACAGTAGGCAGCAGTTCTGATCAGAAGTTGATTAGGCTTCAAACCCCAGTTTTTCTAATAAGCTGAAGTACATATTTAGCATCAAAGTGGGCTAAAACAACTGTAGAAAATCTTAATGTGATTTCGTCCCTGTATTTTCATACTTATTCTGTATGCAGAATCATTCTTTAGAATTAACATAATCCAAATAAGCTATTAGGTAAAAGCTCATTTACAGTAAGTAATTTTCTTAGACAGTACGAGAGGATGCATAAGACATCAGAAATATGATGTAGCCAGGCTGCAGCAATGAACCCAGCTGAGGATTACACGGCCATAGCATCAGCGAGAGGCTTTTACTCTCCTTTTTTAATCTCTTACACCAGATGGCTGCTTTCCATTTCTTCTGGTTATCTCCTTGTTTGCTTGATCTTTCGTACGCTCCCCAGCATTCCTGGAGTTTCACTTGTGTACAGTTGAGAAGAATGAGAAAGGGTCAGTGTTAGTGAGCAGCTCAGCCTTGTTCTGGAATCCTTTTAGCACGTCCCATTGTCTCCTCTGCCTCCACTGCTGGCTCTTTGGGAACCATCCCCTCACTCTGCACGGTGGCTCACACCGTGTGCTTGCCAGGTTCCAGAAGGAGCACTTTCACTGTGAACAGCAGTTGTTGCACAGCCCAAAGGAAGGTGAGGACTGTGCTGTCCGTGATAGCTGCTGTCCTTTTAGAAGGAATATTTGGCTCCGTCCTTGTAGGCCACTGCCTGGAGATCTCCAGGTATGAGAGGCTTCTTAACACTGATGCCTGAATGTGACCCAGAATTAAATGGTGTTTGGATTAAAAATACAATTAAAAATAAGCTTATACACGTATTTTGGAATATCTTGTACTTTACATGAAAGTTACTTGGGCAGTGTAACATCAAAAAGCGATTGTTGTGTGCAAGTACTGTATTTCTTGGTAAAACAAAGTTTATTTCTGTGGTATTTCTGGAAGCATATGATGCCAATATCATTGTTCTATAACAAAAATTATGATGTAGTATTTTGTTTAACTAAAAAATTACTATAACCCTGTTTGTAAAGAAATACTGTTTTGTAAATAGCGTGATTTTACTTCGTTAATATTCATCTAAATAGAAAGTCAAGGTTCTGTATATCTTCAGAACATGCACTCTATGAGTTTTTTACTGAATTACAGGTTTATGAACAATGACCTGTCTAAATTCACCCTAGTAATAGTCTTATTGTTTCATCTAGAGACTTAAATGACAAAAATAGTCGACAAATCTCTTGCAGTATTAGGGAACTCTGACACCTGAGGAAAATAAGTTATATTACAATTTCCTTTCCTGATTTTTAGTTAAGATAGTGCCAGTCTGTTACTACATTTGTCAAAGAATAGGCTTCTTTTGTTCATATTTTAACTTGATATCATTATAGTTAAACTCAGAAACAATTGTGTAGGTATTTAGCAAATCTTGAATTTTTGACAATATACAGCATTTGTATGTATCTCCCATTTGAAATGTAAACCTCTATCCTTGGGATCCTTTTTAGGTTCTAGACTATTTATAATTGTAAAATCATAATAGAGATGTTGCAGTGTATAGTTTTAAACTTGTAATCAGCCAAACCACATGTGCGTGGAGCTGAATATTTCACTAACTCTAGTTTTCATCTGTGGTGGAACACAGTAACAATTAATGGCATGGCAAGACAAGCATTTTTGAAATTGTCTTGCTATTCCATGCTAGTTTTGGTCAGAATACAGAGGTGATCTTATGCAGTTTTCTAAATGCAGTGATGCAAATTGCTGAGCAGCTGTGCCTCAGGATGGTCTCAAGCACCATTTCAGTGAGGCCTTTGGGATCATACCATAGTTTTGACTAGACTATGACAGCTGTGTGAACTTAATTCTCTTGCCTAAAAATCATAGAATCTTCTGGTTGGAAAAGACCTTTGAGATCCTCAAGTCCAACTTTAAAGTGCCTTTTTTTTAAATGTAGGCAGCTTTAGATGTGAGAAAACAGTTTTGAACCATTGACTTGTTCTTCTACATTGAATAGTCCTGTCAGAAGATCACTTAGAGGTTATAACCTACAGGTGGAACTATGTCTTTCCAGCGCAGTGTTTTAAAATATTTCACCATGTTAAAGGTACAAGTTACTTAACTGCAAAAAGTTACATAAATCTATGGCTGCGCAGCTGCTGTGAAAGATCATTTCCATAAAATCTGACTTTACCATCTGTTCTTTTCAGTGTCCAGAATTCAAAAGACCCAGGGGCATTGCTGTTGACTGGGTTGCTGGAAATATTTACTGGACTGATCATTCCAGAATGCATTGGTTCAGCTACTACACAACTCACTGGACCAGTCTGAGGTACTCCATCAACGTAGGGCAGTTGAAGGGACCCAACTGTACAAGACTCCTCACGAGCATGGCAGGAGAACCATATGCAATTGCTGTAAATCCTAAAAAGGGGTATGTATGTTTGAACATTACTCTGTTTTGGTCATTCAAACAAAAATGTAAAAATAAAATGATGTCTACAAATGTCTGAACTCTCCCAAGTCATTTACCTAACTTTCCTGTACGTAAGTCAGGATCAATTATTGCCCATCTTTCAAGTAGTTTGAAAGGCTTATAATAATTTAATGTCAGTGAAGTGTTTTGAGGTATTTTATAGGAATCCAGCTTATTTTTGATGTTTAACACTTTTAGGATGATGTACTGGACAGTAATTGGGGATCGCTCTCACATAGAGGAATCCTCTATGGATGGTACTCTGAGAAGGATATTGGTCCAAAAGAATCTACAAAGACCTACAGGTATACAGCTTAGGCATTTTTCCTAATTACGTGGCACTTGCTAACTCAGTGTAGATTTTGTTGGCTGAATTCCAGTTTCTAATTTTGGAAAAACAATGTATATGCTTTTCAAAATAGGTATTCTGGTTATTCATATGCAGCTACTAATCAAATCCTTAGCTTTGCTTTCAAATGGTACATCTTAATGTGACCTAAACTTTTGTTACAAAGCTTAACCTGATGATTTCACAAAGCAGTACCAAAGGACTATATATCATCAGTTAAAATACGATTTGTTCAATATCAGTGAAAAAGCAAAATCAATTAAGGGAACAGGAGTTAGTGGTGAGACACTTTTTAAGAATGCATGTGAAATATCACAGCCTTTTCTAGTTGCTTTCCTGAATACCCTGCAAAATAGTATAAACCAAGGTTTAGGTATTCGGAGAAGCAACAACTTAATTATCTGAGTATTTTATAGAGCTATTTTGAAGTCTGTAGAGATGTTGTGAATTACCATTAAGACTCCACTAGCAGAATAAAAGTAATTTTTATGACAAAGGAAATCATAAATCCAGAATGAAAAGTGCCTCTCTTAAATAGTAGCATCCTGTCTTGAATCCACAGGTGGTTTATTCGTGACCCCTTTTCTCATGCAGTGTTTGATGTTTCTCCAGGCTTACAATGATAATATGTTATTGCATTGCAAATTAGGGGTTGTCCAACTTTGGTGCACACATCTTTTGAAGCATAGGCTTCTTCCAAGGGGATGCTGTGTGAATACCTACACATCTCAGAAGCTGCCACTGTCACAGCAACAAGGAATACTATTTCAACAGCCTCTTAAGTCCCATGCTAAGGTTGGACTTATGGCAGATTACACTCATCCATTACAGGAAACACTTTATTGACATGATTAGATTGAAATATAGCAACTTAAGAAATTGCACATGTGGTAAGGAAAACTTTGACAAGAGGAAGCTTATGGTCCTTCGGTAAGTAAGGAGCACAACAATAACAATATTAGTAATAATAATGATAAATACATAATAGTAAATTTATTAAGAAGGTTTTGATTATTCACACTGAAAGAGAACAGTTTGTTGCTGTTCTTACATACTCTATCCTGAACTACTTGGATAAAACACTGTGAACGTATCAGATGTACGAATCGTTAGATTTAGTTCTAATTCCTGAAATTGTGCTTTTTTGTCTCATTGTTGGTCTGAGTGATTGCCAAGGTTATGTCCTACAGAGCCAGTGATCTCTACCTTGGTCATCAAAGGAGATTTAAGCACTTTTTTTGTCCTGTCTGTATTGGATTACTGAGTATATTGAATTATGTAGGTAATAATGGTGTCAGACTTATCTGAAAATGCAAGTATTTGCTTCTTCCCTGATGAGAGTCAAAACTGCAAAAGCCTTTATTCATAAGATTTTCCTTGATGTATTTCATATAGAGAAGTTTTCTATGAAATACTTAACGAGACCTCTGTCTCCTTGAAAGGAAATTAGCAAAATTAGCAGAATTGCCAAAAACGAGCAGGCTTTGCAATGAAGGCATTTCATAAATGCTTTGCCACATTATTGCATTTTCCTGTATGTACTGCCTGAAAACACTTCCATGGAGTCTTTCTGTGCTTCTCTTCCTTTACTTCATGGTAGAAAGCAGATGTCTATGTAGTCCTTTAAATTTTTGTAATTCACACAGATCCATGTCTTTGTTGAAGAAATGCAAACAGCAAAAAAAAAGACTCCAAGCCATTTATTCCTGTGTCTTTAAAACTTTCTCCAAAATGAGGCTGTAGGTGAAATTTAAGATTTTTACTGAAAATCTGTGTTCCACTACTCTTAAATTTATTACTAAATATGCTATTCCTATTTCAAGTAAAGGGAGAGTGAGAGTTTGAGGATTTGGGCCTGACTTCCCAGGATTTACATAAAAATTACTGTTACAGGACTACTATCAGTATAAAACAAAAATAGGTGCTTTTTTACACGATGCTATCTCTGACACTGTGAAAGGTAGATTGAGAATGCTATTTATTTATTGTTTGCTATTTAAATATTCTTACTAAAATGCAAATAATGCAAAGCCAGCAACCTGGGGCTGCTTCTAAAATAGTTCCCCCTTTTACCACAAGTGATTCTCTTCAGCTCTGTGCCTGAGTACCAGTGTTTCTTTAAGAGGGGTTTGGTTTATTTTAAATGGAGTTGCAAATGTAAACATATTCCACTGGTCTGTGCATCAGACTTCCTTCGCTTCCTCTCATCTCTCTGTAGCTGATTAATTTATGACCTTAAGAGGAGAATTTTTGCTATTATGTATAATTTCTTTTGATGTATTTTTTCTGATTTACCTACTTACATAAATAGGAAGAACAATACTTTCTCCCATTCTTATTAAAAATACAGCACAACTTCAAAAGCTCAGAACTAAATTATTTTATGCTTCAAATATTTTTTATGGCTGAAGCTTTTGACATGACCTAAAATGACATTCAGTCATCCTCTAGTGAAACATGGACTACTTCATTTAACTATTTATTTCTTGCCTAGAAGCTGGGTAGTCGCAATGTTATCTATCTTTTAGTCTCTTTTGTGCTCTCAGTCACTCACTCCTGTGCTTTCTTTTCATATATATATGTGAATATATACACCTGTCAATATTGCTGTTTAAAACTTGCAACACTAATTTAATTAAAATAATCTGACTATTGTCATAGTTATTGCATGTGAAGTATTGGTGATAACAAAAAGCCCCCACTACTTATAATCTTGTAGGAACAGGATTGGTTAGGAAGCTTCTCTGAAATCTGAATGCCTGGTTTTCAATGGGTGGTCACACTGGAGTTACTCCTTGGAAATCTATTGGCATAATAGATTTTTTTTTTTATTGGTAGAACAAATTACAGGATTAGGTTCTCTATTTAATTCCCACCTGGTATATATCCCTACCTGCTGAGGATGATGGGTTTGAAAAAGGCAGTGACCTTGGAAGGGTAAGTTAAAGAAAGTGAAAAAACATGATTGCCTTAAGGGGAAGGTTTAAGCAGAAGGTGTTATGTTTTATTCTTGGTTTCCAGTTACGTTTTTTATTGTCACCATATTTTATGTTCACAAGAATAGGAGCAGTGTCAAAATGTACAGTTACATAAAATACTAACTTTTTCCAGGTTTTATGTACCTGTTTACACTTTGTTTTCTTTGTAGGTCTTGTAGTTGATCAGTTCAGTCAGCGTTTGTTCTGGGCTGATTTTGAGTTATCGGTTATTGGCAGCGTTCTCTTTGATGGCTCCGGTTCAGTTGTGTCTGTGAGCACTAAACAAGGTAAGAAGAGCTTTTATATATCATGTTTTCTGTTTTACTTTATTTGGCTGAATTTTTCACTATTCAACTATGTAAGCAAAAAGCAGTGATTATTAAATAACTCATTGCTTTTGACAGATAATGCTTCAGATATTATTGAAACAAATAGGTACTTAAGCTTTAAGATAGGCTGATAAAGCTACTTCAGGGGAACAAAGATTGAGTCATATGTGCAGATCTCCAAGGTTGTTATCTAATCAATAGCTTAGGTATTATCAAATAATATTGTAATTAATATTTATGCTTGGCCTCACTTGGGCTTACGTAGCAACAGGAGGGTCCTGACGAGGTGGAAGTTGGAGCTGACTGCACAGCACGGGATTTGTATCGTTGATACAACAGGTGACCTGAACCAGTTCTGGGAAAAATATAGTGGGTTTGGCTTTCAGGTCAGTAAGTAGTCACGGAATTCTGCTCACAGAATGTGAATGAGGAACTTTCATAAAGGAAGACATTCTGGTGAGGCAAACTTTTTTTGGTGGAATGATTTGTTTTTTTAAGAATTTGATAATACACAGTATCACAGTATCACAGTATCATAAGGTTGGAAAGGACCTCTGAGATCATCAAGTCCAACCTATAACCTAACACTAACACCAACCATCATCTAGACCATGGCACTCAGTGCCTCATCCAGTCTCCCTTTAAACACCTCCAGGGTAGGTGACTCCACCACCTTCCTGGGCAGCCCATTCCAATGGCCAATCACCCTTTCAGTGAAGAATTTTTTCCTCACATCAAGTCTAAACTTTCCCTGACGAAGCTTAAGTCCATGCTCTCTGGTTCTGCCACTGGTCACCTGAGAGAAGAGACCAACCCCTGCCCGACTACAACCTCCTTTTAGGGAGTTGTAGAGAGCAATGAGGTCTCCCCTGAGCCTCCTCTTCTCCAGGCTAAACAGCCCCAACTCCCTCAGTCGCTCCTCATAGGGCTTGTGCTCCAGCCCCCTCACCATCTTCGTTGCCCTCCTCTGAACACATTCCAGTATCCTAACATCTTTCCCATACTGAGGGGCCCAGAACTGGACACAATATTCAAGGTGAGGCCTGACCAGTGCCGAGTACAGGGGGACGATAACTTCTCTGGTCCTGCTTACTACACTATTCCTGATGCAGGCCAGGATTCCATTTGCCTTCTTGGCCACCTGGGCACACTGCTGGCTCATGGTGAGCTTCCTGTCCACCAGCACTCCCAGGTCCCTTTCTGCCTGACTCCTCTCCAGCCACTCTGTCCCCAGTCTGTAGCTCTGCATGGGATTGTTGTGTCCAAAATGAAGTACCCGACATTTGGACTTATTAAACATCATCCCATTAGAATCGGCCCAGCTCTCCAATCTGTCCAGGTCCCTCTGCAGGGCCATCCTACCCTCTAGCAGATCAACTCTTCCTCCCAGCTTGGTATCATCTGCAAATTTGCTGATGATGGACTCAATCCCCTCATCCAAATCGTCAATAAAGATATTAAACAGGACGGGACCCAACACCGATCCCTGGGGACACCACTGGTGACCGGCCGCCAACTGGATGAAACACCATTTACCATCACTCTTTGGGCTCGGCCATCCAGCCAATTCCTAACCCAGCACAAAGTGCTCCCATCTAAGCCACGGGCTGCCAGCTTCCCTAGGAGTCTACTGTGGGGGACCGTGTCAAAGGCCTTACTGAAATCCAAGTATACCACATCCACAGCCTTCCTCTCATCCACCAGGCGAGTCACATGATCGTAAAAGGAGATCAGGTTGGTCAGGCAGGACCTACCCCTCCTAAACCCATGCTGGCTGGGCCTGATTTCTTGACCGTTCTGCAGGTGGTGCATGATTTCACCCAGGATTATCTTCTCCATGATTTTACCTGGGACCGAGGTCAGGCTGACAGGTCTGTAATTACCTGGATCATCCTTACGGCCCTTCTTGTGGATGGGCGTCACATTGGCCAACTTCCAGTCTTCCGGGACCTCTCCAGTGAGCCAGGACTGCTGAAAGATGATGGAGAGCGGCTTAGCAAGCTCATCCACCAGCTCTCTCAGCACCCTAGGATGGATCCCATCCGGCCCCATAGACTTATGAGGGTCCAAGCGGCTCAGCAGGTCTCTAACCTCCTCCTCATGGATTGCAGGAGGGCCATATTGCACCCTGCCCCCATCAACCACTTCAGAGGGCCAACTGTCAAGCGAGCTGACATCCTTGTTGTTAAAAACTGAAGCAAAGAAGGCATTAAGTACCTCAGCCTTCTCTGCATCTCTGGTTACTATATTTCCCTCCACATCCAACAAGGAGTGGAGGTCGCTGCCGCCCTTCTTTCTGCCATTGATATATTTATAAAAACTCTTCTTATTGTCCTTAACAGAAGTGGCCAATTTGAGCTCCAGCTGGGCTTTTGCTTCCCTGATTTTTCTCCTACACGACTTAACAACATCCTTGAACATGACCTGACATACCTCCCCTTCCTTCCAACGATGATACATCCTCTTTTTCTTACTTAGTTCCTTCAGAACTACATGTAACAGTTGATGAAATTTGAATAGAAAAGAGAGAAACACTCTTAAAAACATTTGAAAATTTGAAAGCAGGAGTTTTGGGGGGGGATTGCTGTGTGGGCAGCTGATAGCGGAGTTGCATTGGGATATTGTTACATGTATTGCTACTGAGTTTTAACCAATGATCTGGAATCCACCAAAGGTTTCTGGGAGATACTTGAAAAAAATTCTCATAATCCAAACTGAGCAAGACCCAATTTAAATAATCTTATTCTGGTTTAGTAGCATTTTATTTCACAGTTTGGATCAAAATCCATGGAACTGATCATCTCAAGAAGGAACCCATTAAGTGCAGGGGTCTGACTGCAGCCTTGTGTAATGCTGAAGGACACCGTGCAGGTGCCTGACAAATGATTTTATAAGACAGTAACTCCTCTTAAGAACTCTGCTTCCACCTCACAGTGGCCTGGCTGTAATCACAAAATACATTCTTAGTACTTGTGGCCGATCCGAAGGTTGTCTGAGTATCTTGGGTTCTGTTCCTGTGTGTCTCGATAGTCATTTGCATTTCAAGAATAAATGTGAGGTTGTTCTTCAGGTGGACAAAACAAGACACATCAGTACTACAAAATAGAAAGCATGTGACTTTCAAAATATTTCAAAATATTTTTTGCCATGAAAATCTATACTACACTGTGGCAAACCAAGGAAAAAGGGGAAAGTGGAATGTAGGGACTTTTGTGCTTCCATATGTAGCATTGAAGACTGAAATACAAGATGAGTAAAACAATCTCATCTTTGTCTCCTGTTGATGTTTTTAGTAACTACGGATAAATTAGAGAAATAGGACTAAAGGAAGTTTAGAAATCACTTTGCAATGAGACTAAAAGCTTCAAACCATTTAAATTAAATAAATATAAAGTGGTGAATTGCAATTAATAAATATTTTATTGAAATAAATTCTGAGTACCAAGTACTGATAGAGTGGAAAAACAGTAATAACGAGCACAGGCTGGTAATTGAAACTGAATAAATATAAGGGAAATGTAAAACCATTTTTATAGTAAAAAGTGATAATGGTAGGAACAAGGTATCCCGAGGAATTATAAGTTCTGTTTCCTTATGGCTTCAAATCAAGAATAAACATATCTCTAGCAAACAAGTTTTAGTCAGAAGCTGTTACCTTGCTACGTGGTTAAATATGTGAAATTCTACAGCCACTTGTGCATAAGAAATCCAAGTATGTGATCTAATTGACAGCTCTTAAAAATGAGCAGTTGGTAGAGGCTTAGCATTTTATTTTGCATTACTTAACTATATTTATGAATGAAAATACGTGAGGTATGAAAACTAGCATTTCAAACCTGTTAAGGAGCTGAAGAAATGTTCTGTCAAAATAGTTTATGTACAGCAAAATAATCTGTTTTTTCTTGTCACATACTCCTAGTTTAAGTGTTGTGGCTAAATATGTTCTAATTAGGGAGTTGCTACAGTGGGATTTCCCTAATTTTAAATATTCAGCCAGTTTCTGGGGCTGGATTGTGTGGAAAGGTAACGCAAAGCTTTAGATTTTGGTTGTTGTAGTATGGAAGGGTTCCTTTGAAGTAAATGCTTTTTAAAAGACAATCTTTGTGGGTACAAAACAAGGCTGTCTGAATAATAATAATAATAATATCTTAGGTGGTAATTGGAATAAGTGAATTGAGGTTATTATTAAAACAAATTTATTATTTCAGCTGAATCAATACTTGTGTTCATTATTCGTTTTTATTAAAGGTTTGCTGCATCCACATCGAATTGACGTTTTTGAGGATTACATCTATGGAGCAGGTCCTAAAAATGGTGCCTTTAGAGTACACAAATTTGGCAGGAGCCTTGTGGAGTATCTAAGTGTGGATGTTGATAAAGCAAAAAGTGCCTTGATATTTCACCGCTACAAACAGATGGACTGTGAGTAAGCATAATGATTCTAAACTCAATATTGAGCCGGTTCACGTTGGGGTGGGGGAGTGACCAAGTTGTTGAATATGAAACAAAGCCTAATTGTACAAACTGAAAATAGGCTTAGTCATATTTCCATACCTAAGTTTAATGTAGATTTTTTGATGATTTTCTCTCATTTGAAAGGCCATTGGACAAATGATTGCCTTGTGCACCCTTACTGTAAATGAGGTATAAAATGAGGTATAAAAAGGTCAGATGAGAGGCGAATACAAATACTGGTAGCCACAAGCAGCTGAGGGTTTTTTACTGCAGAGTACCAATACATTTTTTTGTCACTGGAATAAATTCTGTCCTGGTGTGAGTCTTTCACTGCCATTTGAGTGAGTGTGCTGAGTGACTTCAGTCTGTGGATATTCTGGGAACAGGAAATATTTTTATATCTGATTTTTTTTTTCCTAGTTTGAGAACACACTGTAATTCTGAAAAAAAAAATAATATTTTTAATAATTTGTCTTTTTTAAACAGTGCCAAATCCATGCTTGGACCTGACATGTGAATTCATTTGTTTACTTAACCCTTCTGGTGCAACATGTGCTTGTCCAGAAGGAAAATCATTGGTGAATGGAACATGCATTGATCAGAGCCTCTTAGGTGAGTATCAAAAACCTGCATGAATAACTAAGAACGAAGAAGCAAAATACCTGATCCAGAAAAACTGTTTATATTCATTAAAATGAAAAATGAGCTTTCAGCTGAACTGATACAAGATTGTATTTAAAAGGGAACTTGTATATGTATTGACCAAGAGAAGTCTGAAAAGCTCTGAAGAATTTTGGATTCCAAATGAGACATCAGACATGATCAAAAAATAACCTTGAAGACCTTCAAGAAAAGCCCCTGTGTAGCCTGAAGCAGCAGTCAGTGGTAGGACAAGGGAGAACGATTTAAGCTCAGAGGGAAGATTTTGATTAGATATTAAGAATTTTTTGTGAGGGTGGGGAGGCCCTGGCCCAGGTTACCCAGAGCAATCGTGGCTGCCCCTCCCTGGAGGTGTTCAAGGCCAGGTTGGATGGGGCTTTGAGCCCCCTGATCCAGTGGGAGGTGTCCCTGCCCATGGCAGGGGTGATCTTTAAGGTCCCTTCCAACCCAAACCATTCTATAATACAAAAACCAGTAAGAGGAGCATAGTAAATAGTGATGGCATTGAAGTAACAGGCAAAAAATAAGGAAAGAAACCACCAAAATATTTTTATCTAAAACAACAACTTTCAGTAACATCTGTAATGAGTAATGTCAAGGCACAGGAAACTAGGCTTCATGGTGAAAGAACCACTCAGTTCTTGCTGTACCTTAGGGGAAAATATCTTTTCTGTAGGAAGTAATTATTAAGTACTCTAAAACTATTTGCAGTCTAATTGAGGCCAAACCTAAGGTGGTCAGACAACTGGAGTGAATTCTTAGCCAACTTGAATTTCTTACATGTATGAGAAGTCAGAAGGTATTTTCTGCTGTTTACTTCCGTCTTAGAACTGTGAGTAATATGTATTTTGGTGAGATCATCAGTACTTAAAATGCTCAATTTAGCAATTAAATTAATTTACCTGGATTGTCATCATTCTGTGGTGAAAAATCTTCTACTGTCTAGCCTTTAAATATTGAATTAATACAGCTATGTTTTAGTGTTTTATGAAGAGGTACTAATAAAGGTGTCCTGTCTGGCTGCATCTCTCTGTATCAAAAAAAGAATAAGAATAATTTAGAGAGTAAAACAGTATTAGAAATCATGTCCTAGGTAATGAACCCATTCATGTTTTCTGCTTATGTAAGAGTACATTGTGTACAGTGTGTTTACAGTGCCAGCTTTTATTTCTACTTACACCCTTCTCTAGCATCAATACAATGAGTGGAAGATCTAATGCTGCACTCTCTTGGCTGAATTCCTATCAATGTGTATTTATGGAATAGTTACACAACTGTAAATCACTTTACAGCTGTTCATGCTGTTAGGGGAGAAGTGATGTCACCAAAGTAGATGTAATAGAAAACACTAGTACACAGTACAAAGCTTTTCACTCTTGGTACAAATATTGTTTTTCACTGGTTACTGGTACTAATTTGAACCTGTAATTTCAGTAATGCTCCAGTTTTACCAGTGGGGCAAAGGATTATGCCATGGTGGAGTTTTCAGGAAGCTATGTTTTTTATTAGAGAAAGTTTTCCATATCTTCCCACAATTGCAATATCCATTGTGCCTTTTTAAAGGGCTGACAAATAAGTGCTTCTTAGTTTTCAGATTGTAGCCTCACAGATTACAAATTTTGAACTGAAGCAAGAATCAGTATCATAGCACAGGAACAGGGGTGTGGCTTTGCACTGTATTGACTTTTTTTAAAAGTGTGAAGGGTATGTTGGTCTCAAGATCACCACCTTGAATTAAGACAGGTTTATAGTTAATGTCTTGTTGACAACCCACTTACTATTAGCCTGCAAACAAAAGACAAGTAAAGTTCTAAATCAGGTTCTTTTCCTTTAGGAAGTTACGTAGTATAGAATCAAAGAAAAGTAGGGCCTGTAATCTTCCTTTTCTGATGAAAAGCTAGAAAATGTGTATGAAATGTTCCAAACCTCATACATTCGACTTGTTTAAATCTAGCATTATATTGTCTTCATTGTCTCAGAGTATTTTTGGCACATTTATGGATGTCATTAACCCTAAACCAGCAATTCCTGCCTTATGTGGCTGTTAAAACACATATATTGTAGTAGAGTGACCTAACATTAATCCAAAGGGAGGTTATATGGGCATATTTTTTGTGGGTCTGCACTAAAATTCTGGTTCAAAGTCAATTGAGATATTCCTTTTGATTTTGGTGGTCTTCTGATTTGTCTGTAAAAGCATGAAATCCAGAAAATTTTAATTTGAGATGTGAGTATCTGTGAAACACTTTAAGTGATGTATCCGTTTGTGTTGGTTACTGGTCTGATCACAGTGCTATAGAGTCACAGTAAATAGGTTACAATGATTTGCATAAACTATATTTTATGTGTCCAAAAATAAAAAATATACTGCCACTAATTTACAGATCTGAAATCTCAACTTTTTAAGCCTCTCATAGCGGATATAATTTATGTAGCAATAGAAGTGAAGTGTACAGGTTGTTTTGTACTTGGGCAGTAGCTGTTTCAAGTCTTTTATTTTCACAAATTGATTGTAATTTTGGATATCAAGAACTAATGAGTCTCAGCAGTACTTCTTGAACAATTCATAGTTGAAGTTACAATAGAAAATCATATATTTGGATATTCATAGAGGTTTTTAGTGTCTTTCATTGTTTTGGGTCTTCTGAAAAGTAGTGAGGAAGCTTTCAGTAGTGATTTCTGTGACGTGAGGGTCGAAATGGGATGGCCTTCTCCAGGTCCCATCCATCTCGAATGGTGCCCCCAGGAGAGTCTGTGTTTGAAGATTGATGTTTGGCAAAGTGTGTGTCCCTGTCCTTGTGAAAAATGCCTTCCAACATGTAATGATTATTTTCAACATCACTATGCCCTTCTTCATTTTGGGGGGTTTGGGGATGACTGTTCTGAAGATGCTTTGCATTCTTCGTACAAATCCTTATTAGTCAGTCTATCTTAAGATTGGTGACTGAGAGGTAATCTCAGTCTGCTCTGTTTCTTGTGACTGTATCCAAAAACTGACTCAGGTTCTGGTTCAGTGGACTGTTGGGTTGTTTTTTTAACAAAAAAATAATTGAGGTAATGGGTTGTTTTTTTAACAAAAAAATAATTGAGGTAAGTGCTGAAATTCTACATAATATTGGTGCTGGCTTGACCCATTGAATTGATTTTTCTTCCTAAGTCTTACATGAGGAATTCTAAATGTTGAATCCTCAGTGGCTTTTTCTGTAAGAGTGAATCCAGATTGTTTCAGACAGCTGCTTCACCAGCATTTCACACAAGTGATGAGAAACAGCTTTTGGGTTTGATTTGGCTTTTTCAAGCCAGAGTCATTACAACATATGCGTGTTGTATCATTCAGAATGTTTTTATAACAAAATGAAAGCGAGTTCCTGTGTGTTCTTGGATGAGCTTCCATCTCATTTCCCCCCAGATGATTGTGATTGACACAGCACAGTTCTTTTGTGGCTTATTTATTGACTGCAGCAGGGCTGACTTCTTCAGTTTAGAAGCTACCCTTTGGTTTTCAAATGGGTAGAGCACCACTTCATTTTCCTAAATGAGACCACTGGATTTGCATCCATTAGGTTTATTGTATCTAATTGTCTGTAGCACAGTGAAGCTAAAAACATACTGAGAGGGTGAAAATGCAGAGACTTGCACTGGAGGAAGACAATGTGTTCCACAGCTGAATGAGCAAAAGTAATGAACACTTCCAGGAGTTCAGTATTCTGGAGCTGCACGCTTATCACTTTAATTTTAAGACGGGAGTATTTGTGCTCTCTTGGCTGGATGAAAAGCATGAGAAAGATTATAAAGGCTCAGATCTGACAGGGTTTCTGAACAGAGATGAAACATTTAATTTATTATAGTGTTTCTTCAGCACATATCTGTGGGAACTTGCCCACTGCACACACAGATTACAGGCAGACCAAGTGCTCTGAGTGGGGTTATAGAGATTAATCCCTGTGTACCTGCTTTTTCACCCACAAAGTCTGCCTCGGGGAGCTGTGCTGCCAAAAGCTGTGGCAGTTCAGTTGAAGCTGTATTCTTGATTTCAGTCCTGCTTTCAGTCCTTTTAGATATCAAATAGAACTTGGGTCAAATACAGAAAGCTGCTTCGGGTTAGAAAAAAACATTTCTGTTTACAGCCGTAACTTCTGTATTTAGAAAGGGGTTAACACTGGGACTGGTATTTCCCAGAACAGAGCAAAATGGGTTACATTTCTGCCAGCGTTGGTTAGGGTTTTTTCTCAATGTGCCTCTTTTTCTTATCCCTTCTTCTCCATTTAAAATTGCAAAGCAAAAATATTTTTAAAAGTAAAAAAAAATGTGAAGGGAAAACAGAGGAGAGGCTGTCTTACAACATAAAGGCAAAATTTGGGGACTACAGCTTGTTCTGATAAATTTCAGCATATATGGCAAACAGGCAGATAGCAAGACCCTCATCTGTAGAGACAGGAAGATTTCTGCAGCCTTACTGTAACATTAGAAATCTGCACCTTTAATAAGTGCATTCAGCTCAGCAAAGGATGAGCTACACCCTTGTCTGAGAGACAGGCCAGAAAAATACCTTTCTGCCCCATGAGATGAATATTTTCCACTGTGGGGAGGCAAACTGTAGTTGTCCCAAAGAATATAGTTCATTACCCTTGTGCTCCACAGCCTCACCTCTCCATTTGTCTGCCTAGGCTGGAAATCACTGGGTATTTCAAAGGGGAAAAAGTAGCAAAAGGTAAGATGCATTTTTCTCAAGAAATAAGAGGTTGTTAGAGAAATGTGAATAAAGGAGATGTGTGAGTGTGATTGGGGAGATGGATGGAATATCAAAAAAGTTGAACAAGTGAAGGGAAAAATTACCAGTAGAGTTCACAAAGCTTTGCTTTGCTGGTTTTTGGTGTTTCTTCTCTGTAAGATTTTTCTTCTGGTCGAAGGAGAGTCAAAGTTTGAGCAAACAGGCCATCAGTCCAGTAGTGTTTGTGTCCAACAATCATATCAGAAAGGAAAACATAAGAAAAACTGAAAATCAAAGTTACTTGATTCTTTATTAAAGATATGTTAAGATTGAAGTAGGCAAATCAAGGCAGAAGAAGACTGAATAGCCAGGCTGGGAGAGAATATATAACATTACATGACCTGTAACCCTTTCTTTCTTGTTAGAGAGATCCCGTAACTCGACTAGGAGTGCTGTAACAGGTCAAATTTACTTCTGTTGTTTCAGCAGTGAAAGGAGCAGCTGAGAGGTCTTTGGGTTCTTGCAAGCTCAGACCAGTATTGAACTGAAACCAGAGATAAACTGTTCTGATGGATTTTTTTTAAAAAAAATTCCCATAGCAGGTACTCACTAGAGCCGTTCCCAGTTTTTCTGTCAGAGTTCTTTATTCAGGAATTCAAATGAAGAGCATTCAGCTTTTTAAAAGTTCTTCTGCATTTCTATCCTGTATTGTTTTTCTTCCTGTCTTCTCCTATGGGACCATTCTGCTCCAGTGTGCCACACAAAGGCATCTAATCCCCTTTTGTACTCAGATGATGTGAATCAGCTTGTATTTATCTTCAGACAAGAAAGTAGCAGCATTAAAACTCATTTATTGTTGAGGTCTACCACAGTATTTTAAAACTGACATCCATTATGTTTTTCAGCCATTACATTTTTCTTAGTTTATTTAAAGTCCAAAAGTGTTGTAGTAATGTTGCTCTGTTTGATATTAGATTCGTGTTGAAACTCTTGAATTTAAGATGGTTTATAGACATCAAAATCTGTAGCAAATTTTAATAATCCTATGATGATACAAAATATTTTTTAAATTATGGGTTTTTTTCAGGAGCCTTCTCAGTTGACTCTTGCATGAAGTTATATATTGTGTTTTAAAATACAGAATCATAGAATCATTTGGTTGGAAAAGACCTGTGAGATCTTTGAGTCCAACAGTAAAGACATGAGTGTCCCAATCCTTGAAAGCCAGTTGCATTAGAAAGTCATTACTGAGGCCTGTTTTTGTCTCACTATATTTGCCTGTAAATATGAAGGCATAAATTTCTTGGTGTGGTTAAGGTAACTTTCAAGCTTCTAGTTCGTGTTTTATAGTTGCAAATATGCCTTTTGATACTCTTATATTTATCTTGAATTCATAATCTCTCATAATTTCTATGTTTTTCAATTTTATATATTAATTACATGGAATTGCTCTAGAACAGAAATGTAATATTTTTAATGTACTATCAGACAGGTTCATAAAAATGAGCACTTGTCTGTTCTTCAGTGTTATTTATCCCATTTTTACCAAGTTCTGCTCTATAAACTTATGACTAATGATAAGTAAAACAGATAAGATAAGCAAAACAAAAATAGACCTTCTTTTCAATAAGATGTGCAACATTATCCATTTAAACAACTTCTATAATGAGTAACTGAAGAATGGTTCGTGGAACATCAAAGGATTTAATGAACCACTCAAATAAATACAACACTGAGGCATTCTCAAACTCCTGAATACAAAGTGTATTTGTTATAGCAGGCTGGATACCAAAAAATTAAGCACGTATCGTATTTCATATTTTTACTGTAAAACACCCAAAATAATGACATACCAATCAGTCCCCCACTATAACTTTAAGATTTGTTGTCTAGTTCCAGCTTAGTCTGGGAGAGGTGCAGTTGCCTGAAAGATGATCTGTCCCCAGAAGTTTTGTTTCAATGGGTTTGATCAGTTATATTGCTGGACTTCCTCCTTGCCGAAGGAAATATTCAGCTACAGGATATCTGACATTCCTGAATTCTGCACTTACATTGCAATCTGTTTCTTCAAACATCAAAAAAAGGAGTTGGTGAGCCCACATCAATGTTAAATCTTGACAAGTACAAGATAAATGGGAACCTTGACTTTTTTTTTATAAATTATGCAGCTAAAACAGGTGAATTCAGCAAGAGATTTGCAGCTGGTGGCTGTATTAGCAGAGTTCTCAGTGTTTGTGGTATCCCCCTTGTGAAAAGCCAGGTGGGTTCCAGTGCTGGATTACTTAGGCAGCAGTCTGGCTTCACAGGATTTGTTTTGCTGTGTAAGAAATAAAAGGTCTTATTGCTGGAAACATGTTCTGGGCTGGAAGGGTGCTTGTCTTTCTTTAGGATTACAGATATTGAGCATTGTATGCACGCTCTGTGATTAATTTCTCATTGGTGTCATTGAATGGTTTTGTGTCTTGCTCACTGAAATGAACACAGATTTATTTTTCAAAGTGTTTCGAAGAAAATCACAACTGGAATTGCAAAGCAGCTTTATAGAAGGATTGAATCTGGCCTAATCTGAATTTGTGTCACCACCAACAAGGTGGTGGCACCGCTGCTGGGAGGACTCACTGAATGCAGAGCAGCAAACAGTGTCTCTTCTCAGTGATTTTATAGAATGAGCAGTTGAGAGTAAGAATATATCAGAAAATATGGTTTAGGAGCAACAAGTTAGCATGCAGATATCAGGTTTTGAGAAGTATTTAAAGGCTGAATAATTTCCTTTTAAATATTATGCGTAAGGTTTACTTCAGAAGAGTGTTTGTTTAACAGAGAGAGTGGAGCAGAGGCCCAAAAATTCACAGTATCACAGTATTACAAGGTTGGAAAGGACCTCTGAGATCATCAAGTCCAACCTATAACCCAACACTAACACCAACACTAACACCAACCATCATCTAAACCATGGCACTCAGTGCCTCATCCAGTCTCCCCTTAAACACCTCCAGGGTCGGTGACTCCACCCCCTCCCTGGGCAGCCCATTCCAATGACCAATCACCCTTTCAGTGAAGAACTTTTTCCTTATATCAAGTCTAAACCTTCCCTGACGAAGCTTGAGTCCATGCCCTCTGGTTCTGTCCCTGGTCACCTGAGAGAAGAGACCAACCCCTGCCCGACTACAACCTCCTTTTAGGGAGTTGTAGAGAGCAATGAGGTCTCCCCTGAGCCTCCTCTTCTCCAGACTAAACAGCCCCAGCTCCCTCAGTCACTCCTCGTAGGGCTTGTGCTCCAACCCCTTCACCATCTTCGTTGCCCTCCTCTGGACACTCTCCAGTATCCTGACATCTTTCCCAAACTGGGGGGCCCAGAACTGGACACAATATTCAAGGTGAGGCCTGACCAGTGCCGAGTACAGGGGGACGATAACTTCTCTGGTCCTGCTCCCCACACTATTCCTGATGCAGGCCAGGATGCCATTGGCCTTCTTGGCCACCTGGGCACACTGCTGGCTCATGTTGAGCTTCCTGTCCACCAGCACTCCCAGGTCCCTTTCTGCCTGACTCCTCTCCAGCCACTCTGTCCCCAGTCTGGAGCTCTGCATGGGATTGTTGTCTCCGAATTCAAATAAGAAAAGGCTCAGGTTGCCCGAAAATGACTGGGAAGTTTTCCGAGATCCCCCCCAGGTGAAACCAACATCCATTTTTTCATTTCTTAAACTACCTAGGAATGATAGTGTGAAGGAAGAATGCTGTCAGCCGTCTCTCGTGTTCGTGGAGGGCAGCTTTCCCAAGGCAGCGTTCCGGTGGGGCATGAGCTGGACGCGGTCCGAGCTCTCAGCCCTGCTGTACAGACCAGCGCACCCCCACCAGCTCTGCAGCACAGAGGGAGGGCTTGTGGTCACCTGAGTGTGTCTCATTTTCTAGGCCTTTGGAAGCAGAAGCTGTAGTTTACTTTCTACCTTTTGAAAATGGATATTTTTTCCCCACTGAAGACACAAACAGGTTCTGTTCTGACATTTACCTGAGATGGAATTGTTGAAAAGCATTCTGTATGTGCTCTCGCTGCAGATGATACCTGTAAATTAACCTGTGAAAATGGAGGAAAGTGTATTATAAACGAGAAGGGGGATCCTCGATGTCACTGCTGGCCAAGTTACTCCGGGGAAAGGTGTGAAATTAACCATTGCTACAATTACTGCCGGAACGGAGGAACCTGTGGAGCCTCTCTCCTCGGTAAGTATTTCAGAGCAGCTTACTATTATACCTGCCTTAATTTAAGTGTTTGAGTTTATTCCTTGCTTGTGATATTGTTTCTGTACCTTATTTGCTTTGTTCACCCTATGTGCAGTATGGCAGCATATACCATACACCACATACCTTATAATCAATAATCAATAGTGGTTTTCATTCACGTATATCAATGGTTTAGCAGAATTAAGCAGTATCCCACAAAAGGGTGCACATGAGTGAGCATTCAGTCACATGTCAAGGGTGCAGAAGTGGAATTGTAAAGCATAAGATCCAGTCAAAATACATCTGGAATGACACTATACATCTTGCACTCTCTTTATGTCAGTTCTCCCTCTAAATTTTGAGGTGCATACACAGTAATATTTCCTTAAATTACAGTTGTGTGACCTCAGTATTGGAAAATTATGTATTTTAGTCTCTATGGCAGAGGGGCATTAGATCCCTATGTTTTCTTTAGCACTCCTTACTAATTAGCTTATATAGTTCAGAAATTTAGCTTCACTTACTGGCCTCTCTGGAGCCTCACCTTATTTATTGAGATGTGGTCATGAAAATCAACGTGAATGCATATCTAGTAATGTGGATTTTTCAGTGTTTGAGGGTTAATCATGTTCTTCATAGTTAACATGACTAATAATAATGACTAAATATTAAAATTGAGAATTACTTGTACTTGATTAATTATACTTGAAACTGCTTCTAACAGCTGATGGAACTACTGACAGAAATAATAAGCAGAGATTTTTATCAATGTAGTGAGATCAATATATGTTTAGTGAGAACATGCAAGTGAGTAAAAGTAAGTCACAGATGATTTAAGTGATGTGCAGAACTTCCTTGTCATCTGAGGAGAGGGTGTTTAGTCCTACGTCTTTACATGTTTGGCACTTAATTGATACTTTTGTGGGGTTAAAAGCCTTCATAAAATTAATATTCCAGCTCCTAGAACTCAGCTCCATTCCGAACCCTGCAGAGACCCCAGGATTTTGTGTAATGCTTTTCTTTTGGCAGCAGCCACAGGGCTCCCTCACCTTCAGCAGCTCGTGTTCTCTTCTCCAGGCAGCTAACACTTGCTGTGCTCACACAGCTGTGCTGTCGCCTGGATTTCTTTCCCTCTGCTAAATCCAGCCTCTGAAATCTCTCAGCCTTGCTGAAATAATTAGTATAGTAGAGTTGGTCACCAGTGAGTAAAAAAGGGATACGTGCAGATTCTACAATATACTTCTGCTAAATTGTTAATCAAGTCCCCAGCTGCTACAGAGGACCTGGAGATGCAGGCATTATTAGCCTTATTTCTGCTTGGTCTCAAAGAACACAATGTGTCTGCACCAAAAATGCATCAGGAGAGCAAGCATGGTTGTCACCACAGTCCACATCTCACTGTCTAATTGCCTGATTTGGAGAGTCTGGACCTGTGACTGTAACTGAAGTTTGGTGCACCACACATGGCCAAAGTGTGCCAAGCCTCCATGAGCTGGCACCACAACAGAGCTAGTTCTGATGACTCTTACTGGGCCTACTTGCTGTTAGGAATACTCTTCTGCTGTCCTTTGTCCACTTCCCCAGTTCAATCGAATATTCATAACCACTTTTCCAGTTAACCAGATTTCTTATCTGCCATTTCTAATTCACGAGGAGATGCCTCAAAGCCCACGCCGTAACTTTCACGTGCTGGTGTCATGGGAAAAAAAGACCAAATATCTTTCTAAATCAAGGCAACTCCATCCAGCATTCCAGATAAAACTTTCAGATCCACATCTCATCTTCCTGGCTTGCCTAGGCCCTGGACCCTGTAAATACTTTATTAAGAAGAAATGCCTGTTTCTTATCAGGCTACATTTCTTATCTGTATCAGACCATGTGTTTCTGAAAAAGACTGGCATGGCAGTGAGCTGTCCCCTCATCCCAGCTTAATCTAATCCAGGATGTACTGAAGCCATTGTGTACCTTACAGAGAGAATCTAAACTGGGTGCCTTAGAAGTATTGAAAACCATAGTTAAGTCAACAAAGCTCAATTCCTCAAGTGCTTCTGCAGCAGCTGTTTCCTCTGTCCAGTGACATACACCACTGGGCAAAGCAGGTCATTCATTCCTCGCACCAGTGGGGGCATGTTTTGCTGCAGGCACTGCATGCACCATTCCCAGTTTGGACAGGGGGTTTGAGATCCAGACCAAGCACTGCTCACTTTCTTCTCGTTGTCTCAGCCTTCAAGGCAGAGTTGATCTGTCTGTGAGGTTCATGTGAGAGTCATTAGTGTGCATGTGTTACTTCATTCTTGCATGTAGGAACAAAAAATATTCCTTATTACATTTATCAAAAGTATAAAGTTATTTTAAAATAAAATCAGTTCAATATCATCTTAATTTCTTCTACTGTGCTGTTGCTATCTGTACATCCCACCTTCCATACCAGAATACTCACAAGCAGTTCCTCAAAAAGAGGCATTTTCACTTGGTTCCATTATACAATTGTCTCATCAAGCTGTCCTACTAAGCTGATGCAATCAAGTTGCACTTTTTCCCATTCTTCCCTTTATAAAATCTATTTTTGTTCAAAATGATGAAGCTTTTCCCACTGAAAGTGGCACAAGCTGTGTGTATGTGTCAATCCAAATCCTATCTGCAAATTATAAATGACCTGTGATAATTTCCGCTTGCTTGACTCTTGTCTTTGTTAGAAGCTTTGATTGCCCTTATTGATTCTGCTGCGTTACCCAACTCAGCCAGCTGTGATGCAGTCAGTGTAACAATACCATACTACATCCATGCCCTTTGGGAAGCTTGGGGACTGCCAGGAAACTTGGTCTTGCAGGAAGATGAGCTTCTGCAGGGTCCCCGCTGCTGGGAGACTTCCCTAGGAGTCAGGGAGTATCCTTATTACCGGCTTTTGGCTCAAAAACCAAGGAAGGAAACAAACATTTCATCATGTTCTGATATAAATAAAATGACACAGCATATAAAATTCTCTTCTAGCAAATCTGTGTGTTCTGGTGAATGTGTAAATCCCATTTTCTTTTGCCACCTAATATATAATAGCAATGTGATAACCAATTAAGTAAATTGCAGAGTATTACTCATTTTTTTAAAACATGATTGTGCTAAATCTTTGCTGAATGTGGTAAGTTGTAGAACCTCATTATCTGCACACAAATGTTAATTTGTTAAACAAATCCCACTGGCAATTCAGGGATTATTCACTGTTGGTTTACTCACTGCTAAGCCTTTTGGCAAATTCCTGTGTGAATGTTATATAGCTAGAGATTGAGGCAACTTTAATTAAAATTTATAAGTTTATGACAGTTGTATTGAAGTAAAATAATTGGACAAAGAAAATGTTATCAGTTAATTAAAAGTACACATCTGAGACGTGTAATTAAAAGTTTGGTATAATAATGAACATTTTCCGGTATGCCAAATTAATTGGAATTTGGAAAAAAAATGTTACCACAGAAATGCAATTCTCCTTTCTCCTTCCAGTGTGACATGTAGGAGCAATAATTTCCTGAATTCCTTGAACATATTAACTGGATATAACTAGTGCACGAAATCAGATAAATGCATATTTGTACTATAGTTGCAGTATGCAGAGTATGTTTAACCAGATAGAATTGTGATGATTGTATCAAAATGAGTAAAAAGTTTTCCTTCCACTAAATGAAGATTGATGAAATAGTCTGAAAAAATATTTGTATATGAAGTAGATATTATTTTGTGTTCTATTTTATGAGCAAAGCGAATTGATTTTGGGACATAGGGTGCAGACTGAAAACGGTGTCGTCAAAGAACCTGTTTACTTTGTTGAGTCTCAGTAGACTCAAAGGGGGTTCTACATCACCTTGTCAGCAGGACAAGGGACTTTGGGAAAGGGAAGGGGTGGTAGATATCACGGTTCTCTGGCTGGGTGTGCAGCTGATCTGAGGGTCCCACCACCAGCCTTGGTAAGAGCAGCCCTTGAGACCATCCTGAAGTATTTTGAGGTTGTTTTTTTCTCCTGTTCTTTCACACCGTGGAGAGAATGTGTATCTGTTGGGATCGATCCCAGGCAGCTCACTGACTAATTATAAACAGTAATACAACTTTTCTGCACTGCTGTTGGTTGGGTAAAGCTAATTGTGGTTCATCAGCTACACAGAAATGAATTATTGTGGTTCCACCAGACTGCTGATAACAACTCCCAAAGAAACAGTTCTCCTTACAGTAGGCTGGTGGAGTGCCACAGTGCTTTCTTTAATAGTGACAGCAAGTGAAATATGCAAATAAAATGCACCTATTCACATGTAACCTCTTGAAAACACACATTACTGGCAATGAATTTACTGTCAACAGGAAGAAATAAATAATCTATGTCTTAGTACAGGCATTCATCTGGATGATCTCATTTTTTGAAAGTCCAGAAAGCTTACAAAAATAATGCTGTTTCCCTGAAAGTTTTTTTCTTTTAAATTGCAAAATGTAGTCATACAAAATAGATAAAGTTTCTCTGTTGACTAGGCAATAGGATGAATCAGAGTTGGTCTCCTTAGAGTTATGTTCATTACGAAATAAAAGTAAATAGAATTTTAAGATATATGAGTAAATTCCCAACAAAACCACCAGATATTACAGAGACATGGCACTGAAATATTTTTTAACTATGTTTGAAGAAGATTTGAAATGTTGTTTGCTGTTATACAGCAAATTAAATTAGTAAACTAGGAGTAACTGCTGCCTCTGTAATCAAAACCTAATTGAACATTTTAGGATTGTGATCCCTATAATTTTCTAATGGATTATTTTTTCTATGTAAGGAACAGGGAAAGTGTATTTCATCTTCATACCAAAGAGTTTGTGTATTTGTTCATGTCCCACTGCAAAAACTAAGTTCTAGGGTAGCCATAAAATATTGTTCTTTAATTCACAAAATTCTGTGCAAAACAGTTGAAAAAATGAATGAGGATTTTGTAAGTTTGTTTCAAGTTCTACAACTTCTAGAATTAAGATAAAAAAATCTGTAAATTATTATTCTTACGTTTCTAAGAGAGGCTACATAGGGAGTCTTCAGATAATCAAGTATGTTGTTTCCACAGAGAATTTTCATTATTATTTTTGTTACTTGTTTTATGTGTCTTATCAGGCATCCTTTAATGTATACAATTTTTTTGTTAAGAATTGCTATTTAGAATTATGTTACCTACAAAATGCTCTCATCCATACAGGGCCTACATGCGTTGTGTTTCCACTTCCATATCCATATAGTGAGAAACTCTGTTTATCCAAGTACTGGATCAGAGATAGTAAATAGCAAAGTGCATGCACATTCATCATAAATCACTGAGAAGAGAGAAATTCTGTTCAAAAAATTATGTTGCTCTCTAGATATTATTACTGAGGTATTCAAGTTGGAACATTGACACGTGAGGTGCTTAGAACGTGCTGCCACCTTGTCCCCATTGGCACGTTGACAAAGAACATTTTTCAATGTAGGTAAATAAACCAGGAAATATTTCTTAGGATTTTTATGTTATGGAAGAGACGGAAGAGGAGGGCAGGTGGAAGGCAGGATGCTCATCTGCAGCAGGCAAAGAAAAATGAGACTTTATTCTCATACAGTAAATCCAGTTGAGGATTGCACTGAAGAGAGAAAACAGAAATCTTTGTGTTGTCTTTCAGAAAAGAGGTTTTGCTCATTCTTTTTCATAAAACACAGCATGAGATGATTAGCTGAATTTCAAACAGTTTAACATACCATAAACCACTTTCTTTATTAATGTTTTTCTGAAATGTAATGTTCTGTGAATATTTCTGTGGTGGCAAAATTCAGGAATTAAGAGATAACTTTACTTCTGCCTCCCTACAGCTCTAACCTTGAAACTTCATGACCAGTGTAAATGCTGAAGTTCTCTGTGCATGAGATTGTTTGTTGCTTGGAATATGTGACATCTTGGTTAACGTGACTATTTCCTCAGCAGGCTTAAATCGATGTTCTGATTCTGTAATACAAAGGCTTATGGCATTGTTTGTCATTGTTTAATATTGCAATTTTGTTAAACTGTTCTTGGAACCATTTTGCATCAGAAATAATTTATGAGAATAAGGCAGATTAAAATGACATTACGAGTATTATTTTAGGTGCCAACAGGCTCCATATAAATGGACTATTAACATTACTAAAAGTCATGTTAAATTGAGTGACAGAAATGAGGTTTAGGCTATACTGGATTAAATTTTCATATAACTGTCAGCAGTCTGGCATATTTATAAGCCTACATTAGCAAAGAATAGAATAATCTTTTCTGCAAACTAGGAAAATATCATTGCCCCATCATTTTAAAAAATAGAGAAATATTAACAACAAAAGCTTATTTCAGGCCTCTAGTTCTCTGTTCAACCGCTATTTTATTTTAACTTTTTTTATCAAAACACAGATTCAGATAATGGATTATGTGAACCCCCTTGGCTTAGGGGGAGAAATTTAAATACAAGTTTATACATGGGGAAAAACAAAAAGAGTCTGTGCTAACATCTGAGTTCAACATCTTTGATTTAATATTTAGATCACAGGGGACAGATATGAATAACCAGCCTGATGCATATTAAACTAGTTGCTATTTTTAAGTCAATGGGTTTGTTCCTGCTGTACTCATTAGAGGAAGAGACTAACTGATCTCATGGCCTTTAGGATGATTTGCAAAACACTTAAATTAGCATAGCTTAAAATAGAAAATATAGAAATGAATTTCGTGAGGGGTTTCTTGTAAGAACATTAAGAAATAAGTGAGGGAAAAGGCATAAATAAATAATTCTGGATGAATCAGAGTAGAAAAAAATTAGGACGCTCCTCCATTGAAAAATTCTCTGCAAATATGGTATTAAATGATTGCATAGTATTAAAATAAAGGCAGACCTGAAGAAAATTTGAATTATGGGGTTTATGGACTATTCAGTTTACCCTACATTACTTTAAGGAGACAGCCAACTGAATAGAGAAGGGAATAAAAAAAGCAAAGAAGGGTTGCATATTTCAGAGTTTTGGATGTAGCTGTGGTAAAACACATCAGGAGACAAATGTGAAACTAGTTGCAGATACCCTCACCAGACATCATGTTAAAATGAAGAAACAATGAATGAAACGAGGCAGCAAGGAAGGGATCTGGTCATAATGGATCAGTAAAGGGCACGGATTTCCTAGCAGTTCAGTATGAAGATGGGAGTTAATTATCGTGGGAAAGTAACCCTTAAATGCTATTTCTCAGTACGTTTTAAACCAAATCGGGCCCAAACCAAGAAAACTTCTCTTGTGTGTTTGCTGTCTCAGTCCTTCATGAAGTAGGATTGTTTATATGCAAGAAGCTCATTTCTGCCCTAAGGCATGATGTGAAGGTTTTCAGTGGTAAATGCAGGAATAACTGGAATGTTTCAATCCCCCTGACTTTGTCCGGTTTCTTTTGGATTCCACAGTCACATCATTATCCTGATGGGACTGCCAGTAATAAAAAATAACAGGCTACTTTTCCTGTTTATGCCTCTAATTCCAGTCTAAAGGCCTTCTGCATCACACATGCAGTACATCATGTAGTTAACTTGCTAATCTGATTGGCTTTAACCCTTCTCAGCATGCAGCCGTGTTCCGTCATGGGCAAAGACTGGGTATCGAGGAGATGTGAATTAGTTTTACACAGGCTGTTATTTGCCTTCTTTTTCCAAATTTGCACAGCCAATGATCTGGATGTTCCCATTCAAGACCCAAAATTTTGGTTCTCCCATCTTAATTCTTAGACTTTTGCCATTTGTGTCAAGGTCCTGTGTTGCAGTTCTGGTTTTCTGCAGTCTGCCTCAAGGCTTTCCTTTTGTTCTGCCAGATACCAGTTTACTTTATGGCTATTGCTGGCCCATCTATGGTCCCTTACTCAGAGATAGGGTATTTCTGTGTCTTTACTCAAAGGGATGAGTCTTTGCCTGTCGACTGTCTCTTGCTGTGCTGTGACTCATTTAAGTTCTTGATTGTAGTTGCCAGCAGGTTGAGTTCTTAAGATTCCAATGAGGACCGTCCTGTCTGCCCATCTATTTCAGAGTCGTCCTCAGATCCTGATTAAACTCCATCTCTTTCCTTACTCCTATCGGGTCATTTACCTAAAGAGAAGATCACAAACAATATAGAAAAGCAAAACAGGAGATGGAAAAACATTTATGGGATCTAGAAGTCTGTTTTAAAGATAAACCTTAAGCAAAAAGTCAGGGAAAAGGGGAAGAGTTTAATAACACAATAGAATTTTAACAAAGCTATAAATCTTCTAGACGTGAGATTTAGGTAAGGCAAAAAATTGAGAAAATTAAAAAAAAGGAAGAATCACAGCAGGAAAATGCATTGGTGTTTAAACACTTTGGTCACCCAGTCCAGCCCCCTTGCAATGAGCAGGGACATCTTCAACCAGATCAGATTGCTCAGAGCCCTACCCAACCTGACCTTCAATATTTCCGAGGATGGGGCATTCTCTAGTTGTTCACTGCTTTTCAGACATATAAGTATTGACCTTAGAGGCATATTTGGTCTGATGCAAGACAGCAATTTTTATGGTACCATATTTAATACATGAGAGGGGTTGGGAAAAAAAACAGTTATTTCTATTTTAGTGAAAATTGTTACATAAAGTTGACTATGAATGCATTGGTGTTTGTATATTCATGGGATGATATGTAAAGGTTTGCAGATAATGGAGTGTATTATGAAGAGGAATCAACGTTGATTATAAAAACACTTATCCTCTGCCACTAGAAGAACTGAGGCTGGCGTGAAAAGCTTAGTCTCAATGTAAATTCCTACTTCAGAACGTATTTTACAATAATTTCCAAATAAAGACCTCACATGTACAAGCGTCAAATGCGAAGATGCAGTTTTAGAGGCTTTTGAGCGTATCTTCCAGAGCTAACTTTGTTTTTAAACTGTTCTGAATTCAGGCAACATTTGCAAAGGCGTTTTGTGTCTAGAGAAATGTGGTTGGGCTCGTACATTTAAACTTGCTGCTGTTATGCTGTACCTCATTTTTTAAATTACTGGTTATTATTTTCCTGTTTATTTATATTATAAAATAGTTTTCTTTGTTTTGAATAGGGAGGCCAACGTGCAACTGTGCGCTGGGTTTTACAGGCCCAAACTGCAATCAGACGGTCTGCGATCGGTTTTGCCAAAACGGAGGCACCTGCAGTGTCACTGCTGGGAATCAGCCCTTCTGCAACTGCCTGCCTGAGTACACAGGAGACAGATGTCAGTATTGTAAGTAATCTTCTTGAACTCTTACATCTTTAAAATAGTTTTACATGATTTGAGTGATTTTTCTACAACGCACATTGGCAAACTTAGCTCCAAAATTATTTGTATGGCTAAGGGAATGAATGGAATTGAATGTGTTCAAGGGATCTCTGAACATATCCTGCAAGATCCATCTGCGTGTGTAGGTGAACAAGCTTTTTTAAGAATGATTTATTTTAGTATTTTCGTGAATGAATATATACTGTGGAGCTGGCTTTGTACAAGACAGCTGACTTTGCCAGTAGAAATGAGAGAATCTGCTTAAAATTTTCTACTCCAGCTTGTATTTGTTATCTTATGATAAACATAATGAATTGAAATAGTTGGTTAAGGCATTTCTCTGGTCTCTCCTATCTTTACAGACCAACATGTGTGTCTTGAACTGCTACCATACCTTCTGGCTTTATTTCTAACCCCAGGAAGCAGTGTATCGACAACTGCTTTGAACTTCACACCTGTATATTCCTTCATTTCACTCAAAGATTACCTTGAGTGTGATCTTTATCCCCCTCCTGGTGTTGAAAATCAGAATTTCTAAGTATTACTCTTGTTTGATTCTCAGGACTTCAGTTCTGTCCTCTGGATCTGGAGTTCTCAATACCTTTTAATTCAACTGTCTTCTCACTGTGATACCGTTTTCCAAAGGCTCTTCTCACTTTTTAGAACTTTCCCTAATTTTTTTTCTTCTTTTACAGAGGAAAGGGAAAAGAAGATTATCAACCAATAGGCTTTATAGTCTTTCTTCATTTATCTCTTCTTTACTTTCCATGCTTTCTTTCAGAATGGATCACCATTAGCAGTTTTCCAGTGACTCAAGACACATAAAATTGAGTGTCTTCTTTTGGTCACTTACTTCAAATTACAGTTTGTTTTCCACATGTCTTTTCAGCATCATGACTCATTAGTAACCCTAACCTGAAACTGATTATCTTTCTCAGATCAGAATTATTTTTTTATCTCCTTTTTTTCTACTCCTGCTTGCTTTGACTATAACATTATAAAATAGAGTATTGTTACAGAATCATAGAGTGGTAGGGTTTGGAAGGGACCTGCAGAAATAGTCCAGCCTTCCTGCTGTAGCAGGGTCACTACAGCAGGTTGAGTATCTCCAGAGGAGACTCCACAACCTCTCTGGACAGCCAATTCCAGTGCTCCATCACCCTCACGGTAAAGAAGTTTTTCCTCACGTTGAGGTGGAACTTGTAGTTCCCATTGCCCCTTGTCCTGTTGCTGGGCATCGTTGGGAAGAGCCTGGCCCCATCCTCTTGACACCCACCCTTTAGGTATTGATATGCATTGATAAGGTGGCCTCTCAGTCTTCTCTTCTCCATGCTGCACAGACCCCCTCATAAGGGAGATGCTCCCGTCCCCTGGTCACTACTGTGGCCTCCACTGGACTCCCTCCAGTAGTTCCTTGTCTTTCTTTAGCTGGGGAGCCCAGAACTGGACACAGGACTCCAGATGGGGCCTCACTAGGGCAGAGTAGAGGGGGAGGAGAACCTCTCTCAACCTGCTGGCCACGCTCTGTCATAGTGCTTGTTATAGAATAAAGCATTAAATGTGAAAGCCATAATCTTTTTTGTACATAATTCAGTGAATTTGCTGAATGCAGCTGAATTTAAACAAACTAGAAGGGAAATTAGCTGTTATAAAGGTCTGCTTTAGAATTATCTTTAGGATACAAGAGGTATTTAGTTTTGGTGAAAGGTTTGTCAAACAAGGAAGGGGTTGGTTATGTATCTTAAATAGGATTTATACTGAAGTAAACTAAATGTATTTCCAGTTGGGAGACTATGAAATAAATTGAAACCTTTTGAAAGGAAAACCAGTAGTAATTGTGATTCTGTCCCACTTGGTATTAAACAAACTGCATGGATCCACAAATAACTATCTGCAAATACAATTGGGTATTTCAAAACAGCATAGTACATAAATCATGCACAGACAGACACACAGATTAAGAAAAAATATTTACTTGAGGCTTACCCAAAACCAAACAAATTGTTTCTAGTTGAATGCTTCTGCAAACATCTTTTTTTTAAAAAAAACAAATTAATTTAAATGTAAATTTAGGGGTACTTTTTAAACAGTGCTTATTATCAGATTTGGATTGTCTGCTGACACGTTGGAAGAATGCCACAATACAAAGACAGGAAGACATTATAAAATGCAAAATAAAATTAAGCTTTTGGTTTTTTAAACCTTAATATTTTTAGAGAAGAGAAAGTTTTACAGTCTCTGAGTGGTTTTTTTTGGTGATCAATAACAGTTTATGAAATTTTACAGGTCTACTGTTAATAATGTGAATTTAAATTAATAGCTATGTTTTTTTAATTTATGCACTGTATGTAGGATTTTTGTTGTATTATTCACATTCATTTTGTATGCATGTTGGAATATATTAATATAACATCATTGTTCAGATTGGTTGTCTCCAGGATGTCTTTTTCAGTCTTTCTGTGGTGTGATTGAAACTAGTTCATATGCAAAGGATGATACATGAACATGTAGAGGTATTTCACTCAGGCTCCCAAGCTGAAAATATTATTAGTATTTTTTATGGCAGGCAGAAGACATTTACTTGCAGTGTTGCCAGATTGCAGAGACCTTATTTTCCTCATACTTATCATCTGCAATTACCCAGTGCAGAGTTTCTCCTGTGATTAGTTCACATAAGGGCTAATAACCAAAATGTGCGCTCCGTGTCAAGGCACTGGCACTGCTGAAATAAATTTAAGTGAATGAATTTGCACAGAATCCTACTAACATTGTGCATGTTACTATATACACGCTTTTGATGTATTGCATTATAACTCCCTATTTTAAATTCCTGAAATAAGGCATACAGGCTAGTTAAAGTTCATTTCTTGTATCATTTAAGGCTCAAACAACCTAAAAAATAGAAAACGTTTACGTGCAGTTACAGCCATTCAAAGTGGTTATAGTGATCTCACAAGCCGTTGCTTTCCCTAGAACTGAAATTCCTTTCTTTAGGGGAGGAAAGAACCCCAAAGAATTGTTTTTGTGTTATTTCAGTCCAAATGTAGCACACGCATTTTAGATAGATCAGAAGGTTAAAGATGTTTGTGACCACAATCGATGCTAAAAAGCAATAATTGTTTTAGGGCACAAACTTTCTATGCCTAGATTTTGAGGGTTTGTTTTTTTCCTAATATAGATGGGAACATTTGCCCCTTGCACTGCTTTTTTTCTCGATATTGCCTTTCAAACTACAGTGGTCTTTGTTCAAAGAACAGCCCCCCTGCTCAAATTACCATTCTGTAACTTGAATTAGGGCACGGCAAACAATGAGCTGCTTAGCTGAGTGTCTTCTAAGCCTCTGGTTGCTCAGTGGTGCTTCCCCAAGCAGATGACTCTACAGCCTGCACAGAGAGCTGGAGACGTACAGTGAATAACCAAACAAATAACTCCTCCAGGTGCTTTGTCCTTTAGCAGAGCTCTTCCCACACGCTGAGTACCGGTGGGGTGGCACTCAGAGCAGGCTCCTCTGAGAGAGGAGAAGCTGAGCACAGAGAAGCATAAGCAGAGTGTGGTTACCACGTCGTGAGACACCCTCACCAGCCAATGCATCTTGAGTACACTCAGTAAAACAGACCCGCTTGGGCAGTCTCCAGTTTGCTGCTTACAGCGGCAGCTGGGGAGTTCACACGTCCAGTCTCAAGGCTCAAGTTGCCATTTGGCCAAGGTTTCATTCTCTAGTGACTTTGTGGATGACACCCAGCTGGGTGGCAGTGTGGATCTGCTTGAAGGAAGGGAGGCTCTGCAGAGGAATCTGGACAGGCTGGATCCATGGGCTGAGGCCAACGGGATGAGGTTCAGCAAGACCAAGTGCAGAGTCCTGCACCTGGGACACAACAACCCCAGCAGGGTTACAGGCTTGGGGCAGAGTGGCTGGAGAGCTGCCTGGAGGAGAAGGACCTGGGGGTGTTGGTTGGCAGCAGCTGGACATGAGTCAGGAGTGGCCCAGGTAGGCAAGAGGGCCAATGGCATCTTGGGCTGTGTCAGACACAGCGTGGGCAGCAGGAGCAGGGAGGTGATTGTGCCCCTGTGCTTAGCACTGGTGAGGCCACCCCTCGAGTGCTGGGGTCAGTTCTGGGCCCCTCAGCACAAGAAGGACATTGAGGGGCTGGAGAGCATCCAGAGAAGGGAACGAGGCTGGGGAAGGGCTGGAGAACAAGTCCTGTGAGGAGAGGCTGAGGGAGCTGGGGTTGTTCAGCCTGGAGAAGAGGAGGCTGAGGGGAGACCTCATCACTGTCTATGGCTGCCTGAAAAGAGGTTGTGACCAGGTGGGTGTTGGGCTCTTTTCTCAAGTGGCAGGTGATAGGACATGGGGAAATGGCCTCAAGTTGCACCAGGGGAGGTTCAGACTGGACATCAGGAAAAATTTCTTCGCTGAAAGGGTGGTCAGTCCCTGGCAGAGGCTGCCCAGGGAGGGGGTGGAGTCACCATCCCTGGAGGTGTTTAAAAGGCAGGTTGATGAGTTTCTTAAGGACATGGTTTAGTAAGGAGATAGGTACAGTTGGACTCAATGATCTCAGAGATCTTTTCCAACCAGGTGATTCTATTCTATGAAACTGCCCTACTTCTCACTGCTATTTACACACTCGGACGTGTCTTGTGCTTTGAAGAATATGATTTTTTCAGTTTTGACAGGTAATATTTGATTAATATAGAGCAGTTTATTACGGATGCGTAGTTCAGAATCAATGTATTATATATCTCCAATATTTCACCTGTCTGAGGAACACCACTGAAAGCTCAGTACAACTATACTGAACTGGAGAAAGTATTAGAGAGAAACAGAGATCTCAAATGATTTGAGTCCCATTAAGGAGCTTAAACGATGACTTTTAAGACAGAAATTGACAGTACAGATTGAACAAAAAATGAACCAGAATGTTAAGATACCAGTATTTTGTAGCTCTGGAAGCTCCTTCAGTCAGGCAGCTTGGTTTTTCTTTAAAGCAATGTGAAAAAAACGAGTTCTTCTAAAGAGTTCACTGTTTGAAATCTCAGTCCTGCTGACAGTTAAGCAGTTAAATAAGATAATGGGGTGTTGCGCAGTCTATAAAGATAAGCATGTATGTAGTTTTTTGTACAGCTTATGGATTATGTCTTTATATATCATTATTAGAGCTTCATGAAATTTTAATATGTGGGTAAATGAAAATAAAAATTATATCAAAATACTGTTTCTGTTTCAGTTTAGCATAATACTGCTAATGCTGATGTGAACATATCAAAAGAAGATTTTTATTCAGCCAATGTCCCATTAAATGCATTAACATTATTCAGCTTTTCTCATCATAGTCTTTATGTTATATGGGATGAAGCCATAAATGGCTAGACATCTAGAAGGAAAAGAAATCTTTTATGAGTGTATCCTTCTATTTCCCTTCTCAAGACTACGTGGTTAATGTATTACGTAACTGTTTATGGAATATTCCTGATATTTGTAGTTGCCAGTGAGCTACCAGCTGCGTTTACCATTTTGTTTTTATTGTAGTACCTTTTAAAACATAGAAAAGTAAGGTATTTTTTAATGTGATACTCCTTAATGTCCTTTAGTAACTGGCTTTCATGTTGCTTGCAGATGTTTGCCACCATTATTGTGTGAACTCTGAATCCTGTACTATTTCTGATGATGGGAGAGTAGAATGTGTCTGTCCAGTACGGTTTGAAGGTCCAAAATGTGAAGTGGACAAGTGTAAGAGGTGTCATGGGGGACACTGCCTAATGAGCAAGGACAGCAATGACATAGTATGCAAGTAAGTGTGTGTAGAGGTGATTGTGTTCAGAATTGTATGTTTTGAAGTGATTATACTGCATTATCCTCTACATCTCTTGCACAGTGCCCAGCCCTTGAACCAGCCACACCAGAACAGCTCCTTAGCATGGCTCCTGCCCAGGCAAACCCCATGGGCTCCTGCCTTCTAAACTAACTTCTGGAGCACTTTTCACTGCGAAAAGTGTGATGTAGCAGGAGGCTGAATGGATCTTCGCTTGGAAAAATGGAAAAATTTGAATAATTAATGAAGTTAACAGTTGAGTTTTACCTCACTGTTGGAATTTTTCATTCTGCGGTATCTGTGGCAGTGATAGAGACATACTGGATGCTAATGCAGGCGCGTGGAGTAAGATGTGCTGCTGTATTGTTAAGTGATTCTTTTGTGTAATAATAGTTTATTTCATAAAAGGAAAGATTAAAAATATTTTGTGTAATAAACTCGCTACCTATCCTAGCTTTTCTAAGTGGAAATCTAGAATTCTTGCAATCAGTAGATCTTGTTATATCATAGAATCATTTTTTTTAGTATATAGATAATTATAAGGGAATCTGACAGATTTAACAAAACACCTATTTCTATTCCTATTTTGTTTTTAACCATGACAGTTGCACTAATGGGAAGATTGCCTCTACCTGTCAGTTATGTGATGGCTACTGTTACAATGGTGGTACCTGTCAGCTGGACCCAGAGACAAATATACCTGTCTGTCTGTGAGTATCCTGCAGTGTGTAGATCACTGAAATAACTGTGTGCCAACAAATAATGAAACTATTGTGCATATGCCTGTATTTTTTATCTCTTCAGGATATCCAGTGTGCTGGTTGCAGTTGTAACTTACTTGTACCTAAGCTGAAAGAGGGTAGATTTTGGTGAGATCTTAGGGAGAAATGTTTTGCTGTGAGGGTGGGGAGGCCCTGGCCCAGGTTTCCCAGAGAAGCTGTGGCTGCCCCATCACTGGAGGTGTTCAGGGCCAGGTTGGATGGGGCTTTGAGCCCCCTGATGCAGTGGGAGGCATCCGTGCCCATGGCAGGAGGTTAGAAGTGGATGATCTTTAAGGTCCCTTCCAACCCAAACCATTCTATGATACTTTTTCCAGTGGTTTCTGTAACCTGATGCTTTGTCTCCCTTTTTGCAATACGTGTATTGAAAGATATAACTAAGATATATGCTGTGAATGCATGCAGATACAGAGATGTATCTTTCAAGACTGCTAATAATTTCAGGCCAGGTCTTAGATTTAGGCATTCATTCTGGAATGGAGTGCAGAGGTACAGGGTGCTTGCCTGCCCTGCTTCTCCAGTGGATTGAGTCTTCTGTTGATGGTCAGAGGTGTGGAGGCTGTACGCTCCTGCAAGGAACCTGAAGGCTAAAGAAGAGGAAGAATGAAGCCAATGTTTATTTCCTTTATGGGTTTGAGGATGTGCTCATGTAGCTCTGGTTTCTGCCCTAACCTTCACGCTACCCACAGCAGCTTGGCTCTTGTGTGGTGACATTGCTCTCTCCCTCATACACCATTAGTGAGAGAATAATTCAGGATGCCTTTCTTAAGCCCAGACATCACATACCAAAGGAAATGTTATTCTGTAGTCTGGGCAGTGAAGGTAATGTCTTAAGAGGTAGAAAAGCCTACATTTGTAGTTCTTTCTTGAGAGCTATGGTGTGTCTTCTTTTTCAGCTGTTAAATATAAAAGACAGAAGTAGTCATTGTAGCAAGGTTTTTTTTCTTTGCTGCTCTCAGTTACACTGAGCTACTCCTCATACTCCAGGATGTTTTGTCAAAAGTGATCTGATATTTTCTGCACTGCAGAAAAGCTTCATTATGGAATAGTCTTCCACTTTTCAGGAAGTCAGACTCATATCCTCCAGGAATGTGTGAGATGGTGTAGGAGAGATTTGGACTCAGGTGTCTCTTTTCCAAGGGGACATAATAAGCTGTTGCCTAAAGGGATCGAGCATTACAACCTTGTGAATACAGGTGTAATCATCCCTTTATATTATGGATATGCCTGAGGTGGGTGATCTTAAAGAGGGTGCCTGTTGTATTCAGACTGTCCAGGAGGTTAATAGAGAAATAACCTAGATGTTGTGTTCTGAGCAGTGTAAGAGACAGAACTCAAACACTTCTGAATGTGCAAAGGGGCAACACTGGTTTTACTGTGCTGTTGAAAAGAAGTTGTCAGTAGTTGTCTGCACCTTTGGGGTTGGAGGCAGTGGCGTGCAGTTCTGTCCAGATTCAGCTGAAAAGGATTTAAGTGCCTATGTCTCTCTTTTCATAGTTATTTTGATCTGGACCTTTTTACTTGTTATTTGTATCTCCCTACATGTCTTTAGCTGAAGACTAGAGAGACTCATAAATCTCAGCAAAAAGGAAATACCACAGCTCTAATGTCTTAAGGCTCAAATGTGATGACTAAGTCTGGTGATTCATTTGCTTCAACACCTAGAATGGCTATTCTGGAAGCTTGTTATTCTTTCTTTTTTCCTTATAAAAACGGCTTATAGTTTTTCAAATTCATGTGGAACACCATAGCATCTCAAGGAAAACAAGTTTCATATGTTAATTTGTGTATGGATTTACAATACATAAGTGCTGCAGCGTATGCCGACACTGTTAACAATGCTTATAAAATGGTCACAAACATTTTTAAGTCTGCTGCAATCTGGATCAATCAATACAAATGTATAGTACATTTGACCATAATGCTTCATTAAGAATGTTAAATACCTGAACCTATCAGTTTGTATAGCTCCAGTGTTTTAAAAGTGTTTGATCAATGCTGATAACCAAACTTTTCAGCGTAGTCAGATTGGACCTTCCATGAAAAGAGTGTTAATTTTGTTATCTGTGGGTGTGTGCAGGTGTGGGTGTGCGTGTCTTGCCATCATTATATATAATGCATTTAAAATCTGTTCAGCAAAAGGCAGAATATTTATGTAGGTCTATTTTACTGAAATTCTGCAGATGCTCTGTGGGGTTTAAAAGTCAGCGCTGTGACCAGAAAGTGAACCCTTGTGATTACTACTGTCAGAATGAGGGAATTTGCACTTTAACCGCGTTTAATGAACCGAGATGCAAGTAGGTTTAACCTTCCACTTAATGCTGCACATTCTGTGACATCATTTCAGGCCACAGTTCATTGGTTCGAGTCATGCACATTCACATACATTTCACAATATATACTTAATCTGGGGGCTCATTTCTGTAATACACACTTACCCTTTGATAGTTGCACTGATGAGTGTATTTAAACATACTTTTGGAGTGTCTATATCATTGGAGGAAGAAATAAAAAGCTTTATTTTTAATAAGTGAATTGAAAATAGTGAAAATTCCACTTGGATTTTATTTTTCATATTTTGAGATATTTTACTGAGTTAACCCTCCACAGCAAAAGGTTTAGCAAACAGAGACATTGCACATATTCTGTAGTCCAAAACTGACTTCTTAGTTCTTATATGCACAGTGGAAGGAACAGAAGAGCTATTTAGGTACCACTTCAGGAGTCAAGCTTGTGTTCAAAAGTCTCATTGTTAACTTTATAGAAATAATGCTTTAACATAGAAACTGTTAAACAAAAATATTTGTAACCTTGACTTCTCCTCTGATTAATAAATATATAAAATAGATGCATTTGTATGCTGTATTTCTCTGAAGGCCTATTTCTCAAAGAGAAAACTTGAATTGTCTAGGAAAGAAGCAATATTAGTCTTTGAAAGTGCTGTAAGCGAGACTTGCACAGAGATATGAAATACCAGTCATATGCACAGGGCTTTACTCAACAATTGTGATACACAGGTCAGAATTGAAATAGGAGACCAAAGACCTAGGCTTGGGATAAAATGTGAAACTCCAACAGCTCCAATGTTATCTCATCTAAATGCATGGTTTATGAAAATATAAAATGCTGTGGGGATGTCATGTGCTTGTCTGGTGGGTAGCAACATCAGTGGCTCAGTGTGGTGAATAACCTGTTTTTTTGAAAGATATCACAGTGCCGTTGTCACTATTCTCAAGCAATGAAACTATGACTTGAGCTATTATAAATCCATTGGAAAGAAGATTACTCTTCTGGCTGCTGCTTCTTAAACTTTAAAGAGTATGCAGTGAGGCTGTTGATCAGCATTGGTGTGGGGCATGATTGCCTGGAAGAGTTCATGTATCTGTTTGTTGTGCATAGGTACGTAGTTCACTTCTTCACACTCGGGACGTAAGCGTGGCTAGAGCTGGTGTTCCTGTTGTCTCTTCAGACTGATTGTTGGATCAGTACAACCACCTCTGCCTGTGTGTGGCAATTAAGACAATCTTCTATATTGATTCTTCTTTTACAAAGTCAAGGTGGCTTAAAGGAAAGGGAACAAAACCAATCAGAAGGTGTTTGATGGAGCTGAGGACAGTTACAGTGACAGAGAGGAAGAAATGTAACTCCACAACACCTCAGTTGTCCTTTCAAACCTCAGTTCAAGCTCCAGTTGTTCCCGGTTTCTTGTGTTTTTCTGGCACCAAATTAGTCCTTAACTGGAGCTTGTTTATAATTTTGCCAATCTGATCCTGGCAAGTAGAAAGCATCAGGAAGGAATGGAGAAACTTCACGCTTCATGTGGGTGGTGTCAGCAGACAGGATCTCGAAGAGCTTTCCCCGTGAGTTCTACTGTGCTGCTAGGACAAATGGTTTATCCCTCCAGCCTGCCTGTCTTGCCACCATACTCAGGACACTGTTGCTGGTCTCTGAGACACTTATCTGAGGGCTGATACTTTCCTTAACCCATCTCCAGTTCGTGGGCGGGTGGTTTTTTAGAAGAAATAGGAAATAGGTTTATTGTCATTCAGCAGGAACTCCTCTCTCTCTCACAGCCAGATCAGTTGTGAATGCAAACTTTATACAGAATCAAGCCCCTATAATTGTTGAGTGAAGACAATTGAGAATAAGATTTATCTGTTCTAAAAGGCACTCCAAAGGCCATAATTATAAAAAGGCAGTATAAGCCTCTAAGAACACATTCTCCATTTACCAACCTGTATATTTTTTATTCTATTTTATTTTCCTCTCTGAATTGTTTTAAAACTTGAATGCACTAAATATTAGGTGCATGTTGGAAATAGAAGTGCTACTTCTCACCTAACCAGTTTAGGAATGAATTAAGGCCTCACTGTGCCTGCATATAAGCCAACAAAAATAGAAGGTTTTGTGAAATTGGTCTCCAGTTTCAGTGAATGCTCTGTCAGCTTTTAAAAGATACAGAATATACTTTGATTTCTCTCTGGATGTAAGGTCATAAACAGTCCAGATTTTTAATTCATAGCATTGTTTTTGGGTATATAAAGAATGTTTTCCCACATCCCCATGCCCATTGATGCAATTCTTGCTCAATAACAAAGGTTGCAGAGTAATATCAGAATGTTAAAATTTGAGGTACTGATCTTTTCTGAAAGATGCACACTGTGGGTGTCTTTTAAAGAAGTATTATCTTAGATATACTTACTGTCTTTTTAACTTTCACTTATTTAGTTTTTTAAGAATATCTTTCGTACTACTCAGTAATGGTTTGGGAGTGTGTGATGTCTTTAACACTAGAAGCATATGAGATGTGTCAGAATTGCTCCAGTAACTTCACAGATTCATTGAAAACAGAATGAAGAGGAGATCAAATTAAGATGGGATATAATCAAAAAATGCTTTTTCTATTTATTTCCCATGGAAATAAAATAGATGTCAGTTCCATCTGTTCTATCAGTCTGTCGTATGTGTTAATAATTACCTTTATTTTCCACTCTCTTTCCTTCTCACTAATTATCTTACTGCATATAGGTTCATGCAAGAGATGCAAGATTTAGGGAGAGATTGTATCTTGTATGATACCAGTGAAGAGACTTGGAAAAAAACTAGCAGTACACAAGATCATCATCATTTTATTATATAGGCAGTGCTCTATCAATTTCTTTAGTACAGACTATTATCCTCTCTCACCTTTGTTTCTTTTATACCTTCACCATATCTATAGGTTGCTGTAATTCCATCTTTTTTTAATTATTGCTGTTATTATTTGCATCTGTGCAGACATGTGATCTATTTGTATTATTATGATTCTTCTTAGCATCTACAAATAAATGGGATAAAAATCATACCCCCTACACTGTATGAATTATTATATATAGAATTATCACAAAGGATATTTCTAAGTTTGCAATCATATTAATCCCTACCAAAAGCCATCTAAACTTAAGAGAGTTTTTAAGTGCTCTGATGAGTTTTTGAGCAATGCTGCATGACTGGTTGAGGGCTTTAAGGTGAAACAAGTAAGGTCATATTATGCTGGCTAGTTAAGAGGGTGGTAATTTATTGCTTCTTAGGTTGCTTTCTGCATAGATGTGTGTGCAGTTCTGTGCGTGTTCAGTTTGAGTCTGTCATCAGAAACAGAAATTCAGAGGACGATGTACGATATTAAATTAGTTGCCTGTGGCTGGATGCGTAGGCTGTTCAGAAGGCTTCAGGTTGAATGTGTTGTGTTTCTACATTACAACGAATATCATTTCTTCCATGACGAAGAACAAGTCATCCTGAGTAGTGTAATTACTTGTGGAAAGCAGATGCATGGCTTAGAAGGCAAATCAGATAAAGAAATCAGTGGTCTTTCAGTGAGCCCTTCAGATTAATTAAAAGGAAGACGCCATATAGGACTTTGAAAGAAAATATAACCTTTGAAGCAGAAGAAACTGAAAAGTGAAGGGTGGAGAAAAAATATATCACTGCATCTCTAAGCTGAGAATTTTGGCCAAGTAATATGTTAAAGGTAATAATGAACAAATGGGGAGAGAACAAATTGTGACATTTCTTAAATGTGAGAACAAGAAGCTTGAACTCAGAAGTGGAGATGTGGTTAAATTAAAAAAGAAAATAGATAAATCCTGCAGGGGTGAAATGAACGAGAGAGGTGTTCTTGACAGTTTTAGTTCCAGTAGGCTGTGTGGGGACGCTGTGTGTCTTTCTGTGTCTGTCTGTCTGTGCACGTGGGCACATGAGAGCGCGGGTGTTGGTGTCGCAGAAATTGGGAAGAGAAGAGGGCGTTCCTCCTGATGGAGGAGCTTCCCTCCAGCTCACGATGCTGTAACCTACCTCTTTGCATTCCTTTCATGTTGAAAAATCTTCAGATACCAAACAGTTTTTATGTAAGTATGGCTTGTACACTGCTGTTAAGTGCATGCAAGGTTATGAGGAAATGTGAAACACGTAACCGTAGCAGACCTTATAAAAAAGGTTAAGGTACGCCCGTAGCCCGGCCGTGGACAAGGATGGGACTGTGCTGTGCAGTCACCTGAAGGCTGGGTAAAAAAAGCTCCTGCAGCAAAGTGCAATTGCAGCACTGAGAAGGCTGCCAAGGAGGAGAAGGCAGTTGTAGCCATGGCAGGCAGGAAAGGCAGAGAACAGAAAATTCCATCAAGTATCTTGCAGTAAATGTTTCCCATATGAATGCTGAGGGTATTTTTAATGAGCTACCCAATCACAAGAGGAATTTTGTAGTAGTTGAGAGCTTTCTTTTTCAAATAAAAATACTTTTGTTATAAATGTGTTGAATTTGAACATAATCAGCAAGTTATAACTTTGTATTATAGAAGATCTTGCATTGCAAAGTAGTGTTAGTTCAAGAAGTAAATGCAAACAGATATTTGAAGAGTGGTTGTCAAAGGAAGAAATGAAAAGCCTTTGGAAGAGAGGAGTGTGTATGTTTTCACTGAGCATTTACTATCTAAGCTGTAATGCAGCTTTCCTTTGTCCAGGAGTTTAAAATTGTTTGGATAAAAGCTGCTGCTGTATCACTGCTTCCTTTGCCTCTATGAGGAGGAAAGAAAAATGTGATTTGTCATATAACTATTGATCCAGTCATTTCTCATTCTTCTCCCATTCTTACCACCTCAGTCTGTTCTTTGCCTGCTGCTTTGTTGCTCAGTGTCATTCAGCTGTAGTAGCAGTCATCTAGACGTGCTTAGTTTGCATGTATTTACTCTATGTTCATAATACTTGGATAGCCCTGTGCAGATATTGCTAATAGCATGCATTTTAGTAACCCTTGGTTACTTCTTTTTGAAAAAGGCTGCATTGCATCTGGAAGCTTGTTCCTTTGCAGTGAACACCATGCAGCTACTGTGAATGATGATTTGAATATAATAATGTCACACACAAATTAAATTAATATTTGAAGTCTCTTTTTTTCATGTATGTTGTATTAATTTAAGAATTTTTGGCTTCTTCAAAAGTAATTTTCTTTTGCCTGACTTTGTATTATGCAATTTTCTTATTAATTTATTGGACGGCAAGGTAATCTGTATTTCATTTTTGTGTTGCAGATTTCTATCCCTCAGCTTCTACATCAAATCCTTAAATTTTTCCTTATAAAGATACCAAGTGATGCTCATTAGACAAAAGTACTAAAATATGTTGTTGTATATAAGAAGGAAAAAAATATTATTTGAAAAAATTTAAACCCTGCAATACAGGAGAAGCTAAAAGATGTGCTTTGATCAGAGTTTGGGTGGAATTTTTTGGTCTTTCATTTTTATGAATGTTCTTCGTATCCTCAAGGGTTTACCTGTGAGGATAACTCCATAGCATCAAGTCCCTGCATGGAGAAAGCAAACTTCCAAAAGTATTGCTAAATTTATTATTGCAAATAGTTCAGTGATTTAGTTTAGTGCAAGGTTTTTGTCATCCTATGTCATCTCGTAGAGTTTGGGGGAAAAAAACAGGTTATTTATATTTTCATCTTTCAGTGCAATGTAATACAGATATATAACCCAGATGTGCTCTTCTCCCATCTTATGCACAGTTTTAATATTAATGATAAGACATGTTCCAGTGGAATTTTAATGTAAGTGTTCTTAAAATAATGAGGCTGGATACTTTCATTAAGATGTTTTACTATGTGTTACTATCTATGCTGTGACTAAAAAGAAAAGCAAAATTAGAAAAACACTTTGTATAATGAAGAAATATAATTTATAGGTAAGAAACATTTCCAGTTCCCCTTCCACCTCTATTTTGTAATGACTGTTTCACAGATTCTGTTATTCTTCTAAACTTTTAGAGCTGCTTTCTGTCATTTCTTTTCTGATACACACTGGTACATTGAGTTGGAAAGCAGCTGTCTACAAGAGTACTTTTAACTGCATATTATGCCTGCTATATTATATTTTTATGACAATGCCTGCGGCACAAGAGAAAGACTTAAAAAAGAGAAAGAAATGTAAAAAAAATTGCACACTGACACCACATTATCCCTTTTACTAGTTTTTTCTATTTCTTCAGACATTTTGTAGTCAAATGCTTCCTTTAGGTCAAGCGCCCATGTAATTGAGTTTAGAGTGTTTCAGTGTGCTGACCTGTAAGGGTTATCCAAAAAAGAGGAAGGAGATATTTTCTCTCATCAACAGATTCATCTGTAACATCAGCATTAACCTGTAACATCAGCAGGATCAATCTCTGAAATGTAAATATCTTAATACTAAATATTCCTCATTGCAAGGGGGACACCTTTATAATTTGAAAGTTTTTTAACCATCTATCTCCTGTAGTAGTATTTCCTTGAAGTAAATAATTCCTGGCACGTAGGCACTCTGCATCTCAGAACACGTGTTTCTTCAGAGTCACCTCTCTCTAAATGTAGAACTGAATGGGAGCAGAGAGAGCTGTAGCACAGTTTCGTTAATGACCTTGGCAGCAGACCATGCACAATCTTTATGACTTTCGCTCTCAGTTTTTGTGTTGGCATTCTCTGTGATATTGTAGCTCTTTGATCTGTTCACCAGTTCTGTTGGGAACTGGAGATTTGCACCTGAAGGTGTTCACCGTGGTGCCTTGCGCCGCTCCGCTGACTCCAGCCTGTCCTTCACTGTCAGGTTCCCCATCTGTTTCCATCCGTGTTTGTCTATATGTAGCTCAGACTGGGCATGAGCACTGCCTTTCTTCACACTTCTCAGTGATATAAATGCTTTCAACAAAGCCAGTGGCTCTATGTAGTTCTGCTTCATTGATGCCTTTTTGTTTGCCCACACTGCAAAAGTCCTGTCTCTGACTGTGCAGTGACTGCCAGTGCTACAGAACAAAAGCTCCTGGTACCAAATCGTTTGGAAAGGTACAAAATCCTGCCCGTCAGTTCCCATGGTAGGTACTGAGTAGCCTGAGTTTAAGTGTCCTAATATCAGAAAAGGTTATTATTAAGAACAATTTCTGGCTACAGTGTGATGTTTCTCTTGTTCCTACATGGGAAATTGTCCATGTCCCAACCCCATCGTTCTTCAGGCTGATTTTCCTGTCAAATTCCCTTAGAGACTTTTCCCCTGGGCTTTATTTCTTTTTCTATTTTATCTGCCCAAGACAAGACTTCTAACAGCTTGCAGGACCATAAAAGGACAAGCATTTTACCTCTGAGAACAGAAGGAAATGAATACTATCTTGTCAGCTTCAGTCCCACCAAAGTTTATTGGAGACAGGAAGCATGTGGGAAAAAAAATGAAAATGAAGTGGCAACTGGCTATCTTGGGTTTTATGGTTGTATCAAACGCCCGAGAAGTGCTTCAATATTGCCGGCTTTTGCAATTAAAATGCAAGACAAATAGAGAACTGCTAATACCCTTACCATGATGTCTTGCTCCACTTACTGTAGGATTTCTTCCCTCACCAGCTGTCGTGGTCTCATATCTGCTGTAAGATTTAGAAGAGCATATTTGTACATTATAGCAATTTTCTCATAAGCTTATACTTACATGCTTCATAGTGATTCCTTTGCTAGTCTCACTATCTTATATCCTTTAAACTGGTTTAAGGCAGATTTATAGTAATGATTCTCTCATACACCAGAAGCATTTGAAACCTTCAATATAAGGATTTGGGTGCAAAGTTAAGATATGTCTAACTCAAAGAAATCTTTCCCTTTCAATAGTGTAGTATTAAATAAAATTACTTCTCATAGCAAGCTTTAATCACAGAAGCTGAATCCCCCAAAGCAACGATGCAGAACTTCCAGTAAGAAATATAAAGACTTTATTTCACGGTTGTCACAGACCAACAGTTTGGATCCCAGCAGGATATTCTAAGTATGAAGATTTATGGCATTTCTCTACAAGAACAGAGATACTTATTTTGCAGCTGTGTGTTGAATAGGAATCTTTTGAAAAATCAAGTTCCCTGAGCAGTATCTTGGTAAGGTAGGCTGTCAGTCTAATCATTTCCATTTGATGTAATTGCTAAAAAGAGATCTGTAAGAAATGGAACAGATGCATTTTAAAAGATGAAAATCACGTGTTCCCTGTGACTTAATGTGCTACACTTGTGGTAAGCAGGAGTGGAAATGTCAGTTGGGTTCAGTTTTAAAATACATTGTTATGAGCAATAATGTGTGTACGGAATTAGTAATTGAGGAGTTCCTTTGCAGTGAGGAAATTTGTGTGTATTTACCATCTTTATTTAAATAAACAAATTTATTTCAATAAACCTGTATCTATTTATCTATTTGTGAAAACTTTTGAGTCAACTACCAATTCACAAACATTTTTTTAAAGACCGTCTGTGCTTTAGATCTGTAGAGTTTAAACACCTTCATAACATATCCTACCAAAAATGAAATTTGGTCCTCAGAAAAGTTTGAACTTAATACCAAACCAAATAGAATTATCTGAATTTTGAATAGTCTCAGGAACAAAGAGGGAAAACAACCATTTCTCTGCTGTGCTTTGCAAGGGCAAAAAAGAATGAAAACTTCCTCAGCAAAGCTGGCTAGTGCTCTGCTGTAAGAATTCCACATTTTTATGTCTGGAATATTTTGTACCTTTCCAAACCTTTTTCTATGATAGAATGATGTCAGTCATTAAGCATTTCCACCTCTAAACTCTACAATTTCTTTAATCCTTAAAAAGGCACCAGATATCAGTAGTTCTTAGAACTGCGAGCAAGGTAATGCCCTATTGCATTTTCCTAAAGAGAACCAACATTGAAATTGATAAATAATTCAAAGTAGGCAGCAGAAATATGATTCATTGCACAATATGCAACAGAGGCAGATGAAAAGTGACTACTTCCTGCCGTTTCCGCAAGGGGAGTTTGAGGTTCTGTAGTAAACTTAATCATATTTACAGCAGGATGAGCAAGCAATTGAATTTCTTTCAGGTGTTTGTTTCCATCTTTGATGGATCTGCTGAGTGTGCTTGCATGGACTCCTTGTGTTTGCTTGTACGCATGGAGAGCGTTCTGAATCCCAGCTGAAGCAATATTTGCATATTGATGTTCACACAAGGAAATTATAGCAGAATAACTGTGTGCTGACCCAGGTACCTCATGAAGCTCAGAACAAAAACAGAATTCAGGGCCCTCTAAGATAGCTCTTTATGCTTTACCTCTCACACCTATTTACACACACGTGTATATATTTCTGTAAATACATATCTAGTTTTATAGTTCAAAATTGAAAAAGATAAAGCCATTAAATTGTAAAATTTTTAGGAAAACATTCAAATCTGAAAGCAGATAAAAGGAGAATTTCAGTTAATTTGGAATATTAGTCAAAGTTGGGTCTTAATTGTTAAGTAGATTATTACAACTAGGTCTGTAAGAACTATTCTACTGTAAACTTCACGTTGTCCAGAGAAGTGGGGGACAGCAGAACTGTGGAAGGAGCCAGTTGGTATGGATACTGTGGGTTACTGGGTTTTGTAGTCTGTGCGTGGTAGTTTGTGAGCAGTCAGATGTGATTTGTGCAGTGTAGATGTGGCTGTTAGAGCTTCTAGATCAAAACTGACCCTAAATCAATACGGTGCAAATAAGCCTTGCTGGACTGAGTTAGCGGTGCGCGGGTCCAGACCAAGTGTCCCTTCATTATTGCATAGCAGGTGGCAGATGGTTTAACAGGACATTAATGTACCACTAGCTGTGCCTGTTGTTTTATTATTCAGGGATTTTAGAAAAGGTCTGTGTAATGAAGATTGCAGTGATAACAGGAACTGAAGATACAAAGCCATAGTTTCTAACCAAAAACGTCCTCAGAATGTTGCAAGTGCCGTGGCAGAGTACTGTTGGCTCCTTCCATGGAGCTCATTGTTTATTTTGTAGAATCACTGTTGTCATTTGTGGAGCTCTTGAGAAGGTGCTGGTGGTCTTTTTTTATAGGTTAGTGTGTTATCAGCTGACTTCTATTAATTTTACTATCTCAATTGGATCCTTTTAGATGTTCGGCCAACTGGTCAGGCACGCAGTGTGAGAGGCCAGCTCCCAAAAGCAGCAAGTCTGACAATATCAGTACAAGTAAGTAGTTCAAATAACTGCTGTCGTGGGTCAAATTTGTCTCAGTTTAGAAATTTTAACCTGGTGATATTTTAGAATGTGAATCTGTGTCATGAAATGTGCTGGTTGCTTGTATTTAAAGAAAAAAAACCACAAATGTAGTTCCCTCAACTTTTTGATTGACATTCAGCGTTTCATGAGGTGGTTGGGGCACGAGCCACGTGCTACAGACTCACTGCTTCAAGGCAAGCCTGCAGTTTTCTTAAAGGAAGTGTATCAAGTGTCAAGTGCTTGGTGATATCATCCTGCACAGAGAACTAGTATGAGACCTCTGACTGTTTAAGCCCTACTGAAAGCATCAAAAATAGAGCTGTAAGTAGTTCACAACATAGCATTGGCTGTCTGCAGAGGTTTGAATTTTACCTACTGTGAAAATCATCCTGAATAGCTCCTATTGTATTTTTTAAACACGTGTGTGAGCATAGAAGGGTGTTGTTGCTGCACTGCTGGGGGTTTAAAGCGGGCAGGGTTCCCTGCGGCGCGCTCAGTTTGCTGATGGTGCCCTGCTGCACGGCTCTGCGGCACGTTTAACCCAACTGGGGCAGTAGAGTGAATCGCCCACTATTCAGGGCAGCTTGATCCTTAAATGAAACCTTGGTGATCCAGACAAGTGAAATAACCCTTCCAAGCTGGAAATGGGCAAAGAAGCAGCCAGAACCTCGATCGGTGTTTCTTGTTGAGGGATTACCTGCTGCTCCTGTGCCTGCTGCCAGACCCCAGGCTGCACCACATGGCAGCTCATGCCTGGTCATCTCTCTTCCAGGCTTTTCTTCTTGAGTGTTTATGTGCCAAGAGAAAATGAACCTTTCCCACCCCCCCAAGTCAAACTTCATACAGCTCTTTATCTTAAAGGAGCATTGTTATAACATCCTTTACGTGCTGACTCTATAAGTTGAGGTGGTCTCAGGATGCTTCAAGTTTTTGTTCACTAGTGCTTAATCTGGGGCCTCTGACAAAGTGACTTTTCTTTCAGTAAGGCATCTTCAAGGCGAATTTTTCAAATCTGCCAGCAGCTTATTTTTTTAATAAATCAGTAAATGTAATCAATGAAAGAACAAGCAAAATTTTTTTGCTTTCCTCTTGTTAAGGATTGTGATATTGAAGGAAATGTGTGCTATTCCACATGCTTGGAATTCTGGAGTTTTATCAGGGACAGTTTTTTATGACATAGAAACATTTGTTGTGTGTGTTGATTACCAGATACTTACATTAAACCTGAGAAATTCTTAGAAGGATATAATCACTGACCTTATTTTTTGCAGGCAGTCTCATTCCAGTGAAGTTATCTGCCAAAATAATGTTAAGACCATTTTCTTCTTCCCTGTTCCCTCCTCTCCTTAACACCACTGTCTGATCTGTGCACTGTTTTTCTGCTACATTAAGCACTACTGTATTTTCCTTGATTGCCTGTATCAACATAACAAAATTATTGGCTCTGGAGTACAACACAGTCAAATGCAGGAGTGCATTAACCATCTAGAAATTAATATTACTACTTTTCATTTTCCCACAAATAAAAATAATAAATACATATAAATGCTAATAATAAAATCCTTCAATCAGAGCCATGCCTACTGAATATTTTAAATTAATAGTTGTGTGATTTAAATAAACTACTGAAGATGATGGCAGCAGTGAAGGGCAGTGCCAATCCCAGGTTGTTCAGCAATTCCACACTCCTTTAGATGGTAGCTGCAAATGAGTCCAAATTAGTCCAAACTATGTTGGTATCCAGAAAGAGGAAGCTCCTGATACTTTTATTAAAGTACTTCTCTGTACACCATTATCTGTAATGACTTTTTTTAATTGATCAACATTAAAATCTTAAATCATTGAAGCTCATCACATGAAATTGTGTTTATTGGTGGAAATTGTTCTTTTTAAATTTATTAAGCTGTTTCACAGCTGTAAAGAAATTATTAGATATAGCTGTGAGTATTCAATGATATTTCCTTTTCCTCTTTTAGGAAGCATTGCAATCATTGTTCCCCTTGTTTTACTGGTGACTTTGATCACTACTCTGGTAATTGGGCTATTTCTTTGCAAAAGGAAACGAAGGTAAGTACTTTTATATTGATGTATGAAGTAAAAAAGTAAATCTTTAAAGTATGTGCGTATTTTTGATACGAAAAATTCACTTTATATACATTGAGCAGATATTTGGATGCAGAGAGTTAGTTAAATATTGGTTCTTGCTGGAACAATCATGTCTGTTATTTATGCTTATATTCTGCATAAGCTAGATAAGAAAATGTAGTTCTTTTCTTATCCAGTTTAACTTAATCCTGCCAGGACTCTATAACTGTTAATAATTTTATCCAGAGACTTAGTGAACTTAGCAAACACAATTTATGTATTGACTTGAAGCCATGTAATTAATATTGTTCACGTCTATAAATATTCTCGGATAGAGCTTGTGCAGAATTTCCAGTTTCTAGTTACAGTTCAATTTAATTACATTGATTAGGTTTATATGCCATAGTGAAGATGTAAACAAAGTTCAGAGTATCTACTGTACAGTCCCAAGCCTTGTCATCATTACTGTATTTCTTCAGTATCTGGCATGGGAAGTCAGATTCCAGCAGTGAACAAGTTCCCTTGACTTTAGCTGCCTCAGAGCTGGTATCGAAGCAGGGAGACTCTCTAGGCATTTTGACTTTGACCACTTCTCCAAAGGCCATGTTGGGTGGCAGGGGAAGTCAGGATGTTCCTACATCTGCGAGAGCTGCTAAGTGCCGTGTTCAAAGGAAGGAGAAAGTGATGTTTGTGGCAGGGCAGATGTAGCAAGGTAAGATTCCAAATAAGAATGTGGCCAAGCAGGGAAGGCCTGGACCATTTCAGTCCTCTAGACTAGAAGAATCTTCCCAATTACTGTCATCTGACACCCTGCAGAGCATTTCCCTGCCAACTGTGCTGCTGACTAGTAAGCATTAATTTTAAAATCCTTTTTGAAAAGCCAATGAGCTAAATAGGTTCCCTGACCATGCTGCCTCTAATGCTGACCCTGCCAGGCTCCATGGATGTCATCGTGCTGCTGCACCTAGAGATAAAATTCAGTGACATCCACATCCCAAAAAGCAGTTGCTGGTCTGTAAATTGTTTAAGTGGAGCAAGTTCTTGAGAATAACTTGTTTAATAATAGATGTTCTGTAAAGAAACAGAACTAACCTCAATAAAGATTTTCTTTTCTTAAAATTATATTTGAAAATGTATTTTAGGTGGGTTTTTTATCTCTTCAAAGACGACTGTCAAGTATTAAATTAGGTATAGAAGTTCAACACTTGTTTGCTGCAGATAAGTGCTTATACTAGGAAATGATTTTCCTATGTCATTTCTGAAAAATACAGATCCTTCAGAGTACTGGATTTCAGACACCAGCTGCATCTTTCTCAAGAAAACAGAGGACTTGGCTATTATCATCCTGACTGTGACCTCCCTATGATTCCCTTGTAATTCTAGAGAACGTATTGCATTGGAAAAAATTACCCTTTCGAGGTTATTTCAATTGCTGAGACTAAGATCACCTCCTTATCTAAAAGAAATGAATTCAGCAACTAAAACAATTCAACTCAATCACTTGCCCTTATGGACACCTAATTCAAGGTTAAAAATAAGACTAGCTTTTATTAAAGTTTGGAAAACTTCAAGTTGAACTTCAGTAGGGAATGCAAACTGAAACTGTGAGAAGTTCATACATTTTTAATGCATCATAATGAAACCATTTGCTTGTCCTCAGATTACAACTGACTTTGGGCAACTAATTTCAAGTGAAGGTGAAATGAATGATCAAAGGAAAATGACTCATATTTGCTCCTTCTTCATTACTGCAGGGAATCTGCAATAAATTTGCAAGTCTTTCCATGGGAAGTGAGGGAAATCTGGAAACAGTAGAGGGAATTCAGGTTCTAGTGATTGAGCACTTTGTCTGAATTCATGCCACTACAGCCAAACTGAGAAAAACAGTAACTCATATGAGATCTACACACAGACTTGGTTTGAAAAACACAAGGATTTTCTGATTCTCTCTGCTGGAAACACTTTTTTCGTCCTGTTGATCTTAATGATTAAAAAGAAATAAAATTTGAAGTGTTCTAGAATGAAGCATCTAAAAAATTACTTGAAAAGTCACTATCTTCTTTTTTATGTGTTTGTTTATGCTTTATAGGACAAAAACTATCAGAAGACAACCCATTATAAATGGAGGAATCAACGTAGAAATTGGCAATCCGTCATACAACATGTACGAGGTGGGCCATGATCACAGTGAAGGGGGTCTTTTAGCCTCAGATTTTACTATAAATGCAGAAAAGGTAACTTTGTTTTTATAATGGCAAAATCACTGTCTGTTTTTTCTTATAAAGGTTTTGTCCTTAATAGAAACATAGAACAGTGATATTTATGTTTAGCTATATAATGAATATAAAGGCAAGTTAGTTTTCATTAGAATAAACTTCATTTATATAGAATCATGGAATAGTTTGGGTCAGAAAGGGACCTTAAAGCTCATCCAGTCCCACCCCCTGTCATGGGCAGGGACACCTCCCACTGGATCAGGGGGCTCAAAGCCCCATCCAGCCTGGCCTTCAACACCTCCAGCCACAACCTTCCTGGGCAACCTGGGCCAGGGCCTCCCCACCCTCATCGTGACGAATTTCTTCCTGATGTCTAATTTACATCTTCCCCTTTCCAGTTTAAAGCCATTCCCCCTTGTCCCATCACTCCAAGCCCTTGTAAAGAGCCCCTCCCCAGCTTTCCTGGAGCCCCTTTCAGCACTGGGAGGCTGCTCTAAGGTCTCCCTGGAGCCTTCTCGTCTCCAGGCTGAACAACCCCAACTCTCTCAGCCTGTCCTCAGAGCAGCGGGGCTCCAGCCCTAGGATCATCTTTGTGGCCTCCTCTGGTCCTGTTGGTCCATAAGTAGTTGGAGATTCCAGATCTTGGCACAGGACTCCAGGTGGGGGTCTCACAAGAGCAGAAACATACATATTAAGAGCTGTTTTCCAGTCTGATGCTTCCTGATTGACAATATTCCCAGTGCTTGATGTTACCAAAACAGAGGTAGAACTAAACTACGAGATGAGCTTTTTGTCATAGTCACATCTGCTTAAGTTGCCAAATCATAACCTGTCTTTTTAGTCTAGTTGCAAAAAAACTGGATGGAAACATTTTATCGTACAGTTTACCCTTTGAGATGTGAAAGAGTGCATTCAGACATACGAGACAACTTATTTCATGTATGAAAACTTCCAGAAGCTTAAAGAATTCCGAGTCCTGGCTGGGTAGATAGATTAAATGTTTACACAAAGCTAGGAAGTATGATCGTTTTCTTGTAAAAGATGCTGTCCTTCTGCAGCACCCCTCTTCAGTGACTGAACTCCCTGAGTGGTGTGGCAGGGGATGAGTGGGGTAATGCTGCGATATCTTCCCTAGAGCTCCGTAATCAGCCGCGGAGCAAAGGGCAGCGTCGCTCGGTGCCCTTTCCGACACCGCAATAAGCGGATTATGGTGAGCTCTGGGAACGGCATCGCCCAACGCACGGTCAGGGTGCTGAGTGCACCAGGTGAGCTGAAAATGGACTTCCTGGCTGGAGGAAGGGTGACTCAGCCAGTGCTTGTTGTGAAGGCTCTAGTCCATCATGGAGAAATGACTTTACAATGCTGCCTTTTATTCTCTTGTTGAGTACACGAATTTTTCACGCTGAAGAATACCTGTAAGAAGGCTTTTTAAAATTGCTTAAAATAATGCTTTTAATCAGTGCACTTCTATTTAGTCAGTGGGCTTTGATTTAACAGAGTTCACGTGGAAGATGCTCTTTTAGCAGAGAAACTGAAACTTTCTGTTTACACAGGCCAGATACATAGGGGGAGGGCCCACTGCATTCAAGCTTCCCCACACAGCTCCATCAATCTACCTAAACTCTGACTTGAAAGGACCACTATCAACGGGGGTGAGAAATGATGATTCAAATCCATTTCATTTCACCACAGCCCCTTTCTAGAGAAAGTTTGTCTGTCATTTCAGAAAAGAGGCATTTTTCTGTTTGGTTTTAATTTTGTTTTTTCTTTCTTCTTTTAATGGCAAGAAGGATGACAGTAAATAATACATTTTCTGTTTGAGATAAAGAATTCCTCTCTGCCTACAAAAATTTCATCATTGTAACATGAGCTAAAGCTGCAAATATGTCTTTGCAAAGGAATGCAAACCCAGTAAGCAATGGGATGCTTTTCCATAGTGTTATTTATGTCCAACGTATCATTCACAGCCATGTATCTTGATATGTTTGCAATTTTTATATAATTATAAGCATTTAGTAAAGTTTTTCAAGCTGAAAATAGTTCCCAAATAAATAAAACCAAGTCCTTTTACTTTAGAAGAATTTGATACACACTAAAATGAGCAATTTCTTTTAATATTTGCAGTGCAATTATCAATTATTCAACTTTAAATCCATTTTTACCATAAGGCATTTACCTTCAAAACATTGGAATTTGACTAAAATTTAGTGTGATGTTTGAAAACATTGAAATTCAAAATATTTAAAAGGGACATTAGTATGACACTCATTTTCATTTGCCTCTGTGTATATTCATCATTTTTACCATTTGCATTCCTGCATGGTTGTAATATGTTGTATTTGGAAGTTTAACAGTTTGTATAGGGTGTGGTATTTCTGATGGACCACAAAGCCATGGATGATGACAGCTGGACTGTATACCCATCTCTAATGTGAAACCTTGCTATTACTGAAGTCCCTCCAGTTACTTTCTGTAGCTCACTGTACTGTGTTATGCCATCAGTGCCCACTCAAAAGAGTTATTATGAGCAGACACTACTAATATATATTAGTTTAATAACTCTAAATGGCACTGTATAGGAGACAGGCACTTCTGTTATGGTTATTATCCTTAATAATAATTGTCAATGAAATGAAAAGTCCTGACAATTGAAATAAAACTAAATTTGTTTTCCTCAATTTCTGATAATAATCATTATGACAGATGTAAAAATCTCTAATTCAGTGGGGACAGACAGGTATAACTGAGAGTTTGCTCTCATAAATTACTGCAGTGGTTGATTGTGTATTTGTATTCCATTAATACAGAAGAGTAGCTGCTTTTTTCTTTCTTTTTTTTAAATAAACACAACTCATCTTTTTCTGCCTCCAGTCCAGGAAAGTGTGAAACACCAAATAATCACTTTGTCATTTGTAATAAATGGAATAGGCAGGTTTTAATTAATTAAAAGCTGCCACTGCTAGCCAACCTAAGGAATGTCTGAATCCTGGGTTCAGAAATGGTACTGACCAGCAGGGAAAGGAAATACAGCCATCCTAGACATCTTTCATTCCTTGTTGCCCAGGGTCTCCTAAGGATATTTCCCAGTCAAGAAAACCTACCCACTTCTTTTCTGAGCAATTTAAAGTTTAGTCACTTCTCACATACATACACCAAACAAATTAATTTACCTATTTTATAGCTTTATTGGTGTTCCACTAAGTAATTGTGTAACCAAGACTGGCCTGTTTTGTTAGTTGTAAGGAAATGAAACATTTTGATCGTAAGGTACCCTGTCCAACTGATGTTGAGATTAATTTTTTTTTATTACAGTCCAAACTGTTGAGAAAGTACTTCTCAATCTGTAACTACTATGATGTATTAAGAGTTATGCTGGTTTATTATTAAAGTTTAATTTACATTACAAAAGTACTGAATTTTTGGTCAAATCGTGTTGTATATTTGGGCCACAGAATTCGAAAACATGGTCAGCTCTCGATGGGATGCTGATGTCTTAGAACAGGTAATACATGGAAATTGTTGGTTGCAGTTTTCTACTGTTAAACTTGTCACATGGTCTCACAGTGCACCTTCTCTATAAACTCCTTCATATCTATTCTGAAATCTTCCAGTGTAATAAATTGGACAAGTCAGCTTCAGCGACATTTTTTCAAGCTTTTGTTGTATTTTTTGTATTTTTTTTTGTTTTAATATCATAGTATGCTGCATGTCATGTCATTGGTTATTTTAATAGCACATCTCATCATGAATTTACTTTTAAACTAAATAATTAACTCATCAGGTTTTCAGAATCCAGGTATCTATTAAATATGTCCAATTACATTTTATGTGTACACGTTCTTGCGTTAACAGCCATTTCCATTTCCAAAGACATCGATTTTCATTTAATCCCACTGATCTAATCTGTGCTTAATTTCTCTGCAGCCAACAAATTACGCCAATCCAGTATATGCAAAGCTATACATGGATGGACAGAACTGTCGAAACTCCTTAGCAAGTGTTGATGAAAGAAGAGAACTCCTTCCAAAGAAAATAGATATTGGGATAAGGGAGACTGTGGCATAATCTGCTGTTACCTTTTATACTCTGTATAAATGTATAAAATATAAGGATTACTTTTCTATGTACCAACAGTATTATAATTGTTTTGGCATCAGCATTACCTCTGTTTTTGTTTGGTTGATTGTTTTCTGGGTTTTCTTTTGCTGATGACTTTTGACTGACCATTTGTAAGGTATTTTTATGAAAAAGAAACTGCACTACGGTACAATTTACAACAATGCTGCTGAAATAACACACCTTTAAATTTGTTAAAATTGCAAACAACATATTCGTTTGTAGCGTGAAAACGAGCAATCTATTTTCTATGAACTTTTTTGGTTCTACTTAATCAGTGAAGATGGTATCTGCACTTTTTCATTCTGTAGTCTGGAAGCTGTAGTACAGTGTGTAATTTTGTTTATTTTAAATGGTGAAAGAATGATTGAATGGTCTACTCTCTTCTTTGTGCCCATTAGAATTTCTCTTCAGATCCTGATAAAGCTAGAGAACTCTTCACAAACAGACATAACTTGCTTTGAAATTAGCTTTAGGTTGCCAAGAAGTAAACGAGGCTATAGAAATGAAACATCTAATGATCTGCATGAACACAATGATTATGTTTCAGAAATTCAGTGACTGTACATGATATACTAAACATATATACCATGTAAACAAGCTTTGTATTTATTAAAACCTTATAGAACATAGTAACAATATATCTTGGAAGCTGAAACCTTACTTGCTGTGGGACAAAGCATCTGAACTCCAACAGTCCTGTAGGACAGTAGCCACCCTAGAGCACAAGAGGGCATTGCCTACACATGCATTATATGTTTATTCACCTAATCACATGCATTACGTATGGATTAATAATTGCTGAAACACATACCAAGCAGTAGGGACAAAAACCCAAACAACAAACCTAAAGCACACACAGATGATTACAGCATTCAGTTTGGACAATCACTGAAAAGTCACACCTGTTTAGAGATACTGAAGAATACAAAACATGGCAGTTTCTTTAAATTAAGGTAACTTGTGGTATTACTGAGGTAAATCATCACCAAATTGCCTATTGGTAGAACCTTACCTAAACCCAAGCTTCGCTCTTCTGGGTTCCATATCGAGATCCAATTATTGATAGTGAAAAGCATCAGTATCAGTTTCCAGCACTTGCTCCGACCTGGTCTGCTTTCTGTTGTTGCTAAGAAGAAAAACCTGACCCACCGTTTTTATTTTTGAGGGAAATAAAGAATACAATTTCTTTCAGGTTTAAACTGGATCGAAATATTTTATACATAACTGTAAAGGCACAAAAGACTTGGTCACACATCTCCTGTGGAGGACTCTTCCTTCCTCTGCTAGACATGACTGACTTTTAGCTATCATAATATATTAACCTAACAGATTAAATATGTTTGTGGTTGCTCTTTATTCCCTTTGTACAAGCATTACAAAAATAACTGCTGTTTTATAAAAGATTTTTGTTGTACTATTGTGCATGCATACTACCTATTTCTAAACTTTGCCATATTGGGGCCTTTATAAAACTCTTGATTTCTGTAATACTAGTGCAATTTTGCTTGAACAATGTTATGCATATCATAAACTTTTTCAGGTTCTTGTTTAAGTACATTTTTTTAAATTGAACAGTATTTTTCATTTTGGTTATAATAGTCATTTTGCCTATGTTTCTACAATGAAGTGTTAAATACTTTATATAAAAAAATTGTTGACTGATTTATTTAAATGAAAATCTACATACTTAATTCAGTGTGTTGACTAATTTTTAAAATTAACCTATCAAGTAAAAACTAAAGTGCAAATTGAAGGGAAAGAACATTACTTTGTACAAATGGCTAAATTCCTTTTCTTAACGACAATTTTTGCTTTTTATACATTTTCTATTGGAATATTTTTGCAGCTCTGCACGTGTTTGGATAACTTAGGTGTATAGCTGTATATTATGTCAATAGATTTTAGAACAATTTTATTTTCTATAAGAATACTGTATTAAATAGTTTCATACAATGCAGCTATGATTGCACAGGTTCTGCCTTTATTCTACTGACATCATCAGAGATGGATTTGGCCCTCAATTTTTGCATAATTGCAGTTGTTATGAGCCGTAAGTAGTTACTCTTCTCAGAAGCCTTACTGTTTATTTTCTGGCAGAGAATCTCATCACTTAAATGCTCAGGTATAACTGAATGTTAACTGGTGGTTATACAAGTAATGTGAGTTTGAAATAGTGAGTTCTTATATGGACCTGGTGAAATTTATGCATTGTCATGTCTCACATTTCAGTGAGACCTTTTTGTTTACTTTATCCCTGCTTAAGTGTAAATTACTTCTAAAAAAAATTGGATTTATTTACTTCCTTAGAAATACACAATTGATGTCAGTGGAGCTATTGGATATTGGGTATTAGACCAGAATCTGGTCTTAAGTTTATAGGCAGAGTTTTGATGAAGATACTGAGCAGGCCTTAAGGATCTTCAAATTGCACATCAGTGTAATATTCCCCATGGATTCTGTTTGTTGATCTTTTATTTTCCCAAGGTTATCCATAGGAGCTGTTTCTCACAATCCTTTAGCAGCCCCAGAAGCACATGAGTAGCTGGAGGGTGAAGGAACCTGATCAATAACCTATGTGTGCCTCCTCGTGAGTTCAGTAAAATAATTTTGAGCAGGAAATTCCTAAAACTTTTACAAGGAACAACAGAACTTTTAAACTTTCTACATTTCCACAGCCACCTTGTCATTATTAATGCCACAGTTTCATGTCTGTTCTAAGTTGACAGTAGCTTAGAAGATAAGTTTGGATGAATGTGCCAGTATCATTGGTAAAAACTCCTGTTTCTTCAGGGGAGAGTTGCAAGAGTTTTTGTGGTTGCTTTCCTGAAGACACTGATGACATTTCATGTGAAATACTAGGACTGTGCTATTTCACTGAATTCATCAGGGTAGAATTTGTCTTCTGCAGTACTAATAATTTTTCTTAGCAATGTGAAGCAATTTTTGGGTTCCATAAATATCAAATATTAAAATTATTCAGGGATCTTTGAACTAAATCTAATCCTGGAATACACTGTTCATCTACTTTTTACTCTTAGGCTGAGGAATGGCTTCAGGTTCCTGGGTGACCACGATACAACTCTGTGTCTTTTTTTATTTTCATTACCCACATTTTCATCTAACAGAAGAAAAAAAGGCTGATGTGATGTGCTCCTCACAAATTAGGTTCTTGAATTCTTTGCTGAGTAGAGAAGCTCTGTGCAAAACATGAGAAAAAAAAAAAAAGCATTTTTGCCAGAATTTATGTAGTTGTGCCTAATGGTGGTCGTTTTTCCACAGAGGTTAAAACAGTAGATATAGCAACAGGGCAGAGGAGCCTTGTCATAGACCTCCTGCTTTGTGCAAGTGTTGGCAAAAAACACTAGATTATGGCAACAATAAGTTCAAAATGACAAATTGAGATGGATAATGCTCTTACTACTCTGATTAGTCATTCTGCACAACTGAGGTTGCCAACATCAGTGCAGTCCTGTTGATAAACCCTCCAGGAAGAACACTGGAGGATATTTATTTTGATGGGCATTTTTTTTAATTGATCTTTCATTTCCAAGGCAGTTGTGGGGTTTGAAGTTTGCAGAAGGAAAGCTTTGTAGTGGAATGCCTTTAAAACTTCTACCTGAGTTTATTATCTATCACTGAGATTGTGGAGAATGCCCTAATGTAACAGTAATTATTTTATTTTTATCAGACTCTTGGTGACCAGAATCAGTGGGGTCACATAAGTAATAAAATTGTGTGTAAACACATTTCAGAAAATTTGTTTCAGATCAAAGTGCATAATGGATCAGAAGAAAAGCAAATATCTACTCATGCATCCCCCTGTCTGGAGGATGAGAAGATGATAGAAATGTCAGTGATAATAATAAGTCCTCAAGGTAATTGGCCTTAAAAATAAAGACATCTTTTATGTAGAACAAGCAGACCAACAGTGAATCTTACCTGTCTCGCCCTGGGCATCTCTGTAAAGATACTGAGTCACTTGGAATTTTTCAGGTCTTGAGATGGGCAGAAGTGTGGCTGGTGGAGGGAACGGTAATTTATCATCCCAGTTCTCTAATTTATCGCACGTACCATCTCCACTTGTGTGAAATACAGATCTGATGAAAATAGGGGGTTCTAATCTAGTGGATGGAAATGTAAGATGGCAAAAAGGAACAAAGAATCATGAAGATCTTTTTGCTTCCCTGTGCCAGCTGCCTCTCACTTGAGTACATGTTGTGACTCTCGTGGCCTCTGACAGGGGTCTTCAAAGTGGTTCTTGAATAGAGGGAGCTGTCTGCTGGCCTCAAGAGGAGGTTGTTGAATGCGTTTTTCCTGGAAAGAAAATAATGATGATACTACTAAACCTAATGCTGATCCATTTTTTGTATTTTTAAAACATCAAGAGTATGTACATACACAATCTGTACAGTATTAGAAGTGAGGAGTAGTTACTCTTGAGTAAAAACTCATTTTCACAGGTGAGTAGAAAGGAAGGTCTGAAACTGCCATGGAAACTGGAGGTATATAAATTTAGGATTACTGTTAAGCTCTATTACAGGGAGTGTTCAAACTGGAGTAGGAAAAAAATTATACAAGCTGGCCACTGAATTTTTCTGAGTCTTAAATAGTTTTGAATGTTACAGGAGACAGCATCTCAAAATACTTCTGGAAAAAATCTGTGTAGTCATGCAGTTTCTCCCTTGTGTTTTATGTTGGTAAGACACAGGCAATCTCGGGTCACATAAAGAGGTGTTTGATGGTTCTTTAGAGAAAAATAGAGTAAGATAAGCACGTGTAGATTGACAGCAGCACTGCCTGAAGAGGTGATCTGCTCAGCAGATCAGTGTTGAGCCACCTGAACAGCTCAAGAGGGTGGGAAGAGATTGCCCTTGAGCCTCAAGGGAGTGGGTTTCCGCCTGCATCAACGTGCCTGGATGTCCTGCATGCGGTGGGTTCTGCCTGTGTGCTGCACACTGAGCTCTGTAACAGCCTCACACCCGAATCAGGGCAGGGGTCTGAATGGTCTTGTTCTGTCCAAAAGAGCAGCAGACTGTGTTGTGAAACAACCTTTTCATTCCATTGATGACTGTGAGATCTGGGCGTCTCCCACGGGGCTAATTGTGTCTCCCAATCCAAGGGTGATGAAGTCCTGGTCTGGTAGAAAGGCAGGAATGACCCTTCGAAGCTCAGGTCGTTGCTGGGGGTGAGAGCACCCCATCTGATCGAGGAGCTGTGGCCTGTCAGAGATTTGGGTCTTGTGTCCCAGACCTTGTGCCCTACTGGCAGATACTCTCACGCACTGCCTTTCTCTCGTGGCGGTCAGAAAGAGCAACCAAGTGTTTGTTCCTCTGCCTGAGGGTTACGGAGTGCAGTGCCAGCTTGGAGGCTTTCTCTGGATAAGGGACTGTGCCTCAGCTTCTGTGTCAGATGGGAGCAGAGGGTGCCAGCTCCCACGACCCTCAGAGCAGCTGCGTGGAGCTCGTTCGCACTTGTGACAAGGATGACTCCAACCAGGAGGCTGCTCCTCCCCTCATTGAGGTGAGCACCCTGCACCTTCCCCTGAAAAGCTGATACAGATATGGATTTCTGGCTTTCTTCTGGGTGTGCCACCCATCTGTAACTCACAGCCCTGTCCTTTTGTGTTCCACTGCCAGGAAATACGGTGTGGAAAAAATGGTGACTTTGAAAGGAAAAGAATGTTTGCTGCTCTTTCCTTTCATGAAATCTTAAAAAAAATACAACAAAAGCCTAGAGGTGTAGTTCTGGATGCTGAGCTGCATTGTTTGCATAGATATGCTTCCAGTCTAAGTATCCCTAAGGCAAAACACCTTACAGAAGACGAGCGCCAGGGAGGTGACCTTTCTTCCCAGAGGGCAGTGGTGTGGTGTTTAGATGCAATGAGCCTGTGTTTCACTGGAGCAAATCTCAAGTGTTTTTCTGGCTGTGCATTGAAGGGGATCTTGATTTAATGGAGAGTTTTACCCAAGATCTGACTGCGGTTACGCAATGTCTGACAGCAGCGTGCTGATAACTCAGTTTAGGTGTCCTCTAAGGTTGGCAGATGGCATTACATAGATCATAGGTGAACATTTTTACTGGGATACTTGCTTCCTGCTGACTGACACCAGTCCTGAATTTCAAACAGTGGTTCCCAATGTTGGCAAGCATGAAGCACAGCAATAGACCTTGGCTGGAATTACACAGTACCACTGTGAGAGTTTGAAATAAAATAATATAATATAAGCCCACAAGATCTGTTGATTCTGAAACCTAGGTTTTGTTAAAAGCTTTGGTTTTAGTTACATAGCTGATGGACTTGTCCAGAACTTGCTGCCATATAATTAGCCAACCTCATCTCCCACGGAAACCGGCTCCCGTAGTCTGAGGTAACGTGGTAAATATTCAGGAATTCTTGAAAAACATTGGAAGGAGAGATCAGTATTACTTTGGGAGATGTAAATCCAGAAACTTCCAGGAGTATAAATACAACAGCTAGAGTCAGGTTATTATTTTAAGCTGATAGAGGTCCATAACCAATTTTCTTTCTAAAAGGAAAAGGAAGCGGTGTGTAAGTTCCCACATACTGAGAGGGGAGCTGCTACCTCTTAAAATAATGTGCCAGGAGAGATGTCCTTAAGGAAGGATAGACTGGTGAGTGAGGTGGGATGGGAGGTCTTCTGTGTATTAGGTTAAGGCAGCCCTTCTCCGTGCACATCTGTGGATCCTCACATCTCTTCCCTCCTTCCATTCTACCTAAAAACATTGCGTGTGCACATCCTGCATTTGGAATTGTGGGGGCTCGTAAATGCTCTAGATTAAAAGCCTAATCATATTAGCTGCTTTTTACAGGGGGAGGAGTGGAACATCCAGGTAGTTCTAAGGTGGCCAGTGCATCCTCCACTAATCAGAGCCCATTTGTTGAAATAGCCTAAGATATGAAATTATGCAACGCGGCACTGCTGTCCTCAATGCAGGAGTCACAATATTCCAATTGTAGACCCTTGATTGCTATTTGAATTTCTTTAATGCAGTAAGGCTGTACCAGGAGGCTTTGTATAGTGTAGTCAGAGCTGCTGTGCAGTAAAAGCCATGCTGCACGTGAGCTCCCCAAGGCTGCTGAGCAGCCCGTGCTTCCCCAGGCTGGACATGCCATGGTCTTTTGGTGGCCTTTCTGCTGGTTGCAATGAGCTGCTGTGGCTCAGAAAATCGTATCTACCCTATAGGGTTTTGTAGTTCCAATAGGCAGCCTGAGAACAGGTCTGTCATAAAAAGACATTGACCTTCCTCAGGCTCTGTCTGTGTGTGTGATTGGGTTCATACATTGTGCTGCCCTGATGTGCCTTATCTGACACGTTTCAGAAGATGTTAAGCCTTTGTGAAAGATGTGTGATGATTTTCTGCATATTTTTAGCTATTCTAATCATCTTGAAATTCCTGAAATCCTAGTAGTTCATTGCCCTGAATGTTATCTTAATGTAAATTATTCTGCAATTATAGCTTTAATTCACTTTTTCAGTTTGTATCCTATATTAGAGAATCAGATATCTTCTCCCCCCCCCCCCCCCCCGTGTTCTTAATGAACATGAATAAAATAAAGCACAATAAAAGGGCTAATTTGAAATGGCTGTTCTATACACCCCAAAAGTGGTGGCTGACAGCATTAGGTTGTCCTTTTTTCTGCTTAAAATTAAAACATTAATGTAGCTTTCAGTGATAGGCACTAAAACATCTTTATAAATATTTGAAAAGATGCTGCTCAATGAACTGTGCAAGACAGGAGGCTGACCTCGCACAACTAATTAATTATCACAATCAGAGGAACTCCAGACAAAGTACCCTCTCCAGCAATTGGAAAGTTAATTAACATTCATGTCTCGTAAAAGTCACTTGACTTCCAATTATGATTAAATATGCAAGGTCACTGGGACACGGCAAGTAGAAGAGCTGAAAGTAATTCCCCCAGTCCTGTGGTGACAGCTAAAAATGTCGTGCACTGAAGGACTGTGCAAGAAATACAGATTACGCGGCGTTGCGTCCCGTGTGAAGGGCTGGTGGGGACAGCACCACCATCAATGTTTTTGGCCCTGCCTCTGTAGACCAGCGAAATATTTAGTTTATTTCCAAAATTGAATCACACTGCACAGTTGCAGTTGTCCATAGGCCTAATGAAAACATTGTCTACCCTGCTATAAGTACATCTCTCCAACCGTGTAAGTGTTCTCAGCCTGATTTTGCTATAAAATTAGTAAGTTTGGGAGGATTGAACAGCTTTTCTTGTTGCTGAATAGTTCTAATTAATCAGATCTGACTAGACAATAGTGCCCTTTGTTAAGTAATATCAAAATTGAAACAAATACAATTACATTACTTTTAAGGGGTTATTATCTGCAGGGAAAACTTCCTTTTTCGTATTAGAAAGCTAGCATTTACATCTACTGCTGTAAGTATTTCAAAGTGTCAATAACATGTTTCAATATTTGGAAAGAAAAGAATTATCTTCGTTTTCCTAAAACGAGGCTTTATAAAAAATATTTTTAAAAAATAAATATTTTGATGAAATAATTTCACAAAACCATTAATGCTAAATGAAATAGCAAAACGTGGACCGTAATGACAGCGTAATCAACAGCAGCCATTACTCTGCCTGTTTAAAGAGCCACATCCGATAAATGCAGTGCGACTGCCGGGATCTTGGCACATATTACTGTATCACAGCATACTTTTGTGGACATTATTATCAGAAAATTGTTGCAGTCTACCAAAGAGAAAAGAGTTGAGGTCAGTCACCCCACACTCATCGTCCCTCCAAAGGGGAGGGAGCTGCAAGCGCTGCGTTTCGGTGGGACGGGGAGCAGTTAATTAGTCCATCAGGAGAGGAGATGGCTCTTGACCTGATCAAGCAACGGCTGTGTCTCAGAGGAAGTGAGATGATGAGCTTCTTAATTAAGAACACCACCTACACAATCTTATAATGGCGCATTTCAGAGAGCAAGATTAGATCTGGGTTGAACCTTTGAGGGACCTGCGAAATGTGTTTGGCTTCAGCAGTTGTGCAATGGGAAGGAACTGTGTCCAAAGGGCCACTCTGGGGGTGTGCAAAGGGTGGAGGCTCCAGCAGTGCTCGGGTGGCCACATGCAAGTTACCTAAAGCTGAAAGAGCATGAGAAAAAACGAGTGATTTTTGAGCTTTGTTCATTTGCAGCTACACAATCTGCTTTGAACGTTGACATAATGAAGCAATATTTCTGTTCAGATTTTGCCTTTGCTGGCTGGAGCTTTGAGAGAAGTCAATGTGCAAGGTGACAGCCGGGTTCTCAGCACAGGCAAAACTGTGAATCAGTCAACTGAGACCTTTGACAGTTGCCTTGGCTTCCCAGAGCACCCAAACGAAGCTCCACTGATGGCACATGAGCCCTGGGAAGAGCCTGGATACACCCAGCAAGAGGACCAAATCTCCTCCCCTTTGTTGGCAGTGCAGGTTTCACCAGCTGGCTGAACCACACTGGGGAGCACAACCAAACCCTAAAGACCTCCAGGGGCTCCTGTTACAATGATTTTGTGATGTGGCACTTCCTGCCCAAGGATTACGGTTAGAAATGATAGTGCTGTGCTACAGAGGGGGAGCTGAATGTCCCAGAGTCTGCTGCTTGCAGGTGAGAAATGCTGACAGCATCCAGTGCATGGAAATGGAGCTACACCCTCCTAATTGCCTCTTTACCAGCCAGTTTGGTCTGACTGTGTAATGTGTTTAAACAAGAACAGGAGTCTAGCCAGTAAATCAGGTTGTATATTATATATATTAAAGGAATAAGAAAAGATTCTTTTAATTCTTGTTTTGAGATAGAGAGTATCTATGCTTATCCAGAGTCTGCAGGACTCAGTGACCAGCAGCATCTTCATTTGCTTAATTATTTCCAGCCCTTTCTGATTCTTATTCCAATGTACACAAATTCCTTTTTATTTATTTATGTTTTCTTACAGTTTGTTACTCCTTACTTGCTATGAAGCAGTTCGCTGGCAGGATGAAAAAAAAAATTAGGGAAATAAACTGGATTTCCATGGATACAGATAATTTGAAATTAAGTTCTTAGTAGTGAACTGTTCTTTTTAGTTTTACGTATTATATTTTCAGAGTTTGAACTACAATTTTAAAACTTGTGATTTTTTTTTGGCCAGATTTGAATGACAGAGAAACAGTGTCATCCTCATTACAGATGAGAGAATCCCTGCAGACTGCACTGAGGGAGGGAACTATTTAATTAAGAATAACAAATACAGAATCACAGAGCTTGACAGGACCTCGGGGAGCTATCTTGCCCTCTCCATGTTTCCCTTACAGCATCAGCTGTAGTTAAGCCTCTGCAGGCATTTCTCCAGCTTTTTTGAAGAGTGACGATGTTCTCAAACAACCAGTTCCAGTAATTACTGTCCTTTTTTTTTTCTTGGTCATGCATACATCTCAATTTAAACTGCTGAAGTGTAAAGCTGCTTCTCCCATCCATCGTGGACAAATCACCCTTCTTTCTACAGCCTTTAAAAAGTGAAGAGTTATAATGAAGTGCAGAAAATCACCTTATGGTGGTGCAGAGCTCTCTCATGAGCACGGAGGAGCCTGGTGCCGCAGCATCTCCAACCAGCAGGAAGACCAGGAGTGTCCTGTTGTCCTCTTTCCCTGCACCTCTGGACCATGCTTCCTGTCTGAAGATGTCCATGAGTGGCGTGGGCCTCGTGCAGCCACTTTCCTTCCTGTCTCCTTCTTACTGCAGTCCAGAACTGTCTCTTCTTTGCTTATAAATCTTACTCTGCAAATGAAGACGTGCATCGATCCCTTGCCGATGCTCGGCACAAGCTGTGAGAAGTTAATCCTCAAACTGAAGTGGCACTGAGAGCAAATATCTCCATATTTCAGCAGGAAAAAACAAGGCTATATCCATATCTAAAAAAGACAAGAGGCAGCTTCTCTGCAGAGCTCTGGACACCAGACAATCACGTAGACAGTGTCTAATTTATTTAATATAGCCAAGGTATCTAATTTAATTATAACTATACCTATAAAAAGAAGACTTGTTTCTACAAAAAGTTCTTAATCACTTCTGCCAGAGAAAGCTCTGAGCTCTGTTAGCTTGAAGGAAGGTCTCTGCTGGCTCCCCTGCCTGCCTCACTTCACAGCAGCAGCCTGAACCTGTCGAAGCAGCAGATGATTAATCAGTAATGCCAATAGTGCAACAAAACTCCTAAGCCTAATAAATTTAGATACTCCATGAAATTCAAGGGTGTCTTGGACAGGATTGCTGAAGGAAGGACAAAGCCAAGCTGTGGGACTGCAATGGGCCACTGATTAAAAAATAAAAGTACCCATGGCTTTGCAAACTTCTTACTGCAAAGAGCAGCTTGAGGGGTCTTTTGATGAAAGTCTACAGAGCCTTCCATGAGACAGGACAGAGGAGAATAGAGGAGATTAGGATCCACGGGATTAATTTTGAATCAGGTGAGTGAAAATTGATGATGTGCAGGGCAGAATTGTATTTTTATCTGGTTCTGAGGTTTTTGTTTTCTATCAGTGAGGCTACTTGTCGTGCAATCGAATTGTCAAGGGTCATTGTTGCAATCTCCATCACTGGAAATCTTTAAATCAAACCAAATGTTTTGTTTTTCCTAAACAGATAATTCTGTAATTCAGACAAGATTAAATTCAACTAAGTTTTCTGTTATACAAGGGGTCAGTCTAGAAGTTCACAGTTTTCAGGCCACAGGGACTATGATTCTATGGGCTCAATGTGACAGCAGTTTGTAAGTGGCTGAACATCTCTCGAGAGATGCAGCATTCACCACAACCCCCCCACCCCAAACACCCCCTTCATTTTCACATTTTATTTAAAAATAGTGCCATTTCATTTTCTAGGATAAAAAATGACAGTGAAGCTACAAATCACATATTTTGTACATGTAACAGGCTGCACTTAATGGGCACAGCATTATTTGAAATGCAGAGCCAGAGGGATGTTGCATGATTAAGTTGTCTGATGATACTCACAGCATCAGCAAGAAAGCAATGATGTGCTCCATTTGTAGTTCCTGAGATGGGTGAGTCCATTAACAGTTTAGCACTAACAACTGACTGTAAAAAATACAACTGTAGGTCCACTCGCTGCAGAAAACACCCAGGCAGTGAACTGAGGGGCACAACTACTAAAGGAGATTGGTACCCAAGTCCCACCAAGCTCCCACTACATGCACCATGGTTCATAATCCATAGGCTTCCCCTTCACCTGCCACCTCCTCTCTGCTAGAGTTAAGCTGGAAAATGAAAGAAACAGAAGGAATGGTTGAAGCCCATTCTGATGCAGATGTACTCTGGTGCAGATTAGCAGTCAGGGAGGGCTGTGGAAGAGCAATCCGTGGTATTTACACTGGGGCTGCTGGCAGGGGAAAGTCACAAATACCCAGAAGTTGGCTGCAAATTGAGGAAAAGCTGAGAAAGCTGGGGTTGTTCAGCCTGGAGAAAAGAAGGCTCCAGGGAGACCTTAGAGCAGCCTCCCAGTGCTGAAAGGGGCTCCAGGAAAGCTGGGGAGGGGCTCTTGATCAGGGAGTGCAGGGATAGGATGAGGGGAAAGGGTTTTCAGCTGAAAGAGGGGAGACTGAGATGAGATCTTAGGGAGAAATGTTTTCCTGTGAGGGTGGGGAGGCCCTGGCCCAGGTTGCCCAGAGCAGTGGTGGCTGCCCCATCCCTGGAGGTGTTCAAGGCCGGGTTGGATGGGGCTTGGAGCCTCCTGATCCAGTGGGAGATGTCCCTGCCTGTTGCAGGGGGGTTGGAACTGGGTGATCCTTAAGGGTTTTTCCCACCCAAACCATTCTATGTTTCTATGATTTAGGAACTGGCTGAATACTGTTACCCTTCAGGGAAAATAACAGCATGGTACTTGCACAATAATAATAAAAAAGTCTTTGTATTTCTTCTCCTGTACAACCAATAATGACTGGATTTTTCACTGGGTTCAGAGACTCAGGCCATAAAGCAGTTGGAACAGCTTATTTCTTTAACAGGCAGAGGCTTTCTCTGGGTTGCTGGATCAACCAGCCGGTGACTTGTCCTGTTCCCAGGTCTCCTGGTGAGGTGGGGTTTCTTTTGTTTGTGATTCCACCTACCCATCCCCTCAGTATTTAATCACTCTCGCTCCAGGCCAAAAAAGAGGATTTCAGAGACCAGAAAAGAAGGTAAGAGAAGTGAACGTGGGTATGCAGAGCAACCCTAGGAGTGCCCTGACCATCTGTTTCCTTCACGAAGAGGGGAAATACTTCTGTGTAAATTCTGTTGTCAAATAAAGCATTAGGTCTGTTCTGTGTAAGCACTTCAGGTGGTTCTGGGGCCCTTTTTGGCCCTCAGTCCCCTCCTCTCCCTTTTCACTCTCACCACTACTCTCGCTGCTTCCTGGCCCCAAGGAAGAGAAGCTCTGCCGTTTCTCCTCCTGATGGCCCTTGTGTTGCTCTCACATCCTCTCCTCTGGGGATCAGCCCCTCCAGCTGTAAGCACAGCTGGCTCGGGTGCCTCTCTTCCCTCCTGAGGAACAGGCTTTGCATTTTGTGCAAAGATTCATATTTGCTTCGAGGCAATCAGAGGACCATGATAGCCTTATAAAGTACGAGAGAGCCTGAAAAGTCATATTTCTGCACAATGCGTAGGGGAAATTGGAGTTTATGATAATAAAGGTATATTGCAGCTTAGCTTTCACTACTGTGCCTTCAGAGACATTGTTTGTTCCCATTGCAAACATTGTCTGACCTAATCTACAGCTTTGCAAAACAAGGCGCTCCATTATCCTACTTTTTTCTCCCATAATTTCAATTTTGAATGATTTAAAGCTTTCTCCATACCCATTCTGCACGTGGAGCTCAGGGGAACTCAGCAGCAGTCACCATGGGGATGGACCTGCTTTGGGTGGATGCTTCTGATAATGCTGCTCAGCGTCGTACAGAAGCACCAAAATGCACTTCTGTAAGTATTTCTTGTGTCTGTGATGACACTCATCATCCTTTATAGGAATTTTTAAGAATTTAGGAATATTTGGGACTGCTGTGCCCCAGAAACATGTGGATGACTTCTAAAGTCCAGGCACATTGGCAAGGAGCAGAATTTCAAATCCTAGTCTCACATAATTATATTTCTAATAGCAAATGGATATGTACATAACCTGCTCTTTACGAGTGCTCAGAATTCCATGTTTGCCAGGAGCTGAGCAGTTATTATGATATAAGTAATGTGTATTTTGTATACATAACACAGCTGTTCGTGGTGTTTTCCTTAGACCACAGCAAAGAAAAATGCCACCCATGGGACTGAACAGCTTTGCCCATAACACATTGCAAGTGTGGAATTTAAAGCTAATCTTCTTAACTACTTTATCAACATGCTTTGAGCTGATTAAATCAGTTTCTTTATGCTCTATGATTTAAAATCCTGTCTCTGGATATTTCATGTGTGAGCTTGGAGTTCATCATCCAGTGTGTTTGAGAATGTACAGCAGAAATTAAAGACTACTCAAAATTCTGAGTAGCAAACCTGCTTCTTAATGACAGATATTTTTTTTAAGTTCACTGTGCAGTCAGGGCACATGAGATTCTTTTTTTTTCCTGAACCAAGTATACTGCTGAAGGTAGCAGTGTAGTCCACACTAAAGCAGAACTCTGCAGCCTGAAACCCTTGTAAAAACACAATATTGCTATTGGGAGTGCTCAAGTGAAAACATTGAAAAATTATGTATTTTAAAGTGCTCGTAAAATGCTGTTGCCCTGTGGTTTGCTGGTAGTACCTGCATCTTGTTTACTTTCATTTTTCAAAAACAATAAAAACAATGTCATTGTAATGAGCATTGTTTGGACACTGCTGATGGGCATCTGGATGTGAAATGACACTCACAGGCCAAAGGCCAAAAAGGGAGTGGGTCTTTCATCACTCTCTCAGAGCAGCAACTTCTTCACAAAGCCAGGAGGAAACCTTATTTTTCCTCACTGTGACTTAGTGCTGCAAATAACAGTTTGGCCATCTGGGGGTTGGTCCCACAGGCTCTTTGTGCATTGGTGGAGGTTTTTGCCATCCCATAATTAGTGCTGCCCAAAGGGGAGAGATGTGCAGAGCTCCAGCTGCCGGAGCACAGGCTGGTCTTGGCGAGGAGCACTCCTCACGTACACCAAAATGTCACAGGAAAGAGTTTCAGCCTGATTCACATCATCTCTACTTCCCCATCGTCTTCATTCTCAACAGCTTTTGCTCATGGGAATGTTTTATACACTCACAATAGTTTCACTGGGAAAACTAAAGTGGATGCTTAGATTTAACCAAGGCTACAATGCATAGCAGATATCTGCTGGAAGGAGGAAAAATCTAGTTCTTGGGAGACAGAGAATTTAATTAACTTGAGTTACAGCACTTACTGCTGTATTTATGGTTCCAAACTTGATTCTCTTTGACGTACCTTTTAAAAAATCCATTGCTATGAAAAGTAAAGTGCAGATTCATTACTAAAACTCATTTTGAGTTTTCCTCTGCTACTTCTAAGCTCAGCGCAGATTTGACAGGGAGTCCAGCTCAGATTCTGAGCCTGAAGAACTGAGACTGTCAGATGAAAGCGGTACAAGGTCATTAAAAATTTGTCCCTTCCTTTCCATCCATCCTACCCCTGTCACAACTTGATGATTTTCATCCTCCTTCAGCAGTTCGGTTGCTATACAAATAATGATGGTTTATCTGTATAATCAAGTCATGAGGGACAATTAGCTGTGTTGATGAGCCCCTGTATCCTGTAACTTCTCTTGTCTTTACCATCAATCTTCTGAGACCAGTTTGCAGTCTGGATTGTACTGCACTGCACTGCATTGTGTTGCATTGCATTATATTAAACTGTATTAGATTATTTGCAGATCTCAGCTGATATTTTGAGTAGAATTCCTCTGATTTCATGTCCACATAGATACAGGTAGGAAACATGGTGTTGTTGCTTAACAGAGAAAGAAAATGCATAGTAAAAATTTTGTCTCACCTCCTTACCCTTTTTAGTCTGGCCTGTGCATGTCCTATCCATGTAAATATTCTGTAAGTGTGGGACTCTCAGTGAGCAGTAAGAACTCTGCTCACAAACCCTGGGCTAAATGTCACCGCTGGTTGTGGCACAGCAGAGGACACAGCAGTGAAAGGTACAACTGGTGGTGCTCTCACAGAGAGGGTTAATCATGCCTAGTGAACCCAGTGAGATGGAAAACAAGAATTCACCCACACTTAGCTTTAGTTCTTCATGGTCCTGGTAAATTTTTCAGTAGAACTGTTTGCTGCAGAATAGAGCAAGGAGCAGAGGAGGAAGAGAGCGGGAGGTTGTTTCTCATGGCAGGGCATTGTGAAATGCAAATAAGGTTCCTCTTGCTTTTTAATTGTTCTTTCTTTGTCTATAAAAATAAGTTGGATAAGACACTGTGCTACTGTGCACGTGTGTCCTGGCTGTCATGACTCGTCTGGCTGTTGCTGAGGGTGACAGCTGAAAGCTGTGAGCTATGAAAGCCAGGTGCTCTAAGAATGAGCCTCTGCACTCCCAAAGTCATTTTTCAGCTCTGGCGTGGTTTTTTTTTTTTTCTCTGTCTAGAAATCAACAGGAACATTTGTGAAATGGAAGAGGAAAAGCCAAACAACCACAATGAAATGAGTGCCTGTTTCCAAATGCTTTCACCCACTTTTGGAGACCTGGGTTTGCTTTGGTTTGGGGAAGGTAAACTGAACAACCTTTTCTGTTTGGAGCAACAATACCTGTGACTCTGAGGTGTACTTACAGCAAATATCTCCTGTGCCAATTTAAAAGCCCCAGCCTTTGCTGTTTAATCAACTGCAAAAGCTGTTTATTGCTTTCTGTGTATGAGTGTCTCAACGCTACACTTTAATTAACTGTGTCGGGCTTGGCTGTCATTCAACATGGGCTTTATTGGAATAGATGTTAAATCCTGTCTTTCATAACTGTCTTAAACACATCTACACTGAACTCTTTTAAGGAATAATTAGTTTCCATCAGCTGTGTTTTATTTATTTCACATTTGCTCATGGGTGGCCTCATTAAATCCAGCACTACTTTCTTGCATGGCAACTTCTCCCACCTCCTCTGCCAGGGCAGGATAGCTCTGGCCCCATCCTGTTTCCTTCTCTCCTGGGAAACATTCCTGGCACCAATCTGCACAAAAATAACCTTTTTTCCTGGGTTACTGCTGCTCCCTAAAATCATCCCATGCCCAGGAGCCCTTCCTAGTGATTCCCATGGTGGTAGTTCAGCATCAACTCTGGGTGAAATCTAGCAAGATTTTGCAAGTCTGTCTTGGTCTTGCAAAGCCACATCTTCCTCCTCACATTGCCTCAAGGCCCACAGTCGTGCACTCCACCTCTTTCCCTCTCCCCACCACGCAGGACCGAGGTGTGGGCACGTTGCCCCACGAGCAGACTGCCACAGTGTCCTGGGCAGGCAGCAGGACACCACCACTACCACAATATCTTATATTCCTCTTTATAAACATCAGGTTAGAGCCTTCTAATTTTACTGTTGTGGACCCTTGGAGATTTTTGTGAAGGGAAAACAATATATTTCTCTCTTGCCCTAGCTGTTTTTTTCAGAAGCTGGAGGTGACACATCTGACCGTCTCCCCTCTCTCCCAGCCTGCTCCTGAGGACAGGAAGAGCTCTCTGAGGAGGGCCCCAAAGTGCTTTTGCTGCTCACAGCTCACAGCCCAATCCCCTGGAGGGCTCCAGACCCACTTCTCACACTGATTTAGCTGCTAACAAAGGTACTGTTATGCCTCCATTACCTCAGTGCTTGGGTTTGTTTTTAGTTTTCCCTTCCTTTTAGCACTTTGGACACTCTATTTGTTAGTAAATACAGCTTGGCTGTAGGTGAAACAAGGTGGACAGTCTCCTCTTCAATACTCCTCATTAAATATTTAAGAGCACTTAGACACTTGCCCCATTCTCTCCTTTACATTCTCTAAATCACTCTCAGGTGTTGTCTTCTGCAGTGCACAAACTCAGACCCTCCCTCTCCTGATACCTGAGCCCAGCCCCACCACTGCCTGCTCTTGGGTAGGAAAGTGCTTGGCTAATGGAGTGGGAGGAAAGCAGACCAAAAATGAAAGACAACATTATATCTGACCCAAAACCACTGCAGATTTTGGGGGTTTGTGTTCATTGGTGAGGTTGAGTTAACATCCACGCCTAGAAATGTCCTCCGCAGCTTTCCTCTCATGAATTCATGGTTTACAGGTTCAAGCTACCTTGATCTCAAAATAGAGGAAATTACTGGAATAGATTTGTCCTCACAGGAGAGACCCAGCTAGGAGGTTGTTATGGGAACATTCAGTGTGCAGAAATGTACATTACTATGCACCTTGCTGCTTTCACTTTTGTAACTGTACTTGAAGATTTCCCATCATTTATGAGTCTTTTGGGAGATGCTATGAGACTCATCTTTCTGCATCAGGATGTTTATTGACCGATTTGATCTGAACTACCTTGAAAGTGCCATGCATTTACATTCAACATTTAATTAGTGCTACTTTCTCAGGCCTTTGCAGCATGATCTATTTCAGTATTCTTACATGTCTGCTGTGAACTCAGCTATTGTCACTCCTAATAAGAAAAACAACAAAAAAGTCTTTCTTTTTGTCTTTATTGTTCTAGAAGTGACCAAACCCATACAGCTGGTGGCTGTTTTTGCTGAGCAGCCATAATACCACACTGCCCCTAAGAGCTTACCTAGAAAGATGGTCGAGAAGCTGACAAAATGCCTCATTTAGTGAGGAGACGAACTACTTGTGGGAAAACCTTGCCACTAAATGGTTTCTTGTAAAATCCTAACAGCAGATGTGTGGATGTTTGGCCTTATTCCAAGGGGTACTCATCCTAGAGTCAGGACTGGGCATATTTTGAGACAATAGTTTAATGCCAATGGGAGGGTAGAGATGATAAATTTTATATCCTTTCTAGAAAACAAATCTCTAGCCTAAGTGCAGGCTGCTGTTAAGAAAAGAGAAATTATTTTTCTTGTTCTTTATATTTATGTAGGATGCCTGTCCCCTGTTCCACTGAAAGCAGAGCAAAATTTGTGAGTACCAGCTGTAACACCCTCGTGGAGGCGTAGCCAGCGCGGCTGCCGCCACAGCTTCGTGCAGTCTTTGCTGGACAGGTTTGTACCATGGGTAAGTAATAGCTCTGAACACTGTTCTCTCTCTCACAGCTGAAATGCATCGCTTTTGTGAGCTCTTTCTCCCTCACCAGCATCCATCATGTTTTCTTTCCCCACGCTTACACTTCACTAACGCTATCAATAACAACCTCCTCCTTCCATATATATTTTTTTTTAAAAAATTTCTTCTGCTTCATTCCTGGTATTTTATCAGCACTTGCTCCATATTTCCATCCCTTCATTCCAGCTTCCTTCTGGCCCAATCACACTGTAACACCTCTACAACCAGCAGCTCCCCACCATATTCCCAAACGTAGGACATAAAGCTCCTGGGGCAGTGTTGTCCTGGAGGTGACTCTTTGCTGAATGCTGTCTTCACCCTGCTTCCCCCTAGACCTGTCTCAAGAGCAGTTCCCCCCAGCCCTCTCTTGCACCCTCCATGAGGACTGCACAGGAGGAAAAGCTCAGCAAGGGATGGGACATTTTATCCTCCTGCAGCAATGGAATCCCTTCACTTGTCCGTGCTGGTGTCCATCCAACAGCAGGAAGATGCTGAGACAGAAGAGAAATGTCTGTATTGAAAAAAGGGCAGAATTTGGTTGTTAATGGAAGAAGCTCTTCTATCCATCGGCTGGAAACTGCAAGGAACTCTTCTTGAAGATAAAGGTGGGGAAAACAAACGTTACTTCCTTTCTATAAAGTTGTGCCCCTATTCCAGCAGCATGAGAAGGGGGTTGGCACACTCACATTCCACCACTGGCAAAGCTGCACCTCTGCCAACGATATGAGACTTTAAAACCACCTTTACCTTCCTGCCTGGATATTTACCCCCTTCCTGCCTTGCAACTTCCAGCCTGGCTGGGAAGAGCCAGCTGCAACGTTGATACTGCATGTTTTCATCTATTTTTCAGCAACTTCTGTGTAAGATATAAATGCCTTTTTGTTGCACAACGCAGTGTAAGCAGCACTGAGCACTGCAAAACTCAACATTCACTTCGGTTTAATCCCTCTGTTTAAGTACAAAACAGGTCCCTACTTGCACAAATAACAGTCTCTTTGATCCTGTACAGGACCAGAGACAGATTCCACCTGCTTCTTGTGGTGGGACCAGAGGGGAGATGCTCCTCTTGGCTTGTGCAAATCAAGCCACAGAGCAGGTCATTAATTTGGCAAACTAGGAGCTGCAAAATAGAGCCCAGATTTCTCAGAAAGCCATTTGATGAGTTGTAGAGCCCATTTCTCCTCTTCCAACAGACACTGCATGGCTGTCCCACTTCCTGCTGCTCTTACACTGCTGTTATGGGGAGAGTGTAGTTATTTCATTTCTTTTTCTGCAGCAGCCCAGCTGGAGATGTGAGATAATATCCAAAATAATTAAGCACTGCTCACAATACAACTCCTGCTCCGAGACATCTTCAACGGGAGGGTGTGTGGAGACCTGATGTCAGAAAGCTGACAGCCAAGGCGGACACAAGAAGAATTACAGGCATTCAACAAACATTAAAAGGACAATAACACACTGGCTTATGGCTATTTATTTTTTATGAGCAACTTTGGCAGTATTTTGTTTGAAGTTTTGATGGCCATATGTTTTCCAGGGAGGCACAGCACTGTTTGTAAACTGTGCTATAATTGAAATTGAATTTTTATGAAATCTATGTGAAATATGATAACACATTAAAATACTCTCCTTTGGAGAGTTTCCTCATTGATTTTTTGTTGCATTAAATCTGTTTACACATCAAAGGAAAATATTGCATTCTGCCTGTCTTCATTTCAGTCACACCCTTCCTTTTGTTTCCTGGAGACTACACATGGCAAAGCAAAATCCCCTCTGTTCAGAGCTTTTCCAGCACTTGCACTTCTTTTAGTGAAATGATGCTTTACATTGTAATTGGTCTTCTCTCTCACCCACCTGCTTAGCAAACCAGGAACTTTACGATGTCTCCTTCTTCCTTCATCTTTTTGACAAGTCAACCGTATTTACACACTGGGACCAATCCTGCCCTGCTGAAAATATATGGGATTTCACGGCTGACTTTGCTAGGATCAGGATAAGGTATCTACTATGGTCAAAATCTGCAGCTGGAGCACTTGCAGTCATGGCTCAGCTCACTCCAGAGGAGCTGTGCTGATTTATCTGTACATCTGCCACTGGAAAAGTTTCTTGTTATGGCAGAAAACATTTTAAATCCATTCAGCATATTTTATCTCGGGCTTCTCAGATGTTTCTGTAAATAATTGATCTTTCTTTAATTTTTCGGTGTGAAATATGCCATTTTGTGTATATATATGTGTGTATCCACCTGTTTTGTACACTATCGAACAGTGAATGCAAAGCACAGAAATGGGTGGGTGAAGGGAAAGAATAAGCATTAGCTCAGTTTTAGCCTAGTGCTAAGGAAATACCTGCAGAGTGAATCCATCTTAATGACTAAATTGGAAAGTATTCTTGGGACCTCTAACTGGATCTATGATGATAAACCTTCCCTTGCTTTATTCACCAAACCCTTGTCAGAGCATCAGCGTAAGGCTGGTTGTATTGTGCATCCATGTGTGTGTGAGGCTAGGACAAAGGCCTATTTCAGACACGAAAGAAATGATCTATTTTGGTGTTTTTCTCTGTCACTGTAGGGATAATAGCTAAATGCTATATCACCCAGCACCTGTTGGATTTACTTCTGAGTTAAAGCTGGTCTCTAGCCAAATCATATTTTCATTTCTCCTCTGTCAGTTGTAAAATTGTCCTGTTTTTAAATCTCCTTGCACTTGCCTTTCATTCTTCTGTTTTCAGAACATAAAATGTACTTGGTTAGACCCTAAACCCACCAAAGCTGACCCTGAACCCAGCCATTAACCCTCCCACCACCTTCAGGCATCCTCCCTGGCAGGGGTCCATGGGCCAGTGGGAGGCACCCGTGGCTGTCTGCACTGCATGAGATCTCATTGCCTTCATTATCTTTGCTTCCATCATTTTATTGATGATAAAAATTATATAACTGCTGTTAAAATCCAACAGAAGCATAGAGAACCAAGACTGTCTGGGTGGAAACACTCCAAGCTGTCAACAGGCTTCTTGATGTGTTTTCTCTTTGTTTTTCCTTGCCCTATCTTTGCTTTGGTTAATTCTGGTAAATTAAAAAGTAAGAAAGAGAAATTATCTTCTTTTCTAAATTTTAAATTTACCTGCAAAAAAATACGTAACCTCAAAGCAATGTCCTGAAACGGAGCAGCAAAAATAAAGGAGGGGTCCTGAGCATCTCTTCCTCTCCTCCCTGCCTTGCACTTGCAGGGCTGAGCTGGCTGCTGGGATTGGCTTTGGTTTATTTGGGGTTTCTGAGCTGCAGCAAACTGTGCAGCCCTCTCTCTCAACTCTGGGCACACTCCTTTGCTTGTCCCCTCTGAGGCCAGGCTGTCAGCTCCCTGGGCTTTACAGCAGTTTCTCTCCAGCAGCTTCAGGCTCCTCTGTCTGCAGCTTTTCTCTTTCATGCCTCTCCATCCTACGGTGTGTCGGGCAGGGGGCTCCCACCTGCCAGCCCTGGGGTGCCTCTCTGCCCCTCTGCACACTGGTCCCCTTGCTCTGCTCCCTCCTTTATTGGTCTCCAAATAAAATGGAAGAGAAACAAACCAAAACCGAGCCCGTCAGGGTAGGTATAAAGGAAATACAGTGAGTTAAAACTAACAAGGTGTTATAGACAAGAGGAAAAGAGATAAAAAAGAGATAATTTAAAAATAACAGCAGGAGAAAGTGGTGGGAAGAAAGGGCAGAGAAAAATCCATAAAACAGAATGGAAAGGTAAATTTAGAAGAAGTTGTGGTGTTCCAGATGCTGTGAGACCAGGTAGGCAGGCAGGAAACCACAGTTTGTGTGCGCTGCGAGCAGAACTTCTAAAGAGCTTAATGTCGTGAAACGGCATGCAGTGTTGGGTTAAAAATTAATAACAGTGCCTCCTCCTGTGACAAATTATTAAATACAACATTAAGAATTGCTGGGGCTGAGTACAGAGAGCACCACTTCCCCTTCCCATATGTCAAAGCCATCGGTGCAGGGGAGCAGGCTGCGCACCCCGTGCTGTTAAATCACCCGGCGCTCTCGACATGGAAACGCCTGCGGAAAGCAAAGATTGTCTTCGCACGGACACCCTCCGTGCCCAAGCAGGGGTGCAAACTCCTCTTTCTTCCACAAATTGTGGTCGTGCCCTGCATAGACAAGAATGATCTGTGTTTCTGACGTGGGAGGAGGTGTGGGAGCAGAAATGGGAGGGTTTGCTTCTGTACAGATTGCGTGTGTGTGCAAATGCAAATACATGTTATTCATATATATATTAAAAATTGTATAGATTGGTGTCAGTACTTGGATTAACAGCAATAAATGTAAAAACCTCCCATTTACAAAAAAATGATGCCTATTTTTCAGGGAAGCCTCTGTAGCACGGGAAGGACATTTCTTTCACCTTTCTGTGGGGCCTCCTACGGTGTCCAGCACGCTGACTCTGCCTGCCCTACGCTCACCTGGAAGCCAGGTAAACCCTCGAGGCCCTTCTCTGGGTATTAAACATTTCCCACATTAGATGTATAAAGTATTTTGTTCGTGGTTAGGGTGAAAAACTTACATGATGGTATTCTGGCACCTAATTCTTATGAAACTTAGTGAAATCGGTGGGTCTGAGTGACAGATGTGATGCCCAGTGCTTTAGATGCTACAGGGGAGACTGGCAGGGCGTTAGAAATGTCCATTTTCAAGAAGAACAACTTGCTTATTCAATTATAGCTGTTCTAAGGTTGTTCCACTGCTTCTGGGAATATGTCTAAATTACAGTTTGAAGTCCCTGCACACCTGGTCAGGTATCTGGGCACTTGGCTTTAGGGTGGGAATGGGAGCCCAACTGTGCTGCAGGATGGGTGCAGCCTACACAGGAGCAGGATCAGGATGAGTGCAGCCCACACTGGAGCAGGACCAATGCTGAGGATGAGGGAGAACAGAAGCCAATGTATTTCCTGCAGGAACCTTGCCATGTATAATTATGAAGGAGTGTTACAAGAGTCATGCAACAAAAATAGCAATAGCATATAATTTAGGAAGAAAGATTTCACAAGTGGATTAATTAGCTACTCACATTGTGGGTGATAGTAAATATATGGCTGGTTAGTTTTGGCATAATACAAAGTAAATGTAGACACTAATAAATAGTTATGCATTCCTGCAAGAACTTTGATGTTAATTGTAGATTATGTGATATACTTGTTAAAATGAATTCTATGATACATAAGCTGTTTTTCTACTAATTAAACATATTGCACAAGGTGTTGATTACACTATCACTCTATTTATAAACAGAAAGAAATGCTACAGCTAACTAAAATATTTCTATTTTTTAAGTAAGGATGGAAACACAGGTCTATATTATGAATGCATTTTCAGAATTATCTTGTTTTAGTATTTGTTCATATTTTTTTGTTTCCAGGTATCTCTTAAGCTTTCAAACCTTTCTAGAATTATGTTCAAAACAATATTTAGCATAGAGAAAAACACTAAATATTTCATGGTATAATTAAATCTTATTAATGTAATTGGCTGTATGGTTCATATTAAAAATTTACAAGGACCCTTTTCCTTTTCATTAGAAGTTATAATTTCTTATGAATCTCCACAAAAGTTTTGAGCTTAATCCTCAGCTGTGGGAACCATTGAACATTTTCTCATAATTTGATGTTGAATCTAAAGTGATTTACACATATTTTTATTTTAGCCCAGCCAGAGACGCTCTGTCGTGGAATTAATACTCCTGTAAATAAGGTACAAGAGATTGTTTGTTTTAGCAGCTGTGGGTCTGGGCTCTGGCATTTAGTCTTTTCTACCTATTAGCATTCTATTTTTTGCTTTTCTTGAGCAGATTTTTAAAATTCTGTTTCCTTAATTTCTTTTGTTTCTGTGGTGTGCTACGTGCAAGGCACCTACAGACTTCCGTACCATTTTTACTTTACAACAAATCTCTCTACACAACCAACAATGTTTCATAACTTAAGCAATTTCACAGAATTCCTTGTTACTGCTCACTTGTAAGACCAAAGGCATCATTTGGTAGGCTATGGATACAGAGGAACACCACATAGTTACTGTTCATCACAATGCTTTGCTTTCCCTACCCTACTAATATTTTTCGGAAAGTTCCTTCTCTACCTGGAACCCTCTGCCCCAAATGTCCCTTCTGCTGCAGCCAGAATCAATATTTCACTCCTTCCTCAAACAGTGACATCTCTGACATTTCTGTAGATATAAAGGCTGCATCCTCACTATTCCTTGTCTTTAAAAATTTCGTATTGTTTGACTGAAAAAACTCACCACAGTTCCCTTTAAGCAGCACAAAGAGAACACGTTTCTGGCTTCCTCTAATTTCTAAGACCTTTTTAATGAAATTGAAATCCTCATGAATATGTCCTGAATCCATCAAATGTTCATCTGAATGGCTCTGTTCATTGGCATCTCCACGTTAGCCCACTGGTCTGCCAAAATTCCTGCAACCACCCATCAGCCTGGTGGCTCCACAGCTGAACAGGCCTCTACTCAGCCACCAGGACCATTAAAATCAGCTTCTGCACTTGAACTTACTTTCATTTAAGCGACTGCTAATGTAGAAAGAAGCTCATTTAGTGATGCTTTTTCACCTTTTAGGTTAACTCTGAATGCATCATTAACAGGAAGATGTTGACTAATTTGGAGGGAGTTTAGAGCAAAGCTATAAAGATAGTTAGTGTGTCGGCAAGGCAGGCACTGTGCGGAAAGATAAAATGAGCTATTCATGTCTAGCCTGGCTGGGAAGTCATGATTAGAATTTTGTAAAGGATAGAAACATGGGCAACGGAAGAACTCAGTGTGTTAAACCTATGAAGAAGTGTTGTCATAGATTATGTGGGGACAAAGCAGAAAATCCCTCTTCAGGTGTTTGCAGTGGCCAGCTGGGGGTGGGCAGGACACTGCAGACTGGAGATCTCAGGAGCTCTTGCTTAATGCATATGTGTGAGTCGTTTAGTGGTTAAACTAGGAAAAAATGCCAGCAAAAAGCAAAAGAAAAAGCATGAATACAAGAAAAAAAGAGAATTGCTATTTATTTGTGGCAACATTTTTTCTGGCAGGACATCTATCAAGTTGTGGAAGTCTCCCTTCTGAACTGCTGAGGGGGGTTAGCACACAGGCCTTTTGAAATCATGATCAATAATACAAAATAGGGAACAATCCCACACTTCCAGATTTTTTTTGACACAATGCCCCACAGTGAGGTCTCTCTAACAATAACCACCACTACCTGACGGCATTATTCGATCAGAGGGACTCTGGGTGGTCTGAGATAGGCCCTACTTGCAATTGATTGCCTACTTTATTTTGATTTGACTCATAGCTGTGCAAGTCAGGAACTCTGAATTTGCAATTTCAGTATCACTGCAGAGTGATGCACGACTTAACCCCACACATCACACAGACTTTGTGCTACATCCACTTTGCTTCATCTGTCCTTCGCCCTCACAGAGAGGCCAAAATTATCCGACAGAATCCCACACAGGAGCTATTTTGCATGGTCACAAAGTACTGTTTAGTTTGTGGATACACTGCATGAACACTGGGCAATGGAGATGATTAAAAAAGAAATCAACTTGGGAAAAATTCAAATGAAATATCTTCTTCAGGGAGTAAACTCATTTGTATTCCAAAATGTAATTATAAACTGGCCTCAGGAAACTCAGTACTTCTCATCAGCAGCACTGGCAATATCTTTGCACAAGGTCATGGTCAGGTCTAACTTCCAAAGAGGAAACTCACCATTTCTGCCTTTTCTCACCGAGAAAACCACCACAAAGGTAAACATTTTAAAAGCCAACTGACAACCGCCCTAGAAATCTTAAAAACAGCTTAGAAAATGTTACTGAGTTTGCCTACAGATAGTAATGCACTTGGAGAGAAAGATGCCAGCTGAGTGCATCGCAGGATCCAGTGATTCGGGACTGAAGAAGACCTAAGGACCATATTCTTCAATAATCTGTCTCTGTCAGCAGGGACACACTGGAAAAAAAGCTAATAAAGCTCTTTTCCTAAACTCAGGATGCAAAATGCTATCCAGTCCACTAATACCTGAGACATAAATGTTTAAAATCCCTTCCAGCTTTTTTTGAGCTACTAATTACATCTCTGGATACCTTGGATGTCCGTAGGATTATCTACTCCCTTTGAAAATTCTTGTCCTGTGGCAAATTTAATCCACAAGTCAGGCTATAATGTAGGGACCACTTCTGCAAAGGGATTAAATTCTTGTTTGACTTCAAGTAGGGATGCATCTTACACACTGCTGACCGCTTGCTTATAATTAAGATTCTGTGTAACCTCACACAATCTAGACTCATGGGTAAAGCGTCTAATAATCTTTATAAAAAACACACACACCCTCAAAAATATAATCACAAACAAGCAAAAACAGAGGAGAGGAGAAAGGCCTTTGTGCTGTGCTTATGGCCTTGGAAGCTGGACACTCCTTGATGGGAAGGAGTGGAGGAGAGAGGTGGCTTAATGCCCTGATGGATGATGGACCAATGGTATAATTTATAGCAGTTACTTTGATGTTTGTGCAGAAAGTTGTGCAGAAAGGATTAGTGTCTGGTTGTAGCTCTCCATCACCAATACTTCATGTGACAGAGAAAAAGATGCTGTTGGTTCTGGCTTGACCTCCATGTCCAGCCATTCCAAGCCAAAACCAGGCACCTTCATTCAGGTGATATCAAAAAAAGGAATAAATTGGAGTATCTTTGTCTACTCCAGTGGTTTTGTATGTGTCTGTCTATGGCTTATTGCTTTTTAGGAACCACTGACCACTGTTCCTAAGGAAAATTTCCATAATGTGGTGGATTTTGCAGCAAATCCATAACGCACACGGCTGTTCCAATGGGTATTGCAAGTGACATTTGATCCAAAGGCCAAAGCTCCCTTGTTAGAGGAGAAAGGAGCATATGCTTTCAAGGGAGTGGTGTGTGCAGGGTAGAAAGCATAATTTAATATCCTCTACTGCAGGCTGGATTGACTCTGCTATGAGATGGCAACCTTGAGATTGCTTGTTGTGCTTAAAAAACTGGTGAAGCATGAGTTCAGTTTGAGGGAAATGCTGATGCAAAGGATGCTCCAAGAGAAAAATGATGGGTAGAAAATGTAATTTATCTTGACCTTCCATCCTAATAGTTGCAATGCATAAAAAAAACAAACCCACAAACCCTAAATCAAAAAAACTAAACCAAAGCCACCCAAACACCTGAAAAAACTCCAAAAAAGCCACCCACCAAATCAAAACTGAACAAAAGTAAAATCCTAAGTAAAAAAGGAATGACTTACTAAATGGCAGTAAGTAGCTCCTTGTGCTTTATATACTAATAGCAAAATGAGCAAAATTTCAGGAGGAATTTTTTTATTGGGTTATTGATATTTTGTAGCAATATTCTCATGAGAAAATTCTTATGTTATATATGATCTGAGTGATAAAACAGGCTTTTTAGCTAATAATTTTATTTTAACCATTTTCATTTGTAAATAATGCACTTTAGGAATGAAAACAGATAATAACATGATCTTGCCTAGAAAAAGCTTCGGGTTTTTTTTTGGAAGAAGGGTGTTAAATTGAGACTCACCAAAAATTGCTGAGAATTAGGCTTTTTCCCTTCATTATACCGAAACTCAGTGAAATCCAATGGATGAATAGGCTATGCTAAAGGTAAAAAGCGTTGCTTCACTATTAAAGCCTGAAATATTAGCACTCACAAAGGTGAGAAGATAAGACACGTTTGTTGTTTCCAGCACTCATAGCTCTCTGCATTCAGCAACACTCATCACCATAATTAGTATTTATATCAAGTGCAAAGTAAATAACGTTGGGCAAATTTAAGCACATGTGATAAAATCTGCTTGGTATTTCTTGGCTGGAAACCAACAAAAAAAAAAACATTGCAAAGATTTGATCTACACCTGTATAAGATCTCTCTAGAAATGAGAGTCACAAACCAGCATCCTCCATTTCAGCACCTGATCCTCCCCTGGCCTTACTCCTGCCTCATTTGCCTTTCAGGTAATGCCAGCAATGAGCAATTTGGCAGCCCCAATTAGTGAATTTACTGGCAGCTCACAGTAAGAGGGGGAATAGAAGCACTTTTCTCTTTCTCTGAGCAGGCTTTTTAAACTTGACAGTGCTGGTATCTAAACACATCCTGTAGCCTCCTCTAGCTTCAGAATAAGACTTAGCTTTGTTTCATTTTTACATCCAAAGTGCTTTAGAGGACATCACCCATCTCCTGTTGATATGAATCCAGTTATCTAACACTAATAATGCAGCTTGTGGAAAAACAAAGAGAAAAAGCAATGTCATTGTTCTGAAAGTGGTGAGAGATTACAGGGACAGGAGCTGGACTCAATAATCTGTGGGTCTCTTACAACTCAGGTCATTCTATGATTCTGAGATTATGCCTGCTTGCTGGGAATTGCCTGTGCTAGCTGTAAGTAGAAGAGCTTTATTTCAGAGCTCTGCTTGGATTTGCCAATGTGGTTGAGAAACAGAGGCAGCTGGGAGGAGGTGAGTTCTGCTGTGCCAGCACTCCCACTATCTGTCTTAGCTCATATTGTTATAATGTTGTGATAATATTATATTATAACATATTACATAAATATTATTAAGAGCAGACCTCTTTTTCTTCCAGGGAAGATGGTTTTATTTAGGCAATCCAGTATTACAGTATTGCCAATATAAACATCTAAATTACATGGGATTAACATCTGATTTTCAAAGATTACCAGCACATGATTTAGGAACAGAATGATTAAGATTTGAGGAGAAAAATTCAGTTAAAAGGCAGATATGCAAAATCCATTCTTTGAGTTGCGTGCCTTACACTGAAATGGTGCTGACTTGGAGGAAGAGCATCTGACCTCCAGGACCATATGTCACAGAAATCTTCCATCCTGAGCACTGCTGCTCCCAAAGAAACTTCTCTAAAGAGTTAAGAACTCAAAACAGTGTCATGTAGGCAACACTTAGAGCCACTAATATTATTAATAAGGGTATTCTGACTTTGCAAACGTAAAACAAATCATCAATGAGCCTAACTGATGTTTGAAACTAAATATAGTTCATTTTAGAGCTTTGAATTACATGAAGAGCTTCACAAGTTCTAGTTCAATCGACAGTAATTGCAATTTGCCTTCAGCTACTCTGTCTGTGTGTTATTTTTCCTTGTTGGTGTGGGAGATAACAAATGTGTGAATGACATTTCAGCCTGGTAATTGGGCCATTTATAGTTCCTTGTTAGTTCTTGCTGGATAAGGGCTGTGATGCTGATTTTACATAAGGATCAAGCACCTCATTAAAACCCTGGTGCTGAAAGCATGCCTGTGATACCTGACTGCAAGACAAGTGTCACCACATAATACATGAAAAATAAATGACTTTGTGCTTGTCATTTTCGTTAAAAGTTGGCACTTTTGACAACTAAGTCAATTCCTTAGTCTTTCCCTGTACTGACCTCTCCTTTAGAGAAGACTTCATCGGTTCAAATGGTGTTACCCTTCCCTCCTCCTGGCTTTGTTTTTGTAGGAGCTGAGCTGGGAAGAGATCCCCTGCTCCTGTTTGCTGGGGACAAGGCTGGCAAGAGGGGCCAGGAGATGTCAATGGTTCCTCTGTACAAAGATCTGACTGCCTCTGGCTCAGCCTGGCTCAGCACGTGGACACAGAGATTGCACAGGACATCGTTTGTCTTTGGGTTTTTGTCAGTATCTCCTACGCATGGTTTATTCATCTTGATGTGCCATCTACGCCCACACATAGGTAAGCCAGGACTGGGAATTGCAGCCCTGTTTTTCTCCCCATCTTTTTTTTTTTTTTAGACAATTTTCATCCCAAAGACTTGGAGAAGCTCTGGCTGTCACGTTAGAGTGAGACTTTTATTGTCTATCTGTGGTGGTTCCAGAGATTGTGAAGGTTAGAGGATTCCCTGGCATGGTGCAAATTAATTATAACTGGTTGTAGGAAGAAGACCAACTGCCCTTAGTAGAGGGGGAAACACTGTTTCTCTCATATTGTAAGACCATCACAGCTATTAAAATGCTACTATCATAATATTAGAGGAAAATGTTGGCAGAATCTACTCAAGTGCAAGCTGTTCCTATCTGGGAATATGAATTTTTTTACTTGGATGTATAAAAGCAAGGTGCTCAAGTTATCTAAACAGTTTTTGTAGGAAAAGATATTTCCCCAAAATCTATCCACTGAAGGTGTGTAATATAGTTTTATGTTTGGGTTTGGCTGCAATGTTCAATTGTGGCGGCTGCTGGACTTTTTCTGTAGCAAAACGGGAAGAATTTGGTGAATATAGAGGAGAAAAAGTCTGTCTAGACTCGTCGAGACTGTCACTTAGGGAAAAAAAACTGTAGGAAGTACAGGTTGCATTTAGCACTATGCTAGCTGTGACTTGGAACATTTTTTATTATTAAATTCATGGTGCTCAAAAGTGAGTGCAAAATGTGCCTGACTTCTCTGATGGGTTTTGGAATCAGTAAAATAGGTAAATGCTTGAAGATCTTTCCAGTGATGTTGTCATCATCCATCTGCATTAAATTTTGCCTTAAACTAAAAGATTCCTTCATAGTGAATAGGATGCTTAAAGGGGAGGCTTCTATTGTCTCTTTTATTTATTACTAATGAAATCAAAGTGCTCTCAGTCTGTTAAACCTGCAGTCCTAAAATAAGGCTTGGGAGTGATAATTGCTTTTGTTAAATCATGACTAATAAGAAAGGGAGATTTTCTGAAATATTTTATGATTTGTGAAAATTGTGGCATAATCATTGCCCGGTTTTCTGGGAATTTTCAGAAATAGTTGAAGCTTCTTAGGAGAACCGAGCACATTTCATATTTCTTGGATTTCCAGGCACTGGGTCAAGAGGAGTCGCTGAGTGACCCCAACAGATAATGGTGAAAAATGTGACTGCACTGACAACTCTTAATAAAAGGACACCACAGAAAGCCATTTTCTATCTTAGTGGCTAAGAAAGCACAGAGCAAGTAATTATAAAGAAATTATACATGTGTTTTTACTGTTTTTCAAGGAGCAGTGATTTGCTAAATAGCAACATCCTTTTGGGTCCCTTCCAGCTTGGGTGATTCTATGATTTTATAACGTTGGGAGTGTCTTGTGTAGGGACAGGAGTTGGACTCCGTGATCCTTTTGGGTCCCTCCAGCTCAGGTGACTCTGTGGTTCTATGAAAAAAATTTGCCACATGAAACATACAGGCACACTGACAGAAGAAATACATGTTAGGCTGTGAAATCATGGGGGGGACACAGACCCTACATCCACCCTCTCCCGTGCCCTGGGAGCTGGAGAACGCCCTCTGCGCAGCTGCATCAAAGTGTGTTGTGTTCAGTGGGTTCCTTGAGCTCTGAGCATTTTGGTAATTAATATTCACATGCAGATTGCCTGCTTTGAGCTTATCCACTGCCACGTTCCAAGCAGCATTTTGTGTCCTGGACTGGGAGCAGCTCCTGAGCATGCTCTGGGCTCAGCATGCAGCCGTGTCTGAGGGCTCACCCCATGGACACACAGAGCAGATGTGCTCTCTGCAGAGTCTTCTGCAGCTGCAAGGTGTGTTCCCAGCTAAGCCAGATCCCTCTGTGTGGGCCAACACTGCAGAACCTGAGATGTTTACAGTGGTTTCCATATGAATTATGAAATTACACCCACGGCCTTTTCATAGAATTACCTGAGTTGGAAGGGACCCAAAAGGATCACAGAGTCCAACTCCTGTCCCTTCATAGGACACTCCCAACATTCACACCACTCGTTACTGTGGTCAGCTGATGAGTGGTCATTCCATTGCATTGGAGCAACGCACAAGAAGTGCAGTAGATCTCATCCTGATGCTCTCTTCATCATAAGTTCAGGAATATGCCTTAGTCACACTCATTTCTTTGCTCTGTCTTACCATAAGCCATCAATTTACAGCAATATTTTCTTTTAGTGGGAAAGAAAAAATAAATTAAGTTAACATAAATCAGTTACCACCTCTTTTGTAAGACTCTTACTGCAGGGCTTTTGACAAAGACTGCAGATTCCCTAGGGCAGTTTGTGCTGGACCAGGCAAGTGTCCTTAGAGAGAGAAGGCTCAGATGTTTTATGCTCCAGAGTGTCTTGTCCTGATGCTACAGGGAAAACTGAATTTGGTTATAAAGGGTAATAATTTCTTGTGAAGATACAGCAACTGTGCTTTATATAGTAAACCATTTTAAGTAAACTATTTTAGAATCAGTCAAAGCTGATTATTCAACTAAGTCCTGTGGGATCAAAGAAAATACTGAAAATAATTTTCCAAGAGTTATTGGAGGAAATGTTTTGGAACAGCCAAAAGGGGGTAAAATTTAAAAGTTTTACTGGCAAACTGGATAGCATTGCTTCTTCACATTTGTCAAGATTAACTGTCACCTCCTTTCTGGTTGCATAATCCCACCTCAAGTGGACAAGTGTCTGGTAGAAAAGCTGATGATATTTTGTCTTACATTGTCCCCTAATTATTCCATAAAAGCAATACAAGACATATTTTGATGTAAATCTCTGGCAGAGTTTTGGTCTGCTCAACCTCTTCCAAACCAGTGAACAAAATCAACTAAACCAGCAGAGTGGTTTGGGTGAGGTTTTGTTCCAGCTTCTCTGCAGGGGCTTGTGCTTACCTGGCATCACCACACATCCCACAGCGTGAGACACCACCTCTGCCAGGCACAGGCTGATAAAAATCCTCATTCCTTTCCTTTTTGTCATTTCCCCAGTGTTTCCATGGAATTACCACGCCAGCAGGATCAGGTCACCTAGTTAATATGCTGCAACACGTGCAGTTCTGTTATCCTTTTTCCTTGATGGCTCTGTGTCCTTTGTCTGGGCAGGTATTACTGCATATTACAAAAGTTTCCACTTTATTTTTGTCATGCAGGACATTTCTTGTGCTACACCTTTAAGTTTCTGAGGGTTTGAAAAGGAGCCGAAATGCTGTTTCAGGTCAGTTCATTCTTATTTGAACAAAGAAAGACTTCCAGCTTTAAGCACCTCTTCTTAAACTCAGTTCTCACAAAAGCCTTGCATCGAGTGATCGCCAAAGCAGGTATTGTCTCTTTTTAAGTATCTTTGTAGGGATATTTCTTTCTAGTTTTGGCAAGGAAATTGCTTAAGAATCACCAGATAATGACCATCTATAGAATATTAATGTTTAGCTTTCTGACTTGGTAGTCAGTGGAAGGAAGATCAAAATGCCACAAAAATACAATTTTAAGAGCTCTCATTTTAAAAAGTTTTGTGATCTTGATTGCAGCAAAACACAAAACATCTGAAAATAGGCACATCAGAGGAACATATTATTTGGGGGCTGCTAAGAAATGCATGTAAGTTTTCACCTTTAAACAGGCAGATGGATTTAGCAGTAAGAAAGTTTTTCTACAAAACATTTCTCAGCAGTAAATGTTCTTAACAGTTCAGGAATTAAGAGTTTAGAATGCTTATAAAAAGGATTAATTTTAGTGAGAATTTTTCAAGCCCACACAAAGGCTTCCAGAAATGAGATCTTTTCCTGCAAAGAGGGATGAGGAAAGAGCCAGGGATGTGCCTGTTTAGGGGGTGGCTGTTCTCCTGCTGTTGGAGAACAAGGGCATCTCAAGCTCCCTGCCACGGGCTGCTGGTGACAGAGCCGTAGTGGGTTAGAAGACACTGAGATGAGACCAGGGTAGCTGAGGAGCTGCAAAAGGCCATCTGCTTTCTACAGCAAAAATGAGACTCCCACAGTCTGATTTTTCATGATGCACAGAGGAAGAACATATTCTATGAATCAGAGACTCACCTCACTATGCAGCATCAGCTTTACATCTGCTCTTCTCCAAGACACAGCAACATCATCATCACCACACTTGGCCAGGGGTAGAAGCTTAGCATATTGCACACAGTGATATTCAAATTTACATTTGAAAAGATGTTAAGCAGGGCTTTTTTGGGACTTTTTTGTTTCAGTTTCTTTCAGACCAACTCTCTCAATCCTTAAGCCATTCCCACCTAGAGGACCAAGTCTACCAAGCAAAGAATGATTTCACATCCAAACCCAAAGGAAAGGCCATCTTCCCTCTTCCTCTAGCACGCAGAAATAAAGCCAAACAAACCAGTCTCCACAGACACACCTAATTCTTTCCCTTTTTGACTTCTAGATGAGTAGCTCCACTTGTGTATCTCTTGCCACCTCTCTTGACATCATCTTCATCTTCTCCCATCTCCTTTCCCACAAAACCATCTCCCAGAATTTCTGACTACACCTATGCTATATTAGAAGTCCTAGATGGATGGAGGGTTACTGGCCAGACTTTCATCTTTTTACATCTTCCCTGTCCTCTCCTTTTCCTCTTCTCATCACTAGTGCTGGATGGGTCTAGTAATCTCCTCCAGGCTCTTTCTATCCCAGCTGTCCCAGATCACGGCAGTTCTGCTGACCCTCCAGGGCAAACACGGGACAAAGCAGGAGGAAATATAGGTGCTTAAAGCCCATCTCTGAACTACAAGGACACAGGTAAGAAGGCCTACTTCTTAGATTTATTTCAAAGTTCTCACCTTTAAAGGTCACCTTGAGCTTTTTCTGGATAATTACGAGTCTTTCCAGAAAGCAGAGTAGAATTTTACATTAAAATGTTAAAGATTTATGGCTTTGCTGCATTTACACAGTCTTTTATAACCTAGAGTTTATCAAGTTACTATCAAATGAAGTATTCCAAGAGTATCATGTTGCAATATTTGTTTTGCATGTGTAATGCATATAATTCTTATTTTAATGGAATTTTTACAAAGGTATGCAGAGTTAAACTTGCTTATAGATAATCACAATCTCCTTGTGTATTTGTTAAAGATTGCTATCACTTAATTTAAGTACATTGGGTTCTTTTTCTAAAGCAAAACAAGATTTTCTAATTGATAAAAGGGAAATATACATCTGTGCATTCCCTATATTTTACAATATCTTTCAGCAACAGTCTTTGAATTCAAGTAGTTATTACAATCAACCCCCAAAAAGTACTGTAGAGGTTGCCTGAGTCATACTGACTTTGATTTAATAAGTACTAAGTTATTTCCAGCTCTACTAAACTGTAGTTCTCTGAGTACCAGATCCTTCAGGTTCCCTTGAAAATTTCTGGCCTTAAAACTTAGAATGAATTTTTGTCAGAGCGGAGTTAATGATTGGTCTTTTCTAGGTTATTAAGTTTTAGTCTTACACTACCAGTAAGAATGGTGATAGGTACATAGAGAGGGCAATTGACTGTCCCAAAAGGTTAACCATCTTCTGGCTGAAAATAAGTACAATTACTCACCAAAAAGAAAATTACTAAAAGCCTTCATCCAAGGAGTCTTCAAATGCAACTGGAAGAGACACTGTTCAGCTGAGGAAAGACGGAATTTATAGAAAGAAATAAAAAATACCTCAAGAAAGGGAAGATTAAAGTCATTCATGGCAGTGTTCCAAAACAAATGTAGATTACTTTGGGGTTAGGAGGAGAATCCACCATTTATTGTCCTTTCTGAACTTGATTGCCTTGCAGTTGTATTAATTTGTTTAGCTGAGTGGCGGAAGGTGGGGGAATGTGAGGAGAACCCAGGTCACTGCACGGATCAGTTCATCCCTGTTTGCAGTAACACAAAAAAAGATTATTCACCAAATTGAACAGAGCAGTACATATTGTTCTTCTGGGGCCGAGTTGGCTCTTTCAAAACAATTTGCTATGTACTATGAAAGCAGAATTGGGATTGCCTGGGACTGTGGGAGTAGGAGACGCAGAAACTGCTGACTAATTCCAGTGGGCTGAGAGCTTAGGTGTGCTGGAACTGGCACTGCAGAGAGCCTCCTTCTCCACCAGAAGCACAGGAGCACTGAGTGGTTTTAAACTAGTGAAAAAAATGGAAGGAAAAAAATATTAGTGCACTCTTAAGAGGGTGTGATTTTTGTTTCCCTTTCTTCTCTTTCATTTCTTTCTTCCCGGGAATCTGGGATCAGATTGGGATCTGTTTTTGTAGATTTTGGGAAGTTGTAACTTGGAGAGCACCCAAATATCTGATTTGTTATTTCGGCTGTGCCCAAGATAAACACCGTTTTAATTTACCCTGGGAGATCTGTTGGTCTCTAGTTTACTGCACAGACACTCTTCCCTTCCATCTCTTCCATCATTAGGAGGGCAACGAAGATGGTGAAGGGGCTGGAGCACAAGCCCTACGAGGAGCGACTGAGGGAGCTGGGGCTGTTTAGTCTGGAGAAGAGGAGGCTCAGGGGAGACCTCATTGCTCTCTACAACTCCCTAAAAGGAGGTTGTAGTCGGGCAGGGGTTGGTCTCTTCTCTCAGGTGACCAGGGACAGAACCAGAGGGCAGGGACTCAAGCTTCGTCAGGGAAAGTTTAGACTTGATGTTAGGAAAAAATTCTTCACTGAAAGGGTGATTGGCCATTGGAATGGGCTGCCCAGGGAGGGGGTGGAGTCACCGACCCTGGAGGTGTTTAAAGGGAGACTGGATGAGGCACTGAGTGCCATGGTTTAGATGATGGTTGGTGTTAGTGTTGGTGTTAGTGTTGGGTTATAGGTTGGACTTGATGATCTCAGAGGTCCTTTCCAACCTTGTGATACTGTGATACTGTGATCTCCTTAGACCTATGGTTTCTCTAGAGACATCTCACGTTTGTAATTGTGAGTACGTTGCATAACACTGGTGCTCATCCCACAGCATTTGATTTTTGTTGCTCAAAAGCAAGGAAAGTGAAGAAAATAATTCATGTGGCTCTTCTGTATTTTTTGCCAGACAAAGGCAGACGATGACCCAAAAGTATTTGTAAGCTGGCCTGACTCAGTAGGAACATTTTCTGGCCATGCAACTCAACACCCTCATCTCTGAGCTGTGGAAGTGCTGAGCACCTCCAGACGCAGCTGACAGCATCAGGAGTACACTGCACATGCCTCATGTCACACAATACTGAGCCCTCTAAAAAGTTCAGATCCCAGAGGTCCCAGACTGGACAATCAAAATTTGCAAACAGTTTTGACCTTCACCTGTTCATATTTCAGTTTCCTACAATGGAATTAGCAGGTTACCATTCTGTCCTTTTGGTGTTGATGCAAAGATCAAACCGTCACTCTACACAAAACTGGGCTAATGATGAACATGGTTTGAAAGTCAGTGAGGAGTTTAGGTCTGTCCTCAGCACGATGTTTAAACAAACAGTGTTGGTAAATGTGATACAACCACACAATTAACAGTGGGGCTGAAATAAAATATTGACTAGTTGTACTCATTAAAGGAGCCCTGGTTGATCCATGCACCGAATGAGTCAAGGGTCCTACAGAAATAATAGCATGTCACAGTGTGATTACAGGTGGCATCAATAGAGTGCTGGGGAGAGCAGAAAGAAGGTTACCCAGACAACCTGGCTCATGAAGGCCTGACTTTGCAATATTAATGACAAATGCTAATAAATTATTAACTTTTATATTTTGTGTATGATGGGTATGGAATCTAACAGAGAGGTTATCTAACCTTTCTGTCAGGTGTAGTTTGGTGAAACACGGACTCAGTTCAGTAGCTAAGACATGTGCAAGCAGCGTTCACCCAGGCTTTTCTGGGACCCTAAAACCTACCTCACCTGACCTCCTACTAGCAACAGTTTTTCTCCAACCACAGTGAACAAGCTGATGTGTTTACACCAAATGAAGTTTTGCTAGGGAGGAAAGGAAATCCAGAGAAATGGTAAGTTTAAAAAAAAAGTTGAATATAGAGTTGATAGCAGATAAACCTACCCTGCCCTCAAGGACTTGGGTAGCAAACCTGAGCACTGTGTTCCTCCTCATCGGGAGCTGTGAAAGTAGCCCCTTTATAAGTTGATTCCCCATGGTTCCCTTGGTCTTATAGTTAAAAAAATGCCAGTAATGGCGTATACAGAGTCAAGAAAATGAAATTCTAACTTCAGAGGTTATGTTAGAATACTGAAGGACAATAGGATGTGTGGCTTCATCTCATGAAAGTGTGCTATCACTCTTTTGGTTGCTGTCTACAAATCCATTTTGCAGGGCTAGAACATTTCCTCAGCCTGAAAACCAAGCAGAGAAGTTTTCCTAAAACTCCCCATAAACACAAGTGCAATGAACAACTGTGGGTTTTCTGTTGCTGCAGAGCTCATGGTTTGCAGGGCAGACAATCACGTTGCTTGCAAAGCTCCTTATGCTGTCAGACAGGACGCATGGTGACAGCAGTGGGGAACACCAACATGTGTGCCAATGCATGACATAGTGAGCTACTGTGCTCCAGGAGGTCAGGAACTGCTCATTCGGCTGCCTAGCATGAAATTAAAAGGGCTTTAGAGCTGGAAAACTCTGTTTTACAGTGTTTAGCAAATAACTGAAGTTAAACATATTCAGGTAATCCACTGGCAGCAGGTAAGGTTTGCTGGTTTTTCTCCCTAGAAAGTGGTCTTCAAAGGTTGCACTGAGACAAGGCAAAGGATAATTTCACTCTTAGCTTTCAGAGAAAAAAAAAAAATCTGAATTTTTAGTACTGTTTGCTTGAGCAACCATTGACTGCTGGCACAATAGCCATAGGTTTTTGCTGGATTCAATTGGTTTCACTTATTTAGGCTTAAACCATGACAGTCAGCTTTGGAATATACCTGCCAGCTTCAGTTCCCTTCCTCTGAGCCTGTTCTGTCCACCAGAGTCAGTGGGGGATACCATCTGCATGAATAAAAGTTGCAGCTGATTTGGAGCCATGCCTTTGTATCTTCTGGCTTTTAATAACAAGAAAAGAAGTTCAGACTTTTGCTTTTCTTTTTTCCTTTCTAATTTTGATTGATCCTTACTGACCCACAGCATATCATACGAAATGCAGGCTTTTTCCTAAAGCTCTTCTGAGCGTATGTCGTGTTGTTTCCTAAACTCGTTAACTGCTCCATCTGTTCCGCAATCTTCATTTTCTAACATCATACGATACTCAGGAATAGTAAAAGGTCATTTAGGCCTTGCAGCTTTGTTCTCTCTATCTCTGAGAGTTTTGTATCCAACCATTTTACATTCTGTCTAGTCTCTCGGGCAATATATTTTAATAAGCCTTTAATGCAGAACTTAATTATCTGAATCTGAAAAGCCAAGCTCCTAAACATCCTTTTCCTTCTCTTCTTCAGAGAGTCTCAAAAATACAGAGATGTACACAATTTTCTTAATTACAGTTTGTTTTCTTTTGGCTATTAGCTGGATTTTAGTAATGTGTTTAGAAGCAAGTGATTTTATAGTTTACGTGACCAGTGTTAATTATTACTAGGTGGTTGCTGCCTGCTCACCGCTTCATCCTGGGGCTTTTGCTGGTGGGATGTGACTGCCTTTTCCTGCCAGGGGCTCTGGAGCCACCAGGATTGGAGCTGCATGCTGAGAGGACTCTGCACAGGTAAATCTCAGAACAGAAAACAGAAACCTGATTGAGCTGGGCTGGGCTACAAAGCCATCCCATTCAGAATTTCATCGTGGACAGTAGCTATCAGCAAATGCCTGAGGAATCAGAGCATGCCTGTAGTTTGGCACTTCTAATCTCTCCCTCACAGCTTAGTGAGGTCTGAACTGAAGTCTGGATCCTCATCTTACATAGATCAGCCCCAGAACTGCATTTCTTCCCTGTGTTCATTTAATAGTTTTAGAACATTTTTATAATTTTAGCATCTGTACCACCCTATAATACTCGGATCTACAGTATAATCACGAATGCATGAAAATAACCCTGCCCTTTGCCTGTTCTCAAATTATATAAATTAATTTAGTGCACCATCCCAAACCCTTTTGTAGTAAAAAATAGTGAATAATTGCTTCCTATTAACTTTTTCAGTGTTGTTCATAACTTTCCCCTGTCACATCCCACCTCGACCTTTTCCTCCCCAAGCAGATTACATACCAACCTGTTTAATCTCTCCCCCCATGGCTACTCCCTATACCTAATAGTCTTTACCCTTCCTCTATACACCTTTCCCATCACTACTACGTATCTCACATTAAGTAACTACCGACCCGGTTTCTAGTCTCAGTTGTATCAGTTGAATTGTATAAAGTCAACTCTATGTAATACATGTAAGAAAAACTGTTCTAAAATCACTCTTTGATGTTACTTCAGATGTAACTTTAGACTAGAGATCAAACTAAAGCACTAAATAGGGTCCCAGTGTGAATACATACATTTCCATGGAGCAGTACTTTTAGGTTTCTTTTACAGAAGACAGTTCCACAATTCCTGTTTCAAATAAAACTGAGACATGCAAGGAGTGAGCAAAATGAGAGCAGGACCCTTGAATTCTATATTTGTTCCATTTATATGAGCAAATACAGTCCTTTCCCTCATTCACTTCTCACTGTTATCGCTTAAGCAGCTGTTGGAAGAGCAGGAAAGCCCATATTTGTGTAACCAGGAGCAAGTTACAGGATTGACCATGGGCCAGGAAGGGGAGTGGTTCCTAAACTGCTTAACAGAAGCTAAGTTCTAGAGAAGGCTTTTGAGGGTTTGTATGAATTATACTTGAAATGTTTACTTATGTTTAAAAATACTTCATAATCTGATTTTTTAAACCAAACATCCTTTGGCACTGATATTTTAATTTCAAAATGAGTTATACCTCTTCTGCAGCCCACTGAGAAGATGGTCTCAGGCTATTCCTCTGGTAACTTAACAGCTGGTGGAGCAACACCTTGAGGAATGCTGCTCACAGGCACAAGTCTGGTGCTTGCAGACCTAACTTAAAAAATTTGTGGTGTTCATTAGGTTTTGTGGCTTAGAGGCTCAGCCCCCCCACACACTTGAAGGGATCCAGGGCACAACGGCACAAGGTGTACCATGTGATATTCAGGGATGTAGGCAAATGTGGGGAAAGTCATGTCAGGGCTGGTTCTGAAGACCAATGGGTCTGTGGGCTGGCTGTTGAAGGGATGGGGGTCCACACTGTCTGCAGGGAAGATCGTGAGGTCTAAATGTTGGCTGGGAGACCTGCCTGTGTGTGTGTGTGTGTGTGCGTGAACCAGCATGGAGCACCCAGGGGTAGCTGTTGGGTGGCCTGGGTGTCACTGGATGTATTTCCCAATTATTGACTTTCATCCAGATCAGCCAGAGGGAGACAGGATGAGGCCATTGGTACCATCCGTGTTGGCATGAGCATTACTGTCTCTGTCGATCTGTGTATGTGTGTTTGTGGTGTGTCTGTTGGGAAAACCTCACCACTGGCTGGATCCCAAGATGTGGAGCCACAGCAGCACCATCTCCATGGGGCTGCTGGATTAGGAAACTTGTAAGACTTTTTAAAGGGAATTAGGAAAAACAACTTGTAAACAGAAAATTTGCTAATTGATCCAATAAGTGTTATTTTTCTTCCCTGTGGGTGTTCCTCTTCCGGCTTTTGGAATTTGCCTGGTTAAATAAAATTATCTGCCTAATGCAGGTTCTTCATGAAAGTGCTGATGGCTGAGGCTTCAGTTTTCTGGTACATTTATTCAAGATTAAAGAATACTCAGTGATTTTCTGAAGGTGCATTAGAATTTAGGTCAGGTCTACTTAGTTTGTACAACTTTGATGGAATTGTATGTGATGTATTAGTTGGCCCAGACACCAAAAATATTTTTAAAATGCAAGAACAGAGTTTTTCTTTGTTTCTTTCAGTCTACAGCTGAATGTTTAAATGTACAAACCAATATCTTCCCTAACCTCTCTCTGCCTGTTTCCAGCTAACCTGTTTCAGGAGAATGATCAGGTTTGCTGTGATTATGTCAGGGATATGATGAGTAAATTATAGGTTGCATGTTGCCTTTTATTTTTGCTGAATAAGAAACAACAGAGTGGCAATTATCACACTATCTCTAACTTTTTACTGCCTTAAAGGTGGGTAAATAATATGTTGTATTTTCTTGTGAATAATAATAACATGTTATACAATATTGGTCCTTCTCCTCCAGATCTGTCTCATGGGAGCCACTTGCTAAAGCCATACTTTATGGTGAACGTCTGGCTGGGTAGGACATCAGCCACCAGTGCAAATAGTTCTCTGCTGAGAAAATGAAAATGTAAATGTGAAAGAAGATGCATTTCAGATAATCTTTGAAAATGAAGGAGGAATAAATAAGCCAGCTGGGACTCGGTGGCATTTCCTGCTTTGTGCAGGTCCCGTTCCCCTCTCGGTACCAGCGCGTGTGCAAGCAGTGGCCGTGCATTTTGCCTGACGGTTTGGAAGATCAGCTTGGTTTGATGTGTGCCAGTGAATGCAATTAGGAAAACAAGACCATATGTTACAAGGACCTTAGCTGGATAACGAGGATGGAGAGAGATGAAAAATGTGTTCCAAAGTCTCAGTGAAGTGTTATGTTCAGCAAACAGGGGCTGTCAGATCTCGACTGACTTGACAGAAGGGCTGGTGCACGTGGTTATTGCTGCATTTGCAGAACATGATGAGTTAATGGCAGATAATTTCACAAAGCAAAGACAATAAGTTAGCAAAAACAAAGCCATCAAGAGTCTACTTGAACTGAAAACAACATTGTCAGGGGCACCAGTTCTATTTAGCTGTAACATTTAAAGCTACAAACAACACATCTGGAAGATGATGGTAATTTATAAGTTGTTCTGAAAATGAGGGTCAAACCTCTCTGAACTTTGCACACCACTTTATCATTGGTGGGGTAAGTTTTTCTTATTCAGGATATGTGGTTTCTGTTTATCAGGCACACTGAGAACACTTTTTTTTCCTCTTCTTGACATTTTTTTTTTAAGAAGAAGTGCAAAAGCTGCAAAGAAACGCAAGAACAACCTGTTCAGGTACGACTTGAAAAACTTGTCCTCAGAATCAGTTTGATCTCAAAAATTTTTTTTCCCTTGTCTTTGTCTATCACTTTCTGTAGCACTTTGTTTTTAAGTGCCATGCCCCTTCTTTCCCAGAATTACGGGTGGTCACCATGTGTACACACCTCTGTGAATTATGTATTTTGTAAGCCTTTGGTCATGCTTTCTGCTTTGTCACTGTTGGTTGAGCTCTAAAGCTTTTTCTGATTTACAGCACCCATAACGAGGCACTTTTCACCATCCTGTATTTGTGCTGCTGATTGTTCCTGTTTAAACCTGAATTTTGCTCCTATTGAACGTACTTTGGCTTTTCTTTCTTTCCAGATCAACTCCACAATTCATCAAGACCATTTAGTATATCTCTTTTTTTACATTTCTTTTCACATTCCAGTGCACTTGCAGTTCTCTCTGCTTCATGTTAAGTGTAACTTTTATGTCTGTGCTCTGACTTTCACCGGTCACTGATGAAACACGGATTTGTAGGAAACTGAGGATGCAGCTCTCTCCAGAGGTGTTTGCCTGGTCCTCACCTTCTGACACTCAGGTCCTTCCTGACTTCTTTCTCAGTGTGGGTTTTCTGATCTTTTTCAATATCTGCCCTCGCAAGCATATCTAAGCCTTGTTACCATAAGAAAACTTCATGGCAATAACACAAGTCTATTGCCTTGTCGTGGAATGAAATAGTTGACACAATTTTCTGTGAAGAATCTTGTCACAATTCTTGATGAATTCATGTTGGCTGTTACTCATTTCCCTGTTGTCTTCTGGGTATTTGCAATTAGTTAATTTAACTATTTTTTTCCAATATTTTTCTGGGTGGAAGGATTAAATTGACTGTTTTGTAAAACTCGGGGTCTTTTTCTGTTTATTTATTTTATTTTATTTTATTTTATTTTATTTTATTTTATTTTATTTTATTTTATTTTATTTTATTTTATTTTATTTTATTTTTTCCTCCAAGGCTTTCATTTTTTTATATTTTAAAGGTCTTTCACATTTCCCATCTTCCTTTTCCTCACCCATTTTCAATGCATTCTGGCTGACAGACTCAAAGTCAGGCGGAGCCACCTATCATAAAAGATTTTGCTGTAAAACACTTTCTAAAAGTTCACATTATATTTACAAATGTTTCTCAGAATCTACATGCTTCATTTTTCAAAACATCAACAAAACACCCTCTGGGAGCAGAGAAATGCAAACACTGAGAGAACAGATGAAACCCACAGAAAATATGGGTGTGTTACAGTATTAACCTCGTGATCTTACTAAAGGTTATCAAACATTTTAAACAGACCTTTTCCCTACTCTGAGTGATTGTTCTTTTTCTCCTGTGATGCTCTCATTCCTCTTATGCACAGAGAAGACAGGATTTTTTTCTAATCTTTGCCTAATTAAAAACAGAAAAAAATCTCTCTAATAAAATAATGACTACTACCTGGGGCCATCGGCTCTCCCAGCTAGTCATTAATCCCAAGGAAATGAGCCAAGCTTGATTGTTATTACTAAAATATATTGCTAATGTAATTTAGAGCTTCCTAGAAACAGATTTCTTGAATATATTCTAGTCCTCCTGGTCCATCTAAGAAACTGTGTATGAATTTATCCATCCACAAATTAAAATATGATTGCAATAAAGAAATTTAGGGTGTTACTATGAAAAGTCAGATAGTTAGAATTTAAAACAACAATGGAAATGTGATTTTAACATCTTTATACCAAGGTTGAGTGCCTTTTTGGAAGACAAGTGTTAGGTACAAACCACAGGAGGTCAGATACTTCGATCCAGAGTCCCTTTTGGTCTCAGAGAAGGGACAGAGCAGCCATCAGGGAGCAGTAATGTGTGCAAAAAGAGGCTGCAACACAATCAGTACAAAGGGTGCAATTAGTTTGGAAACCTTTGGAAAGAGAAGAAGGAAACCAGATGAAATTTCACGAGGTGGTTTAGAGATTACTAAGAGATGACTGATACGGGAATAGTGTTCCAGGGTCTGAAAAAGCGTGTTTTTATAAATGCAACACAGACAAGTACAGCCAGCTGGTGTGCTCCCCAACTTGTGTGAGGTGTTCTACTCCACTCTGGGGACAAGCCACGCAACCAGGTGTGATCTCAGGGTGTTTTCTCAGATGACAACCTTGCTGTGAGTAGCAGATGTCAGGGTGACTCGACCTCTTGCACCAGCACAGCACTTGGCTCTTCTATTTCAACAAACCTCCCCACAAAGGCACGGGGAGGTGCTCTTTGTTCCTGCCCAGTTGGTCTTGTGGGTTGATCAGCACTGCTGGCTCTGCTTGAGGTGTGGGCAGGACCATGAAGTCTTTCCAACCAGAGTGGATCTCCAGAGGAGGGAGACAAGACATGTCTGAAACCTGAAAGCACCGTACTGAAGCCTTTTTTCTGTGCTGCCCCCAGCTTCCAGCCGTGTTTTCTTCCTCTGCCTGAAAGTTTGTGAGCAGCTCCTCATTTTTTTTTTTTCTGATGTGATTCTTAATTGCTAAATCACGTTAACATAGATGGCTGATAAAAATCTAGTTATATAATGCTATTTGGGATAGCTAATTACCTAATTAATTAGAAACATTTATCCATTATTACTAAGAGATGCAGAAAGAAGTCCACAATCAATGAGGCTTCTTATATATGAATGGTTATTGAACTTGGAGAATTTAGTCTAAGATGAAATAAGAAATGATTTAAAAAATCATATATATGAACAAATTAGCTTAGAAATTTAGCTGATGTTTTAGAGGTAGTGCAGGCTTTTAAATATTTTCTCATTTGCAGAGGATAATACCAATAGTGTTCTGGTAAGAGAAGGACACCAAATCTGTTTCTTTGTAATAATATGAATAAAAATTTAACATTTAAGTATTTGAGACCTGAGAAGTTCTTTATTTTGGAATTCTGTAAAGAGAGCGAAAGCCAGCATCGGCTCCAGTCTCAGGTTGAATAATGTAAAGGCAAAACTCAGTGAGTAACTGAGATTAATATGAGGTATGAATGGCAGAGAAGATACAGCAAACTATGATGTGAAAATATTTTATTTCAGTCTTCTGGGTAATTAGAAGAATCCTCTGTCTTCTCAGAGCTTTATTTTGTCAAGCTGGAAATAGGTCTAAAGAGATCAGGGTTAACAGATGGGTTGTGAAGTTGGTAATGTATGCATGGTACTTCGAGTGGACTCTGATGCCCTTTCTTTCATGATTGTCACCTCCTAAATACATGTGACAGCAGTAACCCTGGATGTGGCCTGTGTTTTGCAACTGGAAATGCTGTGTTAGAACAAGCTTCACAGCTTGGTGGAAACCCTGACCTTGCTGTCATCCATAGTTATGTGCTCAGTGACTTCACCAGCTCTCACTCTTAGGCAGATTAAAAAGAAGGAAAAAAAATAAAAGACAAATGACTGAAAACCCCTCAACATTCTTTTTTTTGGTCTGGGGACAGTGATTCCCAGCACATGGTGTACGTACAGATGTAGCTTTGGTGCCCTGGTGTCTTTTTGTACTGGCACTCCAGTACTGAGAGACTCTGCCCACCTCAGCCCCAGCGCCCCAGGTACGATGCTGAGGCTTCAGTAGGACCCACGAGCATCCCTGTTGGCACAGCAGTCCTGTGGGGCTCCCCACACCCCTATGTTATCCAGGCTAATGAGGGTAAAAGTCTGTCCTTTATCTGGTTAACTCCTAAAGCTGCACTTTTATATCAGCAATATGTTTACCCTGGTGTAATTGCCTCCATAAACAACAGTGCTGTGTCGACAAGGTCCAAGGATTCACACAAAAATTGGTTTTGCTGTATCCTTGAAGCATTTTGTATGCTGCAGTTCTTCTATTATTTTCTCTCTCTCCAAAATGATAGCTTTTGTGTTGTTATGATACATATTTGATGATGTTGTCTGATTAGTTTGAACTTCTGTCACTGATGTTCCATGGATGTGCAATGGAGCTGATGCCTCCCTGGTGCTCTCCCTCCAGCAAACACCGAAGATATTTGACTACCAAGTCACCAAATGATGAATGTAAAGTGTCAGCCAGGAGAAGCCTGATATTACGACAGGAAGACTGTGAATATAAGATCACATCACCGTTACGTTAGGTCGAATGGAACAGACGGACTAGTGATTAGCAGTCAGGAAATAAGGAAAACACCCACTTCTGTGCTAAAATCCAACTGCCTCCAAGTCATCATCTACAAACAATGCACAGATTATCCTTGCTATGCTGTGTAACATCAGTGTTTTTCGTCTATTTTACAGAATTAACCCAATGCACATGTGCACACAGAGGAAGATGGCTCGTAGGGTAGAGAGGAGATGGAGCAGCCATCCTCCACTTGACTGCTGTTTTTGTGAGCCCCACTGCAAACATCTGACCCAAAATCTACTGAAGGTAAAGGAAACTCTTCTGTGGGCTTTGCTCTACTTTGTCCCTGACCCTGACAGAAAAATGAAAAAGTTTGGCATCAAGAAAGGAAGTGTTTCTGTTGGTGCATTAAAGCATGCCTCGTTAATTTTGGTTTATTTATTGCTTTGAGTATAAAGTTAGAAATTGGAAGTCATATTGTCTGCAGAACCCCAGTGAAAAGGAAACACCTTGGAGAAAATTTGGTTTGATGGACAGGGCAATTGCTGGACCTTCAGGCTGCTGATGTACCCAGCACCTAGATTTCCTGTGAGACAGGGGATCTTTATTCAGTGCAGCCCCAGCTGCAAGTGACGGGGTGTTGTTTTCTGCCTTTCTGGTACGTGCAGAGTGATTTCTGCCTCGTTGATAACTGTAAACATTGTTCTGAGTGCTATTTTATGATCCCTGTAGGATAGCAATGTAAACAGCGTAATTATGCTCACCTTTGAGGCATATCTAGAAACTTTGTTCTTCCAGAAGAGTGATAACAGAAATGAATAGTGCTGACAAGGTAAACAGAGGGACACCACAACCTGCTTGTTAGAGACAGCCAGTGCTTGAGGGAACCACACATCCAACACCATAAAAAACAGCATTATGTATTTCTCCCAAGCACATGTTGAAATTTATTCATAACTGTATTAGTACATGGGAAAAGCACTAAAAGCAATACATCTGGATATCTTTCTTTCTGAAGAAAACATAAAGATACACTATTTGTAAATAGTATTTCTGTATAGAGTTATTATAGGTAACAAACATAGATCACATGTCATACTCTGTCTGTTTTCACCCACACTTTTACAGCACTGGCAGGGTTCCTCCAGGGCAGATCTGTGTTTGGAAGCCACACAACAGCTTCAAATTTCAGCTGTTCTTTGGAGTAAGGCAAAGCATCCTGCTTTGGTTTCTCAGGTTGTTAGCTCTTCACAGTGAGTTAGAATATTTCCTATCCCTTGGACTCCTCAGCTGAACACAAACAGACCCTTATTCACAGCTGCAGGTATTTTCAAGGGATTTTGATATTTAAGATAAACACATAGATATGGCTAGGGGTTACAGAACATAATTTAAACAATTGCTTTAGATTTAGCTACCACAAAACAGTAAGGGGGGCCTGGAGGGCAGTGGTGAAGAAAAATGTCTGTATATAATTCTGAGAAAACTCTCCACAGCCAAGACTGAACTTTTTTTTTGTGTTCTAGCTGAAGACACCAAAAGGCTCTTGGGTCCTTGCACATAACTTTTATTCCACTGCTCACAGTTTCCCTCCTCTGCAGCTCAGAGCTCAGCTGAACAGCAGAGACTGTACTGCAAAAGCAAGTTCATTCCTCCAGCTCCAGCCTCTTGCAAGTTGTTTTTTTAAGCTGCCCTTTTCTTCTCAGTCTTTTGGGAGAAGGGCTAACATCTGTCTTCTTTTTACATGTGAGCTTGTTCCACTCCGCAAACTCAAGTGCTTTGAAAAATAAATGGGGATGAATTGTTTCTCAATTTTGTACCAAGGCATCATCCTAATTTCAATAGGAATCCTAATATCTTTGTGACCCTCCATTATCACGTTGTGTTAATTGCATTTGTCTCATGTTTTCCTGTTGACAGACCTGAGAATAAATACTGGTGCTAAAGACACAGAGGCATTCATGATACAGTACAGCACCAAAGACAGTTTCATAACATAAGACATATTCCACAGATAGATGCACTTGCTTATCTGCAGATGGAGAACATAAAGTGTGTTATTACTGTGGATCTTCTGAATGCAATTTATGTATTTGGCTTATTCATAAACAATATTCACAGTTTTAGAATAAATGTCTTCAGCTTCCCACTGCAGAGAGAATTATTCTTGGCTTTTAAATACTGCTTTTCAGCAGATTAGTCCTTGTTCTAAGATATCATAAGGTAATAAAAGTACATGACGTACCTAACTGCATTTGAGGATGGAAAACACCTAACAATAACAACAATTCTTGGCATTGCTATAGCAACTTTCATCCAAAGATCTCCAAATGCTTTCCAATAAGTAATTAATTAGGCTTCACAGCACCCTGGAGAGTTAATTACAAATTATCAAGCATAATCTCAAACTGGTTCCATTGAAACTATTCTTGTACTCTTTCCAGAGAAAAACAAAATATGCTGGCTGTAACACTATGACCTTTCTCTCCCCTGCTTCATTTTGAAAACATAATTAGATGTGAATTTGAATACATCCAGTTTTAGGGAAAGCTAATATAATTACTGCCTGACCACAAAACTCATTACAACTTTCAGTTTCTTCATTGGGATGATACTTTCTAATCTAGCTCTGTTTAATAGAACAACAACAAAAGAAAAACTGCTAAGTACTGCGGTGGAATTCTAGAGAGGTTTTAAATTGTGGATGTCCATCTGTTCTTCCGTCACCAGGGGTGCTTGGTTTCGAGGAGGTTTGATCCAGGCTTTATGCTGACACAGCAGGAAGAGGACACGTGAGTGCTGCCCCCAGCCTGAGCTTTGCTCCAGGGATGCAGCAAACCCTGCTGATCCCAACAGCTTGGTTTGGGCTCCAGCAGGTGTTCGTCAGAGCGCGTTGGGCTCAAACATCAGAAGAGAATAACAATATTTCACCTCACGTTTTCGAGGTAGCCCAGAGTATATGAACTCAAACATGTACATAGTGAGCTGCTCTAAGCTGGCCATCTAAAGAAATTAAATTCTAGTGCTTAGTAAAATAGAAATAAAAAATGGGAGGGGGAAGAGAAAAGGAAGGAAAAGATTGCAATCTAAAACAATGTCCCAAAATAGCATAACCGGAGACACCCTGCATTTTCACAAATGAGAAATAGAAGATGAGATACAACTCCTGCCCATCAGAGACCTGAAGCTGTAATTTAACCTTTCTCTCATACAATCATGGGAGTAATTGAACCTCTTTTATTTATGCTAGGTTATTTCTTTTGTTGCAACATGGTTATTGGCTTGCTTTTAATAGAAGATGAAATCAGATTACTTGGGTAATTATCTGAGGGCAGAGATTTCTTTCGTTTCATCTACTAATTTTGAAAAGAAAAGAAAAAATAATGATGCTTTTTTTTTGCAAGGATAAAGCTTTGCCAGCTGAAGATGTTTCAATATTTCAGCAGTGAAAATATGGTACACTTTCATATTCATAGCGAATATGTAGAGTCATGAGGACATTTCAAATCCTATTCTCCTTAATATATGGAATTAAAGTGAAGACCTCTTTTTTCCCCACTGAAATAGCAGTCTAAAAGCAACAATGAGAGAAAACCTGCTGCTGTGAAACCTAATTGAAAGTTAGGCTTCCCTATTTGCTTAAGTGGTGAGATACATGTATGTAAGCAGCAAGTATTTACACATGGATATGACACACCAAAGTGGTGCAAAGTTCAGGAGGTACCTTCCCTTTTTTTGAAAATAAATTTTAGAGGGAAGTCATTAAGAAGGAAATGAAATCTTTACACATTTTCATAAGGGACGCCAGAGGGATTTACCTTCTCAGTAAAATAACAGACAAATGAAGATAACCCTCGGGAAAATAATTTAGTTTTCTAAGTTGTAAATATGTGTTTGTAGTTGATTTTGTGGCATTGCTTTTTTCCCAGCAGAAAGAGAGCTGATTTTCTGAAAGCATTATTTTATTACATATCCAATGGTCTCATTGTATTCTGTTTTCATATCTGCAGATGCACTCCCAGTGAAGTCAATGGCATCATCCAGGTGTGAAAGGTAATTTGATCCCAGAAGTGTAATAGAAATGAATGTTATTTGCCTCTGGAGTTTTTTAAGTGTAGCCAAACTAATGAGAGAGGACACAGGATCTGAATTCAGTTTGATTAAAGCTCTAGACATTGGTTGGGCCAAGAAGATAATTTAGAGGCATGTGCAGAGAAGTTTAGTGCTGGTGAAGGCATAATGAGGAGGAGAAGAAAGCCCTAGGAAGACGCTGAACTGATGTAATTACATGAAGGGACAGGGCTGTTGGTGTGTGCTGTAAAATGCCCACATGCAAATAAGCACATTAACTTCTCAGGAATTCTGCTTTTCAACCAGAAGGTGTAAGAAATGAGAATTTTTAATTGCACTGTGGTACCAAATTGAACCAAAGATCTTTCTTCCAAACACTCAGAAGAAACCATGGCTCTTGAGTGACTCTTACCAGCACAGACTCATCCATCCCCTGGCAGTGAATGCTTGATTTGCCATCCTTCCTATCAAAATCTTGAGTGAGTAAAATCCACCCACTCTGCCGTGTGTACAGGTCAGCAAAAACTGCATGGGGAGAACAAGGGTGGTTTTATCCACTGTTCTGGGAGGCAGCAGTTCTGTGTTTCTTTTCAATGGATCAAGGCAACTAGAGCATCTTGAACAAAATATTCTCTGGTTTATGTTTACAGTTACTTTTAATAAGAGTAGCAGTATTTTTCTGTATCAGAGATAGGCTAATGCTTGATATTTAGGGGAAGCATAAATGGTGAATTATCCTTTATTGTTAGTCTTGAAAAGAAGACTAAATTGTGTCAATACAGTGTTAATCTTTTGCCAGCAAAACTGTTAATTTATTTATAGAATTTAAATCACTTTTCTTCCCTTTCCTGGAAGTTATCAGATAAAAAGGGGCAATTATTATTAATACAATGCAGATTCAATACCAAGCATGATACCTATATGGAGAGCTCAGAAAGGAAGATTAAATCTCATACATGCACTTTCATGAGATCTAATAAAACTTAAAAAATTACACATCCTGTCAAGATGAAATTAAAATAACAGTCACTAAGTAGCACTACTGATTTATTTAAAAAAAAAAATTGTTTTAAAAAATAGACCCAGCCACCCAGAGTGATAAGGAGTAAAAGTCAGTGACTTGTTGCGGCGAGGGTCATAGCAACTTTATATGTTATAATAATTTAGCAAGGAAAATAAAGGTCCATGGAAAAATTATTTCTGTGGCCAAATCAGTCCAAGTTTCTTCTACACTCTTTTTCTTTCTGGACCTTTTTTCTTTTTTTGAGGGTGGAGGGCAGAGGGAGGAATCAAAGAAAAGCTTTTGCAGGTACCTTGTGAATGTTAAGGCTTTATTTGCTTCAGGAGTGATGCTGTCAAGGAAGAGAGTTGGACATTTTCCACAATTTGACTCTGTTTTACTCTGTGTAAACCCCTAGACAGCAGTGAAAATGCTAAACACATCAGTCCAGGTGTGTGTCTCTGTTCATGTCAGTATTAGATATTCTGCCTGTGTGAAGCCCAAACCACATTAATTCAGATTTTCAGAGTTCTGTTTAAAAATAACAGATTAAGCTTTTTAATAATTTCACCCAAAGGCTATGAATTATTTTTAAATGCAGAAAATTTGAATGATAATAGAGCATAATAGATAATAATAGAAATAATAATAATAGAAAAAAGGTGCTTCGTGTAACAACCATGGCAGAGTCTTTCTCTAAGCATGACTGGACAGAAACAGATGCGTGCAATTAAAAGCAGGATTTAACTACATTGGTATTTAGTAACAGCAGAAGGGTTTTCTTGCTTTTACTTTTGCTCTTTATGGGGATGGGAATACTGGGTATTTCTGGACATGTGATCTTTGACAGTGACAACCTGGATAATGTGAAATATTGCTCTTTTTTTTTTCTGATGAGTCTTTCCTGAAATGTTTCACATGGTCAAAGACACATGGAGAAAGGAACTTGTATTTGCTGTTTATGTAATTATATGAGAAGAAAGGTAATCAGCTGTTTTTATGCAATCTGATAACAGACTACAAGCTGTGTGAAATCTGCTTGTGTAGTAATAAGAAAGATTCACAACAAGCACTGAGTGTGATTAATTATCTGAGTACATTTGTATCCAATTTAGCATCAAAGAGTGACACAATCAGAATATCTGGTCTGTCTGCAGACTGGAACAGAAATATGAATGAAAGAAACTGAAGCGCATTCTGGCAAATGCCCTGCACTTAATACATTCAGTTTAGAATACAGAGCCTTGCAGGTAATTAGTAAATGTAGTCCTGACAGCAGAATGTGCCTGGCTCCCATTATTGTTAATGGTGAACATGTGCTTAACACCCTGAGCTGTCTACCAAAACTTTATTGAAATAGTTTCAAAAGATGCCCAAAATGCCGCAGAGCCTGGAGTAAAACAGATTGCTAATGCCAACTAATGTGTGCAATAAAATCCATGGCAGGAGAGCACTCTGATTAGGTGATGTCTTTCAGAATCTTATCTTTGGAGCATACTTACTAATCTTGAAAACTCAGGCAGCAGACACTGCACTATATAAAGCTTATCCTGCTCTATGAGGTTAATTAAATAAATCTAACATGCCTTCATACAACTGAGACTTCTACAACTATGAGAGAACAGACTTTGGTCATTTCTCAGAACAGTAACAATATTGATGCATCCTTGTCTCTGATTTGCATGCTATCAAAGTTTAAAATCCATCATCCTGTGATTTCTGCCTAGTGCTGTGGGCAAATCTTTTTAAAATCTGCTGTATGCAGTTGAAGAAGGTCAAAATTAAAAAACAACAGAGCTCAAAGTGAAAATTTTGCAGTTTGAGGAGAAGGAGGTCAAAAGTTTTGCAATAATACCCACCACCTGTAAGTTGAGGTAAGTTACATACCTATCTGAGTTAATTTGCTTTCCAAGGATGGGGTTATTTTAGGGCTTCTGATACAATACATTTTTTAAAAATAAATTATGATTGCCACTGCTTACACAGAGGCAATTATCCTCTAATTTACTCTTGTATCTTAGGAGACCTCAGTCTGCTCCCCTGTCCTTGCAGGGTCTCACTCCTTCAGCCCACATCTTTGCAGTCCAACGATCAGACAGTGAGCAGCTCTCACAAACACGATGTGGTAACCATGGTGAACAGGCACCCAAGGGGAGTTACAAAGATTATTCTGTATCTGTGAAAGAAAAACTCTACAGAAAGTATTTATTAGGTTTTATTGAAAATAACAAGCAGCAGAAAGAAGTTAGGAGAAGAGAGGAATTATAACCAGAGCAGCTTTTGTAATGGAGCATTCGATACTTCGAAGCAATGGTAGAAAAAACCTCTCTTGCTGTTGCTATTTATTTGCCCAGCACCCTACTATTTCACAGTTATTCCTTGTGATCAATACCAGCCTAAAGACCCGCAGAGTAAATCCAGATGACTGGTACTCAAAGTCTTGTTAAATGGTTAGTAGTTTATTTTCTGAAACTGGCTCTTCCTCAGCTTGGGAGGAAGGCTTTGCAGAAGCTGCAGTTGGAAGAGGGGTGATGTAGGCAGGGAGTGGCTGGGGGCCTGCACGCTGCTGAGTGGAAGAGGAAAACACAAAGAGAGGAAGTTGGCTGGGAAATGAATATGTGGCAGAAAGAGATGATTAAATGAAGAATGGTTTATTGAAGGAATAAAGGTATAGTACATATCTTCACAGAAAAACAGGCAGGGGATTTGTGTGAAGTTAACATCCCTGTGCACATCTAGTTCTTATTCTATGTAAAAATATGCACTAGAATACAATAACAAATACTAGAGAGATGGTTTGTGAATGCTCTCAGCTGTGGCCTCTATGTTTTTGAAAATAGATGCTGTCATGGAATAGCGTGTTCACTCCATGTGAGACTACCTAAAAGCTGCCTAAAGTCAATAAACAGGACCAAATCAAAATTCTACCAGGCTATGAAGCTGCAGTTTGTTCTAAATGTTGAAACACAGTTAAAGAAACAGCTTCTTTACGTACAACAGGAAAGAAATAGTTTGGAGCAAAGACAAAGCTCTGCAATATGCTTAAGAGTTGTCCATTATCATTATAGACGAGGTGCATACAGAAATGTAAACACGACCAGAAAACATTCATCTGAAGTATTCACACACACAATACACACAGACTAGGCTCACAAAGTAAAATATTTGCCAAATGTGAAAACAGACTTTATTACTCAGATGAGTTTCAGCATATTAACATTCAAAGAAAAGGTATTTGTTTTAGTTGGAAGGCTGAGTATTTTAATAACAATGATTTATCCAATATTTAGGCAACACTTCTATGCATGTGTCCTATTATGAATGGTTTATTAAACTGGTTAAAGTGGTCAACAGACACTGCAAATGCATTTACTTTAATGTTGCATGTTACATTAGAAATGGCTGGATAGACATATCTAAGACATTTAGCAGTGTGAAGTGCAACCCTAAAATTCAAGTAAATGTGTTTTTAATAGTGGTTGATGCGTTATGACTATCCAGTGCCATAAATGTTATGCATACTATTTTGGAGATATTTACACATTGTTAGATTTCGTCTATAGTACTCCTGTGTTAAATTATATAAACAAACATTAAAAGAAGTGCTAACAGTCAAGGGTAAAGCTCTTTCTCAGATCTCCACCGCAGATACCAGTTTGCACATTCCAGTGCTGCTAAGTCTTCTGGACTCTCACTGAAACAGCGAGGTCAAAACTATGGCTCTGTCAAGCAGTTGAAGGCTTGGCAGGCCCACCTGGGTTTGGTTGTTACAGAAATCCACATTTGCTTGTTTCAGTACACTTTAGTGAATTCAGAGAAGATAGAACTTAATATGCCAAGGTCAGTTCATGAGGGCTGCAAAACAGCTCACGCTGGAGTATTTCATTAGCTCTTTTTTATAAGCCGTTTGGGTAACATATCTATAAGGAGAAATACGATATATTTGCGTTAACGTTGCCTAACAGTTCCCATAATCAACCTCTAATTTTCAACTGCTTGTAACTCTCTCCATGCTTAAGCTTGCTTTTGGCTTCATAATTTAAGCCCTTTTATTTTGGATTTCATTGCCAGCTATACCTATGGGAAAATGTTATTTAAGAGCAGACTCCTCGTATATCTAAGAGGTGATTTTTTGCTAACTCTGTAATAAAAAACCATCCCCAAATGGGAAATCTTTGCAAACGTCAGCCTCCCCCCCAGGTTGCCAGAGATTTGTTGCCAAGCTTTTCCTTTGATGTGCATAGTCTGTACGCCCACCACTCCTACTGAGAGGTGACTCAGCCTGCTCAGGTTGGGTCTCCAGCTGCTGGAGCAGACATTTCTTTTTTGCTTTTGGGGGTTCCTATCAGAACAAGGCTCAAACTGACAATAAAATGCCTGTCTCACCTTTACTTTTAGCTTTACTGCTGCCAGAGACAGATAGGAGGTAAGAAAACTTATCCAATTCAAATAATGAATGTAAAGGAGGGAAATGAAGGAGTACAACCAAACAAGACCACGGGAAACGGATGGGATATGAGGTGAAAGTTATAATGAGAATGCTCGTGGGACTATTAGGAGCCATAAAGAGAAACAGATAGGAGTGATGACTGTGTTAAAGGGGGGACTTGAATCAGTGTTAGGGTGCTAGGTGTTAGTCAGGCCAGAAGTGACAGGAAAAATAGCAGCAAGCAGAAGGAGCCAGGGGAAAGGGAAATGAGAAGTGAGTTAGATCCACATAAGAACATGAGCCACTGATGCACCCAGCTCAGCCCTGCTTGTCAAATAGTCCATTTACTACCCAGTGCACTGCTTGGAAGGTCCCTCCTGGTGAAGGGTGGTCCTGTTCCTCTTTGTTGTGTACAGTTATGCTGCGCATGGTAAAGCGAGTGCACAAGGAGGACACCGCAGTTCATAACTCCTTTAGTGTTTGACAGATGATCTAAACGTGCTCTTGAGACACAAACAAACACACAAAGAAGGCCACTCAGAAGATGTCCCTCTTAGATGTGTCCTGGTGGCTGTGTGCCTATGCTTTTATTTGTCTGTGATGAAAAAGATGACTCTGGGTAATTTGGTTGTGGAATGAGTAAGTGTCAGAAGAAGGTCTTTGTCTGTTAGCCCATCCTGAGCCCTCAAAGGAAGCTGTTTATGGGGAAGCATGCTGGGACGAAGGAAAGGACCCACAAGATACCACCTGTGGGGCAACAAGAACTATTTCCCCTCCCAGGGTTGTTTTTTGGAGGCGACGGCGGGATTTTGGTGAAGGGGTAGTGTCTGGAAGCCCCCAATTTCTCATTCCCATGTTGGAAAGGATCGAGAAATGCGTAAATCACCAGAATCACCAGCCTACAAGCACACACACTGTGTGGCATTTCAGATGGCTGAGATGAGGAGGCTTTATGCCTGTAATTGTGAGTGTCCACAGTTCTCTGTTGTATAAAAGAGAAAACAGAGCCCTCTGTCTGGACTGAACGTAATAATTTTAATGACTTTACACACTGTCAAAACTCTTACTTCATTGCCTTCACACTGACGTTCCTTAAATGAAACTTTTATCTCAACAGCTTGTGTTATTTGCAACCTGGGGAGAGACTCACTGAAAAAAATGAATATTAAAGCATTTCAACACTGTCCACAGATCTGTTCAGCTCTAAATTACACAATTCTTGAATTAGCTACTGTCTGTTTTCAGTAGTTTTCCATTACAAGGGGTCAGACACCAGAGGAAATAGTTTTCTAAATCAGAAAGGAATATTAAATGACACAGCTGATAAGTATGAACAGTGGTGCAGAAGATTTATTGAGTAATGTGTTAGGTTGATGAATGATAACATTTATTTGCAATTTGAGGATGTGACCCAAATGACACTCATTAGCTCAGCTTGTGTAGAACTGATTAGTTTTGTAAATTTATTATTTGTCTGCTACTATTGGAAGAAGAGCCTGTTTAAATTGATTGGAAATCTGTTTTATTTCAGCAAATATTATGTAGTCTAGTCTTAATTGTATTCTATTGTTTCCTCCTGAACGTCAGGGATATTATAGTCTATTACTGGAGCAGGGGAGCGCTTGGCATGCTGCTAAAAGGCTGTAGTGACTGTGTTAATCCATACATAGAGGTGGTCATAAAGCAAGCTTTCCACTTTCCACTGGGTTTCTTAGTACACTGTGAGTGAAATGAGAAAGCAGCTGGCTCACAGACAAGTTGCTTTCCTTCTGTTGGTGGAGTCTGAATGACATGTGTTCAGTTTCCCAGAAAGATACATGGATTTAAAAGCACAATTCCAAAATACACAGTATTTTGGCTGTGCCCATCACCAGTGCCAGATAAGGACGCTGAGGAAATGTCTCTGGCTTTTTTTTCTGGATCCCCAGTAGTGAAGTGTAGAGGTTTGGAGAATCTGAGAAGGAACTGTTGTGTTTGGGGCTTTGCTGCAAAAAATCCAGTGAAAGTTAAACAATTGCAATTTTCCATAGGTGTTTCAATCCCAGAAAATTCAATAGAAAATGGTACCTTTCATTTAGGAGGGTTCAAAAAAGCCTAAATCAACAGAGAGGGTTTCTGGGAACTGGGGTCTGTGCAATGAACTGGATTAGTCAAGAACCTTGAAAGGTATTTTAATGAGAAACACTGGCCTGTTGAAATCAGGAAAATGTCTGTTTTCACAAGGATGTTGATGTAAGACTGTTCAGACAGGAAGGATTACATGTTGCTGGAATGCTCCATTGCAACCTTTCCTAAAGGAAACACCTTTTCAGGTATTTTCTGAAAGCTGGAAATGAATTTTGTTTTGTTACTTTGTTATCCTTTACTGAAATGTAAACCTTAGAAGATCAAAATTGAAATGGAACATGACAGGCTGAGAGAGTTGGGGTTGTTCAGCTTGGAGAAGAGAAGGCTCCTGGGAGACCTTAGAGCAGCCTCCCAGTACTGAAAGGGGCTCCAGGAAAGCTGGGGAGGGGCTCTTGATCAGGGAGTGCAGGGACAGGGCAAGAGGGAAAGATTTTAAGCTGAAAGAGGGGAGATTGAGATGAGATCTTGGGGAGAAACGTTTTCCTGTGAGGGTGGGGAGGCCCTGGCCCAGGTTTCCCAGAGCAGTGGTGGCTGCCCCATCCCTGGGGGTGTTCAAGGCCAGGCTGGATGGGGCTTGGAGCCCCCTGATCCAGTGGGAGGTGTCCCTGCCCACAGCAGGAGGTTGGATCTGGGTCATCTTTAAAGTCCCTTCCAACCCAGCCCATTCCATGATTCTATGAACATCCTCAGCCTCCCAGCTCTTCTGTAACAGAGGGAGAAGCCTTGGCTCCTCGTCAACACCTGGCAGCCACAAGCATCCAAAACCCGCAAAAATTCTGGCAAGACAAGGAAAATATTTCTTGCCTTGTTCTCATGAAGTGATCATGGGTAGTTGTTTCATTTAGCTAATTCATGCTTCCTCTAAATAAGCTGTAACTTATTTGAAAGAAAACACACATAAAAAAAAGAAAGCTGCTCCTTTTTTATTTTATCATCAAGAAAGATGGCAATATTTCCTAAATCTCAAAAAAAAAAAACCCACCTGGATTTTTTTTTTGTTGATGCCCAAGTTTTCTAGGACATCTCAGACTGACTTTAGAGTGAGGAAAATCTACAAACCTGTATGGCACAAGAAATGTCAGCAGATTAAGTGGTTCTTGAGGAGAACTTCTCTGCCTGTTCATGTTCAACCAAACCTGAAAAAACTTCTCCAACCTCAGACATACCTATTTTTTCAGGAGTTCCCCTGACTTTTCTGTGTTTCTAAATTAAAAGTTCTGATGAAAGGTGACAATGCAACACTGGATGCTGTTATTCAAAGAAAACTCAAAGGAATAAGAACTTCCTTCCTAAAAAGAAGCATTTCCCTCATGGAAATAATTTTCCTTTCCTAGGAAATATTGAGATTCAAATATTTTTCCACAGGAAAGCTGATGTCTGGGTTTGGAGGCACAGGACACAAACACTCACATCCTTCCACCGCTATTTCTTCACCTTCCAAGAGCAAGCCCTCACCATGGGTTTTCTGACCATTGTGCAGAGAGGGGGCTGTTAATCCCTTTTGTTTGAGCCATACAGGTGTCCTCAGTGGAAAAGGAACCTTTTGTGTCCTCAGTAGAAAAGGGACCTTTCCTCACACGTCTGTGTTGACTCTTCTGGGTATCACTTTGCTGTTTACATCAGAAGAGGCATTTTTCATCCTGAACAGAATATGCAGCTAAAAAGCATTTCTTGACAAAAGGGTTTGCTCAGCCATTGTTTCCTACCAAAAAAGATTCAGCCATGATAAATTATTCTCCACTGAGGGCAATTCATTGTGTCAAAAAAAAAAAAAAGGTCCCAAACGTGGCCAGTACTGACTCAGCCTCTTCGATTGTTGGTACAGTCAGTGCTCAAGGCCTGGTGAGGACAATGTGCTCTGCCTCAAGGTGGCACCTTCGGTATCACCAAAGGAGCCCCTGCACAAACAGGGCGTGTGTGGTTTCTGATGTATAACAAGTACACAAGCAGCCTGCTTTTTAGCACAAATAGCTACATAAAACTGCATTGTCACTTTATTGGGTTACCTTTGCTTCCCTCAAGATAGGTTTCAGACCCATCTTAGGGAGAGATACTAACATTTTCCTGTCTCTTTGTATTCCCAGGAGCATTTTAGATCTGCTGAGTGTGACTTTTATTGGCTTCAAAATTCACACCTTTCCTCCTGTGGTTGTGAGGTACTAAACCCATGGAGCTCACTGACACCAATGCAGATGGCAGCTGCATGGAGCCCTAGGGCTTTCTACATTTATTGAGATAAAACCTGGCATTGGGGTTTGGGCCAAAGTTTTGCTCAAGTAAAGCAGGCAAAGTCAAAACATGCATCGTCTGGTCAGCGTGGCCTTCTCCAGGGTGAGCTGCTTAAATTGTATTTCCTGCCATTTCGGCTCCTGGAGTAGAGACAGGTAAGGCTTAAAGTCCATTTCTTCTCTAGGTGTTCTCTTGAGTGTGGGATATCCCTATTAGAAACACAGCACAAGATGATACTCAAATGATGTTTTATTGATTAGCATAGAAATGTGTTTAATCCAGATTTAAATTTCCTGAAACAAATTCTGCATCTGCTGTTTTAAGTGAACAGATCAGTTACTGCAGCAATCGTTGGAGCAGAAAATGCTGTGTGGCTTTGAATGAAAACATCAACCTGCTTGTGACTGCAGAGCTGCCACTTGCACCTCCATAATGACATTATGCTTTTTGTTGTTCACACATTATCACTTGCAGTGCAAAATAAATATGAATGGTGTAGCTGTTAATGACCAGCACTTGGATGCAATTTCAGGAATAGATCTCAGGCACGTTGGGGTAGATGTGAGAAAGTGTAGCTCTGTGCTCATAGGATCAGTCAGACTTGAACAAATGAAGGAAATGATAGCATTTTTTTTGCTGATAACAATCATCTTTGGCAGTTCCAGTCTTCCAGCATTAAAAAAAAATAGCTTGTGATTCTTTATCTGTTACAGGGTCCTTTCTGCTTATGATTTTTCCCATTTTTATACAAACACCCAAGAAGGACAAACAGCAGCCAAGCAAAATAGCTGCAGCTCATACATGAAATTACAACTAGGAACAAGTATTTCAAAGTGTTGCACAGTGCACGTCTCTTGTGCCAACCTTGCAGCAAATGACAGCAACACAGACATTACCCCACTATCCTTCTGCCACGACCTTGCACCGGGTGTGGCTGCTGCCTGTCTGAGCTACTGAGCATCAACTCCCAACACTCTTTTATATGTCTGACAATCCCTATCACATCTACCTCCAAAATCGACAGCAGAATGTTCTTGTTTATACAACTACAGTAAATAACACCCACACCCACCCCCAATTGTTTTTTTATCTTCCTTGCAAGTAGAACAAATTATTGTCTTTCCTTGGTACAGGCCACGCCAGCCCCGTGAGACTGCAGACAGTACTGAAAAATAAACACAGCATTTCCTCTGGGTTGTCTGCTGATGCTTTCCACATAACTCTGTGACACAGGAATTAATATGGCTAAACACTGAGAGAAAGGACATGGTCATTTCATTACCAGCCCACAGATAACACAAGAACTAGTGATTGTTATTTTATGCTGCAGTGGTTGTGTGTTTCAGTTTCCTCTTACTAATAAGTCTATAACAAAAAAAAACCTTTATAGGAGTGCACTTTGCATGTGTCAGGCTGGACCTTGGGTTGTTTTGCTGCAGGTTTGCTCCATTTCCTACCAAAGCTCTGTGGTCTTGATGGTTGATAATAAAGGAAGAAGAATGTCTTGAGCCTTTATCCTTTCTAATGTCCAGTGGGCTGGATGCTGGTAAGTACAATCATCAATCCCCAGTAGAAGCAGGAATAATCAACATGAAGGAATTAGCAGTGGGGTTTGGGGTTTTCTGTAGGGTTTTTTGACCAGTGCTCCCAAAAGGCAGCTTCTGTAACAGCCAGCAGTATCCTGGAGGGAGATCTGCCTGCGTAAGAAAGGTGTAGGGACCTAAGCTAAAATCATCTAATAGCTCAAAAGTACAAAGATTGAAATGCCACCTGCAGCTTTGACACTTCAGTCACTTTTTAGAATAGCACAGGAAAGGTAAGGAGTTAAATTAATGCCAGAGATGAGAAAAAGGTTCACAAAGTGTAGCATATTTAGCTTGAAAGAAAAAAGCAGGGTGGATGATGATCTCATTACAGTGCCTAAATATATAAAAAGATTATAGAAGAATCTTGCCATGACCTACCTGGCTGGACTCTATGAAAATTAAGGAAAGATATATTGACCATGACGGACAATGAAATCTGCACAGAAATGAAACGGGTTAAGTCTTAATAATGTCCTTTGAGCTGGACTGCAGCACAAACTCTTGAAATGGAAAAAGCATATATGATAACTTTACAAATAATCCAAGCTGAGATCTGAATAATAGAGGTATACATGTGAGCACAGTATTCTTCTTGCTGTTTCTTAAAGTTTATTAATATACTAAACATTGCAAGAATTATCAAGAAAGCATGAAGATTCATTTTTGCAGAAGCTTTGTTCTCATCTGTTGGTGGTTGACATATTAGAGGAGGATGGGTTAAAATACACAATACATAGAACTGGTAATAAGTCCCTGCAATAAGCACAGTAGATGTATGTATGATAAAAAAACCCTAAGGTCTCTTAAAACTTTTTCCAGATTTGCAGCTGGCATAAAACATTAAAAAATATTGCCCACAGATCTTTTAGTAAATTAACTGCCATTTTAAAAACAAACCAATCTTTTTAGCTAGTAAGAAAAAATAAAGATGCATAAATTTAATGCTCATACTACTAAGGAATTGAATAACTAGGACAGACAGCCACACAACCTCAAAATTAGGAAATTAAGAGCAATGAGAGAATTCACTCAAGCATGGCTTTTTACTCGAGATGGAAAATACAAAGAGTAAGTTATCAAGTAAGGTCATAAAAGGCAATGGCATAAATGAATTTAAAAGACAGTTAGACACTTTTATGGAGAGAAGGGCTTGAAGAATTCAGAGCCAGTGACAAATCAGGGAGATGGGGTTGAGATAAAATTAACGAGCACAGGCTTTCTTGTGGCCGGAGGCATTTTACTGTCCAGCAATGCCTTCTGTCCTTTGTCATCACACCCTAATCTGACACTGACATCTGAAGGCAGCAGGGAGAGCTACCGGAGCTTCTCACGGGGATGTCCTGCTTCCCCGGATTAACTCCTCCTGCGGCTGCATCAGCTCTGCTTGCTGATGTGGTGCCACTTGCTGGCGAGGCTGTGGGAGGTTTTGACAAGGTCCCTGGACCACCAGCAGCCAGACTGTGCATCCAGAGGTGTCCAACGACTTTTATAAGACTACAAAGGCTTGGTGAAAGAAAATCCGACCTTGAATAAAAGGAAGAGAAACTACAGTGTTAATTTTACCCAGAATTGATAGAGAGAGCAGTGTGTCAGTCAGGAAACTGTACAGAACCCACACTATTCAGGAGCTAATGCTCATGAAAGGAAGATTGAAGGAAATGGGCTTTGACATTTTGGAGAATGTAGATTTGCATTAGTTCAGGCTTAAAAGTACGGAGGACAAGTAGAAGGCATTGACAAGGACATCAGGATAACAGGACATCACAGAGCGACGCAAACAGCAATCCTATTGCCAGCATCACACAGGTTGGAAGGACTTTTTCAGGTATTATACAAACTTCAAGTCACTTGGAAAACTTTCTGAGAGCCTGTTGGCCCACCTCTGGAACACCAGATGCAGCCCAAACCTTTCCCTGTGTCCAGGAGGTCTTTCCATGACCAGAGAGACCAAGCACCAAATAATATGTAGGCTTTCCTCTAAAATTCATGCAGGTCTCATGGCTGTGCTTTGTGGGAAATGTGTGTTTGTGATTCCAGTGACTTTTCTCAGCTTCTTCTTTACAGGAAGGACAGGAAAATGATCCCAGCTCCTTCAGGATGACCATGCTGAGATGAGCACATAGTGGTAAGCAAAGAGGCTCCTGAGCTCCTCTCTTAATATGACAAGTACTGAGTCCAGGCTCTGGGACAGCATCAGAGCTGGTGAGCTTTCCAATTTGCATATTCTAAAGGAAATACCCAGCTGCAAAACATTTCCATCATGCTGGCAAAATATCCTGATGCTCTCTTTTTGGCAGTATATGCAAAACATCTTTTACATTCCTTCCAGTAGTTCCAGCTTAGTCATATAAATTAAATGTGTAGGGTTTACCATAGCCAGCTGCTTAGTCTAAACAACACTAATGGAGGCTAAACATAAATAATGTTAATTTGGAAAAAATGCCTAATGTGATCAGACTTCCGTTGAACAAAACAGCAAGACTAGAACATATTTTCCTTCCTCTTTAGCTACTTCCACTGTAATCTGAATATCAAGATCTTAAATCCATCAGGAGCCCAGCAGGCAGTCCACCTTTATGAACTTTACCCTTAAAAATAGAATGAAAATGGCTATTATCAGCCATCAGGGGTTGGGCAGCCCTGCAGGCTCAGTGTGTTTAGTTAATACAGAACCAGGAGGAGGTGGAAGTTCTTAGATTTGTTTTTGGTTTAAATGGCCACTCTGCTTCCCAAGGAGCTGCATTGATGGACTCTGAAAGGAAGCTGAAGTCAACTCTTTGTCTTGATGAGTTAGTGGAGAAATATTTAACTGGGGCCTTATGAAAACTACTTAGCTGTAATAATAACATCAAATCACTGTTAAATGTGTTTCAGGAACTGTCATTAGCAACATAGCTATGCAGCCTAATTCTATTTGTTTAAATAAAGATCTCCTGAGCTCACATTATTCTAGCATACATTTGAAAAGTTCAGCTGCTGAAAACAGAAAACTGGAAACAGAAAGAAGGGTTTGGATGATGTCCAATCTGTATCATCTCCATTCTTTAGCGTAGTCATGTAGGGACAGAAATAGGGCTTCATGACCTCTATAAGCAGTAACACTGTATGATTCCTTTTTACCATTCTGTGGTGCAACTCCAAAATGAAATTACCGGCTCCATCTTACCATGAGGGTCCTGGCAGTAAATATTTATGATGTCTCAGAGGAAACTGTCTGTTTATCTATTTTCTGATGATAAGAGAATCAGTATCCAACGAATAAAGGAAATTTTGGAAAGCTGTTGCTCAAAGACAGGATGAGAAGCTGCAAGTGCAAATGATGCTTAAGACTGTACCCATGAATAGACTTGGAAGGGCCCTACAATGATGAATATTCTAAATAAATAGAAAAACAAAAAAAAATATATATTTCAGATATTTGCATCCAAGTCTTTCTCTAAAGTATCTGGGATCTGTGATCCAAAACTGTATAATGAGGAGACGTCCTCAACTATTACAATCCTCACCCTTACAATTAAGGAGACTTTCACTTAGAACAAACAAGTGGAAGACATAAAAAGAAGAAAGTCCCTTGTGTGCTGTCTCCAGTGCACAGGTCCCTCACTTGGGATTTTGGAGCTGTGCAATCATCAGCTTGCCCCTTATTTGACAGTATTGAATGAAGAGAAGCATCTACATGCTTCCTTGTGAAGAAGGGATGAAGGTTCACTTAAGAGGAGTACCCTGGCTAAAAGTGGGACAGAACTTTTAGAAGACAGGTAGTTTTTATTCCTTTTTATTAGCAGACTGAAGTTATACCAGTAGCCTTGTGGTGGGGCTGAAAGGTCTCCTCAGTCAGAGCTGGGATCAAATTTATGTTTCTTTCTCAGCAGCTTTTGGTGAGGATGCATTCCCATCCCTCCCTCTAACTGTGTTCCACATTTCAGAATCGAGATAAGGTTCATCGTTAGTCCAGGAAAACTGAAAGTGCAACCCAAAAAAGCAAGGCCAGCTGGAAATGAATCATTGTAAAGAAGGTGCAAGAGAGAGACTTTATAAAGAGAGGTAATTAAGGCTAGTGTTGGTAGACTAATTTTACAGTGAGTATGCAAAAGTAGAGTTGATAAGAGGGGGAAAAAAAACCAGGTCAAAAGTGTCTTAAGCACCCACTTCCAGCCAACAGTGGCTGGAGTGGCCCTCAGTGCACTCAAAAGCCCTGCAAGAAGCACTTTAGACCAATATATGCAAAAAGCACTTTTATAGAACCACTGAGAGGAGGAGATAAAAAAGGTAAGTACTGTAGCTATTATCAGGAATAGTATACTTGAAGTAGAGAGATGAAAACCCAAAGGATCTTGAATGAACTGTCAGGATCCAAATGAAATGCTTATATAGGAAAATACTTCTTTTCGGTTTGGAAATTATATCAGCCCAGCTACCCTTCTCCTTCTGTGGGTGAGACTGAAAAAGGCTATTCTTATGACCTGTTAAAAACATTTCAATTTGTGGATTATTGCTTTGAGTAAAATCCTTTAGCTAACCAATATTACATTCCTTTATCTAGTTTCCAAATTCTTTAGCTCTACACTCAGAATGAGAGCCTATTGTAGATGACTGATGGTCCTTGAGCCTATATTTGGGCTTGATTGACCCACATGAACAGTTCTTTGAGCCAGGAAGGAGACATTGCCCAAAAACTGGCAGAGCAGGACATGCTCAAGATTTGCTTTCAGTCAAACCAGTCCTGAAGTCAAAGACATTACTGTGACTTCATCTGAAAGCAGAATTTGATCTAAAATCTTCATTACATGTGAATTCCACCAGGATATTACATAGTTAAGGTCTCTGAACACATTTAAAATAATCCTCTTTTGCTTTATTTTATGAATAGAATAGATGGAATTGCTTTCCCAGACTTTCTGAGGAAATTGAAGAGATGTGTTAAAGACTTAACAGTTTTTATTTCTCTTTTCTGATCTTAGCCCAATATCAAATATTAAAATACTAATATATTTTAGGAAACCAGAAGTTGCTGTTATAATTAATTTCCTTTCTGAGAAAAAAATTATTGCCAACTCCTTTTGGAAAGAATGTGAGTAATCCTTTAAAAGAAAACCTGAGTGAATTTTTGTGCGTGCACAAAAGCCCTTTTCCTCTTTCCTAAATCTCAACTATAAAGGCACATTGTTTATGTTGTATGTAAAGGCAAAGACACATAGTCTGAAATGAGCACATGATATCACATCAGTGACATAAAAGTGAAAAATGCATTTAAAATATAGACAATTATGATGCTCCAAGACACATGGCCTCTAACTCTGGTGGGAAACAGGCAGAGGAGTAAAACTTAGCAACCCTGAGCCCACTGAAATGTCTAAATAGGAGTGCAATTCCAGCACAGATAACCAAGGGTTATAGAATTAGCTTTAACTGAACAATGGGTCGGGAAGTATAGGGAAAGGGAGAGAAGGCTGGCGACAAAATATCCAAACAACTGTTTTACTTTTCTTTCAAATGCACTGTTAAAGTTACAGTTTTCTACTAATTACCTGGCAGAGCACACATTGGCTTCATGGAGCAGTGGTGGTTCATGTCCATGTCTTCAGTAACAACACAGACATGCCAAATGGTTTCTGTTTTCTTCCTAGCTGGAGACAAAGCAAAGTGAGTCTTGTTAAGTGTCTAAAATAATCTTTTTTTGATTCTAACTTCAATGTTTTGAACAGCTAATTGTTTATCTTTTATGTTTATTTATGGATTATTCGATAAAAGACTACTGGAAATAGTAGGGGCTTCTTCAAGTACACTAGAAGCAAAAAGAAGACTGGGGAAAATGTGGACCTGCTGCTGACTGAAGCCAGATGTCCTGGTGATGGAGGACCCAGAGAAGGTGAAGTTATAGATGCCGGATGGATGGATGGATGGATGGATGGATGGATGGATGGATGGATGGATGGCAGAGCTCAGACAGCTGTCATCGGTGGCGCAGCGTCTGGTTCCACGGCAGCCAGTACTGGACCCACTCTTGCTGAACGACCTGGATGAGGAGACAGAGCGTGCCCTCAGCAAGTTTACTGCTGGTAAAAGACTGGGAGGAGTGACTGATACACCAGAAGGCTGTGCTGACATTCAGTGAGACCTGGACAGGCTGAAAATTGGGTGGAGAGGAACCCAATGAAGTTCTGCCCCATGCACCGGTGTGGTTTAGGGGTCAACCACCTGGAAAGCAGCTCTGTGGAGAAAGGACCTGGGAGTCCCGGTGGACAAGAAGTTACCCACAAGCCAGCAATGTGCCCTCTTGGCCAAGGAGGCCAATGGTTTCTTCACTGCTTTTGAATAAGTTTTGAGCTCAGCGGATCCACATTTGTCAGCCACGAGAAGGTATTTCTTTGGGGGGGTGTTTTGTTTTGATATAACATTTTGGAGTATTAAAGAAATCCCAGAGAACAGGAACATCCTTTATTTGTGCAATATATGAAGGAGTTTAAAATTATTATTATAATTTTCTAGTTTGCCTGTTCATTCAAAAAGTCAATGGAGACATCTGGTGCTTTTGAAACTAGATGAGAATGCCAAAAATACAGTAATAATAAAAAAACCCTGAACAAAAACTTCCTCCGGGCCACAGCTGGAAGCAAAATGATGTCTGACATGAAAGTGACTTAACATGTCACCTGTTTTCATTTACCCTTTGGTATGCTGCAAAATAAGTATGTGACGAAGTAAACTCATCTGGTAAAAACAATGTATCTGGAATATATTGTCAAAGGTTTTTTTCCCCTCTCTCTTTTTCAACTTCATCAAAGATTCATTTAAAATACCAATGTTCTTCAGCCTATTATTTGAAGTTAAAAGCAGCATATGGTGCTACGCGAGAAAAGATAATTAGATTTCTTGTCTGCCTTCAGTATTATAGTTTGTTAATGCACTTTAATGGGGTTTACAAACAGAATAGGCAGAATAAATGATAGAATAGAGAGGTTTAAAATTAAGAGGTTTAAAATAATGAGTTTTGATTTTCTGGGTGTGTTTCTTGGAAAGTCACAACTGTCCTATGGTCCATCTACTGCAGAATCCTTTGCTCCTTTAGACATCACTTGATGATTCACATCAAAGTGCAGTTCCCCTGTTGGTGGTGGAAAGACCCAGTATTTTCCTCCTAAGCACTGCAGTTAATTTTTATGGGCTGAAGCATAAGTATCCCCTTACTTATATCCCTATTTGGTGTTCTGACCGTACTCACCCCATCCATACCAATGGCTAATCCTACGTTGGAACGCTTTTAAACTTCTTGCCTGTATAACATCTGACAGCAAATTGCATGAGTGTAGTCTAAAAATGAGCCATTTCTTGCAGCTAAAGTTATTTTGATTTTTTAATCTCAAAGTGATGCTGAACATATAATTAAACAATAAGGTCAAGTCTTAAGAATATTAAATAATTTTATCCGTTGCCGCGTGACTTCACGCAAACGTTTTCAGAACATTTTGATGTATCCTTTTTAGTTCCTAGAAGAAGCCCTTGTGAAAAAAAAGCAGGGTTTGAGGCAAGATGTGAAACTACTGTCACACATCTGCTGGGCTCACCTCAGTCTCCATCTGGAACAAAACAAATTGCACGTGAGGAAACAGTATAACTCTACATGAATTTTTCTTAAACATTGCACAGTTTTGAAAAGAGAAAACAGAAAAGTAAATGGCTTTATCGGATTTTGGCTTTCAGTAAAACATCTGATTTGGTACAGAGTGGAAAACAGGTAGAGAAGATTGTGAGGAAGTCCTCAGTTTGACACATGTGGAGATGTAAGGTATCATATTCAGCTGCATGCTGTGTATCAGCTGCTCTGTAGGATGTTAGAAAACAGCAACAGCAGCCTTTTTCCAGGTAATGAAATATTTTGGTTACTGAAGAAGTCTCTGAAGGGAATCGCTGCATGCATTGCTGGTTCTCCATCTTCAGATAAGATGAATCCAGACTGGAATGGGTACTGGGAAAGGGTGAAGGTTTAGGAGGTGAGAAGAGCTTTTTTTTCAAAATCAGACTTGTTTTTGCTAAAACAATGAATGGGGCAGATCATAGAGTCACAGAATGGTTTGGATTGGAAGGGACTTTAAAGATCACCCAGTTCCCGCCTCCTATTACAGGCAGGGACACCTCCCACTGCATCAGGGGGCTCCAAGCCCCATCCAACCTGGCCTTGAACACCTCCAGGGATGGGACAGCCGCCACTGCTCTGGGAAACCTGGGCCAGGGCCTCCCCACCCTCACAGGAAAACGTTTCTCCCTAAGATCTCATCTCAATCTCCCCTCTTTCAGCTCAAAACCATTCCCCCTCATCCTGTCCCTGCACTCTCTGACCAAGAGCCCCTCCCCAGCTTTCCTGGAGCCCCTTTCAGTCCTGGGAGGCTGCTCTAAGATCACAACAGAGCCTTCTCTTTTCCAAACAGAAGATACGATTGCCCTGGATAATTTCATTTGCTAAGATGGCTGGGTACAGCTTTTTGAAATAACCCAAACTCTAGAATATATGGGTCACAGCATCAAGGTTTTCATTCAAGGGGAATGGCTTTCATTTCCTACTAAACTGACAGTGAAAAATAACATTCCCCAGTGTCACATGTGGTGCTTAAACATGGGAGTCAAATAAACTTCAGTCCCCTCTAAAGGAAAGGAAAATATAGTCTTGCCTATATGTCTTGTATTAATGCAGTATGACCCCAGCCTAAATTGATTTAATCATTCAAATAGTATTGTATAATCTCCCTTACTTCTTGTGTAATTTCATTTTATGCTAAGGGCTTTGCATGTAATCATTATTTTTGCATCAGCTTACTTTTCAAAGACAGTTTGTTTTATTTCTTAAAATAAAGTTATAAGATGAAACATTAGACCTCTGGCCTCCTTGGCTAACAGGACATAGGCAAAGTAATCTTTTATACCTATGTGGTCATTTAGAATATTAAAAAGACATTGGCTATAAAGTTTTATGCCTTCTTATTTTTATGCAGACTTCCAGCTGATACATTTACACTGCAGCATACTCTGGGTTATTTTATATTATTATTATTATTCTCCTCTACCATAATATGAAAGATACATATAATTTTTTTTTTGCTCAGTAAGTTTTACATAAATGCTTGCTACAGAGATTTCGATTTTTTTAGTCATTAATGAACCCCAGCATCTAGTTATGAAGCAATATGAGTAAACAGCCCCTCACAAACAATAAAACTACAGGATTTCATCCCTTCTTTGGAGAATACAGCATAATTTCAAAGCTATATGTGACCCATCTTGTCCATCTGTTTTTTTTTCATTAAGGATGGAAAATACCAAGTTTGTTCTAAAAAATTTCGAAACGGGTAAAGTGAGAAGCAAACTGAGAAGCAACTAATAATAACACTGCAGCTCAGCTTTAAACAAGTGCATCTACAGAAGAAATTGCTGCAGTGAGTCCTGAACTATGCATTTAAGATAAGCTCTCCAGAAGAGATGTAGAGATTCATCTATAAAATATTATTATTCTCCTATACAATGTTATTAACCTTACACAGGATTTTAATTTCCTAACTTTTACACAAATACTTGGATTGAGTATTTTGACTGCTGGCCACTAATGATTCCCTAAGTTTTAAACCCTTCCTAGGCAGAAGTATTGATCCTCCAGTAGGAGGGGAGACACAAGCACAAGGGAAATATCTGTTCCATCTCCTCCTCAGAAAACAAAGAAACCAGAATTTAGCAGGGAACAAAAAACAACCAGGGCTAAAAATGACTGTTGTTGAAACCTGGAAAGAAGAAAAGGTTTAAAACTTGATTTTAAAAAAAATCAGGAGAAAAGAAATGTAACCATCTCTTGCCAGCTCAGCACCATGGAGGCCAGGTTTGTTTCAGCTGAGGAATGGACATGTTTGTCTTCAGCTCATTTGAAACCAGTGACAGATATTGTGCCAGAAACAATTTACTGACACAATTATCATTTCTTCGAGTCAGTGTTTGACTAGGTGTGTTTACAAGGCTAGGTGTGTTTACCTCCCAACAAATCTCAAGCTGTTTTTTTCCCCAAAGGTGAGGAAGTTTGCAGTGTGAAAAAGAATCCATGTGTACAGGCACAAAGTTCACAAGTTGGTGGCGATCTAAGGCTAAAAATATTTAAAACACTGTTCAAGCACATGCACAAAGCTACCCGAGAGTCAGAGCCTGTTTCCACAGCCAAACACTTGTGTCCTAGCAGGTTAGGTTAGAAAACCCCTTGCTCCTGCTTCAGCTCCTTTCCAGCTGAGAGGCTGCAGGTAAATGCACCATGCCTGTGGAAAGGGAGCGGCGGCTGGGACAACAGTAACAGCAAGAACTGAGGGTTTGGGGCTTTTAATATCTTTTGAAATTGTGGAAGGAAGGCATGTGGATCTGTAGGAAAAAGCAGGGGTTGGTTTCAGGATTTGGCCAAATTGCAAATACACATTTTCTATAAAAAGCCCTTTTATGTAAGGTCTTTCACTTTTTTTTCAAATTCTTTCTGTGTTTGCAGAAGAAGTTGCTAAATAACCCAGCCTCTCTTTCTCACTGTCTGTTCCTTTTCTTTGCTAACTGTCCCTTCTTTTCCTCTGTATTTATTAAACCTCCGACTTCCTTTCATCCAAATTACCAAAATATATGGAGTACTTTAAATTTTAATAACAATCATGACTGATATGTGCTCTCCAGAGAAAGGGACGGTGTAATTCTTGACACACTTTCCACATAAATGAGCAATGCAGAATCTTCTTGCTGTACATCTTTCTTGATTTCACTTTGTATTAATAATTTCATATATGATTTGTAGCTCTGTTTCTCTTTGCTGACAACTTATTAAACTATTTGAAGATTTTAATACCTATGCCCTTATTCTCCTTTGTATTAATACCATTATCTTCCCTCTAATTTTCCCCCTCTCCTTTGGCAGCTCTTTCTCCCCTTCTTGTATATCAAAAGGACATACTTAAGTATCCTCTTAGAAGACACTCAATACTCAAAATAAATATTCATTAAGCACACTTCTGATATCAAAGGTGAACTATAGTGAATTTTACTGTGATTTTTTTAGCCTCTGCACGTAAGTTTCCTATAATAACAGAAATAATACCTTCAATTCAGCTAGATCAAAATTTACTCCAACAATTTCCCCCCTGTCTGCTTATTTCTAACATTGTTGCTGAGAGAATTAGAGGAGTCTACTGAATAATGGAGTGGATGCAGATTGTATCTGCTTCTCAGGATACCCTGAAGAGTGCAGAAATAGTCAGACCTTTGGTCAGAAACACATTTATGTTATAACTCAGCCTTCTGACAATTGTTCCACTAGTAGATGTTTAAAAAGAAAGAATAAAGATTCCTATCTGACCCAATAATTTCTATTCCTCTGAAAAAGTAAGGCAAAAATGTGCAGTGCTTTTGCACTCAGAAAACGTTGCATTTTTTTGTGCACAAGCTGTTGAATTCTCAGCCATGCAAGGATTCCTCTACAACCCAGACGTGTCCACCCTCGCTGAAATTGTTTCAGTGAAATGCAAACAAAAATAAACTTAACATTTTAAGGTTTTCTTACAAGATCGTCGTGAAAACCTGAGTCCATAATATCTAAACGAGTATAAAAACTCAGTGAGGAGCGCTATGACTGACAGATTAGCTCTCAAGATGCAATGAAACTTTCTGCTGTAGCCTTTTATCTCCTGTAGGTAGGAAACATCTTTCTTGAGAGAAAGCATTATGTCAAGCCCAAAACAGGATTAAACTCCAGGAGGAGCTAAGAAAAATAATTAAGTTAATTAAGTCTCAAATGCAAATGCAGGCTAACATGAAAAATACGTGATAATGCAATGATTTGAATTCTGTATAGAACAGATGGACAATTCCATGCAATATTTGAGGTCATTGATGACAAGTTGGAAAATACCAGAAGAAATATGAAGGTGTTTAGAAGTTCTACGTAATCCATTATAAAACCTTCCAGCAAGAGATCTATGACACTAAGGATTCATAATCTCTTACAAAACACTTCTTGTCCTCTCTGAGTTGGTCAGTCATAGTTAGGGGCTGGTTTGTTGTGGGATTCCTTTTCCAGAAACACCTCTCAACTAGGCGCGGCGACATTGCTCCCTGTGCAGGACTGAACTCTGCTGTTGCAGATGGATCAAGAGCCTGGGTAAGATTTAATATCTGTATCAATATGTGAAAGTTTTTGAATGTGTGTCTGTCAAGGGCAGCCAGCTGGTTTTGCAGTGGGAAGATCAGAATAGGAAAACCCAACTCCTCTTAGAAGAGCAATTGTGATTCATTGACATAAATATGTAAGAGAAGTTCAGTCATAAATCCTGGCTGAATTAATGAGAGTGGGCCTAGATTTAAAGCTTGGTTTCTTGGTTGTCAGAGTGAATAATCTGAGGGACTGAATTCATGGTAGAAATCTCAAGTGGACTATCTTGGTGCATTGGCTGGCGGTTCTTCAGGTAGGGCTGGGTTTCCATCTTCCCTCAAAAGCAAAGTTTTGTTCGTCTCTAGACATGTGAAGGATCACGAACTGGACACAAATTTAAGAAATGCACATATTTGTTTTTTTCCACAAGGTAAGAATATAGAGTGTTTCATGGGTTCAAACTCCAGATTTGTGAATGCGAGAGCTGTGTGACAGAGAAACTTCCAGAAAACACAAAAAAAATTGGAGTTGCAATGTTCAGCATCTCACACTTGGGAGATCTGCCAGCAAAAAATGTAGAGAAGGCATTTTTGAGACCTGGATGGAAACAGGGGCTTGTTTGTGGGGTTTTTATTTTCCTTTTAAAATGTTAAACATGAAACAAAAGAGAGGATTCGGATTACAATGAGACATATTGTGTCTGCGCCAAAGCAGGATCAAAGAAAGCAGTATATTATCTTGGAAAGCTTTAGACCTGGCAGTTGAATAAAGTGGATATTCTTCAAATCTTTTCTTGGAAAAAAAAATTAAAAATGTGAATTTGAGCTTTATCTCATGTGTGACCCAAGAATGTAGGTCTTTTATTTTTTATACTAGACTAAATCCTGTTATATGGCTGCCTTTTAAAGGATTTAATTGCTGAAAGGATTCATGCTTATACAGCATTCTTCACCTCTTAAAATCAGCCCAAGACTTTATGCTTTGATGGGAATACTTCATGGCCTGTGTAAAGTGGGTTAGGACTTTGCTCATTCCCTTGTCAACACATATGAATGCAGGTCAAAACAAATGTCCTGTCTTATTGGCAGGGACTGTTAAAGACAATCTTAGTCTTATTGTGAGGGTGTTGCAAATGAAGGGCAATTCCAGCCACAGCAAATTTTTAATTCCAAAGGCTGGAATATTTTGGAGCGAACTGTGGACATCGTGACAACAGTTATTGGCTGCTGCTGCCTACCTTAGGTCTGTTTTGTGGGTAAATAATGCCTCCAAAGCTCTGGTTTGCAAATAAGAAGATAAGTGTTGTCTTCTGCATTGGTGGGTGGTTATACAGTAGAGCCAGAAATGTGTTCATAATTCCCATGAAAAATCAGCTGAAGGTTCCTGAGGGTTCACAGAGGTAATGCTATGGAATCAGAGCAAAAGAAATAGTGTTTTCAGTTTTCAAGGTTTTAATTTTCAGAGTGCCACATTTTTCACAAAGGGAAAGATTTTTGGTTTTCACTATGGACTTCAGTGGAGCTGAGATCACACTGAAAAAAGCTAACAATGTGGGGGAAAGCAGAAAAGCAGGAATTAACTAAGTATTTTTAAGTGGTGCTTTTTTTTTATTAGGTGTACTCTAAATATTTCTGCAAATTTATTACATCTTGGTTCTGCTTTGGTCAAGAAGAGATTCTACTTGCAGATCAGCCTGTAATGCATGAAATACATGTAAGTGTCCAATTTTCTAAATTAACATTTTGAAAACATCCTATACTTCTCTATAAAGTTTGAATCCATTATTTATTATATTTTGTAAGACAAAGCTAATTTATTTCCTGTTGAGCAGATTCATACAGTTTCAAGTCAACCTGTCACTGAAATAAAGATTCAGTCATTGCAATTTCCATGTTCTGAATCTAATCATCCATGAAGCTAATGAAGAACAAGCAAAATTGGAGAGATACAGTGAATTCTTTCTCTAGAAATCAAACTCTATTGAAAAGGTCCATTTTTTTCCATGAAGAGAAAGATGTATTTGTTGTTCCATAAAAGTAACTGCGTTATTAATAGAAATACATTTTTATATCATTATTTTGATATTGTCAGCCTGCAGGGCAGATCTTTTGTAGTATTTATGAGTTTGTGACCGTACAGACCAACACTTCTTGTTGATTAATTGTATTAGACAATGATGTGAGCAGAGGTGAGAAAACTGCTGCCAAGAAAAATACAAGATAACAAAGAGAAATACAGAAATAATAAATATCTATGGATGCACTAATGCACCTAAAGTCATGTAGAAGCCAATGCACTTAATATCAGTCATGCCAATTTCAATGAGAAAGCACAAAGAAGGTAGCATGACTTTATGTAAAACAGTTTGAGTAAGTGAGAAAATGAAGATATGGTGTTGGATTATAGACACTAAAATCAAAATCTCTCCCTGGAAAATTAACACAAACATCATCAATAAAGTGTAAAATTTGGCTGGATTGAAACTTTCAAAAGAGATAATATTGCCCAGAGAAGCTGTGGCTGCCCCATCCCTGGAGGTGTTCAAGGCCAGGTTGGATGGGGCTTTAAGCCCCCTGATCCAGTGGGAGGTGTCACCGCATGGCAGGGGATGACACAGGTTGGGCTTTAAAGTCCCTTCCAACCCAAACTGTTCTATGATTCTATAATTCTTCATCTTTCAAATCAAAACAAAATATACAGCAGTAGATGTATTTCAGTAGAAGTTTTTTTAATCTTGCAGCTGACTCCAATTAGGTCACAAACCCTCTCAAAGTCAAGTTTATTGCAAAGCAGTGCCTGACACTTCCAGTGTAGCCATGGGCTGCTGCAAATAGGGAAATTGAATACTTTATTACTATGTGTTGTCAATACGCTTAAAGGGTTTTGGATGTCTTGGGCCAAAGTCTGTCCTCAGATAATTGTGCACTGAATCCAGTTTTTCCTTTGAAGATTTATTTTAGTGTTCCTAAACTTGTAATGTCATCTGTTCCTCTATTTGTTTATTTTACTTACATAAACACTTTCACTTACCCACACACATTCACAGCTCACTTAACAGCGATGGTTCAGGGAATCTGTTTATGCAGAATTTATCAATTCTGAGTAGACGTCTAAAATTGTTTCCTAATTGGATGCTTTGATATGTACTGAGCCCTCTGCAGTCTGGTATTGGCACCATTTTCTCTAGAAACAATAGAAAGTAGTTGGAGTTTGATAATTATTCAGGGACAGGGAACCACCACCAGACCTGAAACGTAGCCACTGCCCAGTGACAAAATCACAGGGCAGCACTTAACTGCCCTCCTGAGGGCAGTCTGGGAGTCATTTTTAAATGTTTCTTCAAATTATAAAGGGGAACATCCCAGTGAAAGTCATTTAAAAGAGGTTTAGGTAAGAGAAAAATAAAAGAGAAGGGATAATTTAGTAATAGATAGCTTCTGTCCAACTATGAGACCAAGAAGAGAACTTACAGGCTTTTAGAATTAAATCCGGATCAGTGTCTTTGTTACCCAAGCCAAATCGAAGAGGGACTAATGAGTATCTAAAACCAGAAGTCTGCTTCTTTTGAAGTGCTTTGTATCTGTCTGTAACCACTCGTTTTAGAGGGGTTACTTTGAAAAAAACTTCTTTAAGCATTCATCTCAACGAATGGTATCAACGCAAGGAGGGTGCCCAGACTTAGGACTTGGGTGGGTTCATGGGGAGCCCTGCAACCACATCCTGGTTTCCAAGGATGAGGGGCTGACAGCAAGTGTCCAGCAAGGCTCAGAGCAAAGCAAAGGTGCTCACCCACCTTAGTTTAAAATAGAGAAGTTTGAAAACATTCATATTTGATGGGGAGAGACACAAATGCTGCAGCTGAGTGACTGCCTGTCTGACTGAGTCCTGGAAGGGCAATTTGGAATCCAAAATTACCAGGAGGATTTCTTTTGGGTAGTACAACAGGGGGAACGGTTTCCCAATCTTCCTGCTAATGCTTTGCCCATTAATGTTATTATCACCAATGTTGGTATTATTAAACAAAGCTTTAAACTGCAGAGATTTCATAACAATAAATGACACTTTTGCTATATTACCTGTTTAATACTATAGTGTTTGTAATTAGATATGACTAATAAAAAGACTTCTTGCTAACATGATCTTTTTAATGAAGTATTTCATAGCTTCCAGTAAAAGTAAAATATGTTCTTAATTGGTGTTATATTAGCTTGGAACACCAGCCTTGATGGTGTTTTTTTTTCCTCCTTTTCTCAAAAATTAGCTTTTCTTTTTGTTCCTCACAAGAACCAAAGGCTACTGATGTCACTTTATTTGAATAATTTTACTGACTCCCCTTTACTTTAGATGTAATCGTTCAGATTTTGATACTTTGCATCTTCCCCTTCATGTTCTTTCCCAAAGGAGCTTAGGATTCAACCAAGTGCCTCCCACTGATTTCATGAGTAATAAAGTCAGACTTACTTTCCGAATTTTTCAAGAAATAAGCTTGAAAACTTGAAGAATTTTGAAAAATCCAGTCTTTCTCCACTTCTGAATTACATTTTACGACTACTGACATATATATATTCAATATTAAGCATCTTAACAGAAACCAGGTCTCTGACCAGATTATTGGCTTGTCAGAGGTTAAGGACACAGGCAGAAGGTCTGTGCTCCTCCCTAACCTCTGTAGTTCTCTGTTACATACGAGCTCTTACAGGAATTGGCATAATTTGCTTCTCAAAACCCAAAGTTCCTTATTTCCATTCCTTTCACCTCAAATCAGATCTTGAGCTTCAGTTATTTATCGAATTTCAATACCTACTTGAATAAGGTTTTCTTTAATGATATTCCTAACATTTATGTGGAGAATTTTCAAGGGCTGTGGTTCCCATTCCTGCTTCACTTCAGCACTGTTGGTTGTTATTCCCTCCCTCCGTGTCTGTGCTCACTGCCAGTGGCTTTTTGGGCCTAAATGATCAAGAAATGCCCATTTGGAGTCTCCTATTTCCTAGCATAGCCATCCCTAATCCAGAGACACCTTCCCACCCACAGCAAAACCAGCTTGTAAGCAACATAACCCAAGCTGAGTCTCTAAGACTACAGGCACTAATTCCTTGTATGTACTTGTGTGCCCAGAGCTGGGATGGGGAATTAAGATTTATTTTGTTTAAGGTTAAGACTTGAGGATGGCAGCCAACTGAGACCCTACTGCGGTCTGAAAGCACTCAAGAAAATACCAGCAGCAGGAGATGTTGCCCAGCTATCTGGTTAGAGGACCTGGTCTAATCAATCACTGGAATCCATCCAGAGCTTGGGTCCTTGATCACAATTTGCAGATATTCGATGGTTGCAAAGGAAATGCAGGCTGAGTTTCACCCCATTTCTTATATTTATTTTGGCTGTGCTGATTTTTCCAAGCTAAGATGAAAGAAATGAGCAAATCTTTCCGCATCTGCAGCAGTAGAAAGAAAATATTTCAAGTGCACACAAATCTTTTGAAAATTGTTTCTTTTCACAGTTCTTAGGCCACAGTTTTCAGTTTCTCAAATGATTCGTTTCAAAGCTATGTTGACATGGAAAGCTGAGTAGATATTGTTTGCAGAAAGGAAATAACAATCTTAATAGAAATGGTCAACTTTTCCAGGGTCACTTTGTACTATTTTACAGTAGAGTTTCAGCCTCATGCTGGCCTGCAGAGACTCCTTCAGGGAGATATTTCGAATACTCATAGATTATATGAGAGGAAAGAAGTAAAACATGTAATAAAGTATTCTTCTAATTAGTCTATTTATTATATTTATCTGTAAACTCGTAGTAAATATGGCTTGGATTGCTCCTAGCAAACAAACTAACTATGAAAATACAAAGTTGTGGAATTTCTATTTCATTTCTTGCCTCATTAATTTCATTAACTTACAAATAGATGAATAGATAAACTTAAAATGTAATTTCCTTTTAATATTTTTAAATAGCTCTCTCCAAGTATTCAAACCTTTTAATCTGTTCTTTTAAGGTCTCCTTCTAATTGCTTTTATAGAGGCATAATTGAGCTTTTGTGACTCAGTTATCAGTGTGATAGATTATAAGAAAGCTAATCAGAGGGTGCCATTCACAAGATAAGTGCAATTGTTTCCAAAATATTTGCTTGCAGTCTATGCTGTATCACTAACGTGGCAGCACCTGTGAAATGAGATGTGGGTGGGGTGAGAGTAGGTGTGGGTTTGTGTGGGAAATCAAATCTAGCCTTGGAGGAAAGGCTTCTTCTTCTTTGTTTTTCTCATACAAGGACAGATTGCACAGGAATTATAGTGTTTCCCATTTAATAGAAGTAGTCTTCATTTTGATGTTTTTTCACAACAGTGACAAATGGCAGCTGAAAAGAAAGGGAGAGAATGTAATCAATCTTTATACTTTTAAAAACAGTTGGAAACTAAAATGAACACCAAAGCATTTCAGAAAAAAAAAAATAAATAATTTGAAACAATTATCTGGAAGATAAGGAAAGTGCAGCAGATGATTTGGGGCAAACTCCTGGGTCTTGGAGGAGGCAAAAATATGCTGTCCAGTTTTTCGTGCCTTTTTGGGACTCCAGTTTCCATGGACACAGCACTGTAACACGTATGTGCAGAAAGGGTAATATTCCCCCCAAAGGCCACAAAGTGAGTCTGAGAGCAGAAAATGTGTAAAGGGAGAAATTAGGAAGAAAAATTGTACTCTCTTCCAAGAATTCCCAGGCAGCAGTGGCTGTTACGTAGCAACAGTGCTGAAGGCTGCAGACGTAATTCAGGATCATCTATTTAACATTTATTTAATGTTAATATTTTAATTATGCATTAGTATAATGTTAATATTTATTGATATTACTGTAAAAGGCATAACAATAAAATTTCATCCCCTGATATTTTAGTGAGATTTTTACAGCTATTAGAATAAGCTACAAAACCACAAAGAGTTCTGCTGTCTAAAAGCTGATACCATAAAGGAAGGATGAAAATAAGGAGTCTTGAACATTTTGCTGAACTCAATGGAGAAACAACTCCTGTGAGGATTAGCTCAGACTCTGCTTGGTGCACTTTTGGTGAGAGATGACTTGGAAGGGAGAACTCAGCACTTCTCAAGTTATGTGAATTGTGAAATAAACAGGTCAGGGTTGGAAAAGAGTCACTTATTAATTCTGCTGTTCAAATGGCCCTCATACAGTCAAGGGCCTCAGCTGCATTTCCAAACTTTATGCTAAATTTTATCAGTCTTGGGTTTGTGCCTGTAGAAAATGTCAACCAAATGTTTTCTCAGTGACACTGCTGAGGGTAGAAATTGTGTTATTGCAGGGAATGGTTATGAAAAAAGACAAGTACAGATGCTGATACCTCTAGAGTCTTATAAAACTCACCATTCTTCCTTTTTAAATCAAGTATTGATTTGGCCTGGGTTCAATGTGTGCTTTAAACTAATGCACCATAATGAAAAGTCATGGAGAGATTACTTAGGTATAAGTTTTTTAGATTTAGCTGAACTGCACTGTTTTCATAATTTTAATGAAGACACTTAGGAGCATATTTTCCATGTGATGCCTGGCAGTAGTCCAATGTGATTCCCGTTTAAATAACCTGGTCTGAAATTCAAGGCCGTGGTGCTTGAAAACTCTAATTTTGAAATAACAAATAATTTTTTCTTATGTGACATTTAAAAAACACGAACATGTTATTTATGTATTTTGTATTTATAATATTAGAATTGAATATCATTGTTTAAACAGGATAGAAAAGGATAATACATGTTTATTTTTAATTATCACTTCAGGTACAAAGTACAAGTTGCAACTGAAATTTTTGGGCAACTGCACAAAAAACATATGACCACTAAAATATAGACTGATTTTAAGGAACTAGTTTTCATAATACAGTAACTAATTGTTTTCTTTGTATTTTTCACAGCCAAAGTTTTCTGCACATCCAGACAGTTATTGATTATGCATAGCTCAATTTTCATAATAATTTCATAATGCAATTTTTAGTGATTTCCTAAGAAACTTTTATGCTGGTATCTTGATAAATTTGTCTAACTGAAGTTGTTACTTCCCAACATGGAGTTTATAAGGCCTTTTCTTACACTTCTTTCTGGGACTTGAGGTGAAGGTCTCGTTACACCACATCTGAGATGTCTTCTTTGATTCTGATTTTGTCTCTATGCTTGCCTAACCAGGAGAGCTGTGCCACTTTCAGAAATTTGTATTACTGCATTCATCATTGTGTGTTTGCAGATGGAATGTGATGTGGTTTGGAGGCAGATTTATTTCTCTGCTGCACCCAAATTCATCATGGAAGGCAAGATTCCTTTTGGGGAGTGAACTGCCCCTGTTTCAGCTCCCTACACCCAGTTTTCTATCTTTGAGATGCTGAAAACCTGTTAATGTCTTATCATTTAATTTCTAAACATAAGTCCAGATCTGACCACTCTTTTTGTGTGTATCATTCTCCAACAACTAACATTCCTACATTTCAATCATTTTGTCTAATGCAAACTTCATAAACTCATCACTCTCCACTGCTCCTTCTCTTTGGTCCATTTTTCACTCTACTGTGCTCTTGTACAGAGTATTCAAAAGGATATAAGCTCTAGAGCTGTTGATCTTCTGCTGGGCCTTAACCCAACACACTTTTCATAAGGTGATTTCCTCAAAGTCCTATTTTACACCTACCAGTCCCTAAACAGAGAGTAAGGTAACGGTGGCCCAAATTTCAAGGGTATATACTTTTGAAATAGAGTGAAAATGCCTTCAAAAATCTGGCTTGCTCCTGGAGAAGTCAGGGTTTCAGATGAGCCATGAGAAAACACAAGCAAGAGCCAGTGCCCAAAGCAAAATCCAAAGGATTGATGTTTCACTCCCTGATCTGCCACGTTGAGATAAGAAAGGCAGAAAACAGCACATATTTGGAGTGCACAAGGTGACTTTGGTAGCTAAAAAAACACCTGCAACTGAGATGAAAATTCAGTTTGCTGGGATCATCATTGTCAACATTGAGACTCCCAAGCTAAAGGTGACCTCCAGTAAGGGTCAGGAAGAAAAAGTAGTAAAATGCCAGTAAAACTGGGAAATGCTGTCAAAGCATCTGTCAAGCTCAGCAAATTCTAGAATTGCCTCCCCAGTGAAGTTTAATTAAAAAGTCTATGGTTTCCATTATTGCCTAATGATTCCTCCAAAAGTAGAACAAAAGTTTATTTTAGAGGTTAATTATGCCTGGGTATCTTAAAGGGATATGGGAGTGCTTTCCTCTGTCTCATTTGGGAACTGAACCATTAAGGAGAGTGAAGTAAATGGTGGTGTAAGAGTTGGTGAAAACAGTTTAAGTCACAGAAGAAAGCGTACCGTGTCAGATGTTGTGGTGCTTTTCCATGAAAACCAGTCTACTAGCAAATTAGATTAACTTTCTGCACTGGAAGGAACTTGTCAGCGATTCCTCCACATTTGCTTCTGAATTCTGAACAAGTCACAGCGTGAGGAAATGGTGCAGTTGTTTTTGCAAGCAAACGAGCAAATGCATCTATCAGGGCAAAGCGCTCACTGTGCTGCCCAAATGATCTTGATTCTGCACCCTCATACCTATCTCTGCTAATTATCCTGCTGGGTTTTGTCAGCTATCTAATAGACCATACATCAAAACTCAAGATTCAACATTAAAACCTCATGCTAATGGAAAAAGAGGTATAAATTAATAATTTTTCAACATAGTTAATGGTGGAATAGATTATTGCTCATGGGGAATGCATATTATTTAACATTAGGAAAAGAAAAGAGCTTAAGTAGTATTGTTACATACAGGTCCCTTAATTTTCTATCATCAACTGCATATCTTCCAGAAGGGCATCAATCAGTGCACTAACATCTGACATGTCAAATTTGTGCTTTCTCATTCCTCTCCCAAACAATAAAGTCACAACTATTATAAATGCCACAAAAGACAGGATTTCCAAAACCACTAAAGTCAAAGTTTGTAGGACTCCTGCTTCCCAGGTGTGTAGGCAGAGATACTTAATAACACTTAACGATCTTATTTCCTTTTCAGGAAATGTGCCATAACCTGCACTAAACAAACACTTGCAGGTTATGTCATCCAGGTTATGCAAGTGTAGGACATATTGAAAATTTCACTGAGGTAAGAGCAATCCTTCAGTAATAATTTTACTAAGAGACAGTCATAGCAATACAGAAAATGCAGCAAATCCTGTCACATGAAAAGACAATATTGTAACCTACTCCACAACTCAAGATATTTTGGATGTTGCAGATATAGTGTAAACATTGAATGAGTAGAAAAGAAAGAGTCTGAAAAAGTGATGTATTTTAGCTTCCTAGGATTTCCTCTACAGAACACGTTTTAAGTGGGTAGCTGTGCAGGTTCTTTTGTATGAATGCTCAGTGGCATTTTAGAAAAGTGTTAATGTTCCTTAGACTGATATTTCTGATGGACAATCTCTAGTGGCCATCTCTTCTCCAGGCTAAGTGCCAACAGGCGTTGATTGTTTCGGCAGGCTTGTGCCCAAGTGTGAGGTGCAGTTGAAGTGCTGGCTGGGTGATGCTGCAGCATATACTAATTTTATATCCCAAATGTTTACTGCATTTACATCTATTGCTCCCCTCTCTATCCACTTCTCAGGTCATCTCCTGGAGCACGCATCAACATCACTTCTTGTTTTTATTTATTACTATCACCGATTCCTGCCTGTTATTGGCACTATGAGCAGTGTTCGTTTTTCTCTCTCAACTTTTATGTCCCTTATTTCCTGTGGCAATGTGGTCGTATTTATTATTAGAGCTGGGTTACTTCATCATACAAGAAGCATATTAACTCTATTATTCTGTAGTTTTAAAAGGATATTCTTTATGTTATTTTTTATTTTTTTTTACCAGGGACTCTTGGCTATTGCTGCTTATTTATCTTTTCCTTTTAAGCACACAGAGAGGACAGGGGAAACTGTTAAAGTCTTTGGCTCTAAGTAACTTCAATCCTTTAACCTTTCTTATTTGTACAGTTTTTGAATGGGTTTGAACCACTGCCCTGGCGGTGAAAGATCATTTTCCATCAGGAACATTTGTCTTTCTGATATTGCCTTTACAGCTTTGCTGGATGTGGCATTTTCTTTCGCTCAGGCCCATCTGTGAGTGTGAAGGTTAACTGTAGGAATCACTCACCACCTCCTTTTCTCTTGTTAGTGGGATCTACCAGTACCCAGCAATGACTTTTGACACAGCGGTGTCTTCGTTTGTTCATTTACCGGCATCGAGGAGATTGACCTCTTCAGGAGAAGACGATGGCATCTGACCTGCTCAAAACATGGAGAATTAATGTCCTGGGATGGGAGCAGGAGCAGAGAGCCTGGAAGCTTGCTCACAATTTGGTGCAGCTTTCACAACAACCTGTCAAAACCAATCATGTCTTTCCTAAACAAGTAAATTGTCGGTATTGATAACTGGGTGAAAGTGATTCCTAAGTGGAAAGTGGAGTCAACTCTTACTTAAAGCATAGATCACAGAAGCTGAGAGAAAATGCCTTCTAATTTTTTTCTGCCATAAGTGGTTCTCTTTTGAGGACTTTGGATATCATAAAAGAACTGGAAAAGAGGGCACCTCCTGAGGAAACATCAAAGCAATATAATTTTCTTTTTTTTTAAGTCTTCCCCCAGTGGTCAAAGATAAAAACTGGTGGTTTTGTAGCAAAAATGTATTATACCAAGTATCTTGCTGAAAAACAAATAATTAAGCTCTATTTTAAATTAATTTTACAAGATTTTTTTTTTTTTTCCCCAGTAATGAGTTTGTTTTCTTCCTGGTTGAATCTTGAATTACTAGAAGTGGTAGAATTAGTAATAAAATAAATACTCTTGAAGGTGAGCCTGAAAATCACAATAATTTAGTTTATTCAGGCACTCACATTTGGTTTATTATTTGCAATCTAACAATCTTCACACTCAATCTAAACACTTTAATTTTCTCTCTAATATATATCTCCATGAAAATGAACAGCTCGGAAGACTTGGAAGCTACAGACACGATGGGGGACAGTTACTCTTCGGCAGTGCCTTTTTAAAAGCTCGCTGTTATCAGCCTTTAAAAATGTTTTTAAGGTTTCACTTGATAAGAAAATTATGTCAACAGGCATTAATCATTTTGGAGGCTTTCTATTGCCTCACAGATACTTATATTGTTAATGGAGTTGGTGATGATGTTAGGAACGAGTGTGTTCCTAAGAGCTCACCTGCCCTGATAAGAGCAGAAAACAAAAAAATTGTTTCCATGTAAGGATGTTGGAGGATTCTGTATTCTCCTATAGATAATCTTGTAGGTGTTATGGCATTCAGGTATGTCTAGCAAGATGTGATATTCACTAGGCATGATTATCAGTTGGAAAGAGAGAAAAATGAGATGTGCATGTGTTTCTTTACATTGTAAAGAGCAATTTTTCTGCTTTCAGCCACAGTTTTGTAGTTTTTGTGCTCTGCTTAATCAAATTGGGCAGTGACAGAGATTTTTAAAGTTCCCTGGGTTTTTTATAATTGAGGTGTTTTGGTAAGTTCTGGTGATAAAATAAATCAATGACTTCTGCCTGATTCACTTTATTATTGTTTATAATGTAGAAAATTGCATTCTCAGCTGTTTATACTGATAAATTGTGCAAGGGTTAAACAAAAAGTGAGATAATGACAGAGAGTGCAAAAATCAAAACACGATAAAGAATAATGATTTAAAGCTACTCAAAGTTTTTACTGTAGGGTTATGTGCCCTCTCTGATGTTTAAATAAGTGGTTGTGATCATTGTTGGTAACTGGTTAAGAAAGAAAGGAAGAAGAAAGGAGGAAAGGAAGAAAGAGAAAGAAAGAAAGGAAAGAAAGGAAAGAAAGGAAGAAAGGAAGGAAGAAAGGAAGGAAGGAAAGGAAGGAAGGAAGGAAGGAAAGGAAGGAAGGAAGGAAGGAAGGAAGGAAGGAAGGAAGGAAGGAAGGAAGGAAGGAAGGAAGGAAGGAAGGAAGGAAGGAAGGAAGGAAGGAAGGAAGGAAGGAAGGAAGGAAGGAAGGAAGGAAGGAAGGAAGGAAGGAAGGAAGGAAGGAAGGAAGGAAGGAAGGAAGGAAGGAAGGAAGGAAGGAAGGAAGGAAGGAAGGAATCAATCTATCTTTCACAGGGTATTTGGTACTTGTAATTGCTGAGCTCTGTATAAAGGCTTCATTTTTTGATTAGAGCCTTTAAGATAGTTACTACTGAAAACAGTATTTAACATTCTTTCCTTTCCTTCTTTTTCTTTGAATTCTTGAGGAGGTAGAATGCACTCCAGGGCTCTTGGAATCTTTTGTTCTCTTCATTAAATTGCTCCATTTTTATTTTAATGCCATTGTAGTCTGGTTTTTCTCTAAAAATACCTGCCTATCTAGTAAGAGATAATGTTCTTTCAGAGCGTGTTTCCCATTTCCTTTTCAGAACTCCCTTTCTAAGAGAAAAATGTAGCTTAGTTTGCTTGCTTGTTTCTTTAAGATAACTGCTTGCTTTGGTTGCTGGAGCAGATTTCTTATACCCACACAGTGCCCATCAGTCAGGTCCACACTAACTTTGCTTACCCAAATCTAGCCAAAGGCACGAGCAATATGTGATTACTAGATATTATGGATGAAGAATTGAATAGTCATGATTTTTCTTTCAAAAGTATATATTTTTATACCCTTGCCTGAAGATCTAAAAATGACCTTTACAAGAATGTTGTTAAAGCAAACTTCACTCCTGTTGGTGCTTATGAAATGACAGATTAGTTAATCAGTATAAGCACAGGTAACCACGTCAATTTATCAAGCATCTCCTGTATCTGGGCTTAAGTTTTGTAAGACAGCAGAGGAAAGCAAGCCAGAGGAGCTGTTCAGACCTCTGAAACTCGTGCCCTTCTGCTCCTTTCTGCTCGCCAAAGATTGTTGAGCAAACAGTTATTCAGCTAGACAAGTTCTTTTGCTACAGGCTTATAGGTCTTCACATAAGGAAACGTTTTTATTGAGAGGGAAAAGCCTCATGATGGTACTTGGTTTTTACTGTAGGTTTCAGCGTTGCAAGAGTTATGGACACCATCCAACCAGGGCTAATGTGTAGAGGCAGTATCAGGCTGATATACTGAGCATCATTACTTGCTGTGGACTTTTTAAGAAGTTAGAAATTGAAGGCTGAAATCTCAAGACAGTCCTTTCCGCGGTCCAAGGACTTGGGTTTAGGCTTATCCATAAATTTCATTTATGTTTATCCAATAAGAACTTAGTCAGTGAATGCTGTGAAGAATCATTTACTTAAACATAAATGGGAATTAATTAGTCTATCAAATGGAAGCAAAAGAAATTCTGAGCCAGGGATGCACTCATAGTCACAGTAACTCATCATCTCTTTGCTTGATGGGCCTAAAATTTCTTTTAAGGGTGGCTGCCAAATTATCTTATTTCTTTTGTTTATTAGCCAATTTATACCAACATCTCACTTGAAATGGGAAAACCTCCAGCCTTTTCTATGTTACCTAAGAGAGCCATTTTAGCGATTGATATTTTATTGGAAAATACCCCTCTAAAAACTGCATTTTGCTGTTTACTGATTAATGATCATTTTTACTGGAGCTGTTTTGGATTCAGTACCGGGTGCATTTCTAACCTCCCAGCCCACTGTTCAGCCCCTCAATTGGCTCACTCATCAGTTTGCCAGTCCTGCACTAAAGGAAATTAATGGACTATCCTGCTTCATTTCAGGGCATCATCCAGTCAATGGAGCACAGCAACTGCTATAAACACCAGGGTTCTTTGGGACTCTTGGCATAAGCAAGTTGTGCAGCATTTGGCCCTCGTTTTGCACCATCCTTGACCAGGCAGAGGTAAGAGTCTCACAGCAAACTCTCTTGAGTAAAGCAGAAAGGGCGATGCAGGCTGAGCAACCTCCTGACTATTAAATGGATCCATTCATTCCTATATTTTTTCCTTAACTTAATTTTGTTGCTATGCTGAAATAAATGAGAGTACTTACACTGTAAGAGGAAAGACTGATTAATCTGGCTAATATAACATATTAAGATTATGTATATTCCACAGTTCATAATCAAATTTGATGCTGTTCCTGAAATAAGTACTATCTGGCTGTAGTGATAATCACTGTAAATTCCAATGATGACTATGTGGGGATGCTGTAGATATTTTTTGCTTTTGTGTTATTTTAATAGAGGGAAGAGTTGGGAAAATTGCCTCTTAGGTATACTCATTTAATTGTATGTTATAAATCTCATGCTAGTTAAAGTTTTCTTAAAGTTTCAACATTTAAAACTGCACCAAATGGATTTCCCCGAACGGGAAAAAATGGCTTTCTTCGCAGACGGGAAGAAAATCTTGAAAATGACACTTGAAGCTTGAAAAAAAGCAGGTGGAAAACAAAATAAAAGTAAAACTTCTGCTGCTGAAGCCTGGCTCATGAATTCAGCACTGCTTTTATATAGTCCCTATGCCTCGACAAGGTTCCTCAAGACCCTCCTAGCCATGCGGGATGGGAGGGGAGGAAGGAAACAAGTGTTCTCTGAATGACAGCTATGTTTTTAGAGACATTGGATGCTCACAGAGTACTTACTTGCAAGCCTGAGGACAGACAGAAGTACTTTTCTCTGCCCACTCAGATGAAGCAAAGCAGCATATCAGAGAAATTCGCACTGCAGACAGAGAGGGTGATTCAGCATTATGGCTTGTTTATAGTCCAGACCTTCTGAAAAAAGAAAAACAGATGGACAGGGGTGAAATGACAGGTGGGGAGAGGTCGAAGGAGCAACATCCTTAGAGCAGGACTTCATGCCAAAATTCAGCAGCAGACAGATTTCTGAGATTTCCTGAGTTCTTTACCATCAATAGCTTTGTTACTTCAGTAGAAATTACAGGTGGGCACTCAATATTTTGAAATTCGATTTGTACACTCAGTGCTTTGAAACTCCCTTGGCACACTTTCCTTCCTGTTCTATTTCTGTCTGGTTTTTATTCCTCTATTGATTTTAATGGATGTCAATTAAGGTCTCTTGTCTCTGAATCCTTAGAGCTTTATTTATATGGAGCACAGACTGCTAGATCACTGGTCTCATTTTTTCCTCCCTCAGACTCCTTAAAGCACTATTTCTTTACACTTCTCTATTATTTTAATTGGGCTGAGGGTTTAGATACCTTTCAAACCATCTGCAGTTTCACTGCTCTTTAATGACTTTGTCTTTATGGATATATTGCCATAAGTGACAATTACATCTTACTGCGTGCCATCCAGTGCTGATGTTCTAAGAGCTCAGATCTGGTTACATCTGTATTTTAGTCACAAAGTAAATTCACAAACCATTCCAGCATTAGCTACAGTGAATGGTAAGAGAGTTTTAGAGCGGGAGAATGTTATTCCCTATTCATAAATTCAAATAACTTTCTCGTGCTCATATTTCCTGCTAACAGGAATGTAATTTGAATTTTAAGTTTAGCAACTCTGACTACGGAAGTGTGAACTGCTGGCTCCTCCCCTCATCTTTCCAACTACTGTAAGTCTTCTGTACCTGCTGCCAATGAGACACAATATCAATTATGTACAAATAAAACCATGCAAACCCACTGTATAATTTCCTTCTTGGGGCTTGATAAAGCAAGAGCAATCACAATCAGTGTCAGTAACCAAAAATCTTCAGAAGTGGATGTTTAATTTCAGATTTATACTCTTACTAATTGGCCAGACTTTCTAATATGTTATGTTTATTGGCAGGCTGAAATTGCCTTTAAACTCCAAGAGTAGCTCTTGGAGGAGAAATCAGTGAAGCAGAGTCAGGCTACAGTTTGAGTTTAATGTTGTACATGTACACATCCATCTTTTAATAGGAAAAAGTCATACGCAGGCAACCCTTAATCCATTCTTCTGAAAACTTTAACCCATGTACCATGGTTCAGTTCCCAGAAACCTACTCTGTCCTGGGAACTGCCCTGAAAGATGGAGAATAAAATGAAAGTACAAACTCTCAACTATCAGGCAATTTCTCTCAAAGGACCACTCTTTAGGAGAACAGCAAACACTGAGTTGATTTCCAGACAAAATCCTGCTTTGCCTTCTCTCAGAAAAAAACCCCAAATCTTTAGTACTGTCATTAACAAAATTTCCTGGTGACTCCTGCCACGTGTTTGACAAGAGTGCAACTTTTGACAAAATTGTCAGTGAGAATCCCAATTTCCACAACTAAATTCCTGCTTAGTGGTTAAAATCTACCCTCTGACATGCACACCCAGCTAAAAACAGACAACCTGTTATACTCCAAGTATCTGAAGTAGTTTGACGTACAAAGAAAGTTTCTCTTCTGTCACAAAAGTGAATTTCCTTTCGATAAGCAGCTTCTCTAGGGAAACACTCAAATAAATTTTAACCACGTGCTCCTCAGTTTGGAAACCCAGCCAGCAACATCAACCTGTGATTAAACATCATCTTAATCTGCCTTTAGGTTGTGGCCAGGAAAATCTTTAACCTGAGACTCAGGTATGTTATAAAAGACTATAAAGAAAGAAAAGTCTAGGCCAAAGGAATATTAACCTATTTCTTAGAGTGTGCCATTCAGTGTTTTCACAGATGGAGAGAGGGAGAGGAGCAAGAAGATTCCCTTTGGCCCTGGTCTTATATTCTTCATTATGATCATCCACCCTCTACTCCACGATGAGCGAAGCACACCTTGCTGACACGAGCTCCCCAGCAAAGCAATGGACACCGTTGGACCTGGTTCATCAGCACAAGGTGAATACAAGTGCCAGCATGTGCATCCTTCAGGGGATGTTTGCTTTTGGGAAGTTCACTCTAGCAGCTCCCTTTGGCAGCTGGGGAAGCCTCAACAGCACCTTTTCTCTCCGAGCAAGGCAAAGGTAGCTTTAATCAACACAGTCTTTAAGCAGTGTAATGTATTTCCAGGAGAAATGCCCTATGTCCTTATTCATGATGAGAATGATGATCTGAGTGGTAATAATGAAACAGGGCCATAAAGGTATTCCATTGTGAACTTGCATTAATTTAATTTCCTACAGGATGTTTATCTAAGTCAGAAAAAAAAAAAAGCAAGCAGTTCAAAATACTTTGGCAAGTCTCTGATGAAAAGAAGCCTGGGAAGTGCTAAGGATTGCTGGAGAATGCTAAATTATATTCACTCAGCTCTACTGAGAAGGCTAAGCTGATTCTGGCAGGGTTTTACAAGGATCTATCCAGTGCAAATTGGCTTCTTATTTTTGTGACTGTTAAGAATCATCGACATTTAAACAAAAAAAAATCCAACAACAAGCATTCAGGACTTTCATCCATGAATAATGACAATTTCACCATACTGCAAATTTTGCATAAATATTGCAAATTCTATGGGATTTTAAAAATTTAATAATAAAGCATAGCATTAAGGTAAGTACTTTGCAGCTTCGTTTCTCCAACAAAGTTTTGTGATTATTTTTAACAATCACAAACCATTCCCAACATGCAAAAAGCCATGGGTTACCCACTCTCCCATTAATATACTTTTGGGTTGTCAGCAAAGTAGGGTTTTTTGCTGCAGCTCTGTTTCCATTTGAATGCAATTTCCCTGCCTTGCTAGCATTGAACACAAGCTCTGCTGCTCACTGCTTGATTTTAAAGATCTGGATACTTTCAAAGATGAGGGTGCCCAGCATCTGACTGGTGCCCCTTCAAAACAGGTAGAATCGAGTCTTTGCAGGAGAAAGACCAACTCATCCACTTCTCATTTCTATTGTAAGCAATTTTTTGGTTATCATCTTCCCCACTGAGATTGCTCACCTTCTTGGGATGTGATCCAATGCTAATTAAATGAATTTAAGGTTTTTAACAGTGGAGCAGACACATGCTTGGGCTTGCATCCTTGACCCTCCACTCACTTCAATGGGGTCTGTGCTCATCCTTAGAGTCATGGTTGGAAAAGACCTTTGAGACCATCGAGACCAACCGTACCTCTCCCATTACTAAACCATATCCTGAGAAACTTGTCTGCCCGCCTTTTAAACACCTCCAGGGATGGCGACTCCACCACCTCCCAGGGCAGCCTCTGCCAGGGACTGACCACCTTTCAGTGAAGAAATTTTTCCTGATTTCTACGCTGAACCTCCCCCTGGTGCAACTTGAGGCCATTTCCCCTCATCCCATCACCTGTCACTTGGGAGAAGAGACCAACACCCACCTCACCACAGCCTCCTCTCAGGCAGTTGTAGGAAGCAATGAGGTCTCCCCTCAGCCTCCTCATCTCCAGGCTGAACAACCCCAGTTCCCTGAGCCTCTCCTCACAGGACTTGTTCTCCAGCCCTTCCCCAGCCTCGTTCCCTTCTCTGGACGCTCTCCAGCCCCTCAATGTCCTTCTTGTGCTGAGGTGCCCAAACTGACCCCAGTACTCACCAGTGCTGAGCACAGGGGCACAATCCTGCCCTGCTCCTGCTGCCCACGCTGTGTCTGACACAGCCCAAGATGCCACTGGCCCTCTTGGCCACCTGGGCCACTGCTGGCTCATGCCCAGCTGTATCCCAGACAGCTGTGGTTCTGGTGCCTCAGTTGCACCTCTCCTCCCACGAGCCACTCCCCAGGGACAGGTTGATGGGAAAGGTGCTCTGCTGCCCTGACAGCAGGACAGTCGCTGTGTGTTTGCTGCAGCCCGAGGTGGTGCTGGCACTGCGAGGCCTGCGGGGCTGTGCGGGAGGGGCAGGGCTGTGCAACCACATCTACACCACGCCTTGGCAAAACAAAAAAAAAACCACATTTAAAAATCCTGTTTTTCCTTCTTAGAAGTTAAAAGCAGGGTAACCCCCTCCCAGCAAGAAGTGCCACTCTTTGCTGTACAGCACAGATACAGCCAGCAGGTCTCTGGGAACCAGAGTTTCCCTTTGAGGAGCAATTCCCTAAATCACAGCACGGGAATGTCCTACAGGATGTGCAAAACGGCCTGGGTGAATTAGAATTAGCTTATCTGCCAGGCAAGGAGTTTAACCAGCATTCAACCTCCTACTTAATGAATAGTCCATGTGTCCAGAGAAGCAGGTAATTTATAGTCTTAACATTTTCTTTTGATCTATCGTTTGCTCTCTCTCTCTTTAAAATTAAATCACTTTAAAATGCACAAGGGAAGAAGGCAAAGAGAAGAAGTCTTTTTATTTTTAATTAGAATATGCTAAATGGTAATAAAGTAATGTGAATACAGTGGAGACCTCTTAAATCCATAACAATATATCTATTCCTGCAACAGGTCTATCCTTTACCTGCTGTTTGTTTTAAGAAGGTTTCACTTGAAGTGTGAGTGACAACAAACCGATGCTACTAGAATAATCTATTTAAATAATTTAATAAAGCATCTGTTGTAGATTGTGATATGCCTTGCAATTTTATTGAGAGGTTTATTTTGTACTGAGAGATAAAAAATGCTTGATTAAATGTTTTGATTATATACTACTTTTAAAAAATACGCACTCAGATAATTCCTTGTACCATGCAGCTGGTCAGTGATTAGCCAAGATGATTTTTAAAAAACAAATAATTGGATAAGCTCTCAGAAATCAGGATTTCACTCACTTGGGAAAGAACTCCAATGTGTGTGGCACAAGCAGTAATTCAGAAATTACATTCCTTTGTATGCAAGTGTTTATACATTAGGTAAAACACCATACAAAGATGTTTTAAAGCCATTTATGTAGAACAGAAGTGAGATAATTTCCAAAACCTAAAAGAAAAAAAAGCTATGATTTTTTTTTTCTTTATTAGTTAAGGAGAATATGCAAGAGTTTAGAGACTTTTCTGCAAAGCCTTTTTTTTTTATATATATACAGACAGTTTGCTTCTACTTGAGTAGAAGTGGATTTTGGCTATGACTGAAAGTAATCATCCCCACTTTGTGTATGTAATAACCTATTCACTCAGACCTCTCTGCTCCTGAGAAGCTGAAAAAGGCCCTGGTGACATGAGGTGCTGTCTGTACCATTTTTAAGGGGACACGTGTGGTGTTTGGCCATGGTACAGATTAATATGGGCAGATTATTTTATTTCCATGTTAGCAGGAGGCTTAGTTTTGGAAGCACTACTAACTAGTGTTCGATGGGATGGCTGCTTGGTTTGAAAGGGGTCTATTTTCCTAGAACAGCTGTCTTCTCTGCTTCTTTTCTAAGCACTTTCTCCTGGGCCACAGACTCTGGTAGCGGTGCTCTGCCCAGACTGCTCACTGGGTAATGTCATGGGCTTTGTTAACTGTTCCTGTTCCCTGTCTCTCTCAGGCGTATTTTCCTCTTGTCCAAAGGAAAATTTACAACTTCATGTTTCAGCATGCTTTGTGAAAAGGAAAGTAAATTAATTCTTGGAGGGATTATTGGTCCTTGAGGACAGGGCTTTGAGGTGCCAAGAGGACACATGTGTAGACATATTGTGGAGCTCTTCTATTCAGTGTCTTGGTTTATTTATTGTTAATGCACTTCATCATTCTTTTATTTTTAACTGAAATATTTTTAAGAGAAGTTTCTCCTTTTGCTTTGGTAGAAACAACTGTGATTGCCCACGCTGTGAGGTTCTGTATCGCCAGGTTTTTGCTTTAATCTTAAATGACAGCTACAGCTGCTGTAAGTTTGTTCCTATCTCCTGGGTCTTTTTGCAAACTTGACAGGTTGAAGGAGCTCTTTTAATGACATTCTTTGTAGTTGCAGATAGTTTTGGAGATGCTCTTCCCAGGCTCGGAGCTGCTCAGCACTGGTTTTCTCTCCAGTAGAAGTTCCAGGTTGTTCCAGAGCTTTTGTAAAAGCAGCTTCCTCTGGGAAAGGCACAAACAGCCATTTATATAACTCATCCTGGTTGTTCTTTTGGATTCTGCTTTTGTATCTTGTCACTTACAGTTAAACTCAGTGGACAGGCCTAAGGGTTTAGGTGGTGGATTGTAGCCAAAGCACGTCACAAGTTACAGCAGCAGTTTCAATAAGCATTGTTCCATTTTCCTTCTTCTGGAGCCAGGTTTTGTTTTGCCGTTGTGATTTCATGTCAGGTTTTCCTTGATTCCTCACTGATGATCACAGCATCAGGGGCCATGGTGCCATATATCACAGACATTGTAGTTAAAGGTCATTAATACGATTAATTCTCTACATAATATTTTTAGTAGGGAGGTGACATTGTTATTAAGGTTAGAAAGCATTAGAAGGTACTTCAACCTTTTGTGTTTTGAAGTTTTTGAGCATTAATTGAGTGATGACTAAAACATCCCAGAGAAAACAGAAATTAAGTATTGCAAAGTGTTTTCTCCTTGCAAAAACAGACTGAAGGTGCCAGCTGAGCCTTCTCTCAGTGTCCAAGGCATTTGGGTACAAATCTACCTCAGGTAAGCTGCTCGCCAATGGCCCTGCTGAAAGCTGAAAGAAGAAGGCCCTCAAGCCTGCATGAGAGGTGATGCTTGTTGGACTTCATTCAGTTCCCATAATGAAAAAAGACAAGTTAGCATTTAGCTTTTTAAGTGTTTTCTGCACATCTTTCCTTCCTCGCATTCTCATTATTATTAGTTTACTGAACTGGTCGTTGCAATGGGAGACTCGACCAATTATTTTGTTTTTTTCTAGGTTTCTTCAAGCTGGCACATTCAGTTCTGGCATGGCACTCTCAATCAAATAGCTGAGATGTCACCCAGTGTTTACATTAAGCAGCAGTGAAATCCAATACCACAAAATACGTGAGCGCAGCCTCTTTTATCTTTTCTATAGATTTTTTCTGATTAATTTTTTAAAATTATACAGAACAATTCAAAATGTTATTGCAATAACTACATCATAGTCAATGTAGACTGGATTTTTAAGCTAGAATTTTAATTCTTTTAAGCTGTTGCACAGTCTCAGGTCATAAGCGTTACATGGGGAACATTTAATTTCTTTTAAACTTCTGCTCTTAAGATTCAGCTAAATGTCATTAAACCCAGGACATCAAAGAACCCAGAGCAGCTCCATAGGTGCAATTCACAACCTTATTTAACCATTAGCTATGATTACTCTAATTGTATAACTTCATTAGTCTTTCTTTTCCCCATTTAAATGTAATACAGAATCTTTAGTCAATTATAGTGACTGAGTACCATTGTCCAGTAGTAACACTAAGCCACTAAACTACTTTAAGTGGAATCTGATAGTAATTCAATGTGAAATTAGCTACAAACACTGCCACTAAAATGCTACTTTTAATGTGTTACCAAAGATGCTGCAATATTAACCCATATTCAGCTAATAGGTAGAGAGACATGGGTAAACATTGGCCTTATTGCCCTGAGCATCATTTCTCTGTGCCCGACTCAGAATGTGTGTCTGCAACAAACACTGTATTTTACATACAAGAAACTCTTTATGTTACTTCTGTATCAGCAGTTACCTGAGCAAAATTGTTAACAGCTGCAGATATTTTGTGAAGGTGTTACTAGTCCTATTTTACCTGGAGAGCTCATTTCTTAAACAAGAAATGTTTTTACAAATATCTATATCAATCTCTATCTACATGGAGATCTATCTGTATTGATATCAGTTATTGGAATCAGGGAGTGTGACACCAAGGGATGTGCTGTAAATGAGGCACAAGGCTGGAAAAAATGGGTTTGATCACAGCAGTTTTGGGTTGTTTTTTTCAGTTTACCCCCGTCTCTATCTCTATTAATATCGATACAGATATCTTTTCATGTGTACTGATATAGATGTGAGAACAGCTATATGGATAGATGTATGTATACATACATAGTATATAGAAGCAGTACAATAATATTATGTTTTGCAATAAAAATGAATTTCTACCAAATGTTATTCTGTTTGAAGTCTTTACAACATATTTTATGAACTAAAGCTAGCTATCAGAATGCTAGAAATAAGCTCTAGTTGTAGACTACTGCCACATAACATCGGATCAGTGTGCTGATATCCAAATTAATATACTTTTTCTCTCTCAGAAAGCAAGTAATTTAAACATATCAGCATCTTTCTGCCCCCTTCCCAGAGCAGATGGCTATGGACACCATGGGAAGAATTATAACATTTCTTAATCCAGATTGTTGGAAAGAGGTTTGGTTTGTTGCTGAAAACACATAAAAGGCAACCAATTTTGCTTATGTTCCTTGATCTGTCCCTTGCCTCCAGTTTTCATATCACTTCAGCTCCTGATACTTAATCTGTACAGTGCAAAAATGTGTTGTTTCTAAGCCAGCTGAGGGCAGATAAAAGAGCATTGGCAGTGGTGCTTCTCCCAGCTCCTCCTCCAGTTTTTCTCCGTCCCATATTTATTTTGTTTCCTATTCAGGCCATGTCAAGCTACTCTGCTCTTTCATGAAGTTCAACATGCAGATGTGTTAGAAATGCAGTCTAAGCATTGGTTTCCTAACTGCTTCAAAAAATGCTCTTCTGCTTGTGTGTGGCCATTAAATTATGCAACATCCAAGCCACAAAGACTTCACCAGCATTTCCTGCTGGGTTGTATTTTGGGGAGGTTTCCCAGCTGCAGTGTAAAAGCAATGGCTCTGGGTGTGGCCAAGTGCAGCAGGAATCGGGAAGTGTGACACCAAGAGATGCACCGTAAAAGAGGTGCAAGGCTGGAAGTAACAGATTTGATCACAGTAGTTCTGGTGGGTTTTTTCAGTTTATCTCCATTTATAGATCTTAAGTCAGGTTTATCTTTAAGCATATGCAGGTGCTGAACACAGGAGACAGTCAGGGTCAGCAAAGCTCTCTCTGCTGGGATTCTGGTATTGCTTCCACCTTGATATCTGTTCTCCTCTACACCAAGGAGGAGGTGAGAGCAGGAAATAAGTGACAGCTTCTGATTTTCCAAGCCATTGTATGAATTCCAACTGATCAGACCATACAGAGAAGATGAAACCCAAAGCAGGAAGGATGGAAGGTCTTTTTCTTGGTGAAGAGAGAGCTCTGCTAGATATGGTCAGAGAGATGTGGGGAATACATCAAAATTGCTCTTTTAAATGAACAAAAAAAAGATGAATCACAATTTCTTTATCAAAGAGAGTTTACACAGTGGCACATATGCTTTGCTAAGTGCAAAAAAAAGCTGTTTTATTTGGCTGTCTTATTAAAGAGTGCCATGCTTTTTAATCAAATCACTATGGCAGTGAACTTGGTGATACCCTTTAACGGAAGTGCCAACGCAGGATCCTCGAACACAAGAGAAGCAACAATAGCCTGACTATTTTTGCAAGATGGTTTGGACAACCAGATGACCAGATGGAGGAGAGAGTGGCAAACACTTCACTGCTGGCAGGCACCCAAAGCTTCTTGAACCTCATGTACTCTTCCCCAATAAATATGTCATTTCAGTATCAGCCATGGTAATGTAGTGATAACAGCAGGAGAATAACTCTCCTTATAATTGTGTGAGACATCCAGATATATTCCCCTGTCTCCCTGACTAATTTTTCCAACATGACTTGTTACCTTCTGCAGTGATCAAGCAGCTATTAAAGATAAAACTCTGTTAACCTTTTAAAAAAATTAGAAGAGCATGACTGTAACTGGAACTACAATGGCTTCCCAGAGACCAGAGCAAAAGGGTGAGAGATCATCCTGCTGAGACATTAGTGACGGATGTATTATTTATTTAGGATGCCTGAAATGCGTATAAAGGATATGGCCCCATCCAAATGCCTCCTCCTCCTCACTGTGTGATTGATCTAACCAATGTAGAGATCCTGGGTCAGTTTTTGTAAGAGAGGAACATTATCTCTCTATTTAGTTTCCCTTCCTGATGCAGACTGATCATAGAAAAAGAACTCTCGTAACTCTGAAATCAACCATGTTTTTCCTAATTTTGAGTTTAAATTAGACCCCAAACCATCTTAATCCTAAGGAATTTGTGAGAACCAATGGACCCATCGTAATTTATTCACATTTGTACCTTCAGTCACAGATCCACAAACTAGACACTGACAGAATATATAACATATAATATAGCGATACCCAACAACAACAAGAACAAAGGTGTCATGTCATCCCTTGAACTGCCAAACTAGAGGTGCAGATATTCAGAAATTGGCTTGTCTGATGTTGAAGGTAAGTAAAAAATCCTTGACATTCATAAGCTACAATAGAAGACAGGTCTTTGTTTACTGATAAGTGTGATCTGTAGACTACAAGTGACAAACAGATAATAAACCAAAGCTAGAAATAAGAATGACTGGCAGTACAAAAATTACACTAACTTAGTCTACAATGAAAACCTTTCTGGATTTGTTTTCTTAAACAAACTTTTTACCAAAGTTATCAGAGCTGCTGTTAGAATAAAGCTCATAACAAAAAAAAAAGAGATCATAACGGTATGAAAATTGCAGAAATGCAATATACAATCCCAGGCACATGGAATATTTATAAGGTCTGACTTCTATTAAACTAGCATCTCAGTCACATTTTTGAGATTTTAATACCTGAAAGTAATTCATTGTCTTCCCACAAGGACCAGTAAAAAAGATCATCTAAATGAGTGTGTCCAAATTAACTGTTTCCCTCCCTCGTCAGGTTGGTAAATAATGTGAACCATCCCTTTTGGATCTGGGTCTTTTGCCTGCTTCTGTAGAATGAAATGGAAACATAAAACCCAAAACAAAATAAATGAAGGGCTAAGCTGCCCTCTGTGAAAATGTTTCATAATGTTGGAGCTGCTGTTCTCTCAACATAGCTAAAATACAGCCCATAAAAATTCAGGCAACAAAAGAACGGGGCAGGCAACGATGAAAAGTGCCTGATTTATAGATAAAAGAGAGATCTCTCTCTCAGCTTGGATGTTGGTGGTAATTTCCAATATCAGAAATTCGCCCCAAACGTGCAGTTCAGCAACTGCTGATCTCCTCGCCCTGGTGCCAACCAGCAAAGAACAAGCGACCCCAGCAGTCACAGAAAACACAGGCAGTCTCCAAGGAGCAAAACTCATGGGGATCCCTTGGAGAACACACAGCAAACAACGAGCAATGCAAGTAATTTCTCACCATTTCTCACATTATTCTTTTTATTTTATTAAGAATCTTAAATACAGAGCAAGGCTAAATGGTTAAGAAAAATCATTTTGAAATCTAGGCAAAAGCATATGTTTCTTGTAGCATATTCTTACCTGAGAAGCTCTGTGTTGAGTCATGAGACAAATAAAGGTGCATCTGCCATGTTACACACCTTTCTCATCTTGCACCTCATGCAAGACTCCAGAACTGTGGGACCTCTCATACGAGGTGAACAAGGCAGCCAGGGATGATATATTTTACATATCACAGTATCACAGTATCATAAGGTTGGAAAGGACCTCTGAGATCATCAAGTCCAACCTATAACCTAACACTAACACCAACCATCATCTAGATACTGGAGTTTGAGAGTCCCACCTGCTCAATAAATATTTGTCTATGAAAAGAAATGAAGGAAAAATCAGGTCTCATTTTTCTTCATGGGGAATAAGTATTAGCAGGATGTTAACAAGTTAATGTTTATTCTAAACTGCACCAATACAAAAGGAAGTTGTGAGCCCAAAGGAAGATCATCCTCTTCCTGCCCTCTGTTTGTGTAGCTGAGAGATCGTGAGCAGATGCACAAAACCTCAGCAACACTCAGCCCATGCTCTGGGAGATTTAACACCAGGAAAAGTAAAGTTTTCTGCGAAAGGAATTTGAATCCAATAATAAAAAACACTTGACTGCTAAAAGAAATATCAGTGTCTGGTTCCACCTGTGAGCTGAGCTGTGAGAAGTTGGTGCAGAATCTGGGAAACTCAGACTTTGTTCCCAGCGCTGTATTTCAGTTGAGGGCTGAAATATTGCAGGCATAAAATTTCTATTAAACTGGGACAAAAATGGAGTACTGCAATACTTGTATGTAAATTATTAGAGACTAAGAGGGCAGTACCAAAGCTATCAAATAGAAATTTTCTTTAGTACTGTAGCATATTTTTTTTTCCAACATAAACTTTGTAGAGTCAGAGATATTAAGAAAAGAAAATTCTACAAATCCCTCTGGTAATAAGTACTGGAATTAAAATCCAGGCAAAATTAAACTCAGGAAGATTAATGTTCCTTTTTATATTTTTGATGACAATTATAAATATAATGTAATTTTGTAAATTTATAGTTTCAAAATGCAGGCTGATACCCCACAATGGTGCAATTTAAGTCGCAAAGCAAATAAGTACTTTTTGTTCTAATGTCCCCACAGATAAATTTCACAGTAATAATGAAATGGCTTTGAATTTCTTAACTACCATTTAAAATGATACAGAAACAAGTAAGTAATTTATAATTGAAGCCCTGTCGTGTTTCAAATACACGTAGCAGCATGTTGATAATAGTTACATATCATCAAGGTATGTGTCCCAGATGCCTAAATACAAAGTCTGGAGGATTATTATCCAGAAAGGTTTTGTAAAGGTCTGTGGCTTAAACAGCATAATTCTGTTTCTCTGTCCTCTGAGATATAGACACTTCAGTGGCAATAACCTTGTTAAGTCTTTTGAAAAATCATTAAATAACCTGTGAGGACTTAGAGTTCACTGATGGGTGGAAGAAAATGGAAGTCCTGGTGAACCAGCTGGAATATTATGTCCTGGAGCAAACAGGGGAGGATCTGGGGGGTTTCTTCATAGAAATGAGGACTATTTGGCATTATTTGTTTCATATGCTACATGCACACCCCAAACACTTAAAACACTGGAGATACACATTTACAAAAGAAGGAAAACAACAAAAAGAGTGAGAGGAAAGACCAGGTAACACAATCAGAGGAGAAATGTAAGAGAGGGCACAATGTGAGGGAGGTGCTCAGATACTTTATGGGACTCCAACTAGAAGTCAAGCAGCAGAGGAAAGCTCACGCTGGTTTCCTCAGTGCCTGTCCCTTGTCACAGCACTGGGGTTTGCAGAGTGAGATTGAGTTGTGACCTTGTTCAGTGAAAACAGTTCTGTACAAGTAATAAAAAGGATGTCCCCATCTGTTTTCACACTTAGAAATTCTGCTCTAGGTGCAATTTTCTCTTTGGATTTCATCTACAGAACATTTGAGGAAAATGGACACTTTATTATTTCCATTGTGTCTCTAATTCTTTTTAAAATTCTAATTATGCTTTAAAGGAAACTTAATGATCTCCCCATTTCTGAAGTCAGAACTTCTGCTGTTGTTAGATAAAATGCAAACAAAAATGATTGTCTATTTTTTTCCATATGTATTTGACTTATGTATAGAATGTAATGCTAAAAGGGCGTTTTAAATCTATTTTCTTCAGTAGTATTTTTTCAGAAATAAGTTCTTGCAAAGCACAGATGTGCATAATAATCCACTCATACGAATAAGCAGTCAAAACAATTAGGAATTGAACAATGTCATGTCGTTGCCATAGAAGTGGCACAGTCAGGCTGCAGAGTTTCGGAAAACTCTGTAGGGGATTTCACAATTTATTGTGTTTTGCTGTCTTGCAAAGAGAGATAATGGCTTGGAAAAAGAGAGCCTGTGAGTGGAAGCAGCAACATCCCCAGGTCCTCAGGAGTAGCTTCAAGGGCAGGGATCAGCCAGCCCTGGTGTGGGGTGATGTAGAAGACTTTGCCCTGGCCAAGAGCACTTGGTTTCCCCTTGCTTTGGGAATTGCCCTGCAGCCGGTGTTGGCTTGGTTTCATCCAGGGCTCACTCTCTGTTACTCTGGTTTCCAAACTAATGAACCCATTATTAGTCCTATTAAGAAGAAACATATGCAGTATCCACCACTGACATCCCTACAAAAATATTTTTAAATGTGGAATTATAACAGCCATTAAATATTTAATATTAAGTAACCTGTGGGAATTTTAATGTATTATACATGGAGAGCAAGGTAATAATAAAGAGGTGAGAAGAAATGCAATAGCTGGTTCATCTGAAAGCATGTAGCACTTTTAACTTGTATTTTATATAAGCACCCATAAAATTTATATAGAAGGAATTAAATGTATGAAATGATTTATAGGTGGATTAAAAAGGCTTGCAATTTTTTTAGTTCCATACATCTTCATGAAAATGATTATAAATCTCTGTACCTTAAATTGCTTATCCAAGTTCTACAGAAACAGCATAAACAGATCAAGTAATTATCTGTAATAAACTTTTGTGGCATTCACCCTTTTGTAAAACTACATATCATAATTTATCTTGTGCTGTATTAGAAAATCAGATTTTATTTGCTAAGCTCACATATTTTTTGCAGTCGTGCAGAAACTGTCATCCTCCTGGTAGGGTGATCCAGTCATTAAGTGCTAATAAAATAATAATGCAATATAATCTGTACTCCTGAGAATTAATTTTTATAGATAAAATGATTTTTTTCTCCCTCACACACCACAAATTCTCAGTCTAGAAAAACTGGCACTAGAACAGCTGCCCAGGGAGGTGGCTGAGTCACCATCCCTGGAGGTGTTTAAAAAACAGGCAGGTGAGTTTTTGAGGGACATGGTTTAGCAGATGATGGGTGCGGTTGGACTCGATGATCTCAAAGGTCTTTTCCAACTGGAAGATTCGATGATTCTATGAAAATTCAGTTTTCATTATAGCCAGCACTGACATTTTAATGATAATTTGAGCATTGTTTCTCGTGGTTCAGGCGTTGACTTTTCCAGACAACAGAAGAGTTTGATGGTTTTGTGGCAGCCATTTAAAAAAGTTCAACTTGGTTTGGTGTCAGTTATGTTGAAGAAAAGCTCCACATTCCAGAAGCATTTGGCCAATGCCCTCAGTCACACGGTGTGAATGTTGGGAGTGTCCTGTGTAGAGACAGGAGTTGGACTTGATGGTCCTGGTGGGTCCCTTCTGACTCAGGTAATTCTATGATTCTATGATGAGGGATTTTTCAGAAAAGCAATCTTAGACCTCAATGTACATCCTAAAATACAGGTAAAGTGTTACCACTTCCATGCCTAGGGCGGGGAATCAGGGCTCTGTGAAGCACCAGACAAAACTCAGAGTAGAGATCATCCAGGAGCAGAATGAAATCAATGCTCACCTGGTTTGAAGAGCAAACCCACTCAGATGAATTGCAAAAGACACATTGCAGAATATATTGCGTGTATATTGTGGGATAAAAAAGCCCCCAAAATCTACTTTGAATAAAGGAAAAGACAAGATACAGAAAATAAGGTTTTAACTGAAGAGTTGTACTTAGGCTGTACGAGGGTTTCAGAAGAGAGGACACTGGAGAGTGGGATGGAGGTGGGCCAGCACTGTGGTTCAAGCTGTGAGATGTTCAGCCCTGGTTCCACCTAAGGAGATTACAGCCAGAAATGCAATTTCAATCCAACATAACACTCTCCTGGCATACTAATACAGGCAGTGGCCTTTCTACATGGTGATTGCTCTCTGTCATATTCCACGGTCTGAACTATATACTTTAAATTTCATGCAAATTGCTAGGATTTTGAGGTTGTGGTAGAGAGTTTTGCCTTTGGTAACTGAAACTTTGAGTCAGCTGCTTCTTGGACACACACCAGGTCACTGCAGGCATGGATGGTATCAGAGACAGACCCTGGAGTCTGCAGATTCCAAAAGCAGCTCCTAAGTGAGGATGTCTGATGCTGTTATCGGTAGCTGTAGACAGCTTTTAATCTCTGTGGGCCTGCAGTATCTCAGACAGGTACATCCTGACTGCAGCCCACACAGTGCTTCACCTTTGCATGAAATCAATGCTGGCTCTTGAAGATTTTGGCATACTGATGGTCATAAATCCATATGTCTGATCCCTGAGTACTGCATAAACCAGAATAAACCACATGAAGCATTCTGCTTCGCAAACAGGTCCTTCTCTGCCAGGCAGCTTCCCCAGCCCTGTAACACTGCTCGGGGTTGTTGAGTCCCAGGTGCATCTTTAGGTGATCTGTGCAACCTAAGCTGCACAGGCTGGCCCTGACTCCGAGTTCACCTGCAGCTACATCTCAGACAGCAGTTGGTTAGGTTTAGTGCAATCATTCCTGTGCTTCACCACAACACCAAGGCTTTGTAACCGGCATTGCAAGATGATGATTTTCCCAGGAGCCCTGGGCTCTCTCCTTTGCCTTCACTGACTGTGGTACACCATCTGTCACCGTCCCAGCTAGAACTGCAGTGAAGAAAACAAGAAAAAAGTCTCAGGCTGATATTAAAAGAGCAGTCTCTTATATTGAAGAGATCCTTTTGGTTCACAGTTCTCATTTCTGATTTCCACCCATGTTAAGAAACCTCAGAGCAATGATGTTTCCACCATTTTTCCTTAAGACAGAAGGATCAACTGGACTCAACCTAATTCACTTTTATCCTTCTAATGAAAAAAGTACATAAGTTTTATTGCAAACACTTTCCACACCTACTTGCCTTTACATTTAATCTTTCAAATCTTACCATTAGCTGCAAGGGCCAGACTCACATAATGAGTTGGTCTCTTTAAAAGAAAAGTACTTCTGGCTTGAGCAGCTTCTGTGAATTCCTGGGATTAAGAGTCTTTGGCTAAGCCCAGTTTACAAACAGTGAAATTATAGTTCTAAACTTGGGATGGCTACACAGGTAAGGTAGCTGATTAAAGCTTCTTACCTTGGTGCCCTCAGTTCACCACCTATAAAGGCTGATCCAACCCATATTAAAATATATATGAAATATCAGGAGTAACCATCAGGATAACTTCTGTGGTTTCTGTCCCCAGCTGGGGCTTCCCTGGGTCTTTGCCCCTTTGTAGGATGCTGTAGGTGACCTGACAGCTATTGAATTACTAATGTTTTCTGTCAAATGCATTAAGTTAATCCAATATCAGCCTCCCGGAAGGTAAGTGACTTGAATTCTTCTCTGGAGGAGTGGTTTTGCTGGTTGGGTGATGGCTATCACAGCAGTGAAATTTCACTGATTTAAATCCCACCTTGAGTCTGTGTACAAAACAAGGGAAACTTTTAGGGGTAAAGAGAGCACACAATCCTCTTAGGAAGACAACAATACCATATGAACCAAAATTGCTTATTTTCTACTGGAAGGACCTTCCCTCCAAGCAAGCTCTCCATCATTAATCTCTCAGAGCTGATTCTCACAGAAGACTCAGGAAAATACCTTCAAATGACAAGCTGAGGACTAAAAGCTTAGAATTCCCCTCGTTAACATGAATCTGCAAACTCTTTGCCTTTACAGTACAATTCAACCTCCCTCACACCCTCAACACTGAGCACCTTCACACTTCGTCCAAGCTAAAGGGAAAGTCCCTGTCACCTGGTGACAGCCCTCGCCGTGCCCAGGTGCTGGCTCCCTTCTCTGCCACAAAGTGATTAACACAATTAGGCTGAATTATGAGCAGCTGGGTTTGACCTACATTAGGATGAACTTTGTTCTTCTTGTCAGACTGACAAAGAGACTCAAGCTTCAAAGTCTATCTGTTTTCTAATTATATTAGTTGGTTTAATAGGGGCTATTACCTTTGCCTATAAAAGTTATTCCTCTTAATGTTAAATAATGCATTCACTCACAGAAACATCCTCAGTGTTTCACTAACTCCATTCCCTCTGACCAGCTGAAGAGCACATGGAAAAATGTCACTTTAGATATCGCTTTCCCCCTCTCCTTTTTCCTCAGCTGTGTCCCTGCTTTGGTGCCATGGACTATTATAATATCAGGGTTTGGATGCAACCAGCCTGACCTGTCTTCCAGTCCATTTGCCAGGCCTGGCTCTCTCTTGAGGCACCTTAATCCAGCTGTAAAGACGTAAGTCACATTGAGAATTTGAGTTGGTGACATCTTGGTGACGTTGGTTCACCTCCAGTCCCCCACCCTGCAGAAAGGCTTTGTGTCTCAGCGAGACACAGGCTTTCCCTGCTTCCCATCAAAGCATCATCCCACCAACAGCGGGGCCCGGACCACAGAAACAGCCCCTGGGTGTGAAATAGCAGAAGCTCTTTTTGCTCCACTCCTCAGTACATTCTGCACTGCTTTTAGGCAGGACGAGTCCTGCCGTTTCACTGCGACTGCTCTCTGTAGAAACTGGATGCACATTAAACATTTCTGTGACCATGTTTGACTTCCACTCTGCAAATAAATGGGAATAGAGAGCTCCTTTCCCTCAGGAACTTCTGTCTGCTGAAAACTGAGACTCGCTGGGATATGCAGATGAAAGCTCTTTCTCTGCACCAAGATATGAAAGCAGAGAGCTCCTCAGCCTTTCGAATTTCAGGCCAAGGGGCTTTGACAGACACAGAGCAAACGGGAAGGTGTGTGATTAGGTAACTTCCAAACTTCAGAAACATTTTCATTTCAAATTCTGACTTCCTGCCATGCACATATTCTTCTGTAACCACTCTCTGAGGCAATTTATTAACAACTCCAGAGGAGTGATATCTGCAGAATCTGTTTTTCAGCTTTTGACAGCTGAGCAGGGCTAATGTCTCAGAGTGCCATTGCTCGAGCACTGTATATTCTGTATATTCAATGAAGAAGTGTCCCCTGAAGGAGCAAATGAAATAACTTATCTGAGTTAAAAAGCTAAAAAAACCCCAACTTTAATATATTAGATCATTTATCAGCACATAAGGAAAAAAAAAGGGAGGAAATATAAACTAGACCATGTTTTCCAAAAAGTGACCACAAACTAGCAGAATTTTTAGTTGTTTCTCTATTTCACTCTACTAATGAAAATGCTTTAATAGTATGTACTGCATTTCAACAAAAAACCCAAGTTAAAGACTTCCAGTATTTAAAATAAAAACCCAGTGAAATCACTTCTAAAGCCTTGAAATCTAGAAAAAACTTTCAAACCTGAGTTCTGAAATGAGAGATTTAAAGAAATACCTGAAGAACTCTAAATATTATATAAAGAAAAGTTACAGAGGTGCTGAAAAAAAAGAGTAAAGCGAATTTTGATCACATGAGGGATTTAAAATGAACGTGAAATCACGGAAGTCTTAACAGTGTTCTTGAACTTTCCCAGAACAGAGGTTTTCCTTGGATGAATGTTACAAGGAGGGCGGAAGAAGGAGCTAGACTAAAGCAGGATTGACATGCATGATGAATTACAGTTCATTAATCCAATTAATGAGTAATTCCAGAAGCTTTAATCCCCAATAAAGCTCTTTATTATAGCTCTGTTGGCTAGTGCTGCACTACGAGTCGTCAGTAAATCCATTGAAAACCTCTATCATATAAAGCCTGCCACGCACTGCCACAGCTTTACTGGTAATATTTTGTCTAAAAAATTAAAGAGAAAACCAGAAAAGGCATTGGTCTCTACTCTGATTTGATTGACATCACAAAAGAATCCAAGGTACATTTAAAAAGGCACAGGCCAGCTGAATGTAACTTCACATATTTATAAGTGCTCTTAGTTTAGCAGGCAAATACACGTTTCCATTTCTGAAGGCATCTGTATGCACGATTTCTTCACGCACGTCCTACTGACTGATGGGAGCCAACAAAGCACACCAAGCTGATTTTGAAAATCATCTCTGTTCCCTTTTTAATCTGTTAAAGTTTTGGTAACTACCCACAAGAGTGATGCTTTCTGAACACTTCAGAAATACAATCCCTCCTCTGCAAATCTCACAGGCAAAGAGGGATAAAGAGAGGGAATAGAGAGAGGGAATAATATAAGTTTACATATCACTTGCCTTCATTCACTATAGACAGCAGTACAGAACAGAGCATGTAAGAGGGGGTTAAGTCTGAGACAAGCATCTGAACTTCTACTCTGTGCCTGAGAAGGTCAAACTACGAATCAAAATCCAGACAGCAGTAAGGACAGGGTTTCAAGACTTCTCAGGAAACCAGGAAGACTCTCCTCTCAAGAAACCATTCCCTTCTGACTGGTCCCCATCCAATATCCTGACAGCCCTCTTTGTGCCAGTAGCTGGACACCTCAAGAATTTGTTCACCCACTGTGATGGGATGAGCAGCAGCTGGGCCTTCACTGAGACCCTTCTGGAAATTGGCAGGGTGGCAGCTCTGGGTACTGCTGAGATATTGATTTGGTGAGTACTTGGCTACTCAACACTATAACCATAAATTGATCTCCTTTAATAATGGAGGAGACTTGCAGGGCCTTGAGAGCCTGTGCAATATGCTCAAAGGTTGCTCCTCATTTCTTCATGCAGCTATGTCTTCCACATTCTCAGTTGGTAACAGCTCTGTTACCAAGAACACAAGATCCTGCTATGATGACTGTTTAAGTAAAAGTGCATCCTTTTCTGATGTTGCCAAAGTGCCTGTTGTGGGAGGATGACAGTTCACACTCAATTACACATTGTGATGGATTCATAATTCTTGATCAATGACTTGGAAGCCTTCTGGAACAACATTGTACATTGACCAAATACGATGATTAGCGGCTCACAGAAAAAAAAGAGTCTGAAATTCACGCATGTCAGAACCAGCTTTAGCCAATCTCTGTCTGTAGCAGTGCTCCTGAACTGGAAGAAACTTCAATCACTCCAGCACAGAGAAAGCTGTGTGATGGAAACAAGCAGCTGTAGGGATCATTGGAGCAAGAACACAATTGTCTCAAAAGGATTTCCATTTAGCAAAAGCAACATCACAATTTGAAATCAAAGGGTAAATTCTTGTGCACCTTCAGGTGCCTGGAGCTTGGAAAATGTGAACTTTGATGAAGGCTCAGTGTGCTCCAGCACGGTAAGGCACGCTATTACAGCTGACAGCCTTTTTACTTACGTGCTTGAATCAGGGTCACAAAAGAATGAAGTACTTAAAACGGTCTTTTAAACCACTAGAGTTACAAAGGCCTCTTCGTTAAACCACTCAGAGTTTGTCCTAGAACATCCAAAGGGAATGTTTTATCCTTCAGAACATAAACTGTAGAATGGAAATGGACTTGTTCCATTTGTTCGTGGTCATGATGTGTCAATGTAATCATGACTATAGGACATCTACCCAGGAGAAACAGCACGTGAATCAATATTTGACTAATGAGAACAATAATTCCTGTGTTTGTTTTGATAATAACCATGGCTGCGATGCTCAGCAGCACCAGTCAGGTCATGTTGAAGATTGTTCTCTAGATCAGAAAACAAATCAAAATGAAAGTCCTGATGAATTCAGGGCCACTCACTCCAGCACTGACTGCACACCAGTCCTAACAGGATTTACCCCAGATCCCCAGTGCATTTACACAACATTGGTTCAACTCTCCAAAGGACAGATTTACCAGGTCATTTCGTTTTGCAAAATGCTTAACTTGAGCTGTGAATTGGGGAACTGGTGATGGTTTAATCTGTTGGAAAAAGGAGGAGGAAAAGGAGACTCCCACCTCTGCAAATCCACGGGGAAGAGGAACGGCTCCCTCTGGGAGCATCACAGTGGGGTCAGTTCCACAAGCCAGGTCCCACCTTTCTCCCTCTTTCTAGGTTGCCTGGGGCATTCCAGAAGCTTTCCCACCCACAGCCAGTGGCCTCCTGGCACAGAGGCAGCATTGCCCTTTTCAGGGGCACAAGAAATTAGAAAACATAGGACAAGTCACAGGAACTGCAAGACTTTGACCTTGAGCAACGTAAGAGCCATCGCACAAAGCAGCTGCAGTGGATTTCATACCTTGAGAGGGAGGAGGCAGTGAGAGATGGTAAATGTGGGCACTTAAGGGGATGAAATTAAAGAGAAGGTGAAAAACTAAAATTGATAAAAGCCCAAGATCAAGACAGCAATGGAAAAAAGGAAAGTCACCAAAAATGACCAGAGTCTTCAATGTGGGGAAAAGACAATCATGGAATAGTCTTCCAAATGCTTTTGAAGCCAAATAAGCATTTATATTCCTTTTCTTGCACTTTTGAAACTTTAATAGTAAAAGCTGTGAACAGTTAATCTGGACAAAGCAAAAACAATCCCCCCTGTTCAGACCTTGTGATATGTGAGTGCTCATAAACTTCCTTAAAAACATCTTTTGTAACTAAGAAACCCTCGGCATGTGCACTGCTTTGAAAACAGGAACAGAAAGATAAGAAAGCCTGAATAAAGTAAGACTACTTGATATTTACATTCCAAGCACTTCATAAATATCAGTCAATTACCTCACTGTGCTTTCTTACCCTCCCCAACCTGACTGAAAAATGCAAGCACACAACTTCCCTGTGAGATAGGGATTATTAACCCATTTTTCATAGCTGGAAAGAGAGACACAGGAGAGGTGGGTGACTCACCCTGGGTCACAGTGTCACTGGTGGCAGAGCTAGAAATAGACCTTGGGTCTTGATTATAGGGCAAGATACAAGGCAGTTGGTTTGAACAGATGTGTCTGTGTCAGAATTCTATAAGCCTCCATCACACAGAAGCATTGAATTTTCAATAGCTCCAGTCACAAAAGCCTCCTGCTGCACACACAACTCATTTTTCTTCTTATGCTAATTATAATAAAAATCATTCTCCTTTATGAACTCCTGCCTACAGCTTGGTGCTTCCCCCCATCACGTCAGGACAAGGGTCTCTGTGTTCTCATACCTATACTCTGATTTTTTTAAGGCAGGATTAAGATAAGCATGGGAGGACAGAGGTATGGTCTGATAGTATTTATCAGTATCTGTTGTCAGCTTACGATGTGATGTACATTTCCAGATTTCAGTGTTTGCACTGCTGGCAGGTTGTATGATTCCTCTTTATTGCCTTTTGGCTTTTCCCTTTAAAAACAAACAATCTACTCTTCCCCAGAGACAGATAGTGCTTTTTACATCCAAAAAGGAGCCAAAAAGGAAATAATTCCAGGACTGTGATTTTTTAATTCTGATGCTGATGATCACAACAGTGCTTCTCACCCACAAGCAGCCATTCAGTCTGCTCTTGCTACTAAAGCATTGTGTATGTTCTTTGCTGTCCATAGTTAAACCATATATTAGTTATGCTGTTTCTTACTGATGACATTCCACTTTGTGCCCTGGCAAACACATATTTTGGAGTCGGAGGAAGATCAGCCAATTTGCATTCACTATCAGAGGGAATTATACCCTTTTAACTCCCCAACTCAGCAGGGAAAGGCATCCAAGTAACATTTGGATCCCCCTGGCCAAATGCCAGGCAAGCCTCTGTTGAAGGCACTTCTAATGTTTTAAATAGTTCACTAAAATGGATTCAGAATTTTCAGTCATTAAGGTAGCTTCAAATATCTGGCACATCATTTTTTTTTCTTGAATACCATGGTGATGTGAGTTTCTTCTTAAAGACTAAGAATGAAATAATTAAAAATGGCTAAGTGACCTTGAAAGTTGTGCCTTTCTGAAAGTAAATAGGGGCTGTGCACATTAATTAGTGTTTTTCAAATTCTACTCAATATTTACTGAAGCAGAAAAGCTTTCCCTTGGTCAGTCAAGGGCAGGACTGGCAAGACTGTGTCTATTGACATATTTGCCTTTATTGCCATTTTCTTTATAGATTATTTAATTTGCTAAAATGCATGTAATACTTTGTTAAACTCCATTGAAAATAATGTGTTTATTACAGCTTCACATGAAAACATGACAATAAATAACAATGTGATTGCTAACGTTATAGGGCAGCTACTTATCAATGATAGAAATATGAGATAAAGGACATAAAAATATGATTTATCAGAGGGACATTGGCTCAAAGGCTGCAAAAGCAACTAGTTATCTTTTATCAATCATGCTTATAACCAAAATCAAATTTTAGTATGACTTAAAAAGAAATCTTTGGTTTAATTTTATTAAATAAAAATGCTCTGTGAAGAAGAGCTTCGAGAAGCTTTACGTTTATTTGCTTTTTGTTAATAAGAGACTAGTGAAATGTCTGGCAACTACCAATTTTGTTGTTAATTATTTCAGAAGTCTTATAGTCAGGAACATGGGAGACTGGGTTAGACAAGACACTGAGGAAACAACAGGCAAAAGAGCCTCGTACTAACAGAAGAGCAAATAGGAGGAAGCTTTTCCATTCTCTTTAGTGTTTTTATGCCAGGTCAGAAAGTTACAGTGAGCAAACTGCAGAGCAAATGTCTTGTTGAGCTTTTGCTGTTACACTTTCCCTACCTGCCACGGGCCTTTCAGTATTAATTGATTAGATGAAACAATGGCATGATTAGACCTTTACGAATGGAAAACAAAGCAAATAATTCTAAATAAGGAACTTTAATATATTTGTTCTTTACCTAGTCAAAGGTTAATTGTACTGTTATTTGTTGACTCTGAAGACAAATAACCTTGTCAGGGGATGCCCAATTGCCAGCCAATACCATATGTTCTTGCAGAGTTTCAAATATGTACTTGTATTCCTAAAGGTAACTCAAGCCCAGAGTCAACTCTCCATGCACAGCCAAATTTTGATTCTCTGGTAGAATTTGCCTGCCTGGCTCTTCTGGGGGCTGGAATCACTGCTTGGATGAAATGAACTGATTCAGTTCCACCAGATGAAATAGAAATTCCAGCTGTGAGGGAAATTCCAAGACATAATAGCTTCCACCACCACTGACTCCAAGAGCCGGTTCATACTCTCTCCCCACACAGGGCAGCAATCTTTTAGAAGTCACTGATTGTGCTCCTGTAGAGCCTGAGCAAAGAATGACATTTTTGTCTCTTCCATCAGAAAGAAGAGATTGGGTAGAACGTGCTATATGGCAGATTACCCATAACCAGAGTAGTCTGTTGCAATGGCCATCAAATGCTGGTCTTGCATCCACGACAAATATAACCTGTTTATAAACTTATTTTAGCTTAGGGTGCTATTTTCTGCTGCTTCCCTTGATCATCATTGAATTTCAACGTTATCACTAGCAATTCATCTTGGAGTAATATGTAACAATGTGTAAGCAAAAGTATTTTTAATAAATATTTTAAAAACGTTAATACATTATTTTTAATCAAACATTCCTCTACATTGCAAGAGTATCAGTAAAAAGCTGGTCCCAAAAAACAGCGTGATGAATATGACATTTCCTCATATAATTAGCTGAGGTAGCTAATAGTTTCTGAAGATTTGAAATAGGTAAGAGACAAGTCCTGTTCCTGCTTAACTTTATGGACATAAAGTGCATTTACACTAGAACTGGATGAAAATAAGCACATAAATTCAAACACATGCATTTACTTACCCTTTCTTATGCATAAATTCAACCTTGACAACTCTTAACAGAACTATTAAGTTAAGGGTACCCAGCTTGTATGGGGGCTGGCTCTCAAAATGCCATCAAGAAAAAAAAAAAAGATATTCATCCTTCTTCAGACTGCAGTATAATAGAAGGGAAGAGTTTCACAGTGCAGTAGTAGTATTTAAGCTATGCCTTGTAATTACTCTTTTCTTTGGTGCCATACACAGACACGTGGTTTTACTGACATCTTCATACAGGTATTGCCAGTCACTCTGACATATTCCTTCACTGTACTTGATTTTTTAAAATAAATATTTATATAGTTATGAATGAAGTAGCTACACAGAGACTTTATACCAAATCATGTTGATCTGATAAAGGTAGATCTCAGCACTAGTATTATCCTGCTGCTGCAACTGTGAGAAATGAAAGAGTTTTACCAAAAAGGAAGAATAAAACTGCTCTCAAGCTGCTTCTCTTGGATTAGCAGCAGCTCAGGAGCAGCTATCTGGGATAGAAAATTTTATTAAAAATCAACTATTGCCTTAGATTGAAAATATATTTTATATTGTCTACAATCCTTCTTATAAATAGGCACCACCATCTCCCATTTGCATCAGTTATAGATTTTGGATCAAAGGCAATCAAAGAAGAGCTATGAGTAAGATGCAGATCCAGACTTACTTGCACTGAAGAGTTTACCAGCTAAAGCAAATCGAAGGGAGCTCTTAAGGGTCTCCAAGTCCCCCAGACAGCCTCTTAAATAAGTTAATGAGACAAATAAGGCCCAGCTGTTGCCCATTCTCTGAGATGATGCCACCAAGGCTCAGCTGGTTTTGTACCACCCTGGCAGGACCAGGGAAAGGAACACCTGAAGCTCATCTACTGCAGGAGCTTGAAGCAGGATGATCACCACACCTGAAGCTCATCTACTGCAGGAGCTTGAAGCAGCACCCACAACAGATCTGGGTGGCCAAGGCCAAGTTTTGAAAAACCTGTGGAAGATATGTGCAAGGTTTCGAGATTTCCAAGCCTCCTCAGCTGTTCTGTGCAGGACCTCAGTGTTACAACAGAGAGCTTAAACCTCTTGCGATGAGCTAGCTGCAGCCTTTATATAAATCATGTCTTTCATCCACCAATCAGCTACGTTAAAATCAATAAAAATGCAAAAACATCTTAGATTCATTGAAAGTTCAGTATGGACTACACTTTTATTAGCTGTAGATTTTAGGCAGTCACAGGAATATTTCTTTAGTGCAGAGCAGAGCCAGAAACTAAAGGCGTGCACTTATAAATCTCATAGATTTGCATTGCACTCTCTGTATGTAAAGAATTGCTGTACCACACACATTACAGCACTGAACAAAACTGGTATTATGTTTTTGTGATTTACCTTTCTAGAAAATACCACTATAAGCAATGTCCAGTTTTCTCTCTGGCTCTGTGTTACCTCTAATTTTCCAGCTGGCCTGTGTGAAGTAAAAGAAGGACACCCTGACTGGTCCAATATTACAGTCACTCCAAGGCTCAGCTGGCTACCAGGGCTTGCTTCACCCATTAGACCACACAGCTCCCCACAGGGCAATGACAGGAGATGGCAGAGAGATTGCCAGGTATTTTTCTTTATTAAAGTCGTATGATGTAACATTTCTTATATTCTGGTTTTAATTTAGAAGCCTTCCAGGCTGAGGCTGCTACACAGACTTCAGAGAAGAAATACCATACTTGAAGAAATATGAAGTACCTAAGCCTCTACCACGACCTTCTTGTTACAGCTGGATTTGTGTTGTAGTCTTCCTGGTCTGAATTTGTTAAACTGAGTTCCTCACTTGGATGAAGCACTGCAGGAAGGACTTTGAAAGCACTCTGACAAAGAGATGGAACCAGCAATAAAACCCTCATGGACTTCAATGAATGCAAGGTGAGGTGGGGAATGACTTGATGCACCTGGTTGCAGTGACCCTCCTTCAGCGAGCTTGAAAATCACTTTTTGAGGAAGACAGTCCCTCCTGGTTTTGCCATCAAACTGAGGTCACTCAGAGCTGCTGAAACCCAGAAGATCTGGCACCGAGAACATCTACATTTTTCATAGGCTGATGACATTTGTCAAGTGCAAATGTTGAGGCACTTTGAAAGTCAATTGCATATGAACAATTTAAATAAATTAATATCTGTAGCTTACTGGTATCCCAGTATTTCTTAATGTAATTAATGGCATATCAAATTGATTGCTCTTTCTAAGGCAGGTGAATCATGAGAGAGGTGGCTGTTATCTATTACAAACAACTTCGCTGTAACAAGTTAGGGTTTCATGCAGTGATATGAGTGACTTTTGCAAATATTGGAGATTTCTGTCCTGTGCTGTTTCTGTTATCATTATAAGAATCATAGAACTACTCATTCTTTGACTCATATTTTTGAAAAAGAAGTATTGTGTGTCCCTACACTGACTCAGCAACGGTTGCAAGAAGGAAATCAGAGAAGTGATTTGGGTTCATTGAAACTACAGGGTGAAATGTCTGTTTGGGAGATTAAATCCCAGTTTGAGCTGTGAGTCAAGTGAAACAAGGAAAAATTTTGCTTTGATGAGTCAGGTTTAAGAATTTTGTCATAATGAGGGATAATTACAATGATGGAAATTAAGGACAGAATTATGATAATTGAAAACTCTGTTGTGGAAGATATTAAAAGACCCTAGAGTTCTGGGGCTGTTAAACATTACCATTAAAATCCTGGTTAATTAGGAATACTTTACAGAGGATGGGTGAACATTTAGATGAACAAACCCTTAACTATTACTTTCTGATAATCCTGTTCAATTGCACACTGTGTTGCATGTTCAAGCCTTCTGTGGCTGAGCCTGCTCGGTGGCAGAGGGGTTTGCCAGCACCTAAACCTTCCATCTTACTGCTTTAGAAATAGATTTAAAAGAAAATTCCAGAAAACCTCTTGCACTTCAGCCCACTGCTCTAATCAAGCACAGACCAGACATTTCAAGTTCTAATCCCCATGAAAGTTGGCTCATGACCCTGTTCTTTGCATTGTATGATTGAAATTTCCCAGTTCCTCTGGAGCTGTCTGAAGTTCATTTCAGGCTGGGTTTGTACCTGCATGATATGCACCAATTTCACTCTCTTTAGGGAATTTTGTGGGTGCTTTTTCTATAAGCAATGGAACTGCTGATATTTCTTACTTTGAGAGAGCTCCTTAGGTTCTGATAATCCTTGTAGAAATCAATTGCAGTATAGAAGGTCATCCAAAAGACCAGGGACATGTATGATCCAAAGGCTGTTTTCACACTGGGGTACAACAAAGTAATCAGGTACCATTTGTTTATTTTATGAATTATTTTAAAAAAATGTGAAAATGAAGTAACTTGGGTCCTGGAACACAAAGAAAAAGAAATAGCTAGGATATTAGAGACAATTTAATAGAATTTACTGCTTGACCAGCAAGTAGCTCCCACCACTTTAGGGGCACGATGGGGTCTGACCCTGCAGACACACAGTCCTGGCAGCCCTGGTGGAGCAGCACGCTGCAGCACCAAGTGTTTCTGCACCTCCTCAGCTCCCACCCTGGCACTGCTGGGGACACAGACCAGCTGTGCACGACTGTTCCTGTTTATGTCACCACTATTTTAACTCCACATTACAAGCCTTGTTTCTCCTGCAAAGAGCATCTGCTCTCTGAGTGACATGTTTTTAATGTGCTGATTTATCATTGTCAGATACAGGATTTTTATTGCTGAAATCTGAATATTGTATTTAAGGCACTTTTGTGATTACAGATGTTTTACATATAAATTGCTTTATATTACAAAAAAAATTAATTCTGTACTTCTCAAGCAGTCTCGTTTTCATGTGTTTTACATTTTTATACCTTGCTCTGCATGGCTAAGGGGATGTGAATGGCTGTTTGTTTGGGATAACTGCAACCAGGGATACAGTGCTGCACTAGCCACTGCCACTGTCATGCAGGGGTCTTGGTGCTTGAGGGAACACACTGGAAACAGAAATCTGGGTCCTGCCCACAGATTTAAGCTGGATCTGCACTGTGGGCACCTCAAACCCCTGAGATTTCTGGGAGCTCCCACTAGGGCCAGGAATGCCAGAGACTGGAAGCGCGTTGGCCTCCGTGTGGCCTGGCTTGGAGGAAACTAAAGCATCCCGGGGCAAAGCACATTGCAGTGAGGCAACCCTGCATTCCCTGGGAAGGGGCAGGGAGTGGGAATAAAGGCTTGTGGGACCTCTGTGAGGCAGTGCAACTGGGAGAGTGTTCCTCCCTGGAAGCTGCCCAGACCCTTAAGGATGATGAGAGGAAGCTGTCTGGCGCTGCTCTTTGGCCTCTTGACTTCAGCACAGCTCAGGGCAAAGAGCAGAGTGGTGGAGAGGAGCCCCACAGCAACAGGCACTCCTGTCAAAAGTCATTTGGCCTCCAAGAAATGGGTTTGGTTCTAAAATCTTGTGTGTATAATATTTATAATCAGCTATTGCTTTCTTAGCATCATAATACAGAAACATAGAACTAAACAAGTAATACAAACTTCCACTCTTGCTAACATCAGAAACATTGCTTACATCATGTTTCAGATTTAGAGTTCATATAAAGTATTTATGAAGGTACTCTTCAGCTAACTAATACATGGACTAACTCAGAAAGTATGCACTGAAACATGTTATTATACTCCAAACATAAGCTACTCTCCAGGTTTTGTGTCAGACCATAATCGATTGAACATCACCAGTGTAGCAACCAAATTTCTCATTCTGCCTGTGGATGATCATTTCCAGCTGATGCCTGACCATGCTGCACTGCAATGGCTATCATAATTGTTTAATTGAGAAAAACATTAATTATAACTTCATTTAGTGTTTAGAGAGAGAGAGTCAAGCCTAAAAATTCTATTTCTCCTCCTCTAACTCCCATCCAAAAGGGAAAACACCATCAAATCTGTGATGGGATTCACCAGCCTCCTGTGGGATCTTTATCCACAACAGCCAAACAGCTCTGAGCTCAGCTGCTGTGTTTCTAGATGTGGTCAGCAGCTTGAGAAAGAAAACCACACAATATAGAGTGCAAAAAAGAGATTCAAGAGATTCAGCAGATCTAATGAAGCATCTACTCATCAGGGGACAGGAACAAAGAAGAGTAAATATGTTACAAGAACTGAAAGAGAAAGGAACAAGGCATTTCTGATACTTTACCAGCAGCAGTAGTTAGGTTATCCCACATCAGCTGACTGGAAATCCCAGAAGGATGTGATTACACTACCACACCAGGGCTGGAACACAGCTTGTAGGAGCCTGAAATTTCTGGAAAAGAGATCCTTTGAAGAAATATTTCTTTCTGCTCATGAAAATGGGCCCTTCATCCCGTCACCAGCATTTTCATCAAGCAAGTTATGAAAGTGTTTAACTTAATATATTTATCAGTAACATTTATTTCTAGAAGGAGGAATATCAGAATGCTGCAGGAAATGACCTGTAAGTGCAATTCTAAGAGCTGTGAAACCCTAAAGCAACTTTCCCCATAGCTGTTCCGTGCAGCCTGGCTGTTTCCCAGGGAATGTAGAGGAAAGTAGTTGAAATAACACCACCATCTACTGGGCAGCCGGTTAATACAGCGAGCAGAGAGGCTGTGCAAGGATGAAAGTGTGTGACTCCCAGCCACGGCTTCTTTGGTACCTACCAGAACATCCTTGCTAAGCTCTCATCACGTAATTCTTCATTATTTTTATTATTAATGTTGACTGATGCTTTTCCAGGCTGTTTTCTATGTAAGACATAGCTAAATAGATGCATAATAAAAAATTACTGCCTTGCATGGATGTACACGAGTAGGGAAATGGGGAACATTATTCATAGCATTTCTGTGCAGGGAGCAGCACCCCTACAGCAGTTGTGCCCCCTACAAGATAAATTAATTTGATTCCCATCAATATTGGTATTATTTGCTCTTACAGATCATTGCTGGGTCACACACATTGAGCCTGCAAAGCAGAGACAAGAAATAGCAACGTCCTCCCAAGTTCAGACGCGAGCCACAGCCAGACACGGGCAACAGCTTGTACAAAGACCCAGAAATTATTCTTGCAGGAAGCACAAATGCAGCAGAATTCCTTGCTCTTGGGTGTATTGGACTTACTGTAGGCTCCTTCCATGCTTATTGCTGATAAAAATCATTTCCAATAAGAACCAGATACAAACCATTTCCAGTAAGAACGTGGGGTATCTCTGATACATAGGTGGCATTTTGCAAAAATGAGGTGAAAAGCCCCAAGTTCTTCAGCTCTGCTTGCACAGTTAAGGTGCATCATCTTCCATAGCCTAAGGCACAACCAAGGAGGATGTGGCTAGCGCTGCATGAAGCATTTTTGCTCCCCTACCCACCCAAAAATGAGTCTTGTGAAGAGCTGGATAGTAGAGAACAGCCTTCATGGGAGTCAGAAACAGGGCTAAAACATGCATCTGCTAACTGGGAGACAACCTGTTACTGCCCCTTAAATGAAGATGAGTAACAGCCCTCACCTGAAAGACAGGGATATTTCCTCCTTCTGCAGAGGAAGAATTGCTGGAGCTCTGTGAGACAACCCTGCTCCATCAGCCCTTGGAGTTTTTCAAAGTTATAAAAGCTGTTAATGCCTGGTGACTCCTGCCACGTGTTTGGCAAGAGTGCAACTTTTGACAAAATTGTCAGTGAGAATCCCAATTTCTACAACTAAATTCTTGCTTAGTGGTTAAAATCTACCCTCTGACATGCACACCCAGCTAAAAATAGACAACCTGCTCTTCATTATACTCCAAGTATCTGAAGTAGTTTGACGTACAAAGAAAGTTTCTCTTCTATCACAAAAGTGAATTTCCTTTCGATAAGCTTCTTCTCTAGGGAAACACTCAAACAAATTTTAACCACGTGCTCCTCAGTTTGGAAATCCAGCCAGCAACATCAACCTGTGATTAAACATCATCTTAATCTGCCTTTAGGTTGAACCTTGTTGAGGCATAGAGACTATATAAAAGCAGTGCTGAATTCACGAGCCAGGCTTCAGCAGCAGAAGTTTTACTCATCTTCATTTAAGGGGCAGTAACAGGTTGATAATCCCTGGTAAAAAAGAACCAAGTCATTAAACCTCCTTGTGCTCCTGATAGGTGCTACTGAACTTTAAAATGCTCTTTCTTTTGGGCAGAAATATCCAGAGGAGATGCAATCTGCTACCTGAGCTGCACAGATTTGCCTGGGGGCAGGACAGCACCACACAGAATGAAACACCGCTGGGTGGGAATTGTGAGAAGAGCTTGGCCATTTTGTTACAGGATACGTGGAAACTGGAGGAATACTCAATAACACAAGGCTGAGGAGAGGTACCATGGCATGGGCAGAGGTGTGGCTGCAGCATCCCTGCTGGGGCCTTTTCTTCCGTAAAGATCAGTGCAGCCACAGCTTAACACTCACCAGGGGTATTTAAGTTGTTGTTTTTTATTTTTTCTGGGTGGCTATTAGGTCAGATTGTTTAATATTAATGTGTACTTTTACAGCTGAATTGTGGTAAATCCCTGGCTTCTGAAACCTACCTTCCATCTCAGGAAAAAAAAATAACCTTCTTTCTAATGTATTTATTCACTTATATTTACATATAAATGAAAATTAATAGCATCAGATAGCAAAGGTGCATTTTCTCTGTCAGTAGCAGAAGCAACAGTAGATCCTGTGCATTTATTATGATTAAATATTGTTGGTGTCTGCCACACATGAGTGAAGCTGTACTAAGAGTGGATTGTTTGTCTCATGCAGAAAGAACCTGGAAGACAGTTTTTTTACACACTTTTTAAAAACCTGTTACTCATCCCCAAGCTCTTGGCTGGTTTCTGCAGAGGTCTCTCTGTTGTCCCTGAGATGGATCAGGCTCAGCACAGTTTTTAACGCTCTGCAGACAACGCACCCAGCGAGCTTGCATGGAATTTATACGTTCAGCACAACAATTTAGGAATTATTTTCAATAGCACAACTGAGAGCAATCACATGAGTGTCCAATGAGAGATTCTTGTCATATTCCCAAACTAGAGAGAGTGTATTTTCAGTTTAGTTGTGAAATGACCCCATCTGAACACCTGGGATCCTGTAAGAATTTTTGACCCGAATTACCTTCGTGATGACCCTGCACTCCCTGTATGGCCAAGCAAAGAAGACAACTGCTCCTCCTGCTTCGAAGAACATCAGGTGGGGAAAGGAGGCTGTCTGAGTGCAGTATTACAATTGGATCATCTTAAATAGTTCTGTGTGCTTTGCAATTACTTTCTTGCATATTTTCCTTCAACTTTATTTTTTATTTGAAGTATCTTGTTTATTTTGAAGTGTCAGCTTAGCTCTGCCATCCTGTGCATGTCCTCAAAGCAAGCTGCTTCAGTTAAGCCAGGAAAATATTCTTTTTTAGAAATATAAACACTAATAAACTTATTGGGGCAATAAATTATTTTCTTTTTTATGGAGATGAAGTAATTCAGCATTTACTTCAGAAAGACAATACAACCTATATTGTGAGCCCATTAGCAGCAACAACACATCTTTTCTGGCTCTAGAGGAAGAATTAATTATTTACATGTTTCTCATTAACTTTTTACCTACTGTTAACAGTAGGTTTTTAAAAGAATTCTTTTCAGTCTGTGATCAAAGTTTTCAACAAACCAATTTACAAGCAGTGTATTTAGCCATTTTTAATTATTTGCAGTCTGTCACAAAATGACATTTGCAATTTGTAAGCATTGCTGCAACACTGCAGGTATTCCAGAAATTCCTGACAAGTCCTTTTGAGTGGCCAATGCTTTTACTCATTGCCTGTGATGGATCTTGTTTTAATGAAACAAATGCCATGTAAATTGCAAAATAATACCAAATTTCACAAAAGGGTTGAAGCTGTCTGTACAGTCATCCATGGAGCTGCTGGTCATGTATTTCTCTGGAGCCGTATCTCTTCTTTGGTGCATCCTGACAGCACTGTTAGTGGGAATTAAAGCAACAGAACATGGATTTGTACTGGTATTTTAGAATAAAATCCCAAGCTTTTTCCAGCTAAACCTGGTCCCAGTGTTTGGCGAGACAGTCTCAGGGAAGCTTGTGATAACATAGTCTTCATATTTCATCTGGAATGGTTAAAGAATCAGGAAAATTCACAATAATTTCAACAAAAAATATCAAAATTTGACAGTCTGTTTGTACCATTCTGGCTCACTTAGATTTAAAACCTAGAGAAAGCCACAAAAATCCAAAGATATTTCCCTTTATTGTTCAATCTATTGAACAACTTGCACTCTCATGTCTCTGTGACCTTGTGGTACTGTATCCTCTACTGATCAATTCACCTTCCAAACACCTTAAAATAAACATAAAAAAAAATCAGAGAAGGGTACTATGATAGGAACGAGATCCTGAGATTTGTTGAGTCTTGCTACATTTTGGACCCTGGCTGTTGCCACCCAAAGTGGTTGTTTCTTTGCATCACTGCTGTGCCTTGTTCCCCATCTGCACACCCCCAGCATCCCCCGACTGGCTCTCCAGGGCCAGGTTCCATACTCAGGGTCAGCAATGTGTTTCTTATCCAAAGGCTAAAAATATGGCCAACACAACAGCTCCTGCACTATGGAACAGCCAGTTTCTGTTCTGTGACCCTTTCCAAACTGGGGACACTCATTTGAGATGCGACAAGCCAGACTGTTGCTCATCGTGTTGAGCACCAGCTGCTTCCGAGGAAAGTTCAGCAAACTTGATAATGAGCACCAGGAGAATAACAGAAGTTCCTTCTTCAGCTGAGCAGGAGTTAGCTTGTGTCTTAAATATTTTATGTCCATTATACACTCAAAAACACTGTAAAAGGGCTTTGTAAGCTCTCGGGTTTCATATAGGTGTTTAGCCTGCATTAAAACACATACAGTAATTTCGGTGTTGTGTAATGCTATTGAATATCACAGATTTAAGATTTATTACCAAAGGAAATTGCACTGAAACAATTTATTGGGAACAAAACAAAACCTGTGACTTGATGATGGATGACTTTGTTCTCTAGTCTTAGACCAATTACTTAACAAAGCATTTGTTACATTTGACTTTAGGCCGAGCAGCAAAGTAAGTTGACATATTCTAAAATAATTAAAAAAAAAGGACCATTTGTAATACATTAGAGAGCCTACAAAACAGCAAAGCACATTTATATAGAGTTATAAAATCAGCCACCTTGATAACTTAGCCAATGGTGTTCTGTCATGATTTAGCCATTGATATTTAGTCAGTTCTGCTAAGTGTATAACAAAATGAATTATAAGCTCCACATCCCTTAATGCTCCTCATTGAGTTAACTCTTCAGCCAGATGCCACTACCTGCAGTGATTACCAGTTCATAGCATGGAAGTCAAAAGCAAATTTGGCAGGTGCAAACGCCTGCTTCTTTCTCTATAGCTGAAGAGGAAAATTGTCCTGGAACCTAATCTGCTTCAACTCGGTCCAGAGTTTTATAAAAGCTCTGTGCATCCTAGAGGGGAAAAAAAAAAGCTTTCCTTCCTCCTGTGCACTTTCCTGAGAACTTATTTAGCTTCATCCAGTCCACCCAGCTGGGTGGGCAAAGGGTTTGGCCCGAATTTTTGTAAATTTTAACGTTGAAAAGAGATTTACAGACAAATATTTTAGGCTAACAAATAGTATTACATATAGAGGAAACATTTAGAGGAGTGTTTTATTGTTGACAATGTACACAGAGCAAGTCTGTCTTCTTTCCATCATGAGAACACTTCTGAAAGAGTGCTTTGTGCTTCTCTGACACCAAACTCGAACCAGAATGACCTGTGCAGCCCCATTAGATGGCTCAGCCAGAGTATGAGAAGAATCAGTTAGGGTGAAATAACAAAAACCCTCACCTTTTCTACACAGCTATTAGAGTAATAGGTACTTAAATGGGCTTTCAACCATTAACAGGCAGAATTAGAGGCTGAACTAGAGTATTTAATTAATAGGCAGTCAGCTGTGTAAAACCTGTCATGTGACGTTGATGCTCTAAAATCCAAATAGGTAAATGTGATTAAAGTTCCTAATAAAGCAAAAATGTTTTTCTTGGGTTTGTCTAAACAGATACCATAATGCTTGTCTGAGATTCCCTGTCACAGGCGACTGATTTCAAGTACCTGCATTGTATCAGTCTGAGACAAGATAAAACAAATAAAACTGGAAAATGAAATATTTTCTCCGCCCGTGTTTGTGTTGTTTTCGTCAACCTTCAGGAACAGTGACTGTGGAGTTGTTGCGTGGTTAACAGCAAAACTCATGTTGCCAGTAAAACGGAAAGGATAAAAAGCAACTGTAGAAGGGAACAATGGGAAAAACTGACTTGAGGCAAGATCTGAATTTTATGAATATTAGAAGCCAAGGGCTGCTGTACTCAAGGTGAAATGTCCCTTAAAAAAGTGCCTAAGGACAGCTAACCCAAAACGAGGTCATAAAGCTGTCCATGCTTGTGGAAACGGATGACAACAGAAAAGTTGGACCAAAAGAAAGGAAGCATTCGAAAAATAGCCTGAGAGAGGTCTATGTACAGCGTGAGACAGCCACACAATTACTTAGGAGCAGCCCATTATTTACTGCCCAGAAAGCCAAACAGCTTTGTAGAGTTATGATTCCAATTTATGTGATATTTGGAATGAATGCTCACCTTAGTGAAAAAAACCCCAAACAAAATAAACCTATTCTAGAAATTTCATTCTGTCTAAAGTGTTACTGGCCTATAACAATAAATATTATTTGATTAATTTTATATTACCAGGATTTCAAAAGTAGGTAAATTAGATGAGTTCTCTCCACAAGAGATGAATTTATGAGACAACTGTTATTTATAAGAGCTGAAATAACATGTTTGGAGTGCTTCTGTTTTCATTTAACACCTGTTTTTTCCCTCCACACAGTTTTCTTCAGAAAAAAATCAGTAATTAATTGATTTTTACCCGTCTCAAAAGATGAAAACCTGGCATTTGCAAAATATCTGATCGAGAATACTGAACGGAGGAAGCCTTGTGAAAAATAAATTATTGGGCTGGCTATAAATTGCCCCTTAACTCCCTTGAGGTCTTTCTGAGCTCTGATGGAAACCTGCTTTTCCCATGGGGTGATGAGTATAAATCAGATTAACACTACCAAGAGCAGTGGAGTAAATATATCTGAGAGAATCCAGCCCTGTATTTCCAACTTCCCTCTGGTTTCAGTTATTTTCAAGGTGTGTTAAAGCCAGTGGCCACTTAGATGTTTATGACAATACTAGCAGTAAAATGCTAAGGTTTTTAAAACACAGCTGTAAGAGGTGAAGGAGAGTTTCACATCCATGGCTGGAAGTGTGTGGTTTATGATCTGTATTTTAGCAGCTCCTGTTCCCCCTTCCAAGGCACCAGTATACTCCCTATACCTCCTCCAATATAAAAATGTGATAATTTTTGTTTCATACAGAAAAGAGAGGCTCATTAGCTGTGCCACCACCCTTTTGTTCTTGAAATTGATGTATTCTGTAAAATCGATGGGGAAGAAGTTTTAGGGGAAAAAAAAAGAACCCAAAGAGAGAAGCAGGGAGCTACAGGTCCCCATTGATGACAGTTGAGGTTCCATGGCTGACTTATAGGTCTGGAAAATATTTGCAATGCCTGTATTTTACTCGTTGTGGGGATAAGGAGAGGATTTAATTCACTGGTACTATCAATCTGTTACCTTTCAAGGCAGTAAATTCACTAAAGAAAGCAATTCAGCTTCATGGAGTTGTTGTTGTAATATATCATTTATCATTTATTCTATGTAAGCACCAATAGCACAAACATTTAAAATCATCAACAGACTATAAAGAGATGAAAGAAAAATGCTTCAGAATAAATCCCTGACTTTTCCAAAGCAACCTACTCTGTGATAAGATTATAGAGTGAAACATATGTTACTGGGAGCTTGGAATACAATTCCTATTTGTTCCATCGAAACGTTTTAACAAAGCTGTTAAAACTCATTTTCTGTTTGTGTGTGATCCTGATGGCAGGAAGAAGAGGGGGAATTTTAAAAGCAGGCTGTTATGCCTTGGTTTCCTCTACAGTGCTGCAGTGAGTTTTCTCCAGGGGATTTCTCACAGACCCTAAAACTAAATATTATGGGTAACATCCTATGGAGGAATCTATAATAACTATCCTTATTAAATCTGCTGGGATGCCTGTCTCTCATAGCTAATCTTTAGAGTTAATCTGATAGTGATGAATATCCCCATTAATACTTAGATCGACCTGTCATCTCTGAAAAGAAATAATATTTTCAATATATTTCTTTCTTGAATGAACATAGAAAGGCAATTGAATAAAATTAGGGGAGTGATCTATGTTGTAATAGTCATATTTCTCTGCCACTTACCTTCATTCCCCAACTACTTAGTCATATTTTAAATTTTGATGCCATTTGTATTGTATTTTTGGTACAGCCATGATGGGTTTTTATTTACTCCTAGCATCCCTTGCTCCATCAGCAGCCTAAAAGCCTTTGAAGAGGCAACATGTGTTGAAAGTAGAAGCGACCAACAGAACTGCTCAAGAGGAGCTCTGCCAGGGCCACTCGCAGTAACGGACCTTTCCTTGAACACAACACCTGCTTGCACTGACTCTCTCACAAGACTGAATTGTTAACAGCCAAGATGGAAAAGGAGGATGAAAAAAAGAGATGACAGATACAGTGATAGACAGTTTTAATGCCAGTTTTATGCTGGTTTTAACCCAAACCAAATTCCCACCTTTTATTATTAGACTTGGTGGTTCTGCTCTGATTCTCATTATTCTCCTGGCTGCAAGGTCTCGGGGGGGGGGGGGGTTGGCACTGCACTTGTTGCCCTTCATGATTTTGATTTCTTCAAAACTAAAAGTTCCAGAAAAAGACTGAATGAAATGGTTCAAAGCAGGAGCAACACCTTTCCACTTCATGCCTTTCCACTGCTAATACTGATGAAAAATTTCTGTGAAATACCCTTCTGCTGTCACTTCAAAGGGAACTGTTTCCTAAATGGAAAGTTCACTCAATGAGAAAATTCAGTCTGCAATTTTTCTGAGTAATAGTGGGTTTTGTCCATAACCAACATTATAAGTAGCGATTTTTTTACTCTTTCTTTTTGCCATCCGGTCAAGGTAAGTCAGGATTTAGGGAGAACAGGCAAAAAAGTCCTTTATAAAAAGTCCAATTGCTTTTCCATACTATATCCTATGTTATTGGAGTAATACACCAGTATAAAAGTATTTTGAGAATTTCCACTCCATGAGAGTTGTGATACTTCCATACTTATTCATTTTTCAGAAGAACAATCAAACTGCAATTTTTTTTTTCAATCAAGTATTCCATTCCAGCTAAGGTGTGCCATAAAAGATGTTTGCAGGAGCTGAAGCAATTCCTTGTGGAAGACAGGACCACACATGATTCGGCTACAGAGCAGATCACAAAAAAATGAAAGAAATACTGAGTCCGCCTAAGAACAAAAACAGATTTCAAATAAAAAATTATCTCCTTCCTACTGATTTTGTGGAAATCACGTACTTTTCTGAAAATGTATTGTGACAAAGAAGCCCCAGCCAATTCCAGTTGGGCCTGGGTGTCTTCTTTTTGTCAGTATTTGCTAACTGCCAATCTCCTCACATGGAAAAGTCCTTTTTGGTTTTGAGCTGCCGAGCAATGACATCCCTTTGGATATGTCCCAGGGCACTGCGGCAGAGGTGAACTACAGATATGGCTTATACTGACATCTCTGCAAGTTGGGTGTTCTCTACTAAAGTACAGAACTCACATGACGAATGGACACCTCAGCTGTGGCCGTGCCCTAGCACACACGGGTGCACAGGGTGCTTGGCTCACGTAGAGCTCACCTGCCCCGGCAGAGGTGTCCATCTGAGAGGGTGCTGGTGCCACATGCTGAATCTTTAATAAGGGCAGGCTGCACCCAGATGAATCTCGTGGCTGGGGAACACACGTGACAGAGCAGCGAAGAGAACAAAACAGAGGTTCACCCCCGTGCACACCCAGACCTGTGGGTACTCCACACCAGGTCAAGGATCACATCCAACTTGGATCCACGTCAAGGGGAGGTGTAGTTACAAGGAACTGATTTAATTCCTCTAATAGATGCACTTACATTGTCTCAGAGCCCAAATGCTCATGCGTTGTAAACCTTTAAGGAATGGAGATAATGAATAGGTTTCTTCACTTTATCTCTGCTTTAGAATGTGAACTCCCACAGTGTGGCCCACTGGCTAATGAGGAGCGATGCACTGAAAGCCATCAGAGCTCTCCTACAAGGGAAACAGAAGCTGAAAGATAAACACCCCAAATGATCAAATGCACCAATCCCTCTGTGCTCCAGGAGCTGTGCAAGGGGGGGAATGCGTTTGCATTATGAATTATTACCCTAAATATCACAACTACTGCTCATTTAAATTAAAAGTTGGACTTCTTTTTGAAGAATCAACTATGCAGTGTTTTATAGGGTAGAACAGAAAATAGAGGAAAACAGAAGCTCTACTCACTGTGCAACCAGCATTTGTTTCCCCAGAGCTGGCATAAGCTGGGATGGAGTGCTTCCCCTTTAATGTGACTCACCTGTAAAGTCTTGAAATAAGAGTGGTGAGATAAAAAGTAGTTGTTTGGGCTAACGAGGTGTGTGAATACTGTGCTTTGGTTATAACAAATGTTCTTGGCATTACTCTAAAATATATGGACAGAGATGGCTAAAGGAAATAAAGCCAAAGAGAGAAAATCGCAGGCCTGAATCACTTTTCATGCCTTTTAGGAAAATCCTTTGGGGGGAGCCGCTTGCTGGAGACTGCTGGGATGCAGTTAAAATCCATTATGCCAACCTGCCCACCTGAGTGGAAGCTGCAGGAAGGACTGCAAGAGTCGATGGACACAGCCAGCCCACATCAACAGAGAAGGGACTGCCCAGGGAGCACACTGAGTTTATTTCTTGTCACTGGACTTGGCAGGTATTTTTTCTACCAGATAAAACAAGCAAACAAAAACTTGGAAAAATAAATGTATGCTATTTAATGAGGATATCTTCTCCCTCTGAAGGTCTCTGTCCTCCTAGGAAAGTGTCTACAGGCAGGATTGTGCTCTCTATGTCACCTGTGAATAACATCTCTCCTCTGCCCAGAAAGCCACCCCAGAGGACAGCCTCACCCTGAGGCTGCCCCTCATTGGAAGGAGAAGGAAATAATCCTGAACTGTCATTTTCAGATCAGTTTCTGGCGAGTATGTCAGAGCTTAAGGACTGTACGACTGCCTGATCAAGTGCAAAAGAAAAGCATCAGCCACTGTCAACATCTGAGAAAATGAACAAGGTATTCCCCTCTCTGCTCCTTCCTGGGGGGATCCAAGTAGATGGAGGCTTTCACGTGACCTTCAGAAGATACCCAAGTGATGGGATTCATCCCTCAAAACTTCACTATTGCCCAGGAATTCTGCACAAAACTCTTAAACCTCCTCTGCTGACTCAGGAGCCTCAGCATTTCATACTTGGAACAAAGTGTGAAACCTCACATTTTTGGAGGCCTTCAAGGTATCTGAATTTTTGTGTTGTGCTTTCATTCAGCTCCACCCTGAGGTTTGGTTCCGCATCTGAAAGAAAAAGCAAGAAATGCTGTTGTTAATACCCTTCCCACAGCCTTCCTCCTACCTCTGCCACAGCCCCCTAGGCTGCCAAATCCCCTTATCCCTGAGTCAGCACAGCTCCTCCAGCTCCTCCCCAGCACCACAGCACCAGCTTGACGAGTGGGATGTTTCAGGCAAACACTGCCTCTTTCTTATAAAGTGATCTGAACACCTAACATGCATATCCATGAAACAATTCTTGGCCAATTCTGAAATGCTGCTGCCAGCCTCCAGCTGTGGCTTTTGGCTTGTTTTAAGTCTCTATATCCATCCCTACCATTGAAAATTAATTTAATACAAGAAGGACTGGTGTGAGGCCTTCAGTGTTGTGTTGTCTTTATGTACAGACAGTGAAGATAATTGTTTCTAGCATTCACTAACCACACTTGACTACACCAGCTTTCTGGGGAGTTTCACTTTCTCCCCTTACTGAGATTAATGGTGTGGAGGCTGTGAGAGCATTTTCCAACACCTTTCTGCAGGTTCTCCAAGGTTTTAGTTTCCCATGGGTTTTTTCAGGTTAATGTTTGGGGGTGGTGTTTGCTATTTTTCTGACCTCTGTAAGGTCTCCTCTGGGGCTGGGAGAATGGAAACAAAGAATATTTGCACCTCATTGTCTGACCTGGAGCTCCCTGTCCTCCCAAATTGAAGGGAGCCACATCCAACCCAGGGAAACTCCTCAGCTTCCTTGGGAAACTTCATTTAATCTTAACCAGGAGTAACCACCTTCAGAGGCTCCCCTTGATTAAAATCCGCTTAGGGAGACTACAGGTAAGAGGATAAGCAAGTCTACAAAACTGTCACTTTGCCCTGAATGCCTTTCACTTCTCTTTGCCTTGTTAGTTTTGCTTTCTGTGTCCAAATGACCAAGGGAGGCCGTTTGTTTGTGGAAAGGTCTCTTGTTTGTTATAGATTTGCTGTGCTTGCCAATATTTTGGCAACCCACAACAGATTTCAGTCTTTTTCATGTTAAAAGCTAAACATTAGAGCCACGCCTGTTAGTGAGAGTCAAAGATAATTGGGCCCCTATCTGTATGTGCAAACTGATACAAATAGATTAACTGAGAAAGCTGTGTAAAGGTAAAAGTAGTGCCCTGTTTAAAATAAACTGAAATGTTGTCATTTGTCATTCATTTTCACGTGGATTGGGATGTCTTAGGAAAAAAAAAATCAGAAATATTGGGTTTGGAGTCTTACTAATCTTGAAGGAATATAATCTAAATATCAGTAAAATCAATGGAAATACTCACAAAGACTCTCAGAGGGCTACAATTCAGGCCTAGAAGACAGACAGTTCAATGAGACTATTAAAGGCAGTGATTTTGCACCATCAAAACCCAAAATTCAAATTCAGAAAAAAAGTTACAGCAGTTTCTTCTTATATAACCTATACCTACCTCACGGAATCCAACAGTAAACCTCCTCAAGGTATGTAGTTAAGTCAAATGAACATCATTTGAAGCTCCTCAGCTGTACCACAGAATATTTCTAATGGCTTTGTTTATGCTTTTAGATGAAATGCTCCTCTCAGTGGTTTTTGTGGAATGTTTACAGACTTCTGCATTACTCTGTTACCAGATAATTCACAACATCCTCACTTAAACAAGCAGACACAAAATAATCAAGCTTGACAAGTCAAAGAAAAGAAGCACTGACAGGTATGCAAAACAGTGAACGGTGGGTGGGGACACAATATCTTCTAAATACAATACCATGCACATCAGAGTACTGCATGTGATTGAATAGCAAATTCTTCATCCTGTGCATTAGGCTGGCGATGTGCATTGTCACACAATGAACACTGTTCATATGGACAGCCAGCAGCACAAAGGATGGGTGTGGTAACAACAGGGCACCTGCCAACCAGACAAAACTTCAGAAAAATGTGACTGAGCAACGTGAGTGATTGAATTCTTTCACTGCTCTTTGCTTCTGTTTCTGACACTCCTGCCGAAGAGCCAACTTTCTGAAATGTACATCTCATTTTTCAGGACGGCTCGGCAGAGTAAATGGTGCCTCTCTTTGTTTCAGCAGCAAAGGACAGGTCTCTAAAGTACTAAACAATGCTACATCAACCCAAGACACAAACCTTCAGGACCGCTCGTTGCAGTGCACAGACCACTTCTGTAACAGTTTTGCAAACGTGTAAGTTCCAGCAATCTTAAGCAAAACCCAAACTATTTACAAGCTTATATTTTAGCATCTTTCAAATCTTTCTCATAAAAACATAGTGTCAGATATGACTGCAATAACACCAAGCTGGTGTTGTCTGCTTTAAAGTCCTCCCAGGCAGGCACATTTGGTTTACAACCCTCATTTCTCCAGGATCACCTCCTACCACTGATCCTGAAGGAACGTTCCGTTCTCACCCTTGGCGTGTGCGGGTCTGGGGCTGGGTGTGTAAATCAGAGCAGCTGCAGCCAGAGCAGCTGCAGGGACACATGCTCCCTGCTGATCTGTTTGGGTGGGAGCGTGGGTGAGCGTGCCTTCTGCAGAGCTGGAGGGCCTCCCTCCTGGAAATGCTGGGATTAATGACATATTGAGCCCTCTCCAAGAAACTGGAATGAAAAGGACAAAAGAAAGAAAGAAAAAAAAAGTTGAAACAAGCAGGCGGGCTGATGGCTTTTTCTGCAAAGTTTAGTACTTCAAAAGTTAACTTCTAAGCAATTGCAGATGCATGGATAAAACCTACCCTGGACAACATGCAGCAGTCCTTTCCTTTCCATCAGCATCTCCAACGTGTTGCCTGCCTCTGTTGGATTCCCTTGTTGGCCGTTAGCATTGAGTCAGCTCCACTAGGTAAGGATTTTGTACTTCTTAATTACCTGATTGTCATTTGGGGGATAGAGTTCATGTGTATTTTAAACTGAGCTGATCCTGTTTACATTTACTTTTGAATGGGGATTAGAGGGATAGAGGGCTATTTTTGGAAAGAGACTCCAAAATAGAATGGAGGTAAGGTTAAAATAGCCAACTTCTAAGGTAATGAAGAAGGTGACAGTGATAACCAAGCTTGCTTACAGTGCACAATGTTTATTGTCCATTACAGGACTTTCAGTTTTATGTTATTTTTCTTATTTTTTTAAAGAAATGAGAAACCCCTGAGGTTTCTTACTTCCTACTGAAAAAAAGATTTAAAGAATATTCAAAACATTTTCCCATAAATAGAATACATGAAATGAACCATAAAAGAAGAAAAAGCTTTAAAATAAGTCTCTTCCTCTAAGAAGTGTATATACCATATATCAGACCAACATTATAGATTAGTTAATTACACATATAATAATACACAGCTATAAAGTCTGTGCCAATAAAAAGTTCATGAGTAATTTTTGTACTACTGTACACATTAAATGTAAGGTTGTTTCACTCTAACATAGAGTTCAAAGAGGACATAGATTTCACATACACAGCTTGTTTATGCACCTTTATTAATCTACTGCAGGAATAAACTGAAAATCATGTTAGATGTTATTCAACTAGAAAAAACAGAGTTAATGAAAAAAACTGAGAAAAGAGGTAAAACCCAAGCGTGGAGCTGTGAGTATGGACTCAGCTCTGGCAAACTCTGTGCAGGCTCCCTCCCCCTTAATGGAAATGCCTTGCAATATTTTGCAAAATTTGTTTCCTGCAGAGTTTCAACCAGTCTGAAAAGTGACTGTCAACCAGCACTCACCACCTCCAGGAAGATGGAACAATTTAAAGTACTCTTCATTTGAATAGCAAGGGATCACCCAGAAAGGTTTGCAGGACTAAACACAAGGCAAATGACCTGATCGCCCTTATCTTCAAACAATGCCTTTAATTTCTGAAACCTTTTGAAGGGCTGCCAGTTTTATGGAGTGCAGCAGTACTTATCTGATAGAACAAGCTTTTCATCAAGGTGAAATGACCTTTTAACTCCCAGTAACTAAATAACTGTATTTTCCACTGGTTTTTTTTGTTACTGAAGGTAATATGTGTAGACACACTTATTAAACTGGGAACAGAAAACAAGAACTAAGAAATAGCTCACTGTCTCTTAGGTGATGCAGAAGAATTCATAAGGCTTGGTTTTTCATGGTGTGAACTTGAAGTAAATGAAACTGCCGAAAAAACTTTACATTCTGACAGATTGTGTTATGACATTACAAGGATATTAACAGAGCCATATGCTGTTTACTTTTGTACTCTGAGTATAACAAACCTACTAATCCCTTAAGAATTTAACTGTGAGTAAGGAACGCCTTACCAAACAGCTTTTTGCAGATGCCTCATAAAGAGGGAGAAGATGAAAAAGTCCTTTAAAGACCAAGGAAGAACTTTATCGTCTTCTGCAGTTCTATTTTGGGGAAAAAATTTCAAGTGATCGAGGATATTCTCATTACTTGGGGTTTTTTACATCATTTCCCATGACTGAGAAACATGAAAACGTTACCAGTAACATCCACAGCTGTTCTCTGGTAGAAGATTAAATAAAGCATGGGGGACAAAAGCGACTCAGTCAATCATAGATCTGTGAGGGTTGACACAACACAGGTCTTGTCAGACTTTTCTCAGATGAAATTCTGTATAAAAGTCAATCAAAAGAAAAAGACAGATTTTTTACATCAGTATTTTAAACAGAATTCTCTATCTTAAAGTGTAGTTTCCTGTAACAAGATGGAATTGCCCCCCATCCACTCTGGAGGCTTTTCATAACATCCAATTGAAGGAGCTTTTATTTTGGATATGAGTTTTCTGCCAAGAAATCAGCCTCCCTCAAAGCTCACAAAATGCTCTAGAGCTCCACTGCAAGGTGTTACCTACACAGTAAAATCAGACTCAATTAACAGTTTGCAAGTTCACTCCTGTGGATTTTCCTAAACTCTGGAACATGTAAGGAAAAACAGTGAGCGTATCCTGAGGTGAAGAAAGAGGCAAATAGAAAGGATGGTGTCAAGAGAAGGTTGGCTGCCTACAGCCAGTGGGAAAAGACAGTGCATTCCCAAACACTCTGAATGATCTGATTTGATTTCAGAAAGTAAATTAGAATAGTCCAGCATGGCAAAAAATTATTCAGTGTGTCTTGCAATTTTATAAACATTCATCTTGCTTTCACTAGAAGAATTAAATGGAAATGAGAGTATGTAAACTGCTTTGTGTATTGCCCACAAGCAACCCGGGATCTCACTTGTGAGCTTCTGTGCTGAAATCTGAGCACCATGGACCTTCCAAGCTTTATACAAAAATCCACTGGAGCTGAGAAAACATTTTCCCTCAAGTATTTTGAAAGGAATAATCCAAACTATTCAGGAGCTTTCCCACCTACTTCAGATGCCAAACCCTCCCATCCCCTCCTGGAACCTCAAAGGTGCCACCCTCGTGTCCAGCAACCCCCTGGAGCTCCAGGGATCTGCCACTCCCTGGGTCCCCAGCACAGGAGGGGAGCAAGCACCCCCAGGGTATCTGGCTTGGAAATAGCTCTCAGAGGTCAGGCTCTTAGGCCATGAGTGCGTCCGGTCAGGGACATTCCTATGACTCCAGAAATGACACTGGGATTATTCTGGCTCTGTGTCTTTGCTCTGCGGAGAGCACAACAGACATTTATAGCACTGTGCACACAAAATCATGCCCTGCTGAACGCCTTCCTACAGGAATAAAACCCAGACTGTGGCAAACAAGCAGTAATGACTGCCAAAGGGAGAGGAAAGACCTTTACAGCATGTTTCTCTCCCAATATAATTTTTAATTATCAAAAAGCTGTTTACAGGTTACTATTTTATTTCCCTCTTACTGAAGTTTTTGTCAACATCAATTAGCTCCAGTAGCCTCGTTGTCTGGAATTAATCCAGTTTGTATTGTTCCAACTAGACTAGAAATCTGATTTTACCTGATTACGTGTGGTCGAAGCAAAGCTAGTAGCTGGGGTTTTACAAAGATTCCTGTTTGCTGATAACTTTTTCATTTCTCTCTTTCTATACGAAAGACAAGAGGGTTATGCTCACTGCAGGAATAGCTCTTTCATAAGGAAGGCAAAATCAGGAGGCTCTTGCAGTCTGGGGCAAGGAAACCTCTTTCACATTGCAATAAATCTGTGACTCTCCCAAGCAGCACTGATCTGTCACTACTAGATTTTAGGACATGGAAATTTGGTAGGGAAGTATTTTTTAGCTCATGCAGTTGCCTTCCAATCTCCTGATGACAATTAATAGTTGATTTCAAAGTTATACAGGCTTACAAAATATGTTTGGTGTGAGAGGGCTGCCCTCCTACTGCAGCTATCAAGGATTTGCCTATTTTGCATCCACCTGCCAAATGTTTCCTCTGTCTAAACGCCTTAAGAGCTATTTATTACTCTGTGATTTACTAAAATTGAGGATCACTTTCTTTGACACAGTTCATAGCAGTATAGGATATTCATGGCTAAAATGTTTGCTTTAATGATCCAGTTCCTCAAAGTTATTTTGTCTCCAAATGCCATATTGGAAGAAGTATTGCACACATCTACCTTGCTTTGCAATCGATAGGAGCTGCGAGTAGTCAAGACGAATCAGTGTTTGTTCCTAAATTGACAAGACAAATTGCTGTGGAGAGGAAGCACCATCATTCTGTTTTACAGATGGGATGGAGACGTGAAGAGGCTCAAGGTCATGCAGAAAGTCCTCTGGTGGAGCCGAGACCTGCACCGCAGCCTCATGAGGCACAACCCAGCCTAGTTAACAGCAGCACTACTCATAGCCGAAGGGAAAGCCAATACAGGGAACAGGAGAGTAATAAAAATGCTGGACCTTTCCTCATCTTTCCTGTAAACTCTGAGATCAAATGGCTGCACACACGAACTCAGGGAGACACAATGCATCTTTGGTGGGTTTTGGACTACTTAATATATTTTAGAGGACTGAAATTTGACATTTCATCCAAATTCCACTGTCTTTCACCCAGGAAAGGATCCAATCACTTCCAAAATGCTATATTTACTTTATCATACAGATATAGTTGAAAAAAGAAGAAATAGTCTTTCCTACACAAACTTTATTTAAGACAGGGGTTTTTTTCCTGTTTTTCCCCACTTCTTCCTAGACTAGTTCTATAGCCTAATTAAACATTTCTGGTGTTGGAAATCATCTCTTTCACTCCGATATATTTCCTCCTTTTTATTTTTTTTTTTTGTGAACTAGACCTCTTGCTTCAAAAATCTGAGATATCATGAGAAATATAATTTTGATTATTTTTAACTTGGTTTGTACTGTACCTCTTTGAATAATTCATTGGGAAAAGTTCTCAGACAGCCAGATCTCTTTGTCCTACTTTGTCTACACATTTGTTTCCTTTGACATTTGTAGGTTTGTTCTGACTTTTTGGCTACTTTCTTCCTGGATAAAGCATCTTTCTTGTCACCTCACAGATGGAGTTTTAGTGTTGGACATCGTTGTTGCCCAGTCTGCTACAAAAATGGATATTGACTTTAATACTTGGTTGGCAGCACGTATGGCTTGTTCTAACAAATTTTAATTTTTCTTCAAAGTAGTGTATTTTACCTTCAGTTACGACCTTTATCAGTTTCATTGTGGCAGCTACACTATGTATTTTGTCCTAAGTAGAGAATATTTATAGTGAAATCTTAAAAAGTGGATTAGTTTGAAGGATATTTTTCCTCTGGTTTTGAAACACCAGTAAATCCATGTGTTAGTGCATGCAATTGTTTGTACAGCTTCTCTGGAAAGAGTATTTTTGTGTTAAGCTCTTAGGAGATTTACTTAATGAACGTATGTGCTCATTTGCTTCTTTCTCACACATATTATTTTGATTATTCTGATCTCTATTACTCTGATTGCTGTGTTCACACTGCATGGCATCCATGGGGAGCCACAAGGGAATATTCTACATATTGAAAGGAAAAAGAATTGTCTAATATAGTTGAGGGATTGTAGTAGTCTGCTCTGCTCCTTTTGCTGGTTTTATATGAATTCATCGATTGAGAGTGAGTTTATCTCATTCCCCTATTTTGTTCACAAAGCAGCTTCCGTGAGCTGGATAGCAATTTATCTGCATACCCCAATAAAGTACTGCACCTCCCGTGGTATCTGGAGCATTTTACAACTCCACTGTCCCTTGACAGCTTTGTGTGTTGACAGTTTCAGTAAATGGTCCCTCATGTAGTACCTTGCTAATGCTTCGTCAGCTCAGTAACTCTTGCACTTTCCATGAACTAGTGGAAACCCCAAATTTTCCTCCTCCTTATGCTAATTAGAAAAGACATAAAATTTCCCAGTACGGACTTCCAGTCTTACTTTCTCTTTATTTTTTAAATGGTTGATCAAATTATGTTTAATTTGTCTTAGAAGGCAAATGCCTACAGAAGAGCTTTAGAAGTTGATACAGAGACAAGAGCATTCTTGGAAGTTTCTGAACTAATATAATAAGTCTACAATGAATTTAATTGTAAATGTGGAGAATGACTTGGGATCTGAACTAGACCACTCCTTTGGAGAAAGGAGCCTGTATGATATCAGCTCCTGGTTGTCTCTCATCTCTGTTTAAAATTGTGTTTTGCTGATGTTTGACTGTCATGCAAACTTTTCATGAAAATTTAGCTCATTAGCTTTCTACAGATCCATATGAAGAAGAAAAGGAGGTAGAACTCACTCACTAGTCTATATAATAGCTAAACTAATATTTTGTTACTGATAACTAATGTCTTCATAATTAGTATTATTAGACCTCACTGCATTAGTTAGGTATGTTATTTCTACCAGAAGTGGCAGATTTGCAAATATCTTCCAGAAATTATTTTTAATAGCCTTCTTTCTCCCTTTCCTCCAATTATTTGCATTATAATCAACTATGGGTATGCTATAAAATTAGTTGACTGTGACTCAGCCTCCCTCAATAACATAGATAGATTCTTTGACTCATTGAGGCTACCTTATCATCAGCTCTGTTCTTTTCTTAATGGGCTAGAGAAAAGAATACATAAAAATTCAGAGCCATTTGCTCTGTTCTTTTATTAGATATTAAGATGAGAGCCAGCAACAAAGACGTAAACAGGGTGAAATCTAATTAATTCCTTGTTTCTCTTTTGCAAGAAATACAAGGAAAATGAAGAGGAGACTATTTCTGCCCCAGTGTACTTCCAACTCATTCTTCAAGTGCTAAAATATGTGAACATTTCATTTTCTGAATGTGTATAAAGCAGAATAAAAATAAAAGCTATTTTTCTCTCCTAGCTATCCCATAACCACCCCAGAAGCTGTTCACTCTTCCAACAAAGTCTTGTAAGTGCCAGTGGGAAACAGCCACCCACACCCTATAATATTCCTGAATTATTTGGGTTTCTTTGCTCCTAAAATATTTTTTAAATGTCTTACTCATAACTGTTGGACACAGAAGTCCTGCAATTTCAGACAATTTTCAGTCCTTGGCCTGGACTAGACATATCAATTGATCTTGTAAAGGAAATCCCAGTTACACTGGGAAAGCTGGAGTAGCTTGTAGCGTTCCCAGTCTGGAGCAAAGATGTATTTGGTTCATCTTTCAGTTGCTGTGTGGCAGTACCTGATCAGGGACCTGCCCTGCCCTGCTTGGTGGGTCAGCATCTACCAAAGTCAGGACCCATTTTACCTGCCCACTGACACACACCTCACAGGAGGGAAGGTTTGATATGTCCTTGAGCTATCGTGCTCAAAGGCCATGGCCACGTGGGAGAACCCTGGCTGTGTTGCAGACAGCTGAATTCAGCTTAATCCCTGTCCCTAGCATGTGCTTGTGTGAGGGCATTAGGCTTAAAGACACTGATGTGCTTCAGGATAGCTGGATTCAAGTTGCAGACTGTGATCCCAGCACCAGCTATACATCTCCCAGAGGAATTTTACCAACTATTTTCTCCTTTTGATGTGATTGCTGCCCTGCAGTACAAATAACTCTGAAATAAATCATAAATCTACTGCCCGCTCCCTCTCCTTCACTTCTTCCTTTTTCATGTTTTCCCAATAACTGCTATTTTAGTCATGAAAATCACCCACAGTTATTTCTGCTGCTTTATAATGTCTGTTATCTGCTAACATTTCTTGTTCTGTTTGCTGTTACCTATACTCCTTGCATGGGTGTGTAGACATTTTCTCTTATTAATGCACTCCTGACAATATTATTCATCTTTTGTTTCACAACAACTTCATCTTCTGTCTTAGGTCTGAACTTGCAGATCACCTCCTGAGAATACCAAGCATCCTCACTAAGCACTGGCAGGATGCAAAGGGACCTGGTGAGCCACGCCAGCTCAGCCCCGTGCAGCTCTCAAGGACCCCAGCACAGAACCATAATGTCAAAAACTTCTTTACCACTCAGAAAAGTTGACAGCAGAGACACTAGATAGTATTTGTATATACAATGATCCGCTGGAAAACAAGCTGTCTTCCAAAGTCTGTTTTTTTGTGGTGGTATTGGATTTTATGTTTTTTTTAAGACTCTTGAAGAAGACAACTTTATTCTGGCTTTTTAAATCAGGTTTGCTGAGAAATCCTTCCCTGGTAGTGAAGAATAGGCTTTCTGAAGAGCCCTTTGGTCAGATTCTCAGATTTATAACCTTGCAGCTGATCAGCATATGGGGATAAGATATGCCTTTACCAACCTTATTGTATACTAATACTTATGTTGCTTTCAGTGCGGCTAAATTGAATATAAAACTGAACCATTGCAATCCTGTAAAAGGTAGCACAGATGGCCACGTGTCTACATAAGCATCAGAAACATCATTTTGGCCCCACTGTTATCATTGTTTCATGTAATGATCACTAAAAACAGTGGCGCAGAAATGCTGCAGGAGAAAATATGATGGTCACAGAAAATACACTGTACAAATCCACCAATTATGTGGGATTTTTGCCTCCCACTCACTGCTGAGGCTCACTGCTGCTACAGTCTCTCACTGTGATTATCTGTATAAGAGTTTATAGACAATATGACTTCCCAAAGATAACTTTCTTCAGGTTGAGTAACTGCCGTTGATCCACGCGGGAATGTTCTTTCCTGCCTAATTGCTTTAACACTGAAAACAATTAAAAATTTACTTTCCCTCTGAGACAAAACTGGGCAAACCCCAAAGTGCTAACTGATACCTTGATATTTTGTTAATCACTTCCGACAGGAAAGATGTTGAGTTTTAGGATACAGAAGCTGGATCAATCTCTTCAGTCACAGACAAGTGCCCTCAGAACTGGTGTATTGATTATGCCGCAGAGAATACCTTTAGATCTCTTATTTGAACTGTTTCATTTTCTATTAGTAATTAAATGCATCTTGGAATAAGGGTTTCAGTGCCAGACTCCCATGTCTTCATCCACTGTAAAGTGTAAATAACTGTGGTGGACAACAGGTTCATTCATTCTGTGGCAAAATGTGTACTTGCTATTTATAAAAAATTAAAATTAAAATAAAAACCAAAAATAAAAACAAAGCAATTCCAATACAGAGTTAGACAAGTAGAAAGACTGATCATTCAATTGGTCAATAAATGGTATTTTGTTCAAAACCAAGTGCCCAAGCCTCCAAATGCCTCCTTTCCTAAGAATAAACCTGTACCAAAAAAAAGTCCAGGTGTTCTCAAAACTTGCACATTCCCATTAAATGTTTCATTAACAGCATATAAAATAACCAACACTTAAAATGCTTGACCAGCTCTACCCGAATCACACGTTTTAGGAAAATGAACACGCTAAATGAAAGGAGCAGTTAATTTCAATATTAGTAATGACACTTGTTTGTGTGTCCCCAACAATGCAAAAGAAGTGATTTATGTTCATTTGTGCTTATGAAGCAGCGTTCCAACGCACCGTTTTTCAAGTATTTTTTTAAACCAAAGGTCATTTTCTGCCAAAAAGAAAACCATGGTGTATCCTGTATCCCCTGGTGTTTTACGCTTAAGAGAGGGCATAAGGGAACTGGGTATTTCACAGGAAGAATATAAGACAGAGTGAACTTCATTTTTGCTTCATAAAAATTGTAACTTTACTGAAGGCAAAGGAGTCCTCAGTCTGGGAGGCTCTGATGAGGGCCTGCAGCTGGGGGCAGCAGGTGCCTGCTGGCACACGGCAGACAGATTAAAAGGGAATATATTTGAGTAAATTCTGTGCTTAAAGGGCTGGGGCCCGCTGTGCTGTTTGTTACATGAACTGGAATCTGACATCGTAAGGGCCTTAAGTAATATTTCAGCCTGTGAGATACGCCCAGGAAAACCTCTGCTGCGATTTCAGAGCCTGAGCGAGGGCCCAGCAGGGCGTCCTCCCCCAGCCTGGGGAGATGCAGGCTGTGCCCAGTCAGGCTCCATACCCCTACCTAAAAACTTCAAGGCCACGGGATTATTCCTGCTCCTTAAATCCACCTTCATTTCCTAAAGTACTGTCTAGTCCTGCAGTGTGCTGTTAACCTGCTGCCGTGTTTTTCCATTCTGGTAGAAATTACTGTTCTATATAGTTTGATTTTAAGAGTGCATCCTGGCATCCATTTGGGGAAAAGGCACTACATAAAAGCAAAATCAATATGAGGGACAGTTATGTTTCCTGAGCTTTTTTGTTAGCTATAAAATACATACACAAGAAGGGAGGGGAAACCAAGTCACCTGGACTGAAGGAGGACAAGACAAAGCACAGAAAAACATGCACTGGTAAGAGCATGAACTACACAGCTTTGCTGGGTGCAGGCAGATCTCTGCTCTCACTATATCCAAGTGCTCCCACAAGACACTGGCTTCTCCCGTGGCAGGCATCAAGCTGCTGGAAAAATTCAGAAATGCATGCATTTTGGAAAATATGGGGTCTCTTGGCTTGTTCTTAGTTATTCTTAAAATCAAACTGACTGTTGGCTGAATATTCACAGGGAAATTTGCCTTTGCTAAGCACGAAGGATGAACAGAAGAGTAATAAAATAGTGCTGAGCCACATTCTTCTTTAAATCCCCACTGAACTCAACCCATGCTATCTTTGTTCTTTTCTCCAAAATATTCCAAAATATTCTTCCTTTTACCTGAGCTGGTGGTCTCTTCAAGCATCCCTGGATAAACTCCCAGTCACCTCATGTGATGTATTTTCTATGATTTGCAAGCATAGATCTGAAAAAAAAAAAAATGAAAATAATGTAATCTATATTTCTAAATTATACACTTAAATATATTGCAGTGAATTTTTACCTCCCCCCAAAAAATGAAATCATAACTACTTTGTTTAAGCCCAGCTGAAAAATTAAAATTCATACTACAGTATTCTGACACAGGTTACTAAACCAGAAAAGAAAGCATCTTATTTGAGCTTTGAGTAAAATCTCAGATCATGGTGTCTTTTCAGTATCAGCATGCAATTATGTGAACAAGAAATTGCACAAAAAGCTTTTAATATGGGATTTCTATAATGGCATTTTCATCAGGAGGAAATACTTGCCATCTGAAGAAAAGTAATTTGTCTTGGTTTTTGAAAACTAAATTATCCCCTATAAAAATCAGCTCAAAAGCATTACATAAATTTATAAGCATTCCAGATTAAACACAAAGTTTTTCTTCTTTCTGCTGACCCCTAGTGATCCATTTTGTGAGAGTTCAACAGTGAACCCAACACATTATTTATTTCTGAAACTCAGATAAGGCATCTGGAAGATGTTATCGGTGTGATTTAGCCACCAGCCCATAATTCAGGGAACTGGGAAGTAAAGGCCCAGAAAACGTATCGGCACGTGGTTGTTCACTTGAAACTCAAGCAAAACTGCAAAAGAACACACGAGCTGACAGTAACAGACAGCACCAAATATCAGAGCAGCCCCTGTGAGAAACTGGTCCCTGGGGTTTAACATAGCGCTTACACTACGTGATTACCAATAAGAAGCTTTTCCCATATCTTCTCATATTTTTCTTTTTGCCTTATGCTCTCAGATTTGTTATTTGCAGGAACTCCCATCCTGTTTTGGCTGCTTTGAGGGCTCTCAGTCAAGTAAAGTAGTGAAGCAAATGAGGGCTAGGATGCAAAACTAGGGAAAAAGTAGCCATTAAGTTCAATTTCATTCTTTTCCTCACAGGTATCTGACATACAGAGCAACAGATTTCAAACCCAGTTCACGAAGGTGCATCAGAAAGATGGCTCTCTCCCTGTCTGCACAACCATTATATTATGTGACTGTGAGGTGTAGCTTGTTGAAAAAGTAATTGCATCATGAGACAGCAATCCTTGCTGTGCACACACCGCTGCATTATAGGAAAAGTTTAGATTAAAAAGAACAAGCCTCCAGCTAGCACTGCTCTGCTCCTGCAACTGTGCAGCATGTCTCTTACAAATAAGAGGCATCTTTGCACCAGATTAATTCCTCTTGCATTAACGATTGTAAGATGAGCTTCAGTGAGGTGTTTTGGTGCCGGTGCGCCATCCATCACTATCCTAGGATTCTGCCTTCCTCCCACTCTACCCAGAGCCCACCTCATCCCAACATCTGCTATTTCCTCTCTCCAGCTGCTGCCCAGTCTTTTCCTGGCCAGTGGTTGGAGGCTGGACATTTTGTCTCCCCCAGCATCCTTCTTCCAGGAGGAAGGGGTAGAAAAGAGTTACATGCTTGGTCACTATTTGTAGCAACAAGATAGAACTTCATACTTTTAGCAGTCCTTTTCCATTTCTCAGTGTCCTACTCAAACAACTGAGTTTTGGTGTGATACCAAACAAAATGCAGGAGTGTGTCTAATTGCTTACACAGGGATCTCATGTCATGACCCCTGTAACACCGTGCTAAGCACAAAGCTGTTGGTCCTGTCCAACTCCACTGATTTTCACTGGGAATATGCCAGTCATTTGGAGAGTAGTTTGGCTCATTTCTGCATCATAACAGCTGCCCTCAAGCTCATTTTCATTAAAACAACATCAAGACCAACCTTACATGTCACAAATTCATTTTTGTGTATTTTTAATTGCTTGTCCCAAATCAAACTATTGGAAAGGAAAAAATGAAAAAACCTTCACCATCCAAATATTTTGACTGCTAATGTAAGGAAAGGCAAGAAAATTTCCCTTCTGTTTTTATAGCAGAAAGATTTATCATAGCTTGCTAAATTCTGGAGTGATTAAGTCATATTAAAGACATAACTAAAATAAGTGTTTGGTTTCTGGCTTCTTAAGTTTTGCACTTGGTTCAAGAACAGGTTTTGATTTTGAAAGTGATAATATTTCTTCACTATAATACAAATATTGCTCTCCTTCCACAACTGGGTATAATGAAGTCAATAAAATATGCACAGAAGAAATGCAAGCAGCATTTGGCTCAATATAAAGATTGATAATGTAACCAACTAAAAAGAAATGCTTTTTATCATCATAAGCCTCTCCTGGTTTCTTATACTTTTCATTGAGCAAAACAATCCATCATACTTGAACTTCATGCACGTTCCTGAAGCCAACAGTTAGTAAAAGTCAATTTTTAATTATGATATTTTTATAAAACCTACAATTTATTTCCTGATTTAGTAAAACACTCTAAACAGCAAGTCATCAATATAAATTATGTAAATCTCAAGTGACCCCAAAGTCATTAATCTGACTGGATTTCACAGTGAAACATAACACAGCAATAACCCACTAGCTCAGTCTGACACCACAGAGCAGCAAAGATGGGCCCAGCACTGATGAACAATGGGAAATCACAGTTTTGTTCTAGACTACTGTGATTTTTAACCTTTTAAATAAATTGCCCATTGTGATTAGAATACCTGTTGCTGTCTGACATTTAGGGCCAAAGGAAAAAGGGTCTGTTAACTATGAAAAAGAGAACACAAGGTTATGATCTACAGTGTCATGCAAAGAGCAATGAACACTGAGCTCCAAAATACTGAGCTTTACTTGCCTATTAACTTGTCCCCATCCCATTCCTGCAGAAAACCACAGCAAATCCTGTTGGCAGCAGGAGAAGGAAATCTGCCTGGGAGGACTCTGAGTTGTCCTTTGGTAGCAGCAGCAGTGGCTCATGCCAGTTTCCAGCAGCCCTTTCTGCTTTGAAGGAAAACCAAAAAGTCTATTGTGCCAAACCTCTTACTTTTTACTGGAACAGCCCGAAGGCTGCAGAGCTGCTGGAAGGTGTTTCCCCTAACCTGTACGAAGCACAAACTCCCCGTTCTCCTTTCCATCTCCCATTGCTGCTCCTTCCCTGGGGTCAGACCCCGGCGAGGGCTCCTGCTGCCTGGCGAGGCAATCTCACCTCCCCAGGCACCTGCTTCCCTCAGCTAATCTGGTTCATGTGGGCCTGCTTTAAAAACTCCAGTTTTGGTTTTCAAGATGTTTTCTCTTTTGGAGGCCACCCCAGTCTTTCCCAGCTCCTATCTCGTCAGCCACATCTGTGCTGAGTCCATCCTCATCTGCAGCCCCCTGCTGCCTTCCCTTCATTTCTGTGCATGGACATTGTCCATAGCCTTGTGGACTTCACGCTACTAAAATACCGTTGAAGGATGTAAAGGATGAGGAGATGGCACAGAAATGAACAAGGATTTTCTCCCTCATGCATGAGAGAGACTCACAGGATTTAGCCTTTGTTCTTCACTAAGAAGAATACTTCATGGGTGTTGATTGCTTTTTTTTTTTTAAAAGTAGGACTTGGTTATTGTCTGGGTCTCAGTCTACATGAACTAAGATCACCCAGGTTCATGTAGACCAACTGAAGAGGAGCTATCAGAAGGCAAAACATCCTGGCTGTTAAAACTTTCCAGATTCTCTTCCTTTCTACTCCCTTTCTTGCACTTCATAAAAGTTTGTGCAGGAGACCAGCAGGTGAGAGGTAGCAACTAACTGCAGCATTTTAAGGTGTTTGCTAAAATGCAGTTGCAGAGTAGAGCAAGATGGCTTAAAAAATCTGATGACTTTTTTACCTTTCCTAGGGCACAATTCCCACATACTCTATTCTTTTTTCAGCACTTGAAATGGTTTCTCTTCTGATTTACAGAGTTAGATATACAGTCTGTATTTTTTGAACTTCAGATGCACTTCCCCATATTAAAATGTCTCACAGGCAAATGCATATCCCTATTTATACTTCTTATATTAACTCAGTTACACAGTGGTGATAAAACTCCATAAGAAATAAGAGCTCTCATTGCACATTCACTAAGACATCCAAAGAACGGAGGAAGAACAGACCATAAGTCTCATAAATCCAGCTTAATCTATTCATAGTAAGAGTCTACAAATCAGACATTTTTATATTCCAGGATATTTATGATAAGATGGTGAATGTATAAACCTTCCCTAACAATAACTCAATAATTGATGATAAAACAACAAATTAGATAATGATTTTCAAAAATTTTTAATCAAAAAGTGAAATATTATAAATAATAATTTGGCCTGCAGGCATTAGATCAAATCTGCAGTGAGTGAGGGCAAGAACAGCATTTCAAAACTTTCAGAGCTTTCTTATCCTCTGAATCAGAACCTTCCACCTTCACTGCTTCAGTAGCTGCAGTAATATGTAGATATTTTTCCTTCATGAAATGTACCCAAGAAACCTGTGGGGGAGATTCTATGCATCATGCTCATTTTCAGTCTCAGGAAGGTTTTTTTAAGGTGTTACATCCACGAGAGAAAGGAGGTGGTCTGCTAGAGCTGTCAGTCCAGCCAGCGTGGTTGGAGGTATCTTTGGCTCTTAGCAGGGCAAACAGAGGAGGATTTGTTTTGGTCACATCCAGGTTCTTCTGCCAGAAGATGTACTGGGAGGAGGATTTGGCATATGCCACCGTGCAGTGCTCCTTCAGTTATTTTACAAAGCCCCTCCCACATGAAACACATCCTTGCTCTCACTCCGTCCAAGATCCTTGCTATAGAGGCAGCCATCAAATACATCTTAGAAATAGATATTTTGTTCAAGTCACCTGGATCTTTATGTTTCAATAGGTAGAAATGCCCTGTTTTCCACCCTAAATATGTTCACAGATGTTCTTCTTATAGTGGATGTTCTTATAACAACATCTCCCTTAGCCTACAGAGCTCCCTTCACCACTGTGTATGTATCAGCAACATGAAATGCATCATCAGTCTTCCTTTTGCTAGGCTAAGCAAATTAATTTTATTCTCTACTTACAAAGCAAGCTCTTAATTCCCCTGATTATCCTAATAACCATTCCCTCTGCTTGCACAAATCTGAACATGCACACAGGGATCCAAACGAGATCTATGCAGTGGCATTAATTTAACTTTGTTCTACTGTATTTTCAGCCCTGAAAATAGCTTTTCACATTACATGGAAACAGTCACCTTGTGATCAGACAGTATATCCTTCTTTTATTGACCCAATTCCATTGTTAATTCTCTGGCTTGCTAATGTACTACTCTGCCCTAAAGTATTCACATCTCATTTGTATGTAAACAGGACTTAAAAGGGTTTTCAGAGATAATTCTAGATAACAGTATATAAGATGTACACATACACAATTCAATGATATTTGTTAGAGAAAGGGGGAACACGAATGTGCAGCAACAAAGGAAATTCTGTGACTCAGCTAGAAAGGTAAAAAGCAGGTATCCAGTAAATACCAGTCTTTTGAGATAATAGCTTTCCCTGTTCGGCTGTTCTTCACCAGTTCCTTATCTAAAGTCTCTGTGGCACATGCTGATGAGAGAGAATTCGACCTACAGAGCCTCACATGAGAAACTGACGCACACTCTAAGCCCACTTTTCAGCTGCTTAACAATTATGAATGCTTTTTGTTGATCATATAGATCAGAAATCAAGCAAACAGGACCTTTCCTACCTAGAAGAAAGGTTCTGATTTACAGTATTTCTGCTTCTGGAACATATTTCTCCTGTTTAAAATTGTTCAAGTATGTTTCAAAGTTAATTTTGTCTGAGAATGCAGTGGCCAACAATGTAAAATTTGTGCTTGCATGATCTTAGTGTGATTGTGAAATTCTCTTGCTGCTCTTAGGAATTCCCACACAACCAATCATGCCTTTCTTACTCTTTCGCACTTAAGATAATGTGAAACACTCCAAAAATGTAAATGCAAATGCAGATCAGCCTGCTTCCCGCCTGACAGCAGCTTACAAAACTGATGGTGAATCTCTTCACAGATCTGCTTTTTTTTTTATTTTATCTTTCTGGTGAGTCTATCGTTCTCTTGGAAAGATAAGGCATCCATCCCAGCGAGTAACACGCAGCACTGCCAAAGCCCGTATGTTTTTCCTGTCTCTGACTCCCAGAACAACATGCCAAGGAAGGACCAATTCTATCTCATTCTTCATAGTCACAGAGGCCTTTCATAAAAAAAAGTTGTTGCAAGGGGCTTGAAGAAGCAGTACAGCAATCCCATAGCCTGGATGGCCTCAGCAGTTGCCGTGGTTCCCTTCTCCCGGCTGTGCATGAAATATGGGAAAGTCAGGCCAAATACAGACATGTTGGAATCAAATGGCCTTTTTCTATAGTGAAAGGAACAATGGTTTTATCCAAGACATGCAGCAGATTTCTTGTTGCTGTCTGGTGTCTGCAGAGAGCCACAGTCTTGCTCTCAGCCTAACAACACACTGGCATTCATGCTTTCCTTTACCCTTCAGCACTCACAACTAACACAGACAGAAAGGCTTGTGTATTAGTTTCTCTATTTGACTTGAAGAGACAGATGAATAAAACTAAATGAATGTCAACTGTTAGACCATAGGACTTAATGTGTTTTTGGAAACAGAAGCATCAGGTGTTAATTGCATACAGAAAAAACTTCAAGATCATTAAGATCAGCTCCATCTGATGCTAATGACTGTGGTTTCCCAATTCAAACCCCAGAATTTAAAGCCAGGATCAGCACTTGCTTTGCTTAGCTCACTTCTTAGGAGCTGTAATGACCAGGAATGAAATAGCCAAAAGCCCAGGTGGCACTCTTCAAACGGACATTTTAGAGCCTCGAGACCTGATCCCGCAGCTGCCAGCTTCACCCTTTGAAAACCATCAGCAGCTGGTTTCTTGTCTAGCAAAAAGAAAATGAAATATGCTGCATTTTCACGGCCATCAATCAGCAGGTGCAGTGCCAGGAAAGCTTCATAATGATGTAGATATTGCCAACTGACTTTGCAAAAAAAATGTTCTTTTCAGTATAGGAACACGTAGACAAAACCCAGGAGGTGATCTCAGCGCACACCTGTGTGCATGGGGCAGCCATCCCTTAGGTATTTGGATAGGAGGGGACTGAGACTGAAAGCACCTCCCTTGCCAGAGGTACCAGTTCTCACCTTCATACCAAAGGGCAGCAGAGGTGTGCACACCTCAGCACTCTTCGGCACTGCCTCCCTGGAGCCATAGAAGTGGGCTTGATCCTGACCTCACACACTTAGGGGAGTAACTTTGCTTGCCTTGCTGAGTTTTCTGTTGTTCTTACCAGGAAGAAAGTTCTGAGAGTGGAAGACCTTAAAATGAAAAGTAATGGTGGAAAACTTAGAGTTACAAGCAAACACAGTGGGGAGAAATACAAAAGTATTAATGAACAAGGTGTTACTTTTTTGGATTTGCTTTTCTTCTTGGTGTTCTGCAAAATGAAAGCTATCAGCGACGTTGCTGGTCTTAAATGTTGTATTTCCAAAGACTTTTTTTCTGCATGTACCCTTTTTTATTATCTTTACTGACTTCCTGAGAGATTCTGAAATGTCTGGCATGAGTCATGCTGTGAGCAATCCTTTTGTGAGAACTGAATGAAAATAGGCTGATAAGAAGGGTGATTTCATTAAAGAAAGCAGCCAGGTGACTGGTTACATGGGACGTTATTGAAATTATGCATGCAGAACTCTAACACTATCATATTGTTTTAGATCATGTTTTCCATGGCGCAAGAGAAAGTATCTTTGTCAGCTCAGTGGAGAAAGGTTGGAGATGATTGAAGTAAAACAGCAGGAGGAGGCTGATATGATTAAGTCACACAGCCAACTGCCCATGTATAACACGGTAATGGAGGTGAAAGTAGAGGGCAGACTAAAATTAAGTCAAAAGGACACAGGAGACAAAGGGCTACACATATAGGACAAGGAGAGGATATGCAATGAGCTGATTTGTATAGCAGGCAGAGTGAAAAATTTTCATGCCCCATATTTAGATATTTTCTGTTAATATTGATGCAAATTCTGTACTAACTAGTGCTGGAATGGACAGTTTGTTTAGCCAGCACACATGGAGAGAGGCAAGTTTAATTAATTTTACAGTTGTGGGCAGAGAGGTCAGATGACAGCCTGTGAGCAAAATCCCCAGCAGCTAGATTGGACAGCAGGAGGAAAAAAAAGAACATTTGGGAGAAAAGCTGGGTCAGCTCTGGATCCACTCTAGTGATTGTTCACCCCTTTTCAGGAGAAAATTGGGTCTTAATTTTGCTCCAGGCCACCAGGTAAGAATGTCATTATTGTAGGAAATCTTGGTTGCTGCAAGAAAAACACAGTCTAAATTGTTCCCTCTGGGTAGAACAATGCTAGAAACAAGCCACAAACCAGCTGGTCATATGAGCCACAGGGCAACCAGGGTATCAGCACCATAGTGCCCTCCAAGGAAGAAATCATCTATGAAGAGTCATTAGAAACTGCTGCAGATTGGTGCAAAGGCTGCTGTGGCCCATGGCATGTCAAGTTGCCTTTTGGTCCCCAGTAATCTCAGCCAAATTGGGGGAGCAGAAGGCTTGCAAAAATGGCTCCTGCTAGTCATCTTCATGGTGCTATTGCAGTCTTTCGTGGCGCCGTTTCAGCTTGAGGCCTGAGTTCACCTTAAAATAATTTCCATTGACAGTTTACATCATTCTGACCACTCAGAGCGTTGTGCAAGTCACAGTTACCATCTCCAGATACAGATGCCTGGGGCAATCTTGCAGTCATCAGACACTACAGAAAGGGGTGCTGGGAATGCCTACAGATTTTGCAATCTCTGAGAGCATGCTGCACTCTCCATCTGCGGATAAGGAACTACAAAACCAGAGAGCAGCAGCAGGGGGTTAGTTACAATCCCAGGCAGAAGCCAAAGATCCAACACCTTCCAAAGGTGAGGAAGCACTTCTGAGGTGAGTATGTGGCTTTAATTTCTTTGTGCCACAAAGTAGTAAAACCCATTTTGGAAATACATTCATTTCCTGACAGGCTTTTTCCATCATTATTATAGCAACTGGGTGCTTAATGTGCAAGTCATTAATTTACTTTCACAGCCTTCGTAGGGTGAAGGGCAAATATTCTTCATGTTATCAAGGCAAAGAAAAGTAGTGCAGGTCCATTAATAGGGAAGAAGAGGACATAAAATGACATATGGAATACATACGTATTCAAAGTCTTTGTAACTTCAGTCTTCTCAGAGAAATTTAATTACAACCATACATTTAGCACAGTGAATTTCAAGACCATAATAGGAACACAAGGCAGAAAAAGAAGAGAGACAGCTAAAATGGGCATATCCTGGTTGTCAGTAACTGCTGAATCCACCTTTGGCAACAGCCAAATCATTTGAATAACTAAAAATTATCTTCAAAACTCACAGAGAATGTCTGAGATCCAAAGAAAGACAAAGACGGAAGCATAAATTCAGTACTTAACATCAAAAAGTGAAGAAAGGATGATCTGGGAACCTACGAACCAGCCAGATCACCTTCAATGAAGGTTCCTGATGACTCACAATTTGCAGAGTTATTAGGGAAAGTTAACAAGAACAAAATTTGTCGCAGAGGACAGTCCACGGCAACTCATTAGACCGTGCCCTGGTCTAATGGCACTTGAGAGGCCACAGCTAGAGTACTGTGGCTAATTTTGATCATCATACTTAAATAAGGTTGGTCAAATTAGAGGCAGTTCAAAAATGGAACAGCAAAGCTAATAAGGGGCCCGCAAATGTGACCTACAAGGAAAGTTAAAAGAAATAGCCTTATCTTAGAAAAGAGAGCACTGAAAGAGATTGCACTTAGTGTTCTAATAACAAGAAGAGAGAAGGCTGCAGTTGGTTATTCCCCATATCTATGGATGGCAAAGGAAAGACTACTCTGATTTCAGCACAGGGGTAGGCTGGATGCTTTCTAACCATGAGAGAGTTAAGTGGTGGGATACCTCATCTGGGGAGATCAGTGCTCTCAAAATCCCCTTCACACGCAGCTGAGCAGGGGACAGGCAAACCCCTCAGGAGGGTGGCTAAGCAACATCAAATCCTGCCTCAGAAAAGGAGAAAATATGGTAATGAACTAATTGCACCAGGTGAGTCACCTTCCTTCCCTGAAAGCGTTACTGGCCCGGTCAGTAAAAGTTAAGCTCAAGGTGTGATGTATCCTGACTTCACCAGCATCCCCAACCCAACAAGTCAATGGTTTCATAGACAGGGAAATGGAGCTAAAAGTGTCCCATCCTCTGAGGTGGCCAATCTGGGCATGGAACTGCTCTCCCCTCCCATGAAAAGTACAGAGCAGAGACTTTTTTCTTCACTCTTCCACACTGGAGTTAAACAAAACCCCTTTGAAATGTTTAGGAGAAGGAGTTAGAAAGAGAGGGAAAAGGAGAAAGATTTTCTCCTCCATCCTCTCTCCCCCCCTGCTGATCCCCTAATAGCTGTCAGCCCAGGAGATAAAGGCATTAATTTGGGAAGTTTTGCTTGGGAAGACTCAGAGCAGAGCCTCTCATTTTAGTCTCTTGTGTGCTTTGATTATTCCACAACGCAGAGCTTCCTCCTTTTTCTTTTCTCTCTTTTTTTTTTCCTCCAATAATTCCGTGCTAAAAGTCACACGACAGTAACTTCAATGGGAAACCACACTGCTGTGAAAATCTCAGTCAATATTTCCCAACAGAAAAATTTTTCACCAGAAAGCTCGTGGCCACCTCCAACGTCGAGGTTCCGGCAGCAGCTAAGCTTTAAGTGCCTCGTATTTCTGCATATCAGGATCATCAGTCAGGCACCCAGAAAACGAGGAGCATAAAAGTAATGATCACCTCTGACACGGCTGGAGTGACTTTATCTGGCATGGCACAGCCCCCACGGCAGCCCAATCAATCACCTCCTCAGGACACCAAGCCCAGAGCATTTTTTTCTCTCTAAAACATCAATACCAGCTAACATTTCTTAAACGCTGTCATTCATTTCAACCAATCTTCCCCTTCCTAATGTCAGTCTCTTTCCGTTGGGAAATTTGGAGTTTATTCCACAGTGTGAAGCATCAAGAGAACAACTGCATCAAGGAACAACCTCCTTTCCCTTGCCACTTATGTTTGTTTTGTACGGGAGCATAATACACACATCCACCCAAGCAAGAGAGTCACAGGTCTGATGCACCACCACATACTAAGCATCTCTTAGCATTGCTAAAAAGTTCAATATCCAAAATCTCTGCCTGACCAGAGACCAGATTTTTAGGTATTTTGATCTTCCTACCTCACCATCTTTTTTTTTAACTCCTTCATAACATTTGGACTATACAGATAACACCTTAATAGGGAAAGCCACTGTTTTTCTAGCTTATCCATGAAATTGCCTTACGTCATTTACATGCAATAATATCACAAAGAGCTTATACTTTTCCCTTTTATCAGCCAAAAAGCATACTGGAATTAACATATGGTATCTCACTCTATTCCCTTTATACTGATTCCAAACACTCAGAGGCAAGTCGTTAGTAAAACAAGCAGGCAACATCCCTGCCAAGCCCCAAACAGACAAGGGTGTGAACAAGCCCTCCCTTACTGCTGAACAACAGGGGATTGCTCAAAGCCCTCTCCTCAGAGGAACCCTGGGGCAGCACCCGAGGCCCTGAGCAAAAGAAATTGCAAAGTTGATGGGGAATTTCTGGGAGCTGCTCAGAAAGATAAGTCCTGCACCAAACGAGTTCACTCTGCTGAGAGCACAGACCAAACAACGGGCACTACAAGTTATCCCACGTGTGGAAAAGGGCACTGTGTATAACGCACGATGCACACTGCTGAATGTGGGTGGATTACACGACCTTCCCCTCTCCTTTCCTGCCCTGTTTGCTTTGACCTTCTATTGCATTGCTCAAGCATCCCGTATCTCCTTGCTCCTGGCTCAGGCTCGACCTCAGAACAACAGGGACAGGTGCTCTGTTTCCCCAACGTATTTCTCTCTTTCTCCTTCTAGCAAGGTTTTGTCACATAGGCTGGGATATTTTTCCTCTGTCAGTGCAAGAAGGGCTAACTCAGCTGTACTGTTAATTTTACAGGGCACAGAAGAAATTGTTTTGCTTATTCTCTGTAATCTTAATGTTGTTTGTTAACAGCTCCAACTCATACTCGGTCTGGCAGAAAAAAAACCCTACATTTTTTTTTTTAGCTATTGTACAAATATATACCCACCTTATTAAAAACCTGAAAACCAGACTCCTTTACTATCTCCACATATGCCATAAGCACACACCAATCTGATCACATATCAGTTCTTTAAATCTTATTCTCATGGGAAAGCAGACTTAGCTAGTGATGATTTGCAGAGCCTTTTGCAAAAAAGATGGACTGCCATTTCCCATGAAATCACAGGCTGCTGTAAGAAATCTTTGAAAGCATTTTGGCTATGCAAAATTACTGGAAATTATTATTTCATATAAGATTCAACCTGTACAAAAGTCTATGTAATTTTTGGCATATATATCTATCAACAATCCTGAGAAAAGTTTCGCCTTGGAAAACAAAAGGTCATTTTCCTGCATTAGATGAGGATTTTAAATGATGGGACACATTCCAAGAATAGGTCTGAGAAGCAAATATGAAAGCTGCAATCCTGTGATCATAGTGATAATGGTTTTGGTCCCTGATTAAAGAGAAATATTCAGCTTTGATGTACTCTTTCTAGTCAAGGAGTCATAATGAATAAGTAACAAATATCAAGAAATGAATTTGAGAGAAATACAGAAATTAACTGCTTCAGATGACCATTTCAAGTCAGACCTACATGGTGTTATCTGTATCAGTGACTGAGATCCTAATGGAAGATCAGACTGGCAAGATGTACAAATTTGTGGCTAAGAAGAACTGCAGCCTAAAGGAGTGCAAAAATTAAGGAAGGGAAATTGTTTCTCAGCACAGATGAAGATGGAGACTGTGTCTTGCTGTTGAAGCAATAAGTAAAAGCACTGCAGATGACAAGGATCCATAGCTGGAGAGTCACTCACTTCAGTGGCCAATCACTGCAGGATGGGAGAGATCAGAGTTAGATGCCCTTGCCTGAGTCAGAGGACAGGGTTGTACATCTGTCATGGAAGTGGTCTCTCCCCTTCGTGTTCCTGTGCAGGTGCTGTAGCAATAGTTCAGAGATACGAAGGATTATCATGAAAAGCAGCAGCAGGTTGACCCTCTTTTCAGTACTGCTCGTGCCAAAATGCCCCTGTGCTCTTGACACTGGGTAACCAGGCCTGGGTAAGTGCCACGCCAAGGCACCCTTCACTCTCCTGTGTATTTCTGCTGTGAGCATGCACTGCTTTCCTGATGCCACAGCAATAGGAGCTGGGTAACTTCCAGCTTGTAACATGGTGTGTTGTGATGGTCTTGCCAGAGACCTGTGTTTTGGCCCCAGCTGTCCTGCGGTCAGAACAAAAAGAGTGAGAAATAAGGGCTCACCACACGGGACAGTTCATGTGAATGAAGGCAACTGAGGCAGGGAAAAGGAAGCACAAATACTGTGCTCCTTGGAGTAAACCCAACTGATACATCCAAGTGTGCCCTGAGGAGCACATTTCTTGTGAACAGAGCGTGGGTTAAAAAGGCATTGGCAAAACTTTTCTCTACATCGCGAGATCTACCATAGCTTCATTTCCAACATGCCAAACCACTTGGCCTAGAGAAAAAGAGGCAGGTTTTTCTAAAAGTTGAAATATTTCCTTTCAACATCTTTGCAAATGAAATGACTTGATGCCTCCTGTTTCCAAGATATTTAATTTCAGGTTGGAGGAGTTTAGTATGAGTTTCAATTATTATCAGTCTTTCTTTTTTATTTTACAGATTCTATTTCTCTGGAAAAATTGAAAGGTTTTGTTTTAGACTGAAATAAGTCACTTCTCCTCGCTGCACCAGTGAATTGCAAACCATCTACTTACTAAATTTTCCATGTGCCTATAACATCTGTTCAACAGTTGCCTTTTTCAAAATTTACTCCAGCACATTATTATAGTTGTGCCTTTCTGTCCCTCTGACATGCCATCTTCTCCCTTCTGCTTTACTCTGGTTGCTGTTTTTCTCATATTACTGCAGTAGAAAAATGTAGAACATTAGCATCTGTTAATCCTTTTATACCTCTCATCTTCACATGTTTGGCCAACTCTGCTTTTCATTGTGCCTCTGTCTCTGGAATAGCCTCAAAATTCCAGATACAGCAAAATAACCCGAAGTGTAGCCTGGCCCCAAGCTACTGCTGGAAGGCTATTTTAGAGTTAAGATAATTCAATGGTTTAAATGTGTTTATTGGATCCCTAGGAGCAAACTTTTATCCCAGTTTGCAGGGATTTAGCCATTCAGTTCTTATTAATATTGAACCATGCTGCTGAATCTACATGTTCTGTAAGGAAATAACCTAGATTTTAGTGCTTTCCTTTGCACTAGACACTTATTTCAGCAAATAATAGAACTGATAAAATGAAACTTGTCCTTGGCCTACAGTTTTGCAGCGGCACAAAGGAGAAGGAATGAAAAGCTGAAAAATACCTAGCAAAGATCTTCAGAGTAAATTTGGACCCCAACTTTTACACCATGTTTGAAAGTAATATGTGGGGTAAAATAGAGTGTTACTATTCCTGCCAAGAGGTTATGTTGGAGGTAGGTGGGTAAACAATGGGGGCTGAAGTGAAAGAAGGGAAAACTAGCTGTATCTCATTCCTACAATCCCTGTGTGACTCACCCTGGCAGACCTCAGCACTGGGTCTTCTGGTGTTCATGAGATAGAAACACAGACCTGTCCACAATGTGCCTCAGATGAGAGACAATAAGCCTTGTGTTGCATACTTCTGTTGATGAAAAACTGATTTTTGGACTGCTGAGACCAAAACATGCCAAGCATGACCAGCTGCAGAGTCAGCCTAGCCAATGCAAAGAACTACCAAACAAAACCCCAAAAAAAGAACTTAACCCCTCACCTAAAAACAAAAAAGCGATTCAACATCAATTTTTCAGCAGAAACAGAATTAATTAAGAACCTGACAGCTAGGAAAATTCTTTGAAAGGCATGATGGTGCTGTTTTTGACCACCTCAACCAGTAGTGAACTTTATTGACAACAAACGTGGCTACAAGTGCTAATGTTACTTAAATAAAATGGAATGAGAGCAAGTGTCCAGTAAGGACTCTCATTAAATGCAGAATAAAGTACCTGGCCCATCTCTAAAACAAGAGAATGCACTTACCACAAGCAGTTTAGCTCTGACAGTCCATGGGATGCAATTTTCTTTGCTGCACAGCACATGAACTGGAAAGGCCAGGGGGGCAGGAGCCACCACGACTGGGAGATGCTTGAATTCCCACAGTGAGCGTGGCACAAGTGACAGCAGGTCAGCCTCATCCTTTAGGGACTTTGCATCTATCTTTCCCTCCATTCAGAAGTCTCCTCAGTGAAACCCTCTCTCTCAAGGAAATGCCTTTGCCAGAAACTCTCTTGCCTATTAAAACTAGGAGACATTTTCCATCTCATTATATTCAATAAGCAAGGATTGGGGCAAAGACTTTCAATATCTTACTACCTGGTTTCTGCTCTGCAGGGATTTCATGAGGAAGCAAAATATTTTGGTATCAGACTTGTAGATTGTTGTGATGAAATTATGCATTTTTATGAACATAACTGAATATGCATTGTTGCAAAGGAAAATAAAGACAGGGAAATAGCTTTGGAAGCTGGCAAAGTTGGCATGCTCTTATCTACAGTTAACAAAGCTACAAAGCAGAGAGAAGCTGCATTGGGAAGGGGATCTCCCATGGGATCTGCCATGGGATATCCAAGTGCCTGGGGCATTGCACCAGCACATGGCAGAGCTGGTTTCCCATCAGGGAAAACCAGCCAGCTCCAAATCCAGCAGAAGATGCTCTCAAGTCACCTCCTTCCCTCTGCCCTGTTGGGTTGCCTTAGGTTGCTCTTCCGCCGGGTCTATTCTGCACACTTTGCTCTGAGCACATCCAGTGCCTCTCTCACCTCATACACTGCTTGCAAACAATATTTATATAACTCAATTTGACATCAAGGCTAAAAAAGGTTAATAGGGTCCCCGTTTCCAAATGCAGAAGAGAATAAAAAAATAGAAAGCCTTCTTGAGGTCACCTATGGATAAATGTGAACAGGTGTAAGGTCTGCACAGCACCATGTGTCACCACCATTCCTCACAGTCTATCACAGGCAAACCCCTTCTTATTAAAGGCCTGACAGGCATGTTATTAAAACCACAGGGCTAAAAACATCACTGCATTTCTGTAATATTCCACCCACACTGTAGGAGCTGCAGCAGTCAGTCTTGCACGTGGCACTGCAAGGGCTGGAGATGCAGGTCCACAGTGTGTTTTTTGAAGTGGCACATATCTGCTTTAGTGGGAGCCCAACCTTCCCTGAACTGAGTTGGCAGGAGAAAACAATAGAAACAGAGCTGCCAGGGCTTCCATGTGAAGCTTTAGCTATGTGTGCTTGTGCGGGACACTAGCAGATGCCAGAGGGATCTACCTCCACAAGCTCCCTGTTCCCTAAACAACTCATAAAACAAAACACAGAAATGACCAAACCCTGACATTCTACAGGTTTCACATCATCAAATTGTACAAGTTTCAAAAGCAACTCAACAACTGCAAATTGCTAAAGAATATAGCAGCAAATGATAAATTGATTGCCTGCTGTTTCTTTGTGTACTAATTTGTGTTATGGCTTTCCAATCTGAAATTGCTTGAGTAGATTTTTGCTGTTTGTTTGTGGTTTGGGTTTTTTTTTAGCTCAAATTGCAAATGAAATGACTGTGGTAAACTGAATGCATCAAGCATAATGAAGAATTGATCAATTGTTATGTTGTAGGGCTTTTCTGAGCAGTGGTTTCTAGCCTGTCTTCTTAAGATGAAAATCATAGTTATTAGCCAATTACCAAGTAAGAATGCAAAACTGAGTCTGTTTTTGATAATAGAAAGATGGTAGAAAAACTGGAATAGTGCATGTCTGCCTGTGATTGCCTTGTTTTACCTCTGGATGGTGATACACAAATAGCATTTTTTGTTGAATTACTCCCCAGCAAAAGAATTAAGCTGAGGCTACTTCCTTCTTCAGTAACGGTGGTGCTTTTAAACCATCCTTTTCAATAAAAGGTAGAGCTCTATTTTATGAGCTAAAATGTGCACTCACTGTTATCAGGCAAGAAGGAGGTGAAGGAGTAGAACTGAAAGCTCACCATGTAAATGGTTCCATGGAAATAAGAAATTACTAGGATTTCATCTTGTCTGGTGAGAAGGAACTACACTGCGTTATCAGTGTCTACGAAAGAAAAGAGAGTGGTTCCTATCAAGAATACTCCATCCAGCAACCTGGTTCTCTTTTATTTACTTTCTAAAGAATTAGAAAGTGCCAGTGCTGCACCTCCTGTAAAAATCACCAGCACCAGGTTGGCTGTAGCAGAGGAAATCCCCATCCCACCCTAATGCATGGGAATCCCCCCGCCTCAAGCCTGGCCAGCCCTTGGTGGACGGACCTCATTTCCTGGCTCAGAAGATCTTCTGAGGGCACAAATCTCCCCAGCAAATTTAGAGTAATTTTTAAGTGAACATCAATTTTAAAATATCCAAAACTCCACTGTGATCAAAGTTAGCTTAGTGAAAACAAGGTAAAATGGGTTGGTTTACCTTCTGCACGGCTGATCCTGATCCAAACACATCTGCCAATAATATGCACCATATGGGGCAACAATTGTCTTGTGTTTTTTCCTGTGCCTCCCTAATCCCCTGTGCCCTCTCTAAGCGTGCATATCTGTACCTGCAGCTCTAGCTGGATGGCCAGAGAAAGGCATTTTGCATTATACACATATAATTATGGAGGTTTTTTTCTTATTATGGTAATTACTTCCTAAAAGATCGTGCAGGTAGCAGCTGTAAATGTAATGAATCCAGCTGAACTGGATTTTCTTTTGCATCAAAAAGCAGCTTATAGCTGAAGTCCTCATAGTTTCCTGAAACCCTACTGTTTTTATGAATGCTTCAACTAGTCCTGGTAAATAAGCAGAAATTTGTGGAGCAACCAAAGCAGAGATGACCCTAAACCAAAAGGAAAATTAGCACATTAGAAGAGTGAATATGAACTAAATTCCTCTAAATAAAAATAGTAAATGCATTTATCTGGAGGTTTTCAGGTACACATACTGAAAGCCTTGCTCTTTCATGGCAGGAATAATCATCAACATATGTTGTTCAAGGGCTAGATGCACAATGGGTGGCATCTTCCACAATGAGAGGTGTAAGGTCCACCTGGAATATCACCCTGGATGAGGGAAACTGCTGGCTGGAACTGTGACTGTCTGGTTTCTATAGGAGGAAGGTGCTAATGCATTTTAATTTAATTTAATTTAATTTTGAAGACAATTACAGCTACCTTCCAAATGCTGACAAAACAAACAGTGAGGATTGCTGATAAACTTGGTTTCTGGAAATCTATTAGAATTAATGTCGAGCTTCCATGGTTGGGAGTACACAGCTTCATCTTATCACGCTGGCCAGGCAGGCCAATACCTATTTCTGGCTCATGACCTTTTATTTTAATATTTTTAAATCCATCCAAAGGGCTATAATGCATGAGAAGGGTGGTTGCATTGGCAGCAGCAGCTGCTATGTACTCAAGTCCATTTTGCGTCAACTCTCTCCAAGTTTCAAAGATCAGGCAGCCCACAAGAAGGTGAAGGACAGGGTCAAAGAAGATCTGAATTTTGGTAGGAAGCTGGTGAGATCCTTCCAGGTTTAGGCATTAGTTGGGAAGTGAAAAGCATCCATGCACTTTGCTGTGCAGCAGTAACGAATAAAGCCTTACTCCAAAGGCAAGAGCAAACCAAACCATTCTTCCTAAATGTCAAAACCCTGACAGAAAAGCCCATTATGAACACGTGAGGAGTGTGTGGCTGCTGAAACCACTATTGTGCCAGTGAATGGAATGAACAGTAGCAATGAATAATAGCAAAACAATAGCAGGAAAAATTGCCTCGTCACCCTGCATACATTAGGAACTAAATCACACCCAGGACTCACACACAAATGTGGCATTTGGCAGCTCTAAGCTGCCTTCAGTCCTACTCCCCTTATCTCCCTGCCAGCCTGCACTGCACCCTGCACACACTGAAAATAAGCTCGTGCTGACACTTTCCTCAGCGCTGTATCATCCACATGCAGAACTAAATCAAGGAAGCGCGGGCGTATGTGGCCAAAACTCAGCATTTGCCATGGGAGCAGTCTGGAAAAACGTGTGGCTTGCAAATTGCAATTAGCCTGTGTGGCAGCTGAGGGATGGAAACAGCTCCAGCTCTCAAAGGGGTAAACCATGGAAATCAAATTTCCATCTGAATAGAGCCCAGTGGGTTCTAAAATCGAAACATGTGAGTTTGTTTTTGCTGCTTCTATTTAGGAAAGCTACAATTGCAAGTGTATGTTCAACTGAGATTAGGAGGTAAGAAAGCACCTTTTCATTTTGTTTCTCTTTTTCATTCTGAGGGACGAGAGCAAAACAGACCAATCAATAACAATCATTATAATTTTCTTTTTATTGATTGCTCAGAAGTCCTCAAAGGCATCATCATTAACTTAAAGATAACTTGAGGAAATTTATGAGGGTTTTAATTCACTTCTGTCACAGAAATAGTGATTTCTATACTCAGATGCTCAGCCTTCCTGGATCCAAATCCAAGCAAGGATTAGCAAGGATGAGGGTTGGTAAAATTTAACAGAGTAATTGACAGAATTTAACTTTGTTGCTTTTTTTAACTGGCACATTCAACAGACGGGGCTGTATCTCACAAACCAGGGGAACTATGGACTGCACCTGTCCCGTTCAGCTGCCCTTCGATTCTCACACACGCGACCACGTGTCCCTGTTGTGCCCACCACATTCTTCATGAGCAATTTTCACACTGAGGAGAGATGCCAGATAGGGAGTCCTGGAGACTGAAAGATTTTAGAGGACAGCATCTCTGCTGGAAACTCCTTGCTCATCCAGGTCAGTTAGCCAGGAGCACGCTGTGTCCCTAGAAACAAACACCCGGTTCCTTCACCCTCTCTATTTAAGGAGAAAGCTCTTTTCAGCACCTCTCCGCTGACGGCACTCCAAACTCCACAATCCCAGAAGTTCCTCAGGTTTTGTTCACGTTTCTCACAGGCACCCCTCCTTGTCCCCTTGCTTGTTGGCCCTTCCTGACAGCACTGCTGGGCTCGTGCAGAACGCATGGCTGCCTCTGTCTGTGTCCCCCGTGCGAGCGGTGCACGGCATCGCTCCACAACGCGCTCGGGGGAAACACAGACTGGAAGAAAAACTTTGTACAAACAATTCCTCCTTTCTAAACCACAAGTTAAAAATAGAAATGCGAGCTGAGATAAGAGATACCAGCATGAATAAATAACTGCTTTCTCTGGAACTGAACGTTGGTCCTTGGTTTGTCAATAGGATATTGCTTGCCTTCATAGAAGGCTGGGATGATAAGTGACCTTGTTCCCAGGCAAATGAAACTCGAGTGCATCACAGAGACAACATCTTGAGATTGTAGGAGGATTTTTTCAACTACACTTTCTCTCAGGGACCCTTGCTATCACTTTTGTGCAGAGAAAAAAAAATCCTAAGAATTAAGCAATAAACTCACTAATCCTGCCCGATGGGAGCAATTATAGTGAGTTGTGGATACATACACAGAGTACCAAATATCAAGGGTGTTTTACAGAGCATCCATGGGACTGAGGGAAGGAGGAAAGAATCCTTCCCACATTGCTGCCTCTGTTTTTGATGGCTGGACAATACTCAGGCACTGCAGGAGGACGCACTGCAGGATATGTATTGTTTCCAGTATAGCTGATCCCTAGAATTGAAGACTCTACAGCCTGCCTTGAAAGAAGAGTGCTTACTCTGTGGCAAACATGTGGAAGGGTCTTTAATTGTACGCAAAGTCTCCTGGGTTACAAGAAGATTGTATTTTCAAAACACTGCAATATCTAAGAGGAAGCATTAAGCAGCAGACTCCTAGAGAAACATGTTCCTGCTTGGCCTCATTTTTCTTCTGTCTGTTATTCAGTACAAATAATATGTATGAAAAACATCTTATTCTTTTCAGCAGATTCTCAGCCTCTTCCTGGGTCAAGCTTTCTATAATTACTTTCATTTTACACAATAGTTCATATATTTCTGTCAATTTTGTATTATAAAAGCATTATGACTTGTTTCAGACCTGGCCATTCCAAGCGTGCAGTGTTTATAACATTTTCTTCCTTATCATTTCAGTTCAGAAGGAGGTTCTCCCATTTCCAAATTGTCTCAAAATAGCTTTATTTATTAGTTATCAAAGTTTTTATAAAATTTTGTGGGTTTCCTACCAGAGGAGCATGTATGGTTCAAGCATTTCTATGTAGTGATTGCGTTCACATTCACAACAAATTTCCACCTCTGAATATTTTTGGAATAAAATTTTTGTCACCAGCATGCAGAATAATGGCATAAAATCTTAGCAAATATTGGTGAAATAAGGCAACTTTTATCTGAAGTAAACCATCAGATGTTTCTTAGCTACACATGCCTCATCTATTAACAGATTACTGTTCCTCTGGAACTTTCACCCACCAAAAGAGTTTCTTCAAATGTTGTCAGATCAGAGTCTTCTAATGTCATTTTGAACACATCCATTAAGAGCTCGGAAAGAATGTCCCTTTCCCAGTGTCTGCCCTCCTTTTCTGCCCAATCTCCCTTTCAATGCAGCATAAATTATAACAGAGAGAAGTGGATGGCACTGACACACTGAAAGCTTCAGAAGCCTTCACCTGAGCTTTGCTACCTCAGTGAAATGTGGCCACTGGGCATGGAAGTGGCTGCTGATTAAAAGGCTTCCTTCTGTCTCTAGGACAGAAAAAGAAGAAAGTGAACACTTCCTTTGTCCACAGCTAATTTGGAGATATGATTTAACAGCCTAGGCATTTTGGACTGATTTTTTCCAAATGAAAATCTTTCATGACTTCCCTGTGAGGAGAAATTCAAACACTCTGGAAAATATTTTGTTCTACTATGAATTTTAAAGTAATAAATAAAAAGTGGAAATCTGGAAACTTGCCACAGAGGTGTTTAAAAATTTACCATATGTCACACAAATGGTGAAAATATGAGTATTTTCATACATAATCTGATATATATGTGTATGTGTATATGTATATATGCACCATAACCACCTCTTCTCTCTGCTTTTGAGCAAAGCCATGTGAAAGTCATCAGGCAACTCACTTCCCCAGCCCTGGGGTTCACTGTGATTTTGGGGCAAAGCTCCAGCCAAGCTCCCACGATGTGGGGGACAATGGTGAGAAATAAATCTGCCCCTGGAAATCTCTCTCTCCTGGTCACAGACAATTACAGCACAACCCCAAAGGCTGCTGTTGGTTAGCATTACCTGGATCAGCCACTGGGTTTTCATTCACCCTCCACACAAAAATTATTTTGTGATCCACCAGCTGTTTCTTGGAGCTTTAAAATGCCCTTTAAATATATTGTGTGGCTGGCACTGCTTTGCCCAAAGCAAACATGCACCTCGGGCTTGTGGACTATATTTCTTTCAGGGTTTTCTAGCTGCCATCACCTATTGATATTATTTGATTTGCAGCTCCTATACAAAGCAAACAAACAAAATCTCACAGCGTCTTAAACCTTCCTCCACGTAAGCCACTGATATTTACTGGGAGCAAGAGCAACAGGTACAGCTCGCTCACACCCACACTCACCTGCCTTTTCTCAATGTTCAGCAAGTCATTTCCTTTCAAGTTTTCAGCCTTCCACTCCAGTTTTCCTGGTGTCCTTCCCCAAAGCACCTGATGCTTCCTTCTGTGGCCATGAGCATCGGCCGGGACGGGCATAATGTCATAATGACACTCAGTTCCCTGAAAAGCAGACATTTTTGCCATGAGACCTTTTAATGAAATCATAGGAACAGAGTGGGGAATTAAATTAAATATATAGGTTTCTCCTACTTAAATAAATAAGCATTTTCTACTAAAGGCAATGTAGCCTGCACACCACAGATTAAAAGTGACTCCACACAAGACATGGACCTGGACTTTTATTGCTCCGCACTAGAGGGATGACCACTGTGACACTGAGCACTTCACCAGTGCACACAAGCTTGACATCTCCACCTGACTTTGTCATGAATTAAAAGTGAAGAGGAAGGCTCCACCTGAGTAGAGTGTAGCTGCAGTCACTATAAGGTACAAGCAGGCAGCCCTCATGTGAACAACCAACAGGGCTCAACTGTACCCTCTTGGGTTATTTCAGATGACATTTTCGTAATACAGTCTGACTATAGTGATGCTTTTATTTATTTATTTATGCAGTAATTAACTTATACCATGGCCTGCAATTTACATGTTAAAGTTTACAGTGATTCTGTCATCAGGCCATAATAAGCACAGTTTTACAAGGGAAACTCAGTAACTGAGGGAGTTGTTTGCTCCTGGCTTGCTGCAACACCTGGGTGAGCTGTTGCTCGCGTGCCCTCCCGCTCCCTGCTGGCACCCGCTGCCGGCTCTGGGGTTGTTTGGTCCGATCTGCATCAGCCTGAGAACAAAACCCACCAGTGTGGCTCCAGGGGAGCTGGCAGTGGGTCAGTTTGCCTCGCTGCCTCCCCAGTGACAGCCTGCAAGCACCAGTAAAACCCAGCCACAGGTACATAAACACACCCTGACATTTAGCAGAGAATGAAATATACCTGTAGAGGCGGTGGCTGCTTGAGGCTGGGCTTCACACACATGCTTTTCCGTGAACAAACACATGGCTTTTTGTCCCAAATACTGCTAAATTTAATGGCAGAACACCCCTCTCCTTCCTGACCTGGCACACCTCTCCCCTGGGCTCTTCCAAGTCCCTCTCTGCCCTTTGGAAGTCCCACCTGCAGCGTTCAACTCCTCTAAAATGCGAAGCAGCGTTTTCTAAACCACTGCAAACAAAACTGTGAAAAGGATGAAAAATAATTAGCCCTGTCTTGGTGTCTAATGTATTTGCATTGTTCAGACAGAGCAGTTAATCATTGGTAAGACCACAACACGTTGCGTGAGTTTGGATTATAACTAACACATATTAAGCAGAAGGTTATTAATTACATTTAAAGGGAATATTTGATATTATTATTACTGAGAAAGTGAATGCTATTAATTATATTACAACGCTCTGGCAGGATTCCTATGGCAGTGCTGTGCAAAGAGCTGTTTACTTTTAGACTCTTTTGTCTTTTTTTCAGAAAGGAGGTACTAAGGGCAAGCAAAAGGCACCATGAGCCAAAATCCTGTTCCCATTAACACTTCCGAAGCACTGAGTGATATTGAAAGGGTCTGCAAGGGTCTGCATCTTTTAGCATTTTTTAAATATAGGGTAAACTTTTCATGTACTTAAAATAGTTGGTCTGCTGAAATGCCACTTATTCCCTTGGGTTAGGAATTGGCAAAGGACAGTCTCCATGTGGTCCCCACTGCTGGGCCCAAATCCCCAGAAAGGGCATCTGAGGGAGGAAATTGGATCCCAGATTTAATTAGAGACACAGCATTTCCAAGTGTCCCTCTCCAAAAGAGCTCTTACTTGTAGAAAATAAAAACTTAGGGCACTTACTTTTTTTGCTTAAAAAGGCAATTGTATTAGTTCAGCTGAATTTTGCATTGGAATTGCGTTATCGCTTTGACAGTTTAGTTCCCTGAAAATTGCAATAAAGGCTCTGTTATGCTACATTTTGTCCCCATTTGTCTCGTGTACCACTGCCTTGCCTTTGGCACAATAAAAACAATCTTTAAAAATAGTACCACAAATGGATTGCCTTTGACCTTCTGAGTATCTTGTCAATAAAATAAAAATGATAAATACATTTCAGAGTGCCACTGGCATAATATTAAAGCAGAGTTATAATCTGAAAAGTGACATTTGAAAAATGGTATTAGAAGGAGGGGTCTTAATTCTCTGTCGATGGTATCATAAATAAGCTCTATTTACAGTGCAAAGAGGTGATTTTGCTAACTGCCAGGCTTACTTCTAAAACCAGACTGTGCAATTCCTGCAGTGTCCTCTCTGACTCTTACACCACCATTAGCAATTAAAGACTGCTGCAGCAGGAAATCAGCTGAAGCTGCTGATGCCGAAGCCTAAAGCAGAGCAACTGCACCTCGTTCTTCTCCTGTGCCCCACTCTGCAGGGCAAACACGGCTAAAATGGGCTTTGCTTTATAGAGAAGTGGCAAGGTGAACCAAGAAAAGGCCCTTTTCTCCTATATGACCTGCTTTTTTTAAATAATCAACTTCTAAAAGGATGACTGCACAGTTTCTTTTCATTAGGTGATAAAACACTACTGAATAGTCTGTAAAAAATCAAGAGATGTAGGAGAATAAGTAGGCAGATGTGTAAACAAACATATGCTGGGGGACAGCAGTTTTGGTTTAGAATGTGTGATGTGTGCACAGCAGCTCTGTTGCATTTGGCTTTATGGGCACGTGCCTCAGGCACGTCTGACCTGTGGCTTGAATATTTACAAGCCTAAGCCAAGCTTATTCCTAAAACCCCATGGTACTGCTGGTTTTTCACCATTTCTTTTTCTCTTTTTAACATTTGTTGGTTTTATTACTCCAAATATGTATTTAAAAGTATAAGTGAACTTTACACTTAGAAATCAGCTTATATTGTGATTAAAATGCTTATGCACAGAGCAAATTAAACTAAAAAAACCTCATGTTTTCAAAGATCACAAGGCTCTGGAACCTCAAATCATTACTCTATTTCTGAAGAGGGAACAATTCAGATGTTAATTCCTAAAACTAGACTGGGATCACATAAAAGGGTTAATGTTTAAAATTCTGATTCAGATATTATGAAAATCCACCTTCTCTCAAGGGATGGGTGATGGAAAAAGGGGAAATGGCCATAAGTTGTGCCAGAGGAGGCTCAGACTGGATATGAGGAAGAATTTCTTCACTGAAAGAGTGGTCAGGCCCTGGCAGAGGCTGCCCAGGGAGGAGGTTGAGTCACCATCCCTGGAGGTGTCTGAAAAACGGATAGAAGAGTTTTTGAGGGACATGGTTTAGTGTCATGGTGATGGGTGTGGCTGGGCTCCATGATCTCAAAGGTCTTTTCGAACTGGAAGATTCTATGATTCTGTGATTCTATGATAACTCCAATCTTTATGTTACCAAGCTTCCAATTGCCAAATCTGATCTTTTCCCAATGTTTGCCTTGAAAATTAGCCCAACCCTAAACAGAATCTGACCATGAGGATGAAGCCCTCTGCAAGTGGTTATTGACACTACCCAACCAACTTAACTCGAATTAATCATTGTCCTTCTTCGCCCCTCGCAGCTCCCGAGTGCTCGCCCGAGGGGCACCGCGTGCTCCGCAATCCCCACCGCAGCACCGCCTTCGACTCGCGGGGGCTGCAGCGAACGGCCATCCAGGAGCTGGTTTGTGACCACTCCCTGCCACCCGCGTGGTACCGCTTCAGGATCGGCAGCAGGCCCGCGGAAATGCCCACGCGGTGCGTCGAGGTGAGTGACACGCAGGGCCCAGCCCTGGCAAACCTGAATAAACCTTGGATGTGCTTGTCCTTCCCAGCCACCTCTGTGTTCTCACAGCTGGCAGACTGCAACGGGGACAGGGGAGCGGTAATGGGAAAAGCATTTTCCCTTTAATGATGATGATCATAATAATAACAACAACAATAATAATAAACAATAATCTTCATCATCATCACCATCATCATGTTAAAAGGCAGGTGGATGAGTTTCTCAGGGACATGGTTTAGTAAGGGGACAGGTACAGCTGGACTCAATGATCTCAGAGGTCTTTTCCAACCAGATGATTCTATGATCATCATCTAGTGGAAATAACAACAACAACAACAATAATAATAATAACAATAATAGTAATAATAATAGTAATGGTAATAATAATAGTAATAGTAATGGCAATAATAATAATAATAATAATAATAATAATAATAATAATAATAATAATAATAATAATAATAATAATAATAATAATAATAATAATAATAATAAAGTACCGTCACATCCAAGGGCAGCACTCAGAGACCAGGATCCCCATGGACTGAGCATCACGCAAACACATAAACCAAGGTGTTTTCCTTATAGAGATCTTCAGTAATTCACAATTCACTGTAAATTATATTTTTTCCAAGCAATTCCATTCTTGTAAGAACGGATTCTGGAACTTGAATATTATCACACGTAATTTATTATGAATTAGGAATACATCCTTATTATAAAATCAGAAGGAAAAATCAGAAAAATGGGTATGAAAAAAGTTTTTTAGTGATATAGAAAGAAAAGTTAAATCTGAGTCTTTTCCCAGTATTACTTAGTGTCATAAGTATGCTGTTTCTTACAGCTAAAAAGCTCCACCACATAAAACTATTCTCTAAAAAAGACAGAACAATCTCTATTTGTTTTCCTTTGGGTTCAATATGTATGACAACAGCATTTAACTTGCAACCATTGCTGCCAGAGCAAATTCAAACCCCAACTAAAGTCATTGCCATCTCAAATAGCCTAGCTGCAGGGGTTCAGAATCATTTCAAACACAGTCAAACAAAAGTATTCAGAAAATAATAAACTAATTACCACACGTGACTTTAAAGATGAAATATTCAATCTAGTGTACCAGGAAGTTTAATATTAGGTAACGCTGCCCTACCTGGAGAACCTTCTCGAAATCAGCAAACAGCATTTCATCTCCATCCAAAACAGACCTGTGGACACAGCACAATAGAGATATATCTTAATAATGTAATGTTAAATGAAATGTTAAGAGATAATTTTTACTTCTGTGGGATTTCTAACTCACCACATACACAAACCATAAATCTGATTAACATGAACAAATTGACATGAATAATATTGAAATATTCATTTCATGGCAGGTCATCCCTGAATATTCCAACGCATTATGAAGTTTATTTTTACAGGTTACCCTGTAAGTGAATATATATTCTCAGAAATCTTTTAATTTTTCATTGTATCTCATCAATTTGGAGTATGCAGTTATGCTCGACTGTATGAGAATTCTTTCCAACAATACATGCTTCGTTTCTTTTAATCTTCTCTCTAGAGTTTTTTATTCAGGTTTATAGAGCGATATTCATTAGTTTAGTTTCTTATCTCGTAACATAATTCTTGCCATTGGTTTTTTCATTATCCTCTGAATGACAGTAAATCTCCGCTTCACCATGCTGAGGAAGGATTACATCTGTTAGGTGTCACAACTGGAAGAATACACTTCTTTTAGATCTTCGCTTTCTAAATCCGCCTCTACGTTCTATCTCTTCCACTTAATTAAATCATTGTTTAATTTGGTTTTCCATTTAATTTGTGCAAAACCTCTGGTACAAAATAATTTAAAATAATAACTTCACAGCTTCCACTCCTTAATAATCAGTTATTATTGGACATTCCAGCCTAGCTGGAATGAGCTGATTTTAATTAAACAAGTCAAAGACAAAATCCTGAACACATCGAAGAGGAAAGAGACCAAATAACGCCCGACAATACAGCTGGAGAGTAAAGAAAGTACATTACTCCAGCACCTTGTGAAATACAGGCCTGGTGATATCCTATTGATACTGACCAGATAAAATTAGCTGCTTATCAATGGGTAAGATTAACTTCTTAATTCAAAGTAATTGTAGGTAATGATTCTTGTCACCCAGTTGAGCTCAAAAGGGATTAAACCATAATGGAGATTTAGAGGTCCTGCCCATCTTAGCAAAGAACTGCAGCAGGACAAACAGCATGTGATGGGTGGGCACAAAGGACTGAGCTCCAGAGACTCCTCTGTGGTGCCTGGGCAGGGGATGCTGACTCTGCCAGACACGTTCTCAAACCCTGTGTTCTTGCCACAAAAAAAGCTCCATGATTAAAATGCAAATATTGTTTCATAATCACAGAAAGTATTATATTCAAAAGAGAGCAGAACCATGTCTCTAACAGAAGTTGGGAGAGCCTCAGCCTACAACCATGGCACAGCCAAGAGGCTCAGTAAATTCTGTAATGAAAAACAAATAACAACTCTTAAGAAGCTGCTTCTCATCTACTAATTTAACAAACAAGTGAAAAAAAGGAAAGAAAAAAAAAGACTTCTGAAGAATCCAAAAGCTTTTATGTCAAAGAGAGTGAAAATATGAAGAGTATTCCTGAATTCTACATCCCTTGAATCCCACTGGTGTCCATAAACTTATTCCTCCAGTGGCAAAAATATTTCTGATTGAAACAACTTCCAATTTAGGCCTCGCCTCATGAATTTCTCTGAAGCAATGACTGATCCTGACCTTCCTCCCTCTATTTCCTCCTCTTCTCTCCCCCTGTGCTCCCAAAGGATACCCAGCTATTACCAAGTCCTGGGCATGCCCTCCTGGTCACAGCCACCTCCCCAACAACCAATCCTAGCAGAAAAGCAACACAAACAGGCAAATTTTATCTCCCAAGGTATGGAGGCTGCTGCCTACTGATCACAAACAATAGTTTGTTCTTCAAGAACTGCCAAATTCACTCTGAAAGGCAAAACCACTAAAGCAAGAAAGCACAGGGAAGCTTTTACTAAGATTAAGACACTGTATTAAGAGCAAGAAACTATGCACAGATATGGCCAGACCTGGCAGTAAAATGACCTTCAGGGATAGGACAAAAATTACATAAAAGTTAAAGCTCAACAGAAAATCTATTAAAAATACAGAAAAGTATTTTATAGTCAATATAGGAAAAACATAAATTTGTTACAGAAATAACTACTATTGTAATTGAGGCTTCTGAATTTAATATAAGATATACACATAGACCTCTGTGTACGTACATCAGGGCGACCCCCAGGAAAGGGATGAGTACTAAAAAGAAGTGAGAGGGAACACAACCTACTGGGGTTATTGAAGACCTGCTCTGCAGCCAGGTAGAAGATCAGCCTGGGGGACACAGAAGAGCAGCAAACCTCAGTGCAAATCCAAGTGCCAACGGGCAGGCCCTGCGACACCAGCTCACGGCTCACACTGAAGCCAGGAAGATGGCTGGAAAAGCATTTCTCCTCATTCACATGGGGGTAAAATGCATAGATTATACTCTGCAACCTAAGGAAAAAACAACAATTAAGAATTTGATTATGCAAACAGTAATTGGTTCTGGCGCCAGCGATAACACTTGTGATACCGCACGCATGAGTCAAATGCATTACTTCTCAAAGCAGTGCTAATATTTCCAGCTTTGAGTAGTCAATTGCAAACAGCAAATGATAAGCAAAAAAGAAAGGTATTAAAACCAGAATCATTATGAGAACAGCTGTCACAAATAAACAGTTGTCCTCTGAAAGAGAGGATTTGCGCTACTATATTCCTTGAGCAGAAATTAATACAGATGTTACTGCATTGACCACAAAAACCACTGCACACCCATTGCCGAGGCGAGACACCGGTCTCACTGGTCTCCAGATACTCTGGAATGTCAAAACAGCTCCATCAGTCCTCCCCAGCCACCCAGCAATACAAATGGCCCAGATATATGGTTCAATATTTACATACAAAACTATGCATAACACCTGGACTGACAGGAGCGAACCAGGTGCGTACACACACACAGGTATATACGTGCACAGCAATGCTGAATGGCCAAGAGGCCAGTGGCATCTTGGGCTGTGTCAGACACAGCGTGGGCAGCAGGGCCAGGGCAGGGATTGTGCCCCTGTGCTCAGCACTGGTGAGGCCACCCCTCGAGTGCTGGGGTCAGTTCTGGGCCCCTCAGCACAAGAAGGACATTGAGGGGCTGGAGAGTGTCCAGAGAAGGGAACGAGGCTGGGGAAGGGCTGGAGAACAAGTTCTGTGATGAGCAGTTGAGGGACCTGGGGTTGTTTAGCCTAGAGAAGAGGAGGCTGAGGGAGACCTAATCACTGTCTGCAACTGCCTGAAAGGAGGCTGTGGTGATGTGGGTGTTGGTCTCTTCTCCCAAGTGACAGGTGATGGGATGAGGGGAAATGGCCTCAAGTTGCACCAGGGGAGGTTCAGCGTATAAACCAGGAAAAATTTCTTCACTGAAAGGGTGGTCAGGCCCTGGCAGAGGCTGCCCTGGGAGGTGGTGGAGTCGCCATCCCTGCAGGTGTTTAAAAGGCGGGTGGATGGGTTTCTTAGGGACAGGGTTTAATAAAGGGACAGGTATGGTTGGACTTCATGATCTCAGAGGTCTCTTCCAACCAGATCATTCCATGATTCTGTGATTCTAAGTTCAGCCTCTCAGAGCAGCCACTGCCTCATTCTTGGTTTCCTCCCAGTCCTGTGGCAGCTCCCCACCTGTGTTCAGTCTTTCCTACAGTCCTGTTGGCCTGCATGGCAGGAGCCCTCAGGTGCCCTTTTGCACCATAGCCAGGCCCACCTGCCCTGGGTACCTGTCCAACTGAGGGAGGGCTGGGGCAATAGTTCCAGCGTTGAACATCACCATTCTCTAGGAACCCTTGGTTCACGGGCTTCTGGACTCAGACATGGGGTTTATGAGGCTTTAAAGGGCTTTCTCTCTCATAAGCCAGTCCAATCACTGTAATTTTATAGTATCCAGAATGCTGCAGCAAGGATCTCTACAGGCTCATGGCGGATCTTACACTGGTTCAGAAATGCCCAGCAATAGTGCCTGCCTGTGATGGTACATCAAGATTACTGCCAATAGCCTTCTTCAGAAATTTAATTCTCTAAATGAGCAAAACCATCTCCAAATGTGTATGTAAAAGTGTGGAATAAGAAGGACATCTTATGCAGTCAGGGCTGGTGTTTTCTAAATAGCTACATTTTTTAACAATATAATGTATTTTTGTATATATACCAGGCTCAAATATGGGCTTAAATGCCAAACTTTGGCATATAAAACAAGGCCATATTAAAGCATGTCAAACCTAACCTGCCTGATGCTTGATATTGTAGCCCTTCAAGAAGATGATTTACTTTTTCCCATACTCAGTTTAATTTTCTCCTCTACTTAACTTGTTGTAGAGCATTTTATATTCACAACCAAAATACAACAGCTCAACTGCATACTATTAATTTTGAATTTTGTTTCCATTTTCTCTGAATCTAGTCCTACTTTGATTTGCAATTGTTGTGCAGACTTAAAAGTAAGCGACACTTTCATATTATTTCATATTTTCATCTGTAATTCTCTTTTTCACATATATACATGAATACTCCAAGATCATATGAAGAGGGTTTTTTTTTCCTGTTTGTTTTTCAGGCATACAAAAAAAAACCCTTCTGTAGAAATTACAGTTACACCCTTTATTGTTCAGAACCATGAAACAGGCACTGGTTTAATTGCTACTACAGATATTCCTGATGTAAACTGATATCAGTGTTTGGCTTCAGACTGAAATATAAAACCTTATTTACTTTAACTTACTATGATAAAATTCAAAAAGCTAAGACAAAGTAAGGTTCTGAGTGGATAACAGATGCAAACTCACAATGCTTTAACTGCCAACCAATAGTACACCAAAAAGTCTTCCATCTCCATCTAAGTAGAACAATGCATTTCTCACATATGGTGCTACTTATTTTTAACAGCATAATTTCAGCAATACCCAACTGACAAGAACAATCAAGCTTGATTTCTTTGTGTAATTATAAAGAACCTTAGAGTGTTCAATCAATCAAACTTGTTGATTCTCCAAACTCCAAGGAAATGGAAGGAGACACCATTGGTTTAAACAGTAATGCTTTGCCCCATTGCTTTGGCAAAGGGGGCACAAACTTAATTTTTTTTTTTCATTTAGGCTGTCTGAACTGAATTATTTAAATGATTAGTTGGTACCTAATTATGAATCAAAAATACCTAATGAATGCTTTCCTGCCACATAGAGGTGTTGTGAAGATTAATTAGGTAAGGTTTACAAAAAGCTTTGAAGATTAAAAACACCACTTAATTATAATTGGATAAAGTATGATACTGAGCACTAAAGAAGCCTAAAAACTCCTTTTTCTGTTAGACAAGTTCTGCTTTATGCAAGTTGTGTCAGTGGATAGCTAATTCAGATGCACTGAACGACCCAAATTTAGGGTTTACAACAATATAATCTTCTTCACTAACTTGCTAATTAACTTCATTAAACTTCCCAGCAAATGAGCCCCAGCTTGGGAGAGACTTTTGGGATTCTCTCCTCTCTGGCTGTAGCTGTACAATTGCTCTCCTTCATCTGGCAATACTGCTGAATTATGGTGGGAGAGTCTCACAGCTTTAT